>JAOEGL010000003.1:211118756-212318756 GCA_034509955.1 Urosaurus nigricauda | reverse complement strand
CCATATCAATTAAAAAAATGTATTTGGAAGTGGATAGATGCTTTCAGCCCATTTGGCTGCTGCGAAAAGATAAACTTCCCCTTTGTTTAGCTAAATGTTTAATTATATGAGAAAATGCAAATATCTTTTAAGTTTCTTCATCTCTTTGGATACCCTTATTGCTCAGTATTAGTAGCTAGTTTTTGTTTACCAATATGATTAAATTTCCTCATGTCAAATAAATATTGTGAATGTTATGCTTCAGACACTGAGATTGGGTACTATTGATTCTTTCTGTGAGGTGTATATGGAAAAAGCAAACAAGCTATAAAATAGATCACAAAATCTGTGACCTCATACATAAAAAGGCATTTCCTTGGCTGAAAGGCATTACTGACCACTAGCTCAGTAACAGCACAATCATAAAATCTGTGGTCCCCAGCAGTTAAATATTATTTGTTTATTTAAAACATTTAGCCAAGAAAGCCTTCCAGGTTAAGTTTTCAAGGAAGACAATATGTCAGTCCCTGCCCTTGGGCTTTCAGTCTAAAATTTAAAACACAAGGATTGTGAAGGGAAGAGAAGGAAAAAATCTTTGTTAAAAATGTTTTTGATTAAGAAATCCTGTAATGTTTATTAAATTAAGGACTTATATTCAGCTAGATGAAATGATGGAGACAATTTGCTGGAATAGCTGCTGAGGGAGGAAGGAAGAGATACCTTCCTGTGCAGTTGCTTGCTCCCCTGGTAGCTCCTCTGTCTCTCCCCAAACAGACATGATAGATTTTGGAAATAGCTTTCCGAAGTTCTGTGCAAGCAAACACCTGAAATTTAGCATGTCCTCTTGTAAGATGTAAGGCCCCAGATGTATAGCTAGCTTCATTCTGTTACTCATCAGTTGCTTGACTCAGCTGCACAGTCCAGGAAAAGAGCCCTTATGTAGTTACAGCACTGTTTATATCTAGTTAATGCCCTTCTACCCTCTGTGTCCAGATCATAATGACATACAGGTTAATTTGCATCAATTCATGCTGTTGTGGGTTGCACTTTTACCATATAGACATTTACCTTCCATCCTAGAATAATCCAAGCACATGGATATTATTATAATTTAATATTTTAACATGATTCTTCTTATTAATTTTTAAAATTGGTTTTATTGTAAGCCACCCAAGATATTTGTATATAAAGCAGGATATTAATGTTTTAATAAATAAAAATATATATATATCTGAAAGTCTGTATTTCTGCATGGTCATTATTGTCCCTGCCAGAGTTGATTTTGTCTTTTAACCAGGTGCATTTGAAGATACGGTCTTTCCTCAATGAGAAAAAACATATAACTTATTCTGCCCTGCATGTAATTATTTTATGAAAATGTATTTAATTGCCCTTGATAGACACACTGCATATTGCAGTAAAAATAATGCTTGTTGTAGATACAAAATGAATGGGGGAGTGTGTGACAAGCACATTGTCAGCATTTAATGAATGGAAGAATAGGCAAGTGTAGGGTGGGAGAGTATGTATTCTTTGAGAAAATCCTGGGGGGCAATTGTTGATTCCTATGGACACATGAAGCACTTTGTGTACATTGTGTAAATTAAAAACAGAACTACAAGAAAGAATGCTTGTTCATTTGCAATCCAAAGCAAACCCGGTTGAAGCATTAGCAAAGTGTGACAGTTGAAAGCTGGCACCAGTAGAGGCCTGGCATTATGGTGGTGTTTTTAGGATGTTTTTAGAAAAAGAGATCTGTTTGAGATACTGTATAGTTATAAGAGCCTAGATTTTAGGTAGCTGCTTCAGGCAGCAGATGCTGGTGTGTGTGAGAGAGTGTGTGTAAAATAATAGTGAAAGCCTCTCATAAAGGAAAGAACTTGGGCATCTTTCTTCCTGGGCTTCTTTTCTATTCCCCTCCATTGCAAGATGTATGTGGGAGTGCCATTTAGTATTCTTGGCCCATTTTAGATTGGCAAAAAGAGGTGTGTTGATGGCTGCATGAAAGCCCAGCCTTTAGATGAGAAAAAGGGAAAGTGTGCCATGAAAACACTATTTTGGCATTTTAAGGGAGAAGTGCCTTTAAAAAGGAGCTGGCCCATTTTAGACTGGCAAAGAGAGGTGTGTTGATGGCTGCATGAAAGCCCAGCTTTTAGATGAGAAAAAGGGAGAGTGTGCCATGAAAACACTATTTTGGAGTTTTAAGGGAGAAGAAGTGCCTTTAAAAAGTAGCTTGATTTCCCCACTACTTTTTTAAAAAAGGGTGCAACATTGCTGGGGCTTTTTAGATTGGCAGGAAAGTGTGACATGAAGTTGCCTTTTCCTTAATGCTCAGCAGGTAGACTGCAAGCCCCAGGTGTGCATTTAAAAGGTACAGAGCTGCTAGACTGAGGGGTTTGGGAATGACTTATCTGAGGTCTTTTCTGTGGCTCAGCAGCTACATGGGAAGCTCTCAGAACGCTACAAACACAGGCGGAGCAGCTACATGGGCGGCAATGAACGAGGCTTTTAGCCGCGCTTTAAATTTTTTTCCTTGCCGGCTGCGAATTGCGCAATTGCGCAGGTACACAATACAGCGACATTATCATTGCCTGCTGGGAACTGCACAATTGCGCAATTGCGCAATTCGCAGCCGGCAAGGAAAAAAAATTTAAACGTTCAGCGGTTTATCACTGCGGTTTCTCTGCCTTTTTAAACTGTGCCGTTGCACTGGTGCATCATGAATGAACCCCCTTATGTTGTGAATGAATTGACATGTTATCCACAGTAGAATAACAGTAACGGCATTCCAGAGTCCCTACTGCGCATGTCTAGGGTTTGGATTAGGCGTGGAGCTAGGGTTTGGGAGCTTTAAAAAACTTCGCGGTTAAACCCCAGCTTTTACACCTGCAGGGCATTGAGGAATTGCGCAGTTTGTAGCCGGCAAGGAAAAAAAAATTAAAGGTTCACCGCGGCTAAAAGCTGCGTTCATTGCCGCCCATGTAGCTGCTCTGCCTGTGTTTGTAGCGTTCTGACCGCTTCCCATGTAGCTGTTGAGCCACAGAAAAGACTTCAGATAAGTCATTCCCACACCCCTCAGTCTAGCTGCCCTGTACCTTTTAAATGCACACCTGGGGCTTGCAGTCTAGCTGCTGAGCATTCATGTAAAGGCAACTTCATGTCACACTTTCCTGCCAATCTAAAAAGCCCCCTTTTTACCTTTTAAAGTACCCTGATGTGCTAAAGATTATAGCCAGTGTTGAAGAAAGTTTCCACTGCTAGTCTAGTTGTCCTTGTATTTTAAAGAAAGGGAACCGTCTAATTAAAATGATTGTATGTACAGTGCTGTGTAAATTTACAGCGATATAGAAATAAAGCTTAACAACAACAACAACAACAACGACAAGCATTTTAAGAAAAACACAAGAAGACCTCTACAGGATTTGTTGTTGTGTGCGTTCAAGTAATTTCTGATTTATGGTGATCCTAAAAAAAACACTATAATAGGGTTTTCCTTGCAAGATTTGTTCGAGGGGGTTGGCCTAGTCTTCTTCTGAGGCTGACAGACTATGACTTGCTCTGAATCACCCAGTAGGTTTCCATGGTTAAGCAGGGTTTTGAACCCTGGTCTCCAGAGTCATAGTCTAATGCTCAAACAGCTACACTATTCTGGCTAGAGAGTTGGACTAGGCCCATCTAATCCAAGCAGATGCCTATGAGAAGATTTAAAGTGAGATATGAGTGGAATAGAATCACCTCGCTGATTTTTCCCCAAATTGGTAATCAAAGATATACTAGCCCCAGTAGTACATGTGTTCTCTCAAACATATACAGGCTAAAACCAGAACATAAACGTAAGGGCATTAAAGTCCTGCCCCATAACATCTCCAAACACTTGGATAAAAGTTAGGGTTTCACACTCTGAGTGCCAAGGTCTAAAGTAGTAATGCTTTGCAGTTTCATCCAGTCAGATTTCTCTTCAGACCTCAGTGATCTAACTTAACATGCAGGGTTGGGGGGAAATGGTGTGGGGAAAGTACATTTACAATCACATGTCTGTGCTCTGTTTTAGCCCTTTGCATATTAGGTGAATACCTAAACAAGGCTACTGTCTCCAATACTAAAGATAGTATATACCCATTTTCTCCTTTATCTTAGCAATCAAAATGTTTTGATGCTAACTGGATTATTAGTGTAACTCATTATAAAAATCTTCCTTACTTTTATTTCTTTCTATTCCAAAATTATGGGTACTGTGGGCCAACCATATCAGCAGGTGAGCAATCTGCAGATTGGAGCTTTCATGGATCACCCCACCCCAAATTAGTCAATGGTGGTGTGTGCCTGAAGGCATGCTGACAATGGCATGCACATATCACCTCCCATTAATTACTATGGCTCGAGCTTTTACAGGTTTTTTCATCCGTGGGAGAGGGAGGAACTGAACCCCCACAGATAGGAAGGGCTCACTGTATTAAGCCAGAAGGACTTTATAATGCTTTGCTGCTTCGTTTGCCTTTTCTTTCTCTGTTTCCAGTCCTATAGATACATTTGCTGTTGGAGCTTCAAGCTGTGCATCATGATAGTTCCTGCAACTCTTTCATTTCAGGATACTATCATTTAATTTGATTATATGTCATTGTACAAGCAGTGTAATTGGTTTAAAGACGTTAGGTGGTTCCTGGCCATTGCGTGAGATTAAAATGGATAGCTTTTGAAGGTCCTTCCGATTCTAGACTTGTACATTTCTTTGAAAATAAATTAAAGTAATAGGAAAAGAAGGCATAATTTGAGTGCTACAATTAATTGCACACATTTCAAGCACCAGGGCTACATACAAAAGAGCTTTTACTCTTTATGCACCATAATTAGGGGTGCAATTTCTTCTGAACTTTGCTATTGGAGAGCAATATTATGAAGATTACAGAGAAGCTGGAAATTTCTGGTAGCAATGCCAGCCAGCCTTAAATGCACCTAAAATGTTTTTTAATTACTTATCCTGCTGCCTCACCACATAAATTGTTCAATTAATTAACACAATATATAAACTAAACTGCAGGCATATTTATAAATTCATGGCAAACTAAGTAAAATATAACTTTTGTAATTATTACATTCCTAACAGCTTTTCTTCTTCTCCTGTACAACGAGTCTGTAAATTTGTCAAGAATATTTAGCTCATATTCCCTTTTCTTCTCTTGTCTTACAGCATGACCTTCACAGCAAGTTAAATCATCTTATGTGCCTTTAGACACATCTCCTTGTGAAAAATACTTAGATCTTCTGATGATGGCTCCTCAAAGAGAGGATAAATCAGCAGGAAGTCATGAGTTGTAAAAAAAGGTAAAGAAACTGCTTCATAAATTTCCTGTTAAATTGTACACAGTGGTCGAATACAGGACTCTTTCCTCAAATTTTTGCATTAATTGGCAACAGTTGATGTTGATGAGAATGCATGTGAACAGGCTGAGGCGAGGAAACTGGGGGAATATAGGAATCAGCAGAATTTTTTAAAGTTAGTGCTATTTCATGTACTGGCTTACAAATCATGGAAATGTAGGAGAAACGTTCTGCATATGGATCTACACTACATCTCCCTTCTTACCTTGAGCTGCATGGAGGCCCTCCTCTCCATGGCCAGAAAGAAAGGGACATTGCAAGAAAGGGACCTTGGAGAAGCATCTGACTATGTCCATACAGCCCACTAATTTTAGCCAAAAGCCCTCACTTAAACAACCCCATTAGTGTCCACTAAATTTAGCCATAAGTAACTTCCTAAACTACTACACTGAATCTAAAGACAGTAGCCAAATGGGCTAAAAACAGGTAGAGAGATAAGACCTATATTTTTTTTCTCTCAGCAATTCCAGAAATTAGACCCATTCTGTTTTGAATGCCAGCTCCCAAAATCCCTTATCCACCATGGCCAGTAGGATTTCTGGATGTTATCTCTCAAAAAAGTAACAAACTGTGGGTAATTGAACATTAATGGCAAACCAAAAGGTCTCTCTGCATAATGTGTGCAGGAATGAATGAGGGTTTCATTTTTTAAAAGTAAAAATCCATTTCAATTTTAGTTAAAGGAGGGATTCTCCCCCCCCCCCCCAATACACACATTCACCTATTCTGGCACCTTTTCACCTTTTTGTCCTTATAATGGTCCCCCCTCCCCGTTACTCAATAAAAAAGGGACTCTTTGAGATCATCTAGCTGCCACCATCCTCCTCGTCCAGTAACTCAAAAGGTAGCTGGGGGACCTAACTTGTACTCTTTCCACCTCTGACTCTGCAGAGATTTTATCTCCCCACCACCTCTGGGAGATGGGAATCCTATGCAAACAGACACTGGGGAGACACATGAAAAAGAGTGTGGGAAGAAGAAATCTAAAGGACACTTAATTGTAAGAAAGCAATCTCTGTAGTAAAAAGTATCTTATACACGAAGGCATCTTCCTTTGGGTGAAAGCCCTTTATCGTAGTAAAATATGTGCTGTTACTAATAAACAAACAAACAAACGTGACCCACATTACAATCCCATAATACAGACAGAAAGATTTTGATCTAATTTAGATTCAGAAATAATCACACAACAACATCTCATTGGCTAAAAGGATTTCTCAGAACTATCACAGAATGATGGAAGGTTCTGCAGAACCTGTTGTGTGGATTTCTGAATGTTTGGTGAATAAAGCAAAATATTTCCCAGCACTTTTGCATGTTAGGAAAAAGTTAGAAAAGATTTTCTACAAAACAAAACAAACAAACAAATAAATAAAGGATTTTAAAATATCTTTAAAACTGAGTCTTGTAGCAACAGACTTTTTCCAAGGGAATAACATAAGGGTATTTCTTGGAATATAATCACACTCATCATAGGATCTGCTGTAGAAGCCATTAAAATGCATGACAAAAGTTCCTGGCTTCAAGGTATGTCTATGGAGGTCAAACATGCCCTAAAGGAAAATCATCTGACTTGTGCGTGGAAAAAGGCCTGGAACATCTAGTGAAATGCTTTGAACACAGCAATAACATATTTTTTTTAAAAAAGGATTTATCTTTCTGTTCCCCTTGAGGCTACTCTTAGAATGTGCCAGACATTCCTGGGATGGTTAATACAAATTTGAAAAACATTTTCCCCTATCCTGAATAAACACAACTTTAAGTATTAGACTGCATGGGTTCACTGATCGATACTAGAATTTATTACAAGTAAATGTTAAATTTCTGTCAAAATGCTAAGTCTATCTCATATGTGGTTTATTTCAGTGCTATTTTGACAACATGTTTTGAGGCAGCCAGAGTTCAACTGTTTATTGAATTTCAGTTTTGTTGTCTCATAAGCACCCTATTTCAATGTTATTTTTTGTTTTGAGGCAGTAGGACACATTTAAGCCTTAACTGGATTTTTATATAAATCTTAAAATCTAAGTTTTGCTGTCCTGTTTTCTTTTTCAGATACTCATGAGTGCCTAGACTAGGACTTGTTACGTGTATTCATGACAATTTATGATATTATGCTGACTAGCAACGACCAGCCTGTTAAGAGGGGAATCTATAACAGGACTCAAACTATTAAAAGTGTAACATTGTGTGTTTATTAATTAATCCTGTACTCATGCTTTCCATCAAATGTTGCTCAAAGCAGTTTAGAACAAAATGTAGACACAACAAAACATAATAAAATACAATATTTTAGTTTAGTTTATCTCATTTAGTATAAAATGAAAAGCATTGAAAAAGCAAACTCTGTTCTAATGGTGGGAGACTTCCACATTTGCCTTTCAGATCAAAGTTATATTTAAAACAATTTTTCAAGCTACTGTACTAGATACTGTACTATTGCAGAATGCTGAGAAATACCCTCCTCCTGAGAAGAACAAATATAATAAATATAATAAAAATATAACAATAATAAAGAATAAGTTCAGCTTTGCACATCTGTGTTCATCAGCCCATGACCCAATGTTTCATATATGTGAGGCTGTCACAGGCTGCATCTGCACTGTAGAAATAATGCAGATTGACAGTGCTTTAATTGCCATGACTCCATCTTATTGAATCCTGGGATTTGTAGTTTGTTGTGGCACAAGAGCTCTCTGACAGAGAAGGCTAAATATCTCGCAAAATTACAAATCCTAGTATTCCATAGCATTGAGCCATGGCATTTAAAGTAGCATTGAGCCATGGCATTTACATTATTTCTACAGTGGAGATGCAGTTACAAGTTGGACACCGTAACAGAGGGGCTGTATCTTTTCTCTGAATGAATGCTGAAGACTGGAGAAATGTGATAGCAGGGAATCTGAGTGGGGAAATGGCATTTCACGTATTGATTGAGAAAATCCAGCCAGATTTATGAGTGCAAGTTTCTAGCTATTTTATAGGCAACTAGCAGAAAGCAAGAAGATGGGTCTAAATGTCATCCTTAAAATGTGATTTCCTAAAACAGCTTCAGAGGCAATGAATGTAGCCTTCTGATATATCTCCACATGGAATTATTTTGACTTAGACTTGCAAACAACTCTCAGATTTATTTGATGAAGAAATGTCAGTTGTAGACCATCTGTTTCAAACAAGTAGAGACAAGTACAAGACGTACAAAAGGCTTAAAGGGAAGGGGTGATACAGGTGAATATAACATATGTGCTTTGGCTATTAGATAGCCAGATGTACCAGGTAGACATTTTTGTAAAAAACAAACAAACAAACAAAAACAACAACCCCACTTTATTTTAACAATTTTCAATATAGATGGCAGTGAAATCTAGTGTCCTCGCAAAGGATTAACACTTTGGAAAACTTACACTGATTAAAAGTATCGACATATTTATAAAATCCCCTCAACCCCATGGGTTGTTGGCTGATTCACATATGAGAGTAAATTTAATAACTGTATCAGAGCAGGTCCAGGCATACATATTTGAAATGAACAGTCAGAAAGGATATCCAGCAACCTGACTTTGAAAACCAGCTGGTACCTCTCCAGCTAATGTTCAGAAGATTTTATTTTCACCCACTTAAGCTGCCAGAGCATCACAGATGGAAAGGCCAAGCATGATCTAATTAGAAACTATCCTTCAGAATCTAACTTTCAGTGTCACATTTAAAGCGCCATTCACTATAATCTTGAGCCAAAGTCTTCTGAAGTCCATGGCAAGTCTTGCCTTGTTTCTCATTGAAGGTTTAGCTCAGTCTGTTTTTGGATAAAATTGGAGTGGAGCAGGTTGTACTGAACTAATTGGGGGAATGCTGGGTTCACTGGCAGATGTTTGGCCTGCTAATAAACAGAACATAGAATAGACAAAGAAGTCAGAGTCTGTTATGCCACAGGCTAATGGTACCCATGGCTTATGACAGTAGCATGTCTACACACCAGATGGATGTCTGCTTTAATTTTTCTAAATTATAATTTGTGATTTCCATTTTCTTTCCCATTTGTTCTCATTTTTCAGGACATGACAGAATTGCTCCCCTCCCCCCAATGTGCACTCAGCTTGATGCTTTTAAATGAAAAAATATTATAATAAAAATTATGTGCAACTTTCAAAGTGCTTGATGCAAATTAGCATGCTAATCTTTACAACAAACCCTTAAAGTAGATGTTATTAAACTGCAACTTCCACCTAGCTAGCATAGGTAGACAATGATGAAGGATAATAACTGTTGTCCTTCAGAATGCCACAAATGCCCAACTCTGTTATAAAGTTAACTTTATTATTATTTCCAAAATACAAATATGCGTTGGAGGATGGGAAATAGGAAGAGTTTCTACAGCTGCTGATCTCTCCCCTTGGTCACTTTTAGAAACTGACTATGAACATAGTCAATGACAGTTTTATAATTTCACTGGAACTACATAGGGATGTTGGCTGTGTGGACTTGCATCCCCACATGAAATCTGGCAACAAAATAAATATCAACAAAGAAACCATTATCAATTAAACAAAGCAAACAGAAAAGCTTATGAACTTTGGGCCTGACAGGTAATAACTCAGATTATAACTGACACTTCCTAACAGTGACACCACAAATAAGAGTAGACCTTTTCATTCTCTTACTTATTTTTTAAGACCCTTACATTCCCTCCATCCTGTTTCTAAAGAAATTTATTTAAAAAATAAAAATAAAAAGAGCCCATCATATGAAATATCTTAGCAAACAAATTGTGTTGTTATTAACTGCCCTTGAGGTTACTTTGATTCATGGCAACCCTGTGAATGAGACCCTTCAGGCCCTAGCCTGTGTCCTCCATGATTGAGTCCAACCATCTGACATGTTGTCTCCCTCTCTTTATAATGCCACATCTCCTAGCATCACTGGCTTTTCTAATGTTTGATTTTTTCCTCATGATGTGGCCAAAGTATGACAGCATCAATTTAATCATTCTGGTTTACAGGAATAGTTTGGGCTTGACCTCTTCTAGAACCCATTTGTTGTATTGGCCATTTAGGATATCCTTGGCATTCTTCTCCAGCACACTTCTCAAATGATTTTCTTTCTTCCTTGATTTTCTTTCTATTGGCTTTTAAAACTGTCCAGCTCTTCAATACATACACTGTTATTGAGAATACAATGGCTTGGACTGTCCTCACTTTACTGTTCAGAGTTATATCATTACACTTTATGATTCTGTCCATTTCTTTCATAGTTGCTCTTCCTAGTCCTAGTCATCTGATTTCTTGACTGCAGTCTCCATTCTTATTAATATTTGATCTAAGATATGGGAACTGTTTCAATTGTCTTGTTGTCTAGGGTGAATTCTTGTAGATCTTCCATGGTCATTATTTTTAATTTTTAATGTTTAGCATTAAGCCTGCCTTGGCACTTTCCTCCATGACCCTCCTCAGTAATTGTTCCAGGCCTTTGTTTTTGCTAGTAGTACTGTGTCATTTGCACATCTTAGATTATTAATGTGCCTTCCCCTATTTTCACTCCTCCTGCCTCTGAGTCTAAGCCTGCTCTGTGTACAGTATTTTCTCTACTCAGGTTAAATAAGTAGGTGATAGTATACAGCTTTGCCTGACCACTTTGCTGATTGGGAACCACCCTGTTTCTATGTATACTGTTCTGATGACAGCCTCTTGTCTTGAGTACAGGTCACACAGCAGGACAATCAAATGTTGGGTTACTCCCATTCCTTTAAGTGCAAGTCATAGCATTTCATGATCTATGCAGTCAAAGGCTTTGCTATAGTCAATAAAATGGGTTTGATTCTGTTTCTGTAGATTGTAGCAGTTCTATTAGGATATCATCTGTTTCTTATGATTTGTTCTTTCCTATCGCTTTGAGTGTGGATTTCACTTTGCTTTCCAAAATTTGAGGTTTATCTTCATAAGTTTCTTCTTCCAAGATTCTAGAGGCTACATTCCCATGTTTTCCTAGTTAGAAAGCTGCTCAGACATGTCCATTGCTATAAGGAAACTGGAAAATAGACATCACAATATCTTAGAAATGTCAGGAACCTCTCAAACTTTTCTCAATATTTATTTCAAAGGGGGAAAAACCCTAATTATATTTGAAGAGGGGCCCTTTTCAAGCTAATGGAATTGCACAGTTTGTAGAGCCCAACTGAAGAGGCTTTACAGACTGCCCCATTAGGGGCAGCCTGCACCCGCCCCTCTTTGCTGTGCAGCGTTGCTGCAGCAACCAAACTGTGTGGCACCACTACACAGCAAGGAAGGAGCGCACAGAAGCACTCCTTCCTTTCTGCGCTGGATTGGGGCCAGGCCAGCCTCACCAGCAGCCCCTGTAGCCCCAGTCTGGCTTTTCCAGCCCAAAGAGAAGCAGCAAATTTCCACTTCTCTTTGGGCTGGAAAAAGGGTGTCTGTGGGGCTTCATGCCCCTGGACACCCCAGTGGCCACCGCCATGGGAGAAAGGGGACGCATGGCCCCTTTCTCCCATGGCTCCATTCCCTGCCATGGGAATGGAGCTTGTGGCACAGAAAAAAAAGCTCCAGGTGCTAGTGGTGTCCACATAGGAAGTGGCGCCGTTATGATGCCACTTGCTGTGTGCCCCATTTGGGCGCACAGCAGCAGCACCGGCATCATGGCAGCTCCCGTGTGTACAGGCACCTGCATGATGCCATTGCCGTTGTGAACTAGGACTGGGGAGCATGTGGATGCAGCGCCCTCCCCAGCCCTATCTGTGGCTTGAGGATGGTGGTTCGCCAAAGGTACCATTTTCAAGTCAAGCCTGGTATGAACTGTCAGTTGGATGTCATCCATTGATGTCCCCATGCATTGTGAAAGGAGATTATATGGAGCACAGCAATCATGAGGTCATAGCTCATGACAATTCTAGGTGACCAAACACATTTCAAAATATACCTCTTGTTTTCAAGTTGTTCCAGTAATATCTCTGCTATTTTGCATTCACCTTCTTTCAATGTTGGGCAGCAACAGTGACAGAGAGGTAACCAATAATGGGTGATATAGCTGTTAGATCTGCCTTATGGGATACAGGTTCACACTGTGCAGCTGCTCCTGTTCGAAATCACTATGGACATACCTTAAAATGACATTTTCTTCTGCATCATTTGCATCCGCTTGCTGTGGAACATTAGCATGAGCTAGTGGTTTGCCTTGCTTTCCCCTTGTCTCTTTCCCTTCTTCTCTTCCCCAACTTTGAGAGAACAGATGTCAACAGTAATTTGACTGGGAAATTGTCTGCTAGTCAGAGTGAGTACAAACGTATCTCATGAGAATTGCAGAGGGGATTTGTTGGCTTTTTCCTGTTTCAGTAAGTAAAGCATTTGTTACCATACAGAAGCGGAAGTTTGGACAATTCACTGTTGGAAAAGAAGTCCACACCTTAAGAAGATGGCAACTGGCAATTGTTATAGGAATCATTCCCCACGCAGCTCAATGCTTTAGCAAAAGAGGGGGGGGGGGGGAGAGAGAGCATTATGAATGGGAAAATCTTTCAGGTTGACTTTCTTTCCCATTCAGTTTTTTAAAAATCTATCAAAAAAAAAAACACAAAACACCTTACATTCTTTCCATTCTGTAAATATTTTTATTTTATTTTTTTGCACTTTTGATTAAAATCTAACAGACAGAAATGTAATTCTTCTCCATTTGCACCCATTTAAGTCCAACAGATAAGATGTTGCAAACATGGAGAGAGGCTTACTGCACCTGGCTGATGTGTCACTGTTAAAAATGAGAAGCCTGTCATTAAAAAGAATGTTGCAATTAACATGGCTGTATATGTGGGGACTCCAACCCAGATTTTAAAAAGCTGTCAATACTCTGGATTAGGATAGATGAATTTAGGTTTTTCTCATATTATTTTTTTTAAAAAAAAAATATTAAAATTCTTCCCACTGAAAATAGGAGGGAATTTCCAAATTTGGTAAATTTTTATAAAAAAAGAAGGGAAGCTCTCACCTATCTCTAATCAAAGTTGTATCTGCACTGCCGAAATAATGCAGTTTTACACCACATTAACTGCCATGCTTCCATTCTGTGTATTTTTTAACTACTATTTCAATACTCCCTAGCTGCATCTTTTGAAAGAACTGAAACTATCTAAACCTATAGAATCATGTTGTACCTTATTTCACCTGCTCCATATGATCAACATCTTCATTATGGTCAGCTCCTGCCCCTTCATTTACAAGGAGGTTTCTCTTTCATGAGATCCCATATGTTATGATAGCCTTTCCCACCTTGACAGTTTATTGTGGTTTATTAAATGAACTTTAAGGTCATTTCTGATTTATGGTAACCTGAAGGTGACCCTATAGTGGAATTTTCTTGGCAAGAGCCTGGCAACCTAGAAACGGTAGTACATGTGCTGGTAACCCCTCGACTTGACTTCTGCAATGCGCTCTACATGAGGCTACCCTTGTGCCAAGTTAAGAAATTCCAATTAGTACAAAACATGGCAGCCAAATTTGTTTGCTGGTACAGCTAGGGCTGACCATATTACACCTATTTTAAAATGTCTACATTGGCTACCATTTAATTCCCAGGCACAGGACAAGGTGTTGGTTATAACCTTTAAAGCTGTACATGGTTTAGGTCCACCTTACTTGAGGGAGGGAGCACCTCCTTTCATATACCTCTCTCCCCCCCTGCACTCTTAGGTACTCTGGGATGAATTTACTGCAGCTTAAGAAGACCAGATTGGCAAAAGTTACCCAGAGGGCCTTCTCATCTTTTGCTCCTAAACTCAGGTGGGATAGGGACTGAGATCCTGGTCTCCAGAGTAATAGTCCATCACCCAGACCACTACACCACAATAGCTGCTTGACAGTTTATTGATATTATAAATTCCCACCATCCTCAGACAGCAATTGTATTATGGGCTTTTAGTCCATCTGGGTAGAAAATGCCAAGGTGTTGGTTATGACCTTTAAAGCCTTAAATGGCTTGGATCCAACCTATCTCCAGGACCACCTCCTTCTCTGCAATCCATTCCAGACACTCAGGTCATCTGGGAGAAATTTACTGCAGCCTATAAAACTAGGCTAACTGCAACCACCCAGAAGACATTTTCTTCAACTGCTCCCAGATTATGGAATGGCCTGCCGGAGGAGATCTGTCATATTACCAACTTAAGGCTGTCAAGATGGATCTCTTCTGGCAGGCCTTGAATAGCAAACCTGGCCACCAACTGAACCCTCCCTCTCAATATACTTACCTCCATTTGCTCCCTTTAGTTCATTTTAATGTATATTTTTAACGGTTAATTGTTTAATTGATGTTTTAGGGGAGGGTGGGAACTATTAGTATATGGGGTTTTGCATGTACTTTTTAACTGTAAGCTGTCTAGATTGTCATGGACAGAGAGGCGGGATATAAATAAAATTATTATTATTATTATTATTATTATTATTATTTTGGTTGGTTTTTTTAAAAATATTTTTGAGACACCTGGCTAGACAACAGAGAAAGGGATCTAGGAGCCTTAGGGCTCATTCACAGTAGCATTTTTGTGCTGAGTAGATCAGGGGAGATTCAATGATACAATACAAAATCAAAGTTGCCCCTACATTTACTCTGATTGAACCTCTCTGTGGCAATTTAACCCTATTAATAAATGGCACAACATGCACACAGATGCAGGTGAATGCATATCACCACCCACTGAATAATATATGATGTGACCGTCCACCTTTTCTTCACATTTGTGGGAGTGGGATCAAACCTTTATAGATGGGAAGGCTCCACTGTCTCTTATTCTACTGGCCTGGTTTTTATGGTCTGATTCTGCTAAAATTACTAAAATAGTTTTATGGTCTAAGTCTGAGGGAAAATAACATTCACGTCACAAGTGCCCAAGAATGCAATGAAAATGAAGATAGCCAAGCAAAGGGGACAGAGGTGCATCCAAGTGTTAACTGGAAAGTACACTGGCCATTGTACTTCTGAGGAACTGCTTGTCTATAGAATTAGCAGATAGTTAATCAAGCTTAGAGAAAGAACAACTGCCAGCACAAACAGAAGTTGTATTGGTGCAATAGCCTAACCAAATTCGGATCCATATTTGATATTTTTTTTATCATTGGAAATATTATGGATTGTATTTATCTCATTCCTCTCAATTGAGCCTCCTGGAGCCTCCCAGTTCTTAAGAGCACAGAAGGGATAGTAACTGAAAACCACCAACTTCCCTATTACAATAATGAAAGCCTCTGCCTGGATCACACTGGAAGGACACTAACTGGATACAACTGTCTATGTTGTATCTTTGGAGGATATGGAGCGTATGCCAGCTTGGCCCTTTAACACCTGGGCCCTTACCTCCAGCCCAGGATTTGGCAGCATGGCTGGAGTCCTTATAAGCCTCCAGCCCATTCCTCTAGCCCAGGACCGTCTTTGGAGGACAGGGAGCCTATGCTGGTTTGGCCATTTAACACTAGGCCCTTCCCTTCTGTCTAAGACCTAGTGGTGATGACACTGCATGAGCAGAGATTCATAATCTCGTCAACCCTACTTCCACAACAATCGCCGGATTCAGTGATTGCCCTGAGGGATGCATGCCGCCAGTCTACCAACTCTTTAACAGTTTATAAGGCATCTTTTGTGCTCTTTTTCCACCTGGGCCCCAGCCTCAGCACCGGGACTCTGAAAGCAGAGCAGTGGTAGGTTTCAACCTGTGCTCCCTCCTCTTCCTTCACCATATGCTGTGAAAGATGGGCCAAGAGGTAGCACCTAAGCCCCTTTCTGTTTAGGCCTTTGTAAATATTCTGGGGTGTGTGACACTAAGAGCATTATCTCGTTAACAATTTTTAGTCTCCCCCTTTTTCATGGTTTTAGATTGTAATCTGTTAAGATTGTTCATTGTTTATATTATTGTTATTGCTGTTGTTTCTTTTCCAGGATTCAAATGGGGGGGGGGGGGGTAGAAATGTGGATTTTTCTTTAATTATTGCTGAACTGAATGTAATTTCTTATATTATTTTTTGCTTTATTAATTGTTATCTAATTTTTTGTTATTTATTGTTATGTTGAAATTGTTTTATTATTTCATTGGACTCTTTCACACAGGAGGAATTTCTCCCAACATTGAATGGAGCCAATGCGAATTCACATAAATTCGCTAGTTTAGCGAATTCATGTGAATCCCCATTGCGTTCAGAAGGCATTCGGAATGACTTCCCATAACCTGAAAATAACCCCCCCTTGCCCGAAATTGCACGAGAAGCTTTAATTCGCAATAACATGAAACCCATGATTGCATACGGAGTGACTTCCCTTTTGCTCGAAATTGCATGAGAAGCTCTAATTCGCAATAACGTAAAACCCCATGATTGCGTTTGGATTGCCCTTGGATTATACTTCCAATTTCCCACGTCTGAAAGAGTCCACTGTTATTGTTATTTGCTTTGTATTTTTCCCACTGCTGTAACCTGCCCTTATACCTTGCTGATTGAGCAGGATATAAATAAATCATCATTATTATTATTATTATTATTATGTTGTTGTTGTTGTTGTTGTTGTTGTCGTCGTCATGTGTACACATATGTTGGCTATATCTCAGTTTAAATCATATCCTTTCATTTTGGCTTTGATTTTCTTGTTTAAAAAAATGATTTCTTTTGTTTCTGCATCTTGATATTTGACATCTTGATGTTTAAAGCTTTTCTCAGTTTTCCTTAGAACATTGTCTCATTCTAAATGAAGCTTTACAATGATGAGCAAAGAGTATATAACTAACCAGGAATTCTAGCTTCCTGAGTTGGAGATGGCCAGTAAGCAGTGGATCAATGTGTTAAAAATAGCAACATGGGAAACATGTGGCCCTCCAGATTCTGTTGAATTGCAGTTCCCAAAAACTTCAACCAGCTTAGGCAATTGTGAGCAATGCTATTAAAATAAACATCTTGAGGGATGCATTATTCCCAACCCTTCAGACCAACCCACTGCCAAGCAGTTCTCTGATTTGGGAGTTGCCCATCACTGGCTTAAGATAATTCTGGCCTTCTGTTCCATACCTGATGGTGTATTCTTTTTTGTGTACTGAGAAGATTTCCTGCAAGTGTGCCATTCTTCCTTCATCCTCATTATATAATTCAAAGAGAAAACACCAGGCAACTTGTTTAGTATGCAAAGAAAAGAACAATTTTGATACCAGAGTGCTTCTGTGGATCAGCAAGCTCATGAGAAATAAATGATCCATTGGTAGATACAGTAGTATTCCTTATTGGAAAACCATAGGGGACATGGTCTCAGTGTGTCAGCAAGGCATCAACATTGCAAAAACCTACTTCATAAAATAGACTTGATTGTGAAACTCATGAGTGTAACCTAAGTCTGGAGTAGGTAATGTACCAAAATCATAATTGACATGTAAAAATGAAACTAGGACAATAACCCTGGAAAAATGAATGAATGATTTACTGACATCAATGATTTGCCCTGCATCCTTACTTAAAGAAGCAGTCTCACTGCAATCAATCAAACACCCTGATAGACACAGAGACACAGAACTTTGTAATTTGAGGCCCAGTACAGTACGCTGTCGTCTCTGCAAGACTTAACAAACACCCCACTCCCAGTGGGTTCTTTTTCCACCATTGGTGTGCTCACGTGCAATGATGATGCCCATTTTGGGTACAATTTTGCACCAATCTAGGGACAATTTTTAGGGGCTTGTAGGGCTGGGTGGAACCAGAGCTCTCTGACAGAGAAGGATAAATGTCTCACAAAACTACAGTTCCTCAAATTCCATAACATTGAGCCACAGCAGTTAAAGTGGTGTCATGCTGGATTATTTTTGCAGTGTGGATGCAGCCATCATCAACATGTACTAGTCCTGCTTCTTTGTTCCTCTCCATATAAAGAGAACTATGGTGTGGAGAACCTTGCTACACACAAAAACCTTCCACACATTTGAGAAGCCTACTTTTTTTAGGGTTCTCATATGGAGAGCCTCCACTTGTAGAACAGTTCTCCTCTTCAAACTGGAGCAGGTGGACTAGACATTCCCTCTGCACATGTTAGTTTGACTACATTGCAGAACATATGAATAGGTCTAGTTTTTCCCTATTGATAATATCACTACCAAGTATCAAAAATTGTAACTGTTTTTCAAATATATTGCTGTCTCATAGAAGGCAAAAGGTTTGTGTGTGTGTGTGTGATAAAGAAACAAGCAAGTGCAAAGTTTAAGGGAAAGGCAAACTATGAAAGCCAGAAAGAAATTCTACCTTGGATTTATCTATCATGCTTCCCAAAAAGGCCCTATAATAGGAACATATTTTTGTTATGGTCAAAGTGACATGCATCATAACAGGATGTTTCACTAGATTTCTTTACTACAAGTGCATATAAATTGTAAACCCCTGGTTGGCCAGCCCAAGCAAAATTCATAAATCATAACAGATAACAGGAATATGTGTGTGCTGTGGGTATGAATCATCTCAAAGGATTGAAAGTCCATGTAGCTGAGAATGTGCAGATGAATGAATTACTTGTAACTGGCTCTGCCACAAGGAGAAAATTGCAAATTCTTGGAAAGCCATGCTTCTATGCAATTATTTAATGGAGCTGAATTTAATAGAGATGGGTTTCTAACAGATGTTTCCTAGGCAAGCCGCTTGTATTATTCCAGTTATGCACTCACATAAATTACTATGCAGAATTTTGTTCTACAACCATTCAAATCTAGCTCATGTCAGAACTATCTCAAGATTCTGTCAGGATTTAGGTTAAAAGAAATAGAATTATAGGTGACAACTTTCACCACAGTTAAAACACAATTGGAAAAATCTTAACATTAAGGGGGAAAACATGAAGAGAAGTAATAGTTTTGGTGAGCCATGTCTGGTCCTTCCCAGTCTGCTGGCTCTCCAGTTGTCCATATCTACCGTATCACCATTCCCATAAAGCATAACCATGCTGGACAGAAGTGAAGTTGTAGCCCAACATATCTGGAGAGTACAACATCAGCCTACCATATTTTACTCATAAAACACACTCATAAAGTGCAAAAATAAAAAATGAACTATTTAGAATGTAAAATTCTAAGATAATATCTAGAAACATTATATATCACCTAATATTGGAGATGAATCACCATCATATGGCTCCCATGTAATGGTTAAACTGTTTAGGTGATTGAGATACTTAATAAAGCTGACCTACAGTGAACTAATTTGGGTTTGATTTTGATTGAACTCAAATTGTTCTTGCTTTCAAGTCCACTCTGATTTTTCTTGGCAAGAGTTATTCAGAAGAAGCTTGCCATCATTTGCATTTCAGAGTTGGGTGTGAAGTGCAAAATTAAACTGTATATACATTTAAATTAATAAGATCTTTAAAAACATGGACTCACACACATACCTTACAGCTATTTTCTTTCCAAATGAAGCTTCAATTGTGATTTTGCACAGGATTTTTGCCTAAGGATTGGTTGTATAGTGTCTCTATGTGATCACATGTATTTTTTGTATCTCTGTGTAAGTCTGTCATGTCCATTGATTCTATCCTGGAAATGCCTTCCAGGCAGCTTTACACCCAGCAGAGCTTACTTCCAGCTTGGACCCTTATCTGAGAGGGGAAAGTAAAAAAGAGCTAACATTGTTGGAGGAAAGATATTGCAGGGGGGAAATCAGGAAATGAGTAATTTTAGATTTCTTTTCACTGTGAGAAAATCTTCAAAAACTGTTCAGTCTGAGCCTTATTCTACACAAAATCCACATTTTGCTGTTTGTTTGTTTGTTTTTACAGAAACCAGCATTTTCTGCACAGGAAACATCATTTTCTTCATAGAAAGTAATATTTCTGTACTTGTTCTTCACAAGAAAATGCTACACATCCCAGAATTCTATAGCACTGAACCATGACAATTAAAGTGATATCCAACTGCATTATTTCTGTACTGCAGATTAAATCTTAGTTTAACTATGACTCTTAAACATGTCTCTATCTGGAATTAGCCTAAGAAGAGAAAGTCATGCTAAAGACTACAGCAATCAAAATTTGAAACTGTTAGTCTCTTATTCTTAGGAAATTATCACATGAGGGCTATTTACACTTTAAACACCCTATTCTAATGTTATTTAGCAAGAACAATACAATGTCAAAACTACAACACTTACTTTCACACAGTGTCGCAATAATGGGGCATTAATGATTCACGAATGGTACAATAGCGCTTTTACATTCCACATGTCGAAAGCAGGGATTGTGATCGGAGAGAAAAAAAACGGGTAATCTCTAGCTGCTAAAGAACTCTCCTGTGACTCACAAGTGTGGCACAGGAAGTGATTCTGTCGAACAGCACACTGGGGGACTGGGGAATCAGTTTATTTCCAGAATGGTTAATGATGGGTTCTCAATGGCATTATTGGAACTTGATTGCCTTTCACACATTTGCAATAGTGCTAATGAAGCACTATTGCCAAGTCATTAATGCTTTTTTGTCATTAATGAGAAGTTGCACTAGCCTAACGCTTTGATGATGCAACAAGTATAATACGTGAACAACATTGTGTGAAAATCTTCCTGTAATTGCAAACATGACAAGAGTATAGCACTTACCTCCCATTTCTTATTCTTGTGTGATAATCCCCTTAGAGACCAGCTATCCAGAAACATGTGGCTATCTTTCACTCAAATATTCAATATAGAACCTCCCAGCTGCATATACCGAGGAAGTTATCTAACAGGTGCAGAGCTGAGGAGCACTGTTGGGTTGTAATATCCATCAGCTCTAACAGTATGACTGTTTCTGGGGAAGTTCTGTGCTCCCAGCATTCCACCAGAAAATGTGACCTCACCATGGCCGATACAGAATCCCATGGGAGTGCATTCGGCCCATAGGCCAAAGGCTGTGCACTCTTAAATTACAGATGCCTTGGTATACTGTCTTTTCCTATATCAGAATAATGATTTGTACTTAGATTCTAACAAAACAAAAGACACATGAGAAAGAGAGAAATATAAAAGCTTTTAGGATTCCTAATCAATATAACTTTGCTTCCTTAATAACTCAGCTGGGCACACTTTTTCTTTTGGCTTGCAATTACCCATTGAACATGACAAATTACCCGCAAGAACAAATAACCCAGTTTCTGTCATTCTGAATTTTTTTGGACAAGAGTTCCTCAGCCCACTCTGTATGTTTGAGTAGAGAGAAAGAGCAATCAGCTTCCTGATAACAGCTCTTTCAATTGCTTCAGTGCAGAGAATAGTTACGAACCAAAAGAGTTACAAAATACAGGGAGTGAAGTTAAATATAGGTTAGAATGAGGCAGGACCATGAAAGTGCAGGGGAGAGGGCTGGTGTACACAACCGTGTACACAACCGAATTCCAATTATACCATGTCAAACGTAAACAAGATTTTTTCAGTGATTTCTTGGAAGCCTGAGTTCATTGTGTTCAAAGGGCCTGATAGCATCATATGTCCTTTGTTCTAGCTTCCTGGAAAATCCATTTGAGGAGCCAAACCCATAATTTACCTTGTAACTCGAAGACTTTCCAATAAAAAGGGTGAAATCTTCCATAATAGATTTCCAAAAAACATGTGCTCTGATTTCAGTCATTCAGGTCTTACAGTAAAAGCTTGATGCTCATAGAGCCATAAACTCGGCATGCTAAAGACATGTTTTACATCTAGCAACATCTGGTAGTGGGAGAGGCCAATTCACACAAACTTTTATACACAGCATACAATAATGGTGCTGCATTCATTATGGCATGAGTAATTGCCTCACCACGACATCCCCAGATAATATCACCCAAGAATTACTAATCCAGTTTATGGACTTTTCATGATGATAGAGTAAATGCATAGAGTGCACTTCATATGATGACAAAGAATCCAGATGCTTAGTTCAGTTATTGATGCTGTAGCACTCCATGAAGCTAAGTTGGAGAACTGCTGGGGTGGTGGTGGTTGCATTGCACACATGGAACAATGAAGAGCTGAACCCCTCCCATACACAACCTGCATACCCTACAAATGCCTGATTTGGCAGGGACAGTCCCAATTAATCCTTTGTCGTTCCACTTTTTTTGGCTACTTTTAAAATGTCCTGGTTTCTCTCTCTGCCTTCCATTTTCCTCTTTATTTTCAGCAGTTGCTGCAAACTGAGTTCCAATTGCAAAAACTCATCAAGGGCAGAAAAGGGGGACAGAATCTTTCCCAGTAAATTCATGAAAAAACAAACTGCTGTAGCCTTACTTAGTATGTCCTACATCTATTTTGTTCTCATAGCCAGTACAACTTTGTTTTTCAGAAACTTATACAAGAACCATCTGCCTAAGTCACTGAGGTTACTATGAGAGATTTAAAACAAATCATCCAAACCATGCAAATTTCTTTGTATTTGGCTGTGTCAAGATATTTATGGAGACTCTCCCTTAGACTGGGAGGAATTGATGTTCCAGTAACCTTTTGATTAATTTCCACATAATATCTCACTGCAGCAGTACCATGATATCAAATAACATTGATCAACTTTCAAAAGACTGGCTCTGAAGTAAATGAGAGCAGGTGTCCCAGGACCTTGAAACTCCTCCCCAAAACCCCTCAGAGCCTTGCCCTCTTTTTAGAGAGTTCCCATATTTCCCTCCAACTATCTTTGAGAACCAGTTTCTTAGATGGTGCATCTACACTGTAGAAATAACTTTAACTGGTATTGCTTCATCCTTTGGAAACCTGGGATTTCCAATTTTACTTGGTTCTTAGCCTTGTCTGCCATTGAGTGCTGGTGCCTCACAAAACTACAAATCACAGAGTCTTGTAGGATGGTGCCATGGGCAGTTAAAGTGGGGTCAAACTGCATTATTTCTATAGTGTAGTTGCATCCAAAAAGAGTTGCCCAGTCCCATTACTGCCAAGGTTGATATTAATCTTCTGCACAATTCTACTGATTCTGTATTTGTTTGACAATATGGAAAATACTCATTTTATCTTTAGACAACAGTAGATGCTGCTGTTTCATGATTCTGTGACCTTCAGAGAAAAAAAAAATAAGAACCTCATTTTGAGACCCCCATTACTATGGAGATAACTTTATGCTTTCTCTGCTGAACAAAATGTGCAGTTTGTATGTATGTATGTGTATGTGTCCTTGCATAAAAGGTTCCTCCTTCTGGTTATGTACCTGTGTATCTCTGTTACCATCACTTATGGCAAAGTGTATGGCAAAATGATATTGGGGCCCTTGCAATATGGACATTTGATGGAAATGTCTTATAAATTTAGAAGAATTGGGAATAATGTAGTACTAGATTAGTCCCCACTTAGTGTTCCCATATTTCCCTCCAACCATCTTTGAGAACGAATTTCTCCCTCTAACCATCCTTGAGAACCATAATTAGAGATATAATCTTTGAGGTAATATGCAGGAAAAGCTCCTTGAGTGTACTCAGATCTTTGTTAGCATACCTGTATTCATAAATTTCATCTTGTTAAAAGTCTTTGGCTTATACATAAAGTTTCCCTTTAAGGATACTTTGAGAAACTGCCATAGGTTACTTAAAGTATGCCAAGTAGATCTATGGATGATTGACATGCTGTTGCTTAGACATCTGGAAACTGACAACCCATGGAGGAAATGTTTCATTTATTCTTAGTTTAATGCATAGGTTTTCTTTCTTTTCCATTTGCAAGAGGATTTGATTTGTTTTAAAGAAAAACTGATGGTTGGCGACTCCCTGATGGAAGAAAGTAAATGTCATTAGCAATCTACAGAGTGAAAGAAAGCTGAAACTGTAAGTTTACTAGCAATCAAAGCTTGCTGTCATAATGGTAGGAGAAATACTCAGCTGTGTCCAATAGTCACAATCACCATCAAGCCCAGAGACTCACTCAATAGAATCTTATCAATTCTCACTTACTTCTGCCTCTGTTCTGTAAGAAATGATTACAGACTGGATCTGGTACATTAAAAAAACACCAAGTAAAGTGTAACCAAGAAAAAAAGAGAATATGACAGAGTTTGGAAAAGTTTTTTAAAAAACTGCAGTTCCTACAATCATTCAGCCAGTACAACCACTTCCCCAATCTTGTACCCATCAGGTCATTTGGGTGACAACCTTTAGGAGAATTGAATACATTTCTTGTTTTGGTCCAAAGTTTAAAGGAGTTATCTAAAGTGTTGGGTATATTTTGGAGCCAGAGTTTAACACCTTAGACAGTTTGAATTTAAACATGGAGGAGATCCACCAGCCCATTGATGTGAAAACTACCAACTACACCTGGGAAGTGATGTCTCTCCATACAGGTTATGATGCCTCTCCAAGCTCTGCAGAATAATGGATTTTCTGATGACCAAAACTCCCTCTCTTAGAAGAATACAGCAGTGGCATAGGGTTTCTTTTTCACAGTTTGTGAAGTCTTCAAGGAATTATTCTACACAAAAATACACATGGTTTCACTGTGTTAAAAACATGTTTTGCTCAGAAAATAGGCTTCTAGCAGGAAAAAAACCTGATTTCAGTGGGGAAAAAATGAGTTTTATGTAGGAAACATACATTTCTGTGCAGAATAACTCTCTGAAAGACTTTCTCAAAATGTAAATATCAAAAAAATCCTGCACTGAGATCCTCATATTTCCTCACAGCAGGAAAAATGATGTGGAATCTATTGATCCTTAACTATAAAGATGAATACAAATATTTACACCTCTGTTTAAGACCTATTCTGTGCAAATTTACTTTGAGTTGTTTTTGTTTGTTTGTTTTGCACAGAAATCAGCATTTTATGTAGAGAAAGCAGCCTTTTCTGCTGGAAAAAACCTACACGTGAATTGTGTACAAAACAGGCCCGGAATTGTGAAGATTCTGCTCAGACCAGGATTTTTCTAATCATGGTTTCCCAGCACTTGAGAGGTATGTCTTTCTACCATTTTTGAATATTTTTTGGGAATATCTCTTCCATCTCTGTAGGAAGAACATAAATGGTGAACACCTAATGGACATTATTTTATGATAGCTCCTTGGTTCACAGGATTCAGTGCTGAGCTGGAGAATCACCTTTGGGTAGACTTGCATTATGGCCATTCATTTAAGTCTCAAGAGACCATCTATAAAGAAGAGAGTGTCTAGGAATTTTCACATCCTCTGACTTAGATTCCACATTAGAAAAGGCCCTCCTGAATTGGTTAATTGTAAATAAAGTTGTGGTCCTAATTAAAATTATCACACTGTTGTCCTGTCTTTATTTTCAAGGAGAGGAAGGGGACAGAAAGAACCAGGAATATTTTGTTAATTTTCAAAACTGACCCAGAAAGTAGCCTACAAAGATATTTCAGACTTTTCTATGTGTTTCAGCACTAACTTCCTAGCTCCCATAGTTCATCATCTGTTTCCAGTGGCCAGGATATTACTGAAAACTTCATTCCAGCCTAGCAAGTAGAATATACCAAAAGGCCTGAGTCATTTGCTACTATCAACAGAGCTACTGCAGTGAATTAAAAATTGAGTACCTAGGAATCCACCTTTTCCAACTGAGACAGAAAAGAAAGGGCTGAAAAAGGTTAGGGAGAGTGAAGCACAAAGCTTTCTACTGTAAAGCTTTGGAAGCTTTAATTTAAAAAAAAAATAAAGAAAGAAAAACAGCAATAGAGAACCACCTCCTTTGAGAAAAGGACTGACAATTAGTTGCCTGTAACAATCAAATACAATAAACAAACAACAAGCTGAGTACAATCTGCCAGGAAGATCAAATACTAACTGAATATCAGATTTATTTATAGAGACAATCAGTACTTATTGATAGATAAACAAAACTAATGTCCCATTAGGACTTGTTGGCTGCTTTTGCCCTTTTGTGGCAACATAAACTTTGCAGTCACTAGCATAGTAGCAAGGAGTATCTCAAATGGCTTCTAACATCCAGTGAGAAACATCCTGCTTAGACATTATTATTTATCTTTCTCATTCTATTGTGAGCATGCATTTCATGTGCTCAAAAAGAGATTATGCTCTCCAGCTGTTAACCAAATAGATGGTCTCTACGTCTTTACAATTTTCATAAAGCTACACACATTGAGTTCAAAACAACATACTGAAAATGGATTTTGATTTCTGTGGACTTCCTGCAGTGTTTGATGGATTTTTATACATGACTACTAAAATGAACACACATAGCTCAAATATGTCATTGGGGTGCTTTCATCATTAGCTTACTATAGGTGAGAAGGGGAATGAGGGTTTTGGTTTTGTTTTGCATGCTACCTTTAAAAAGTTGCAACAAACTCTTCAACATAAAGATGAGAAAAGCCGGTCTTTGATTAGGAAATATGTCAGGGAGAATCTATCTTGTAATTATATACCAGTTTAAGAAAATTATCATGGAAGATCAGCTTAAATGTGTAAGATACTTAGATAGCCATTTAAAAATTGTTCCTATGAACCCCTTTAATAAAATAATTAAAGATTTTCTTAAATTAATCTGATTTCCTTTTTGTGCCTCTGGTTTATCCCCACTGTCTTTGGGGTGAAGCAGACTGGCAGCTGGGAGCGGCATCTGGCAACTCCAGCCATGGTTGGCCCCTGATCAGTGCAGGACCACGGCAACCGAATGGCTGCTGCCATGGTACCAAACAGGCCAATGGTAAAGAGTGCTTTTTCTGCACTCCTTTTCCCGGTGGCCCAAGGCTACCTTAGGCAGTCCTGGAGCAGCTTCCAACTGATTCCAGCTGATTTGGGGGTGTGCGTTGTTGGCATGCCATATCCGCAAAGTGTCCAGAAGCCGCTTTTTTTGCCCATGTGTAAATGAAAATAAAACTTTATACCATAAGGATTTGATTGTATTGCATTGTTTGCCAGTCAGGTTAGAATTGACACAGCATTAGAAAAATATAATTGCTTTTTCTACCCAAGCTGGAACAAAAAATGTTGGTATCTGTCTTTTATAGATAAACTGAGAAAGTTGAGAACTGAAAAGTGATATGAACAACTGATGACTTTATTGCATTATGGTTTCCATTTATTAACTGCATTAATAATTCCTAGGACACTTGTCACTAATAACTCATATTGGTGTATGGATTGATGTTTTGTACATAAAGAAATGTGGATTTTTAAAAAATATATATGTTGGACTGATATGGAGAAAAATCTATGTAGTCATGAAGGCTTCATTGGTACAAATGGTTGACAATATATATAAGTGCAGATATATTATGATTTTGTACTTCTTTTCCCTCCTTGTGCCCTTTCAAGATCTACTAGGAAAAAAAAGTTTGTGTCAAGTGTAACCTATAAATACTCTAATAAACAAACAAACAAACAAACAAATAAAATATTAATGTTTTGTTCTATTTTTCTATATGTCATTTTTTAATTTTTTAAAACAAAAGTCAATGATGATCTCAAAAGCAATGATTCACATTTCCCATCAATTGTTTGTTTTTAAAGTTTTTGCAGTTGTTGGGGGATACTTCCGCTAGTGCTCCCATGCCCCCCACTTTTTACAAATCCATACCTTCATCATCGTCCCTTCCTTGGTCCATGAGGGCAACAGTCACTTTTCATCCACTGTTGTGAGGGAAAGTTGCCACCACTAAATTATAAAACATCACTGTGCTTTATGTGCTATCATCAAAGGCTGCTTTCAATTGAGTACACACCAAGCAACACTAAAACATATTCCTTAATAATTTCCATGGCATGCTATATGTACAACTCTGTTTAACACTTACCAAACTCTTAATAAACTCTATTTAATACTTACCAAAAGGCATTGCTATTTTAAGGGATGTTGTGTCTAGATCTGAGGCAACTTGTAACCAGGTAAGGCTGCTTTGAGAGATGAGGTTGTGGTGATAGAAAGTCTAGGTTGAGATGGAGGGGGAAATCAGAATCACTCAAGAGTTTATCAGATGGGAGGAATTTCTCTTTATTTCGAATAGAGCCAATTCGAATTCACATGAATTTGCTAGTTTAGCAAATTCATGTGAATTCCCATTGCGTTCGGAATGCATTCAGATTGACTTCCCATTACCTGAAAATGACCCCCCCCATTGCCTGAAATTGCGTAAGATGCTTTAATACGAAATAACGTAAAACCCATGATTGCATTCAGAATGACTTCCCTTTTGCCCGAAATTGCGTGAGATGCTTTAATTCATAATAACGTGAAACCCCATGATTGCGTTTGGATTGCCATTGGATTATACTTCCAATTTCTGATGTCTGATAAACTCCTCAGTCAGATTTTGAGTAGTGAGACTGGGGGTAGGCAGGTGAAGCTAGACTGATGACCATTGGCTCTGCAGGCTTTTTGCCACCGCCACCATGAATATTTTGATGCAAATAATAATAATAATAATAATAATAATAATAATAATAATAAATTTATTTCTAGCCACAGCAACCATTATCTACTGTTCTGAGGTGTCATGGATTTCTAATCCATCATTACTGAGATAAGTGATTTAAACTATAAATATATAAAGTATAAAAAATAAGTGATTTAAACTATAAATATTGTGAAATAATGTTTTTTCCTCAAAGTGACACACCACCTGGGTTATGCTGGAGAATTGTACATAAAGAATTGTGTAAAATGCTAGGAATTAATTTGAACTTTGCTCCGGAAGTCTATTTATTGACTATTGTTGATAAAGAATTGGAGAAAAAATATGGCAGACTGTTGTTCTATTTAATATCAACAGCCAAATGACCTTGGTGCAAGTTTGGAAACAACCTTGCATACCGAAGATTGGATGAAGAAATTACTAGAAGCAATGGAGTCAGATAGATTGACTAGAATTCTTGCTAAACAAAAATTAAACAAACTATTAGAGGACTGGAATAATGTAATTAGCTATATTAAGCAAGAATGGAATATTCAATATGTTTTTTGTTAATGGGAATAGGATAAAAGAAATATATTATGTTTCTTCTTTCGCTTTCTCCTCTCTCCTTGAAAAATAATAAGCTTATATTGTATTATATAAATATCTTATATTTCCCGTAATCTCCTCTTAAAACTTCATACAGTAAAGCTTGAAATAGAATCATAGAATCATAGAATCATAGAGTTGGAAGAGACCACAAGGGCCATCCAGTCCAACCCCCTGCCATGCAGGAACTCCAAGTCAAAGCATCCCTGACAGATGGCCATCCAGCCTCTGCTTAAAGACCCCTAAGGAAGGAGACTCCACCACACTCCGAGGGAGTGTGTTCCACTGTCGAACAGCCCTTACTGTCAGGAAGTTCCTCCTAATGTTGAGGTGGAATCTCTTTTCCTGCAGTTTGCATCCATTGTTCCGCGTTCTAGTCTCTGCAGCAGCAGAAAACAAGCTTGCTCCCTCCTCAATATGACATCCCTTCAAATATTTAAACAGGGCTATCATATCACCTCTTAACCTTCTCTTCTCCAGGCTAAACATCCCCAGCTCCCTAAGGCGTTCTTCATAGGGCAAGGTTTCCAGACCCTTCACCATCTTAGTTGCCCTCCTTTGGACATGCTCCAGTTTCTCCACATCCTTTTTGAATTGTGGTGCCCAGAACTGGACACAGTATTCCAGGTGGGGCCTGACCAAAGCAGAATAGAGTGGCACTATATATAAAGGGTTAAAGTTAAATTGTAAGAGAAAACAGACAAAGTAACCTTTTACAGGAAAAAAATATATTACTTCTATCGATGTAAAAACTACGGAGATTCACATGAACAATCTCCTTGAATTTAAAGAAAGAAGTAAGACTATTAAGGAAAGTCTTAAGTTGTATTATAACAAACAAATCTACAAGAGGTACATAATTAAATGAAATAAATAAACCAAAGATAGTGGGGGGATTACTTTCTTTGAGAAGTCCTTTTTTAACTTTATCAAATATGGAACTTAAGTAAAAAAATAATGAGACGATATCAATCTATATTGTTATTTATAGGTTCACAAATATCTGTATATGTATTATGAGATATGTATTGTGTATATTGTGTATTGTGTATACTGCAATGTTTTGTATTTTTTTTAAATAATAAAATTAAATTTAAAAAAATAGCTACGCGTGTCAGTGCTGACACGCAGGTCATAGGTTCACCATCAGAGTTCTAGAACATGGCCACACAGCCTGGAAAACCCACAAAAAATCTATGGATGCTGGCCATGAAAGCCTTCGACTTCAGAAATAAATGAATGTCTTCCATGGAATTGCTCAGGATGATCTGCATTTCTGTTTTCCTATTGTCCTCCATTATGTTTACTCTTCTCTTACTAAAATAGATTCACATTACAAAACTTTACACACACACACACACACATTTAACATGAAGGAGAAAAGAGAGTTAGAAAGACCTATGATTGAGTGTAATACTTCCAGAGCATAATAATAAATATGCAACCCCCACATAACTATTCTCATTAGAAGGGCAAAAGAAGACATTATGAAGTTATATACAACTTGACCTATTGCAAGATATATGTGCAAATCAGCCATTCTGCAAATCTTTGTTCGTTTTACAAATTAACATCACTCTGCAAGGCACATCATGGGCACAGCTCCCAGAAAGTGGGAAAGAGCAACGGACCAGATACAAACAACTGAGCATGAACAATTCACATATATCTAAGGAACAGGGGGATAAATGCAGAAAAAGTGTAGAACAGAACCAATGGATCACAGTTCTCCTTTGGTGGAAGATGCATGGAGCAAAACTGCAGTTGATTCATAAATTATTAATATATATACACTGCTGTAGCAAAGACAATTTGTTAAGAATCATAGAATCATAGAAATTTAGAGTTGGAAGAGACCACAAGGGCCATCCAGTCCAACCCCCTGCCATGCAGGAACTCCCAATCAAAGCATACCCGACAGATGGCCATCCAGCCTCTGCTTAAAAACCTCCAAGGAAGGAGACTCCACCACCCTCCGAGGGAGTGTGTTCCACTGTCGAACAGCTCTTACTGTCGGGAAGTTCCTCCTAATGTTGAGGTGGAATCTTTTTTCCTGCAGTTTGCATCCATTGTTCCGAGTTCTGTTCTCTGGAGCAGCAGAAAACAAGCTTGCTCCCTCCTCAATGTGACATCCCTTCAAGTATTTAAACAGGGCGATCATATCACCTCTTAACCTTCTCTTCTCCAGGCTAAACATCCCCAGCTCCCTAAGGCGTTCTTCATAGGGCAAGGTCTCCAGACCCTTCACCATTTTAGTCACCCTCCTTTGGACCCGCTCCAGTTTCTCCACATCCTTTTTGAATTGTGGTGCCCAGAACTGGACACAGTATTCCAGGTGGGGCCTGACCAATGCAGAATAGAGTGGCACTATTACTTCCCTTGATCTAGACACTATACTTCTATTGATGCAACCTAAAATTGCATTGGCCTTTTTAGCTGCTGCATCACACTGTTGACTCATGTTCAACTTGTGGTCTACTTGGACTCCTAGATCCCTTTCACATGTTGTTTCATTCAGCCAGGTGTCCCCCATCCTATATTTGTGCATTTCATTTTTCCGCCCTACGTGTAGGACCTTACATTTCTCTGTGTTAAATTTCATTTTGTTAGCTTTGGCCCAGCTTTCTAGTCTATTCAGGTCATTTTGAATTTTGATCCTGTCCTTTGGGGTATTAGCTACTCCTCCCAATTTGGTGTCATCTGCAAATTTGATAACTAGGCTCTCAATACTGTCATCCAAGTCATTAATAAAGATGTTGAATAGCACTGGGCCCAGGACAGAACCCTGTGGCACCCCACTTGTCACTTCTTTCCAGGATGAAAAGGAACCATTGTTGAGCACCCTTTGGGTTCGGTCAGTCAACCAGTTACAAATCCATGTAACGGTTACCTTGTCTAGTCCACATTTTACAAGCTTGTTTGCAAGGATGTCATGGGGAACCTTGTCAAAGGCCTTACTGAAGTCAAGATATACTATATCCACAGCATTCCCTTCATCTACCAAGCTGGTAATTTTATCAAAAAAAGAGATCAGATTTGTCTGGCATGACTTGTTTCTCTGAAACCCATGTTGGCTTTTTGTGATTATGGAATTATCTTCCAGATATTCACAGGTCCGTTTTACATTGGCAAAAAGAGGTGTGTTGAAGGCTGCTTGAAAACCCAGCCTTTAGATGAGAAAAAGGGAAAGTGTGCCATGAAAACACTATTTTGGAGTTTTAAGGGAGAAGAAGTGCTTTAAAAAGGAGCTGGCCCATTTTACATTGGCAAAAAGAGGTGTGTTGATGGCTGCATGAAAGCCCAGCCTTTAGATGAGAAAAATGGAAAGTGTGCCATGAAAACACTATTTTGGAGTTTTAAGGGAGAAGAAGTGCCTTTAAAAAGTAGTTTGATTTCCCCACTACTTTTTTAAAAAGGGTGCAGCATTGCTGGCCCGTTTTACACGGGCAAAAAAAGGCGCTTTTAGGGCTAAAAAGCCCGCATTTAGGGTTAGGGAGGGCATAGCCTTTACACCCTCCCTAAGCCTAAAACGCATGGATGCCACCATTTAAAGATGGCGGCGTCTACACGGTGGCGCCGTACAAGCGTCATCACGTGCGCAGCGTTTTGACGCGCTGCGTACGTTTTGACGCTCTGGCGGCGCAGGAGGGCGCCAATCGCGCCCTTCCCGCGCCGCAAAAAAAGAGCTCGATCCCGGAGCTCTTTTTTGCGGCGGGTCGTTGCGGCGGGATGAGGCCTCTGCGGCTGCCCGTGTGGCAGCCTAGGCCTCATCTCGCCGCTAGAAGGGGCGAGTTTGGACCGCCCCTTTTAGCCAATGTAAAAAGCACCCCTATTGCATCTAAAGGCTAAGGTGTAGTTGAACGGTTAAATGGGGCTCTGTATCTTTAAAGCGCCCATTTAAAGGCAGCGATACAAGTGCGGAGGGAGGGAAGGTGCCAAGACAAGAAGAGACCTTCAGAGCCTGGCCAGAGTGTGCCTGCACCTTCCTTCACCTCCTCCCTTTGGTTGAGAGAGTGTGACTTCTAGGGAGACAGCAGGGCACTGGAGGCGCTCAGCCAGACCAGGGCAAGTTGGCAAGAGGAGGAGGAGAAGGGGAGGGACCTGGAGCACCTCCGCTGCCCTGCCTCCCTGCAAGTCACACTCTCTCAGCCGAAGGGGGAAGGAGAAGGCAGGCCCAGGCACACTCTGGCCAGGCTCCAGGGCTCTCTCCTGGCTGCCTTCCTCCTCCCTTTGGCTGAGAGAGTGTGACTTGCAGGGAAGCAGGGCAGCAGAGGTGCTCCAGGTCCCTCTCCTCCTCCTCCTGTTTCCAGCTTGCCCTGGCCCAGCATCAGGAGGACCTGGAGCACCACCGCTGCCCTTCCTCCCTGTAAGTTACACTCTCTCAGCCAAAGGGAGGAGGAAGGAAGCGGGGAGGGAGGGAGGGAAGGAGCCAGGAAGAGACCCCCAGAGCCTGGCCAGAGCACGCCTGGCCCTCCTGCTTCCTCTTCAAAAAGAAGGCTGGAAAAGTAGGACGTGTCCTGGCAAAGGAGGACGTGCCTGGTCAACTTGGAAAAGGGGGGCCTCTGCTCAAGAATGGAGAACATATGGCAATCCCTCCTGGACAGAGGGCTGAAACCTCAAGACAACTCAATATAATGCTCTGACAGAACACAGACTACAACTCCCATGAGCATTTGCTACCATTTCCCAAGATGCCTTAATTTGCAACAGAAAGCCGACCAGTATGTTCACATGTGATGAATTCTTTCGTATTGACTCTACATTTTCTTTTTGTGTAGATGCTCTCTTGTTTTGTGTGTGATGAGCTTGTGCGTAATCATGTGCATTTCCGAACTGACCTCACTTTCTCCCTCTTTCGGAATGGTCCTGTACTCCCCCATGTGATAAGCTCCGACTGTATGGTGTACCTGCGCAATTGCGCAATTCGCAGCCAGCAAGGGAAAAAAATGTTTAAAGCGCGGCTAAAAGCCACGTTCCGTGCTGCCCATGTAGCTGCTCCACCTGTGTTTGTAGCGTTTTGACAGCTTCCCATGTAGTTGCTGAGCCACAGAAAAAACCTCAGTCTAGCTGCCCTGTACTTTTTAAATGCACACCTGGGGCTTGCAGTCTAGCTGCTAAGCATTAAGGAAAGTGCAACTTCATGTCACACTTTCTTGCCAATGTAAAAAGCCCCACAGACTCTCTGCTTAATGATCTGCTCTAGAATCTTTCCTGGTATTGATGTCAGACTAACCGGACGATAATTGTTGGGATCCTCTTTTTTCCCCTTTTTGAAGATTGGGACAACATTTGCCCTCCTCCAGTCTGCAGGGACTTCTCCTGTTCTCCAGGAGTTCTCAAAGATGATTGCCATTGGTTCCGATATTACATTTGCCAGTTCTTTTAATACCCTAGGATGTAGTTCATCTGGTCCTGGAGACTTATATTCATTTAGATTAACCAGGTATTCCTGTACTGTTTCCTTACTTATTCTGTGGTGAAATTCCCCTATTCTGTCCTCTGCCCCATCATCCTTAGGTTGGGCACCCTTTGCCTTTCCTGAGAAGACTGAAGCAAAGAAGGTGTTGAGCAATTCTGCCTTTTCTCTGTCTCTTGTGAGCATTTTGCCATCTTCTCCACGCAGTGGCCCAACTGTTTCCTTCTTCTTCCTTTTGCTGCGGACATATCCAAAAAAGCCCTTTTTATTGTTCTTAACCTCTCTAGCAAGCCTGAGTTCATTTTGCGCTTTAGCTTTTCTGACTTTATCCCTACATGCGCTGGCTATTTGTTTGAATTCCTCTTTGGTGATTTCCCCATTTTTCCATTTTTTATACATGTTCCGTTTAAAACTTAGCTCAGTTGTAAGTTCCTTAGTCATCCATACTGGTTTCTTGAGACATCTCCCATTTTTCTTCCTCATTGGAACTGTCTGAAATTGTCCCTTTAGTATCTCCCTTTTGAGGAACTCCCATCCATCTTGAACTCCCTTCTCTTTTAGTATTCTTGACCATGGGATCACCCCCAGTATTTCTCTAAGTTTATTGAAATCAGCTTTCCTAAAGTCTAGAATGCGTGTCTGACTATGCTTAGCTTCACCTTTCCACTGTATTACAAACTCCAGGAGGACATGGTCACTCCCACCTAAGGATCCCTTAGGATCCACTTGCACCCCATCAACTAGGTCTTCCCTGTTGGTTAAGATCAGATCCAAAATAGCTGATCCCCTTGTTGCCTCTTCCACCTTTTGGACAATGAAATTGTCTTCAAGGCAAGTGAGGAATTTTCTAGATCTGGAGGATGGCGCTGAGTTTGACTTCCAGCAAATATCCGGGTAGTTGAAGTCCCCCATCACTACTACATCTCTCCTTCCTGATTGCGTGGTCATCTGTTCTAGAAAGGCATCATCCATTTCCTCTGTCTGACTTGGGGGTCTGTAGTAGACTCCCACAGTAACATCCCTGTTGTTTCCCTCTCCTTTAATTTTTATCCAGATGCTCTCCACCTGGCTTCCAGTATTGATGTCCTGGATCTCTTCACTGGTGTAAATATCCTTGACATATAATGCTATTCCTCCTCCTTTCTTGTTTGTCCTGTTTCTGTTAAAAAGGTTATACCCCTCTATTTCTATATACCAATCGTGAGACTCATCCCACCAGGTTTCAGTGATGCCTATTATATCATATTTCCCTTGTTGTGCTAGGAGTGCAAGTTCATCTTGCTTATTTCCCATGCTCTGTGCATTAGTGTAGAGACATCTAAGACCATGTGTCCCCTTTACTTGATGCCTGTGCATGTTTTTTTGGCTCCTTTTGTTGAGTCCTTGCACTGTTTGTCTTCTTCCCTCTATGTCAGTTTGACTATTTTTTCTAGCCGTTTTGCCTTCCAGACTGCTGTCTCCCTTCCCCAGATCACTTAGTTTAAAGCCCTCCTGATCAGATTCTTCAGACTGTTGGCAAAAACATTTCTTCCAACTGGCGTGAGATGTAGCCCATCCCTTGCTAGAAGTCCCTCCTCATGGAACCGCAGGCCATGATCCAAGAATCCAAATTGTTCTCGGCGACACCATCTGCGGAGCCAGTTTTTGATATCTGCTATTTTCCTCTCTCTTTCTGGACCATGCCCTTCTACTGGTAGAAGAGACGAGATGACAATCTGTGCGTCCATTTCCTTCAGCTTCTTCCCCAGAGCCTCGTAATCCCTTCTGATATTCTGAAGGCTGTGTCTTGCTGTGTCATTCTTTCCCACGTGGACCAAAAGGAAGGGGTATTTGTCAGTAGATTTGACCAGTCTTGTCAGCCTCTCCGTAACATCATGGATCTTTGCCCCAGGGAGACAACACACCTCACGAGACATCTTGTCGGGCCCACAAATCACTGCTTCTGTACCCCTCAGCAAGGAGTCCCCCACCACAACCACGCGCCTCCTCTGAGGCTTAGCAGCAACTCTTCCCTGCGATGGAACTCCCAGGCTCTCCTGCTGTGTCCCTGAAGTCTGTCCGTGCTGCTCTTCCTGATCCTCCTTGATAAGTGAAAGGGCTTCGAAACGATTCTGTAGCTGCAAGCTCCTACAGCTATCCCTGATTTCTCTGCTTCTCTGCCTGACATTCCTCCAGCTGTTTGCCTCCTCTGTAGATGAAGTGACCTTCTCACCCCCAGCGACTTTCTCTGTGTGGTCCCCTTCCAAGATCGTTCCTTCCGTTGTGTCGAGGAAAACCTCTTGCTCCCTGACATGCTGAAGTGTCGCTACCCTGGATTCCAGCTGCTGTACTTTCTCCTCCAAGAGGGCTACCAACTTGCACTTGGGGCATGTGAAGTTCCCACATCTGTAGGCAAGAAGACAAACATCCCACAAGTGTTGCAAGTGACTGCAGCTGCTCCCTCGGTGCCCATACCGAGAACTATTAAGGAATCACTAAAAGAAGACTGTGGGCTTCCTCCTCGAAGAATATTCCCTGGTAAACACTAATGTCAAAGCCCCTGATGTCCTCTCCTATTTCACCAATCTCTATCAGTGATTTCAACCTACTGGGAATGTTACTTTATACAGATGCCCTGGTTTCTAACTTGTATTCACTTCCTCTGAGGTGCAGGGGAACCCCTCAAAAGCACTTTTAAAAAGGGGAAGATCTAAAGGAGAACCTCTAAAACAAAGTGTACAGCTCCTCTGCTCCTAATGTTGTGCTTTTAGCCTGTTTGGGGGGGGGGGAATTCGCGCGCCGTTAGGCGCGCGGCTCTCTGAGCAGTTCTGTATAGCTAGTCTCCTAGCTCCTCCCACTTGTGACTCACAGGTGTGACTCACAGGTGTGTTGTAAGACCTTTTATTATGAAAGGCCATGAGACAAGACTAGGGAGAAAATGGGGTTTACTAAGGACTTCGGGAGTAAAACTTTTAAGTCATATCCCTCCTAGGAAAAATATATATTGTTTCTGTATTCTAGTACAGTAGTCCCTTCAGATATAATCCATTTATCAGGGAATAAGCTCCACTGAATAAAAGAAGAGGGTTTACTTTTGAGTAAATATCACATTCTTGCTTACCTGGTCATGAAAGAGAGCTGAATGTCAGTGAAAGGACATCCCAGAAAATTTTCCTCTTGATGCAGAGCAGCAAGTGCCCTATGATAACACACACTGCATACCACAGATTTATTTGGGGGGGGGGGAGGGTGTCTACCTATTCTCATACTTCATATCTAGAGTGAACATGTTGTTAAGAGGTCATGATGACCTTTTGGAGCACTGGGTGAATTTCCCACTAGAAAAAGAACAAAGACCAGAGGGCATGTCCTGTGTCCTAAACTAATCATTGTTTTTGTCACCCTAAAGTTAAAGTCATCATTCAGTCCAGAATCCCATTGTTGGGATTCCTGGGAAAGAAAATCGAGTCTTTGTCACCATACCAGATAGGACATCACCAGAGGCTAGTCCCCCAGTATAAATATTAGTCTGAAAAGCCTAGCCTCTGAATACACAGAATGCATACAGTTGTTCCAGGCTTTGTTCCATGTCTGTTCTGTGTCATCCTCAGACCTTTGTCCAAGCCACTCCAACTTTCCATGGCCTACTCTTTGGACAGCATCCTTTCTAATCATTAAAATCTGCTATCTGGTTTCCATATTCCCATTTCAGTTAGCTCTAAATGCTGTGTCTGTGTGAACTGCTATTCAGAGTGTCATTGCACTCTGAATTTTTTCCAAATAAAACCCTCTTAATTTACCCAGACCTGTGGTCCTCCTCTATTGTTACCGGAAATATCTATCACCTATGGGAAGATGGGGGTATGGCACCCAACTATATAATAATAATAATAATAATAATAATAATAATAATAATATAAAATTTTATTCATAGCCCGCTCCTCTGTTAGACCGGAGCGGGTTACAATAATTAAAAAAACTGTCCCATATACTCTCTTTGAATGATGAAATATGTATCACTGCTGGGAGCAATATACTATGGGAGACTGTGGGTATGTCACTCAACTGTTGCATATACTCCCCTTGGATGATAAAGTATCTATCACCATCGGGAGCAATACACTATGGCAGGATGTGGGTATGGCACTCAACTGTCTCATATACTCTCCTTGGAGGTCTAATTGGGGCCAACATTGGTATAATTCAAGTAAATTGGTATAATTCAAGTAAAAGCATGGATTTTTGCTAAAGCTTTTGGGACCTAGTTGATTTATCCAAACCCACACATGTGCATGGTTCTAAATTCTTCATTTTCAACGGTTTCAAACTGTTTGACTTTAATGTGAAGTCAAAGGCTTTCACGGCAAGCATCCATAGTTTTCTGTGGGTTTTTCAGGCTATGTGGTTGAAAGAATTTATTCCTGACATTTCACCTGTATCTGTGGCTGGCATCTTCAGAGAATGGTGGCATGGAGGTGTGTGGAATATATATACTGTGTGACCCTTGGTTGAGAGGAAGTGATTTATATGTTAATCCCTGTGTTGGTCTGTTGGTGAATGGCAAGGCCTCAGGGTGGAAGGATATGTGAGGAGGTTTTGTGTCTATTTAATTAGTGATCTATTGTCTGCTGGGGAATCTCCTGGTCCTGGGTAATGTTCATTTGCATGTGCTGAGTCTTAATTTTGGTGTTTTTTTCTTTAGGACTGGTAGCCAAACTTTGTTTACTTTGTTTATGCCCAGGTTGGTTTATAACATGTTCTGCTACTGCTGATTTTTCTGGCTGGCTCAGTATGCAGTGTCTCTTGTGTTCCTTGATTCATGTTTGAACAGTGCATTTGGTGATCCCTATGTATACTTGTCCACAGTGGTAAACTCTTGCAGCCATGAAAGGGTCTCTTCTGTCCTTCACTGAGCTCAGCATTTGCTGGATTTTTTTTTTTTTTTGGTCAGTCTGTAGACCATTTGGAGGTTGTGTTTCCTCATCACTTTCCCTATTCTGTCTGTGACTCCTCTGATGTATGGTCAGATTGTTTGGATTTAACCTATCAGATTGTTTAATATGTTTTCCTGTTTAAATTACTCTTACTATTTGAAATTAATTTAAATTCATTTTATTATTCATTGTCCTTTGATCCTCAGCTATAAAGCAGGATATAAATATTTTAATGAATAACTAAAGAAATCAAGATGGATTTTTTTAAAAAACAAACAAAACAAAAACAGACTATTATTTTAAATCAGCACTGGAGTACAATTAATCAAGAAGGGCTTCATCATTGTGTGGACAAAGCTACTACAACTGTGACATTCATTATTCGAAAGGGAATACACGCTTTTCTTCTTCGCTATGTTTTTCGTACCTATTATAGCAGGAATTTGATCAGATTTCATTTGAAACAGACTAAATAAAAAACATGTGATTGTGGCTTCTTCAGAATCTTCATTCTTACGATCTAGTGCTTATTGTGGAAAAGGTCATATACCTGATATTGATCAACTCCAGAATATCAGTGCAGGCAACATATTCTCAGACAACAGGGGGGAAAAGTCTCTTGATTTGGCTTTTTATGTATGTCCCAAGGGCAGCACATTTCTTTTATTTCCTTCTCACTAGAAAATCTTGACTTATATTCTTGTTCTGATTCCTAAATATTATTTATTGCATTTCTTTATTAGAATTATTTATATCCTGCTTTCCACTTACCATAGCAGTGTTCAGAATGTCCAAAGAATCCTAAAACATGTATCAATAACTGAGCAATTTAAATCCCTCTTACTTTGTGCAGTGAACCCCAAATTAATCATTCCCACTTTGTTTTCAAAATGGGGATTTGATAGTCAAATTGTTTTATTTTTTGTTCATGTCTGTGGCATTAGGGTGGCGTTACGTGGAACCAAAGGTAGATACTTACTGTGAAAGTGAAACTGTCTGCACATTCTGCCTACTTTACCAACTTCTCTGAACTAGAAAATAAGCAGAAAGAAGCTGATCATAGGCCCATTCACACTACATGATTATAGTGCTATTATTACACATTAAGTGCCATGGCTGCAATGACTGGTAGTTTAAGGATGTGCATCCTGAAGTCTCGGCCAAGGAACTCCATTCTCCCAACAACTACAATCTCTAAGATTTCACAGGATGGAACCTTGGCAGTTAAAGTGGAATAATAGTGCTGTGCAGTGGACCCTCCATATCAATTGGCTGGCAATTTCTGCATCTGAGGGCCTGCAAACATCATCTGCTAAATTATTTGATGACCATGCATTTACGCAGATGCACTGAGACATCGATAAGCACATCACTACCCTTGAATAATATGGGGCACAACTGTCCACCTTTTCTTTTTTAACCTCCAGATCCAACCCCCTATGCATGGGAAAGGTCCACTGCAATTGTGTAGTGTGAATGGGTCTCTGGTTAGTTTCATAGGATGCTCCTAGATTTTGCAACCCATAATACAAACTGGTATATGCAATAGCCATAAGAACTCCTCAGTTTTATCCTCAGTTTTAGTTTGAATTTTTAAAAAGCAAACCAAGGTGTTGAACTCCATCCCTGATATAGATTGATAAAGTTCAGATTTAGCTTCATCTGGATTCATCACCCTGCTGACATGCAGGCCACCAGCCACCACTCTTAAGAGCTTTGACAGTCTAGCATTTATCCCATGTGAGACAAATCCTTCAATTGCATCCTACTTCTAGCTTGAACTCCTACATGGCCATATCAGTGAAATCAGCACAAGTCAAGGGACTAGCCTGGGTCTTCTTCTGCATTTTGCCACTGCCATCTGGGGAATGCAAGTAGATCCTTTTCAGACTCAAAATTTTTCTACACATGTAGAATTCTCTCCATTTCTGGACACCAGCAACAGAATCACCCTCCTCCCCCCAGAGTGCAGCCCTTGCTATGTGGACCATGCTATTGGCATCTCTACGACTATTTCATTATTGTGTGTCTTCAAGTCATTTAAGATTTATGCTAACTCAAAGGTGAACCTCTCAGGTAATTTGTTTGGAGGCAGCTTTACCATTTTCTTCCTCTGAGGCTGAGACTTGCCTAAGGTCATCTAGCAGTTTCCATGGCTGAGCAGGAATTGATCCTGGCCTCCAGAATCATGGTCTTATGTTCAAACCACTATATCACAGTGGCTCCCCTATGGCCACTTTGTGGATAGCATATTGGCTTAATTGAGCTGTGAATATAAACTTTCTAAGTAAGAGATACATTATAGTGAAATATCACTTTGACTTAAACTGTAGGTGGTTATAATATGGTCTAAAACTCAGAACGCATATTGTGAGCTTGTAATTAACATTCTTTAAAGACTAGTACCACTATCAAGTACATCAAAATGTACATTGGTGTATAACTGTGAGAAAAAAAATCATAATTTTCTCCCAACACAGACTTCCAGCCAGCTATGGAGTTTTTCCTAGCTAGAGAAGGATAAGGGAAAGACAACTGCTAAGGCAAGAAAGAAACCAGAGATGTTTGCTTAAATCAGATATTATCCTGGTGACAATCACTTTATTAAAGAATGAAACAACAGCACATTAAAAGCTCAGTTACTCCCTTTTAAAATACTTATGTCTTCAGTCTACATCAAACTGATAGTGTGTGCCTCTTTGAGATCACTTGAAATGCTAGAGACAAGTGTTAATACTAAGAGAACTGACAGCAAGTTCACAGTGCTGTGAGGTGCCTTTTTCATATGACACCTGCCTCCAATTTTAGTAAGCACTTCAGGCATTTTGCAGTTTACAATGAATACATCTCCTAAAATGATCTATTTTCTCAAGCAATGTTATGGCTGCAGAAGGCACTTGATCAAAAGTTCTGTGGAGGAAAACAAATTACAAGTTGTGTATACCAGCTATTACCTCCATAATTATCCTTTACAAATGTCACTGCTATAATCATATTCCCACTACATTATCAAATTCATAATGTAATCAGGCACCTTACACTCATTTTTCACATTACATCATGTAACAATAAACTTTACACTGGTGGGAAAGTTATCCCTTCTCAAGACATAGGAATGTTCAAATGCTGTAGCAGTTACATGCTTGAGTGGTTTGTATTGACTGAACATGACTACAAATTTGGCATATTTTGTGTACTAGACTACCATGATTGTGGCACCTTACAAGCCTGGGGTAATAAAGTTATCCACCTCAGAGGAAGGCGATGCAAACCTCCTCTGAATGACAGGGTCACCCGTAAACTGGAATCAACCTGAAGGCATGCAACAGCAGTTAACACCTTTAACACATAACACAGTAAACTGCTATTATTGCTACATGTACTTCTATAGAATCTTGATATTTCTAATTCTCTGCTAGAGAGTTCTAATGTTCCACTAGACCCTGGGAAAATTACTTTTGGTGGCTATAATTTCCAGAGCGGCTATAATTTCCAGACAGCATGGCCCTTTCCAAAGATTTGCACTTCCCTTCACAATTCTCTAATGAGTTTATCACATGAAGGAGATAAGGAGTTCATCCTGTGAATATCCTGGAAAAATCAAGCATTTACGTGAAATGATTTCACATGATGCCATACAAAACCTGCCATTAAAGTGGTCACAAAGAAGCTTTAACACACATCTTTTCACTTTTGGGATTTCAGCGACAATGCATTTCTGATATCACTTTATTTGCACAATTGTGTGTGATAATTATTTGTGTAATTACTCGCCATTTTTGCTTTATTTGCGGGATGCCTTAAATGTGCCTTAATCTCTCTTTAATGCCAAAATTAGCCCCAGTGTGAAAAATGCCATAAATGCTATGTCATAAAGAACATGGTAGATATACATTTGGTTTTTCTCTTTCATTTTTTTTATTTTATTAAGGCTTAAATCATAATACAAAACATTGTCTTAATACAAAAACATTAAAACATTAAGTATCACTCATACGCATACTACAAATACCCCACAAATTGGAAAGAAAAAATATACATTTGCACAGCTTGTTTCTTCATATTTATTTGAGTCTAAAGTAATTGATTATAACAATGAATTAATAGAATCTTAGTACTTTGTAAGGTTCCCTTCCATCTTTCACTTTCCTTAGAATTTATGGGGAAGAACTAGATTGAATTTTTCAGGGTGATTTCCTAAATATTCAATAATAATAATAATAATAATAATAATAATTCTTTATTTTAGCCCGTTCCTCTGTAGAACACAATCGGAGAGGAGTACAGCAGGATTAAAACATTCAAATTAAAATAGTTCACCAACTCATTCCCAATCACCTGCCCCTTAAAAATAAATTAAATTAACAATAATTTAAAACCATCAACAAAATGAAAACATAAAACATTCTCAACATTATTCTTAAACGAGGAGGGAGATGGCACCACTTTGTATGGTAGCTTATCACTTTGGTAGCATTCAAAGAATATGAATATTATGTCAAATATTATCAATGCTTTTCTGTTTTATTTCCAGAAAAAAAATAGTTTTGAAAAAAGTCTAAAATGTTCCCTTCAATATGTAAGATGTAAGAGAAAATATATACAAGTACCTGTACTGAGATTAGTGGATCACAATATTAGGAAACTTATCAAAGTGGGTTATGTATTTAGATTGTTTAATCTACTTCCCTCAAACATTCTATAAATGTATTCTTTCCTTTTTCTAGCTAATCACTAATACAAATCTGAAACCTCTCAGTCTTGATTTTCTTGCATCTCTCTGATTAGTTCTTCTCAGATTTTGGCCCTCAGCGTGTTTTATTTGTCCAGTGTTCAGGTATTCTGGAACATGAAGTGTCAAATTGGATAACTGTTTCATATTCATGATCACTACTATTGCCATGATTGTAACTCCCCCGCAACCTACTTTACTAGGTATCAGCTACGTGGGGAGAAGGTGGTCCATTCTATGGGGATCAGAGCAAAGGTGAATGATCTGTCCATCAAGTTTGGGGCATCAGGCAAGGAGAGGTCATTTAGAAAAGTATTCTTATCTAAGTGGCTGAAAGAAAATACAGGATAACATTTTAAATATATGAAAGAGAAGAGCTTGATATACATAATATATAAATTTTGCAAGATATAAATTTTGGAAAATAATAGATAAAATCAATTTCAGAGATTATCATCATACATCTTGCTTGAAATATAGAATATCCAGATTTATGGAGAAAGATGAACACATTACATTAATCATCAATTTTGTATAGCTAATTGCTATCTCAAACCCAGTTTGTTGGGGAGCCTGCTCAATAGCAGGTTGACAATGATTCATTCAATCCCAGTCATCAGTTTCTATCTTCAGAGCCTGCAGTTGGTTCATTTTACCTGAAGCAAACAAGATTGGCACAATAAATAATTATGACTTGCTTCAGCATTGGGACTTATGCTGACTCAGTTGGAAGAGACGCTGTGTATGTGTTTGAACTGTGAAGTCTTTGTTTTGGAGTATATATATGTATTCCACAAACAAGGAGTAGAAATAAACAGGGAAACAACTTTCTCCAGAGAGGCCTCTTTTGCATTCTACATATATTTAGGGCCAATACATATAACTCCATTATCCCTGCAGAGCATTCAATTGATCTTTATGCAAAGAAAACAGAATACTTTGAGTTGGAAGATATTCCAATCCTTTGAAAATTGTGAACTGTTCGTTTATCAAGTGTAAGGAATCTCCAATGTTCTGAGTGTTGTTTTCTTCTGAAAGAAGCTCTTTTACAGTTCCTTGCATATTTCTTTTTCCTTTTGGCCTTCTCTCTTCTTTCCTTTCCTGCCTCCTCTCAGATTGAGTAATTGAGCCTGAAGGATCATACAAATCATGTAATTAAGGAACAATGCACACAAAAGAGGATCCTGGCAGGATCAATTTGTTAGTTAATATCCTGAGGCAAGAAGCCCAGGCCAGATAAGAGGCACTCACCACACTGACAAACTGATCATCATTATTCAGGAATGGCTTGGGCAAAATTATTCTGTTGTACACAATAAAGAATGGGCAAATGCAGTTGGTGGCTGGGACTCTTTGGAGCCAAAGGGGCAAGTAGTGGGACTGAGACAAATTACCAAAATTATTATTTAGGAAAAATCCAGAGTGGCTCCCTAAAAGAATTAATTTGTCAAAAGTAATTACTCCCATTCCAGAGTAAAGGCAGAATCTCTTCACAAATATCCAGTGGTAAATCTACTACTACTACAACAAAATATTTCACAGTTGTCTGGATAAGATCTGATGTTGTTTGCACTCTTTTTTCACTTAATTAAATAAACAGTAGTCTGGTCTTGAGATCCAGCAAGCTGTAGTGGTTTAAGTATTAGACTATGACTCTGGAAACTGCTTAGCCATGGAAACCCATTGGGTCAGTTGGGCAGGTCACACTCTCTCATCCTCAAAGGAAGACAAAGGCAAAAAATCTGAACAAATGTTGCCAAGAAAACCCTGTGATAGGTTCCTCTTATGGTTACCTAATAAGTTGGACAGCAACAAAGTCTAGTGTTTGGTTTTTGTTTTTTGTTTTTAACAATACAAGCAGCTGCCACGGCTCCAAATGTTCTGGCTAAAATTTGAAAATTCAAAAAGGTGTCAATACATTTTGAAAGTGAAAGGAATGCAGATTCAGAAGGAAATCAGATCCAGAAGTTCATGGATCTGAAACAGATGTGGTAGAGATGCTCTCCTATTCAGGTGAGGTAGCCAATAGTTCTTGGCCCCAGCAATATTGTCATGCTTTAGAACAGTACATGGTAGCCTGGGATAGGAAGAACTTTTTACTCAATGTATTAAAATATGATTACAGCAAGTTCAATGCAGGAGGAAAGTCTCTCTAATAAAACTATTATAGCTGTTTTAAATTCATTGTGACCCCTGTATTTGAAAGGGATATGTTCCCGGACTTACTATGCAAATGTGAAACCATGGATGACAGCAAACCTTACTGAGATGAATGACTTCTGGAAGAAGCATACTGTTGAATTGTGCTGGAGAACCCAAAAAATGTCCAGACATAACATATTTTTTCAGAAATGGGTAAGTGAAAATGCAGGTACTGGTATCATGTATATTTGGGTCACACTGTAATTTAATAATACATACTATTATATACAGCATAAGGCTAGAATGTTATGCTGTTGAAGTTATTGTATGCCTTCACACAGACATTTAAGCAACCCCCTCTAAAATGTATCAAGATTTCCTCGGAAAGGTTAAAGAAATGTTGTTGTTTTGTGACTGCAAATCATTTCTGGCTTATGGCAACTGTTAGGCAAACCAGGCAGGTGATTTTCTGAGGCTAAGAGTGTGTGACTCACCCAAAGTCATTCAGTAGGTTTTCATGGCCAAGAGGGAAATCAAACCCTGATCTCCAGTTCAATGCTCAAATCATTCCTTTTTCTTGTAGTACCAAGAGGTACTACAGGCTATACAACAGGAGAAAAGAGGTGGAAATCATGTCACTGGACAATTCAGCAAGATGTCTTCATGCACTATGAATTAAAAAGCTCCCTGTTAAACAGAATGCAGTAGGTGCAGAGTCAGTGATAAGAGACAAAGATAAATCTTCTCATTCATTTTAGAAAATCTGAAAACCTGCTAATCAGCAGGAAGAAGGTACTTCTTACACTCCTCTACCACCAGCAAAATATTCTAAACAGTGGCTAAGATCCTGCATTAGGAAACATATGAGTATCACATAGCTACATTAATGTAGCTATATCTCCCAATGCTTTGTCCCAACCCACCTTATAAGCAATACTGATGCCCAATACTGATGTTTCTGTGTTGCTGAAGAGCAGGGGGTGGTCAGCCAGATGTCTCCAGTTATTTTCCTCTAGCTGTGCATACTGCAAGAATGCCATCTGCTGGGATGTCCCAAGAACCTTCACAGGATCCTGCAGGTGTTTGCTGCAGCACATCCAACTACAGTAAAATAGTTGGTTGCATCTGTGCTGATCTTCCCATTTTCCAACAACATGGAAATTGCCATTTTTGGGAAGTGGGGAAGGGTTACCCTGATTCCAAGATGGGTTGGGGTGAGGCTTTTAAACATAATTCCAATGGAGCAATGGAGCAAGTCTGACTTGCACTATCATAATTTACCACCAAGACACTAGTCTGTGTTGAATCTTATTCAACACAGGCCCAAAATCAGGTCTGGGAATACAACTTCCAGTCCTCGATGGAGTCACACTCTCCTCGAAGGACTCTGTTCGCAGTCTAGGGGTATTCGTTGATCCGTCGCTTCACATGACAAGTCAGGTGAATGTGATGGTCAGGAGCGCTTGCTACCAGCTACGGCTGATATGCCAGCTGCCCCCTTTCCTGGAGAGGAGGGATCTGGAAACTGTGACACATGCTCTGGTAACCTCATGTTTGGACTACTGTAATGTGCTCTACATGGGGCTACCCTTGTGCCTAACCCAGAAAGTACAATTGGTCCAAAATATGGCAGCCAGGCTTCTGGCTGGAACATCTAGGAGACAGCATATCACTCCTGTGCTAAAAGCCCTCCACTGGCTGCCGATCAGTTTCCGAGCACAGTACAAGGTGTTGGTTTTAACCTTTAAAGCCCTTCATGGCTTGAGTCCATCCTATCTAAGGGACTGCCTCTTTCCATATGAACTCCCCTGCACACTTTGGTCCTCTGGGAGGAACCTGCTAGAACCCATGAAGACCAGGCTGGTGCAGACCTCCCAGAGGGCTTTTTCAGCTGTCGCCCCCAAGTTGTGGAACGACCTGCCGAATGAGATGTGTATCATTTCATCTTTAGAAGGCTTCAAAAGAGCCCTAAAGATGCATCTCTTCCGGCAGGCCTTCCCAGAGAATGTGAACCACGCCAGCTCCACATCTAGGCTTTAAGGGTTTTTTTAGCCCCTTTCCCTGTATTTTATCTTCATACAACCTAAGTTTGGGCCTGCTCCCTGTTATTGTGTACTGTTATTTTAATTATTCATGTTTTTAACTTTATTGTGATTTAATTCTCTTTTTAATGGGAGGGTGCTAAGGGTAAGGAAGGGATATTTTAACCTGTCATTGTTTTAATCTTGTTGTACTCTGCCCCGATTGCTTGTTCAGAGGGGCGGACTAGAAATAATAATAATAATAATTATTATTATTATTATTTGTCCAGTTTCCTCGTTCTTCCTAGAATATCTGCATTTGCAGTGGCTTGCTAATTTAGAGAATGAGGAAGGTACAGAACTGCAAAACGGGAAAACAGGTATTTGCCTGTGGTCACATATTTGACATAGGAACTTATTGCTCAGCATTTTATACCAGCTCCAGCCTCCTGGGCTAGAACCGGGATATGGGATATGCCAGCCACCATCAGCCTGGGTCCCAGCCTAGCTCTGCCAGCACTTTTTAGAAGTCAGAAAGCTTTCAGACTTCTAAAAGGTGCTGGCAGAGCACAGCTGGGATCCGAGATGATAGTGGGTGGTGGTTCAGGAGCAATTTAGTGTGCAATAATCTCCACCTCCATCCTACATCCTGGCTCCAGCTGGTTTAAAATGCTGAGTGATAAGCTGCATATTCAGCCACCATGACGGAAGATTTATCACTAGTCATTATCTGCATTGCACAAGCTGCTCTGAATGTAACATGACTGGGGTTTCCTGCACAGAGGGTTTGAAATGACATTAAATAGAAATGAATGGAACAGGAGGAGATAAATGTCCATTTGATTCTGAAGGAAATGGACATATGATGATGATATGCTTTGACATGTGACCATATTCCAAAAAGGCCAGGGCAATATTTAGCAAATGCAATTTTACATCTCTGTAACTTTGAGATACAAGCTCCTACATGTGAAGGCCAGCTTGGACAGAAAAATATCAAAAATACTAAATTGTGGACTATAACAACCATTGTGAAAAATTTCTGACTCCCCTTGTGCTCCAACAATGAAGAGGAGAAGCATTCATTTCAAAGTAATAGCTGAACTTAGTGTGGTTGGGGCTAATTCAAACTATGTAGTGGGAGCAAACAAAACTCACAAGGCACAGTTTGAACTATGCATAATTCAAATTAAACAGTGTTTGCTACATTTGATCATAATGAGGAAAATAATGAGGCAGAAGAAAGATTTCACCAGCTGGTACTGGTCCAGAGATGTGGGGGGAGGCAAAAGCCCACAGTTTATGAAGTGTTATGCACAAAATGGTAGAACTCGCTTCCCCTGTCATAGCTTAGCATTATGTCCAAAAGATCATGAGGTGTTCTTTTTAACAGAAAGGGAAGTTACATATTTTGCTTCTTAAATGTAGCCATCCAGCTTTCCCTTCTAAAAAAAAGTTTCAAGTATGAGAAATACTGCTGCAACATAAAGCTATTTGATGTTCACTTGTCTTTCTTTTTCAGATGTCGATGGCATGACGGAAGTAATTTTTTCCTAATTTGATTCTTGAGTAATTTTAGCAATTTCTACCCACTGCAAGAAAGTCTTTGGAAACACACAGGCTTTGAAGACTGTTTGCAGTTCAGGATCTATTCTCAACATAATCTGCACATGATTGTTTAACAGAAAATAATATGCTGGTTTCCCACAGAAAGTGCTATAGTCTGCGATTTATTCTGCACTAGGTTTGCATGTGTGTGGGAGGAGAGGCTACTGAGAAAATATCATTTTTGTGCAGTATATATGTCTCTATAAAAGTATTTTCTGCACAAAAATGCTGCTTCCTGTGAAAAAATGAACATCTCTCATGTGTGGCTTTTATGCAGAATAAGTCTGAAACTATGAAGAGACTCTCAGTCTACGATTCTTTTTAACAAATATTTTTTAATATTCCTTCTATCACTAATTGATACACCAGATTTCTGAACCATATACATTCCAAAATCTGTCCATATCTCTTGGCTTCTACTGCAAAGACATTGGTCCATGCCCTAGTAGGCTCACGACTAGATTACTGTAACCTTCTCTTGGTAGGGCTTCCTCTCTCTCACCTCCACCCATTAATTTCTGTTCAGCACTCAGAACAGAACATCATCTCACTCGCTCGCCAGTATGACCATGTCTCTCCCCTATTGTCATCCCTCCACTGGCTCCCCTTTCCCTTCCACATTCAGTACAAGCTTCTCCTGCTCACTTTCAAAGCCCTGCATGGGCTGGCCCCTCCCTATCTCTCTGACCTTCTTTCTCCCTACATTCCCTCCATTCTGGTAGCCAAGGTCTCCTGTCCCAGCCCAGGATTTCCACTGCCCCATCCTGGATTTGTCCCTCCTTGCTTGCTGCCCCTCAGTCCTGGAAACTCCTCCCCTTACAAGCATGGCTCAACACGTCTCTAACCAGTTTTAAAACGGAGCTAAAGACCATATTGTTTAGGGAAGCATTCCCAGGAAGTTTGTGACTGTGACCTGGTTGTTCTGATGCCTGATTAATATTTGATATCTGCTGTTTTAACTTGTTTCTTATGATGTTTTTAACTTGTTTTAATCTCTAGATTTTATGCCATAAGCAGGCTTTTACTTATTCTTGATTTTATTTGGTTTTTGTACAGCGCTGTGTACACTTACATCGCTTTATAAATAAAGCTAATAATAATAATAATAATAATAATAATAATAATATACAGTTATGGGCAGAAGAACGGTCTGATTGGTCTCCTAAAAATCTAGGGGTGAGGACTTACGGTGTAGCATAAATTTTATTATTACAGTATTTATACCCTGCCCTTTAGCCCTAAAGGCTCTCAGAGCAGCTTACAATTATTATTTTTAATTAGACGGTTTCCTGCCCTCAGGCTTACAATCTGAAAAGACACAACACAAAAGGAGAAGGGAATGGTGGTGGGAAAGGGGATCAGGTTCAGAAGTTCTTCTCTCCCTCTGAGGCCTGGACCAAGGCAGATGGACTGGAGAGAGGGCTCAGCTTCTTAATCTAGGCCAGGCCCGAGGGAGCTGGGCCTGCGTCTCTCCCTCCATGGCCAGATGGTACCAGATGGACTGGAGGGAGGGCTCTGCTTCTTAGAAGAATATGTGCTGGCAAAGTTATACTACAGTAGCACTGTGTGCAGTCCTTATACTGAATACCACTGTAGCACAGTGTATGAGAACATACCCTATATACTTCTCCTTCCCCACTTTTTTCTTTGTAATCATTCTTTTAAAAATTATATATATATATATACTTGCACGCACACACATACACACACACACAATGAGAAATGGTGAATGGCCATAGCTGTCACCTCATTGCACAGTGAACAATGTGCACTAATTGTAGTAATGCACATCTGGAACTGTTTTACATGTACAATTTTGTCCCCATCAGCTAGATATTACCATTTTGCATTTCCCCAAAAAGTCACTCCCTAGAAAATTTAATTTTGTTCAATGTGCCATTGCTTTTTTGTGGTGATATGTTCCTTTGATGTCAGTCCTTTAGCATTATGTGATGGCAGAGGAAATACAACCTGACATGTATTTAAAAGCTCATTATGTCCAAACGTGTTAGGAAATGCATGTTGCAATTATGTCTTCATTGTTTCCATCTTAAAGGAGACCTACAGCCCAGGGAACATGATCAGTGCTTTATACCCTGGACCATGGGTGGCTTGTTCAATCACTTTAAATCAGTACTTAATTGTCCCTGTTGCAAGGAGGTAGCTATGCTTGAATTTCAATTAAAGGTAAATTTAAAAATCAATTGCAAATAAAATGTTCACTGGGTGATGATAAAGAGATTAGAAAGACTAGGCTACATTCACAGAAGAGGCAAAGCTTGTCAGCACAATTGTGGCAAAGAGCTACTATAATGTAGGTAATTCTGCAGTAATGCAATAGAAAGACCATTATCTAATCTAAGTGTGGTTGGTTCAGAGATGCCAGCAAAGTAAGAATCTGCAAAGGATGATGTACCTTAGCAGATTGTCTTTTCCTTGTTTAAACAGAACTATATTTGCCTCAGAGGCTGATTTTTGCTCTTGAAAACATTCAAATAATATTTTCTTCCTCTGAATACTGCCTGAAAATGTGTGTATTTGGGTCTTTATATTGCTTCAGACTTTGAGCTTGAGAACTAGGCATATAATTGCCAGGGCCCAGAGGTCTCGGAAGCTATGACTCTAAGACTTTACTGGTATATCCTACGCACAAAATTTGGAGGAACAAACCCAAGAATATGCAACCAACTATGATCCTAGCTGGCTGGCACCATTTACCTTTAAAATGAACTCTACATTTAATGCTTTCTGATGTGTGAAGGTCATCTGAAGCTCCATCTTTAAGTTCAAAGTCCTCCCTTCAGAATGACACCATTAACATAGAGTAGAAACTCCCTCTAAACCTCCATGTTGTCCCTTGACTCACTTATGATCCTATTGGCACAATTGTGCAACTCCAGGTTTGCACACAAACAATGCAAGCAGGTACCACTAGGGGCCACCAGCTGGCCCTAAAAATTAAGATGACCAATGAGGTCCTGCAACTCTTGTAGTGTGACTTTTCACAGGCACAAAAGAGGTTAACTCTTAGTTCTTGCAAGTTGCTACATGTGTGATGGCAACATTGTTAAAAAGTATCAATTTCTTTATCTAAGAAGGCAAGGCAGGTGAACAGTGAACCAAATTTTCCAAAAGCAGAACATGAACCTGAACATTCCCTTGGGAGTGTCTGATCTATGTAGAAATCATCATCCAGTGAGAAGCCTTGGTGTGAACTAGGAGTAAGTAAAAGGCCAAGTTAATCTTATATTTCTCCAGCTTTGCCTCATGCCAATGTCTGACAATCTGAATAACTGTCTAAGGAGGCATTGCAAACTGAACAACAGTGCTGGGAGATGGTGTAATTCATCAGCCTCCCCCTTGGGAAAGACAAATAAAAAATAGCTCTATATTCACCAGAAGTGTTCTTGGGAAAAATACATGAGGGATAACCTTGCAAACAGGGAGGAAGAGGAGCAAGAAATTGATCTACCATCCTTCCCTTTTGAACCGCCTTGCCAATCTTCCATCTAACTATGAATTCCAGATGTTTACCAATATTGCACTCTAAGACTGTAGCATAACTGGGAGGCAACTGGCCCAAGACTGATCCACCCTGCTTTTCTAGGCTTCCCCCTTGACAAGATTGTCTAGATGTGACTGACTGAAGGAAGCAGTGCTCATCTCCATTACTAGGTCAAGGGAGCCAGTGTTGTCAAAGACGACTCCATGTTCATGTGGCCAGTGTGACTGCACAGAACGCTGTTATCTTCTCGCTGAAGTGGTACCTATTTATCTACTTGTGCTTTTTACATGCTTTTGAACTGCTAGGTTGGCAGATGCTGGGATTAGTGATGGGAACTCACTCCATCACATGGCGCTTCAGTCTCGAACTTGCAGTCATCAGAGTCATTGTCTTAACTTCTGACCCACTGCATCCTCATTCCCTATAGAACAGTGAAAAACATTTCTTGACCAAGCCATGGTTGTTCACAGACCTGTTACTCTGTGGATAGGATCCATTAGGCAATTGTCTCTCTCCCCCTGCCACAGATGTCCTAGGTTAACTCCATGGTCACTAAAGTCATGTTCCTGAAACCTAGTGCTTGTAAGCTGCACTGCCAGACTCACCTGGTCCACATCATCTTGCCTGGAAACCTTCACTAAGCTGACTGGTCCCCTGACTACTCTGAAATAGGAAAGAAAGACACCTTTCCTCTTCTTTGAGCCCCAGAAGATCTGAAAAGTTCTGTGCAGAATGGTGAACTAGAAAAAATTACAAGATTCTACAGTGCAATGAGATGAATGGATAATGACAACAAAACAAAATCCAAAGAGGGAATGGTAGGGAACCAATTGTCTTAAGATGTTACAAACATCTTATGATTCAACTCCAGGCTGCTAACTGAAGTGAAGCAATGAGAAATTATCTTAGGCAGATGACTGAAGTGAAGCAATGAGAAATTATCTGACTGAATAAAATGAACTATATCAGATAAATGACTAATAATTATAATTTCCTGGGCAATTAATTTTAGGCTAGAATGCAAAGGAGGTAGTAAAGGAGATAGCAACTCCAGATCAATGAATTAGTTTGGATGAAGTGGTAAGAGGTGAGCTTTCCCCACCTTGCACTTCGACATTCGAAGCAGAAAGCATTTGTAGCTGTTTTGTACAATATTGATGCAATTAACCCACAGGCAGGCAATTACTCCTAGTTATTAACTACCATTAACTTAATTGTTAGAGGTTTTTTCATGGTCCATAATAAAATCTGTAGGCACATTTTAGCATTAAACATGAATGAGAAGTTCTTTCAGTTAATTTTTTATATAATAATATCTGTAAACTTCTTCATATGCAGGGCAGAGAGACCTTGAGATTTCTTTTTATAAATACTCAATGTAGGAGAATGCAGAACTAATAGATTTACCTATTCAGGCAGACTGCTTTGAGTGCTTAACTCCTAAAAAACTAAGAAAATGATAAATTGCCAATTAGCTGTCCTCCAACTCCAGCCCTATATGACTTGTGACCAGAACAGATGATGTCAGTGGTGAGTGGACTACGAAAATCTCCTGCTCTATGAATCTTGGGCCACATCGAGGTGAGAAAGCCCAGGGGGAATGCACTCACTTAATTCCTATTTCTTGTATTTATTTATTGGAATTATAGCTCCCTTTCTTCCAAAGGGTGGAACTTAAGGCACCTAGCAATATTATCAAATAAAGCAAACAGAATTAAAACAGATTGAAAACCAGAAGGTCGAAAGTTGTTTTTAAATAAAATGAATACAATGACATTGTGTTTGTAAATAAGCATGTTAGAGATAAGCTCTGAGATTGCCTCAGCTTCTCATTAAACTCATTCTTCTTGAAAGTGTCCTAAGGGGTTGTCCACATAGGCCAAAAGGCCTAGTTTTTCCCTGGCCTCACATTGTGTAGACAACACAGAATCCCCTGGGGCAGGATGAGACTCAATCATGCCTGTCTGAAGTCCTAGGTTGGTGTGAGGATAGATGTGTGAACATCTGCCTATCCAACCCTGACCCAGGGTCCAACCTGGATAAGCACCAGGGCCAGATAACCACTGGCTTGGCCCATGCTTTCCTGGCCCAGCTGCTCATGCCCTAAGTTCTGTAATGCAGGTAAAAAAACAAAACAAAACTATAGATAAAAGAGCAGCACCCAAATGATTAAATACACTTTCCACAGCAATCAAAAGACATTCATGAATACCAAAAATCTTTGGCTGCCAATGGGCAGCAGGGATAAGGGAATGAATGAATTAGAGAGTTCATGTTATGTCGCTTCAGAACTTGGGAATGGTCGCTGAGAAAACCCTGGTGAAGTGGGCAAAAACCAGTATATGGCACCAGCAACTCCCCTCCCATGACCCCGGCCCACAGAGGGCAACTGAGAGCCAAAGAAGAGAGTTTTTGAGTTGGTATGTAAGCTCTCTTCTTAATGATAATTAAGACAGATGGCCATTAAGAATCCTGCAGCAATGTCTCTTTTTTCTACCTGTAATGAAAGGAAGTAGCACCTGTGTATGAACCCATAGCACTTTTTGAAAAATAACTAGAAATATATATTACTCAAGGGCCATAAAATAGCTTTCTCATGCCTGTTTCTCAAAGACAGCAAGTTATATCCTCTTCTGACCTTGGATTTATGAAACATGGCAGCTTTGCTGTAGATCATCATTTTTACAGGGACTTCTGGTTGTTGCTTTAATGTGCATTTTGTACCTTTTTGAGATGTAGTCTCCTCCAAAAATTCTCTTGATGAGGTTGGATTTAAAATGACTATTAATAACATAAATCTTACCTATATTGCACTGACCAAGAGCTGTTATGTGCCTCTCTCCCTTTGCTAACAGATGTGCCTAGCTATGTCACATTGGGTCTGGCGTAGAATATATGATTGATAGTAAGGAACAAGGACAGGCAAATCATTTCATCTGCAGATGGGACTAGACTGATTAACTTGCTATTCAAATGCTGTAGTGAGTGTTGCTTTAGGTAAAAATGAACATTAAACATATACTAATAATCTTTCTTAAATTGAAATTTCTGAAACTTTTCCTTTAGGTAATAGGCTTTACTTAGAGCAAGCAACACTGTGTAAATTTACATTATAATTGTATCTGCCAACATAATCAGTACATGGTGCTATATTAAAGAAAATCCCTGTTGTTCATTTTCTGAAAGAAGATAGCTACTTGGTTTAAAAGTTATTGGTTTGAGTATGCCCATTACAGTGAGTGTGTATGTGACTTCAAATTGCCCATCAATATATGGTGGCCTCATAAATTTTATAAGTTTTTCTTAGACCAGGAATTACTCAGGTTGTTTGGTCAGTTCCTTCCTCTGAGATGTAGCCTGCAACCCATGATATTAATTGTGGCCTCCCACTGAAGTACTAAACAGGGCTGACCCTGCTTAGCTTCTAAGATCAGATGAGATTTGGTGCCTTTTGGGTATTTAGGCCATTACATTAGTCTCTTCTAATTAAGCTAATATACTATGAGTACTTTTTATGTTTCAGCAGCTGAAAGTCACATGAAATGTTCTAATTAAACAAATCCAAGGCCTGAGCCAGATTCAAATATAATAGAAATGAACATTATGTTATCTGAAATCAGTTAGTTCTCTAGAATTATTGTTACTGGCCCAGAATCAGAAATACTTACATTTTTCTGATGATAGTAATGATATTTTCAAATTGCATGGTGTGTATTATGGCTTTGGCTAATTTTCAATATTAGCTGATATATGAATTTAGTACCATTCACTCTGTTGTAAAGTTTTTCCCTATTTTGGGATGTCCAATAAAGCTCTTATGCATGTTATATCTGTAGTGAGCAGAAACAACCATATAGGAGGGAAAAAAATGAATATTTTAGTCACGGGCCTGCATTTTGCTGTTTTTGTTCTCAGTTCAGATGTTATAGAAGGATAGGACTTGTAGGCTGGAACCTCCTCCTTCTGGCCAGGTGGTCACTGGAAGATTCTCTAAGTCCCGGAAATTTAACATCCATTTGCAAAATAATAATAAAAAAAAGATGCTTTTTTTGCAATCCAACATGACTGCATCCTTTGTGAAGTCCAGGCCCCTTTTGTTAGCCTTCATGCTTGCATCAGGAAAACTTTAGATGGTGTTGAGGTAAAACATGCCAATTCAGTCCCAATTTACTCTGTTTTATAATTGCCCCTGCCCCCCCCCCCGGAAAATCACTTTAGTGAAGAAGGGACGATGTATGCCCAGCCATGAAGCCATCATTTACCTTCTCCAGGAACCCTGGTAGTCTTCAATAGATAATGAGCCTCCTGACACATCAATTATTTTTGTTGAATATCTCAGGATTCTGTTGAAAGCTTTTTGGCTGTTGCAGGTTCTACTCAGGGATATGTCTCCCACCAGACTCTTTATCCTGGTGGCATGGCAGCAGTGGTGTTAATTCTTCTTTTGGTTACCCAAGACAAGGTTGCATACCAGTTAAATGGGTTATGAAAGTTGTCAAACTTCTTATCATGTCAGAAGCCACAGAATGATAGTTATCAGAATGTGGAATATTTATTTTAAAAAGTAATTGTATTTCCATGTACTGTTTTAAAAGTTATTCAGTGTAGTTCATGTTGTCCATTCCATTCCCCTTTGTGATGGGAAACCTCAAATGTACTACAGAACAACATAAAACTAGAAAGAAATCCCAATAAATGCTTTCAGAAATTCTTAAAATTACAATTAAAAGTGTTTTTTTTTTAAGAAGGGGGACTAGAAAACATAAACATACAACAATAAATAATTTTGTTCCTACAAGTGATGGAAAGAAAATTTGGAAATATTTTTAAATGATTGAAAAGCATGTTTCTTGAGAATTAGGGAAGTCTGATGTGGAAAATTCTGAACTGTTCAGAATCTTTGCAGTTTGGAACTTTGTTGTTGTTGTTTTCCAACTCAGGGTGACCATGTGAATGAGACATCTCCAAGAATCCCTATCCTCCACTGCCCTGTGCAGATCCTGCAAGCCCTTGCCCACAACCCCCCTGATTGAGTCTATCCATTTGGTTTGTCGTCTTCCTCTCTTTCTTTTACCCTCTACCTTTCCTAGCATTATTTTTTTTTCTAGTGATCTGTGCTTTCTCATTATGTGGCCAAAGTATGATAGTCTCAACTTGATCATCTTTGCTTCCAAAGAGAGCCGTGGTCTGATCTGTTCAAGAACCCATTTGTACTCTTCTCTAACACCACATTTCAAATGAAATTATCTTCTTTTTGTCTGCTTCCTTCACTATTCATCTCTCACATCTGTACATGGTAATTGGAATACAGTGGCCTGAACAATTTTGATTTTAGTGCTCAGTTGTGTGTCTGCTCTTCAGTATCTTTCCAAGTTCTTTCATAGCTGTCCTTCCCATTCCTAGTCTTCTTCTTATTTCTTGACTGCAGTCTCCATTCTGGTCAATGTTTGATCCTAGATATGGGAATTAACTATTTCAATTTCCTCATTATCTAGATTGAATTTCTGTATTTCTTCTGTGGTCATTATTTTTGTTTTCTTTATGTTCAGCATCAGACCTGTTTGTGCACTTTCATCTTTGACCTTCCTTATTAACTATTCCAATTCCTGAATGTCTTCATTCCTCCTTTTTCTGATTCAAATTCTGCTTTTCTTATGATGTTTCAGCATATAAGTTAAACAATAAGGTGACAGGATGCAGCCTTGCCTGACCCCATTGCCTATTGGGAACCACTCTCTTTCCCCAAATACTGTTCTGATGGTAGCCTCTTGTCCTTTGGTTCAGATTTTTCATCAGGACTATCAGATGTGGTGGCACACCCATATCTTTGAGTGCATTCCTTAGCTTTTCATGATCTATACATGCAAATACTTTGTTGCAGTCTATGAAACACATGGGTCCGTTTTACATTGGCAAAAAGAGGTGTGTTGAAGGCTTCATGAAAGCCCAGCCTTTAGATGAGAAAAAGGGAAAGTGTGCCATTAAAACATTATTTTGGAGTTTTAAGGGAGAAGAAGTGCTTTTAAAAGGAGCTGGCCCATTTTACATTGGCAAAAAGAGGTGTGTTGAAGGCTGCATGAAAGCCCAGCCTTTAGATGAGAAAAATGGAAAGTGTGCCATGAAAACACTATTTTGGAGTTTTAAGGGAGAAGAAGTGCCTTTAAAAAGTAGTTTGATTTCCCCACTACTTTTTTAAAAAGGGTGCAGCATTGCTGGCCCATTTTACACGGGCAAAAAAAGGCACTTTTAGGGCTAAAAAGCCCGCATTTAGGGTTAGGGAGGGCGTAGCCTTTACACCCTCCCTAAGCCTAAAACGCATGGATGCCGCCATTTAAAGATGGCGGCGTCTACACGGTGGCGCCGTACAAGCGTCATCACGTGCGCAGCGTTTTGACGCGCTGCGCACGTTTTGACGCTCTGGCGGCGCGGGAGGGCGCCAATCGCGCCCTTCCCACGCCGCAAAAAAAGAGCTCGATCCCGGAGCTCTTTTTTGCGGCGGGTCGTTGCGGCGGGATGAGGCCTCTGGGGCTGCCCGTGTGGCAGCCTAGGCCTCATCTCGCCGCTAGAAGGGGCAAGTTTGGACCGCCCCTTTTAGCCAATGTAAAAAGCACCCCTATTGCATCTAAAGGCTAAGGTGTAGTTGAACGGTTAAATGGGGCTCTGTATCTTTAAAGCGCCCATTTAAAGGCAGCGATACAAGTGCGGAGGGAGGGAAGGTGCCAAGACAAGAAGAGACCTTCAGAGCCCGGCCAGAGTGCGCCTGCACCTTCCTTCACCTCCTCCCTTTGGTTGAGAGAGTGTGACTTCTAGGGAGACAGCAGGGCACTGGAGGCGCTCAGCCAGACCAGGGCAAGCTGGCAAGAGGGGGAGGAGAAGGGGAGGGACCTGGACCACCTCCACTGCCCTGCTTCGCTGCAAGTCACACTCTCTCAGCCGAAGGGGGGAGGAGAAGGCAGGCCCAGGCACACTCTGGCCAGGCTCCATGGCTCTCTCCTGGCTGCCTTCCTCCTCCCTTTGGCTGAGAGAGTGTGACTTGCAGGGAGGCAGGGCAGCAGAGGGGCCCCATGTCCCTCTCCTCCTCCTCCTGTTTCCAGCTTGCCCTGGCCCAGCATCAGGAGGACCTGGAGCACCACCGCTGCCCTTCCTCCCTGCCAGTCACACTCTCTCAGCCAAAGGGAGGAGGAAGGCAGCGGGGAAGGAGGGAGGGAGGGAAGGAGCCAGGAAGAGATCCCCAGAGCCTGGCCAGAGCATGCCTGGCCCTCCTGCTTCCTCTTCAAAAAGAAGGCTGGAAAAGTAGGACGTGTCCTGGCAAAGGAGGACGTGCCTGGTCAACTTGGAAAAGGGGGGCCTCTGCTCAAGAATGGAGGACATATGGGAATCCCTCCTGGACAGAGGGCTGAAACCTCAAGACAACTCAATATAATGCTCTGACAGAACACAGACTACAACTCCCATGAGCCTTTGCTACCATTTCCCAAGATGCCTTAATTTGCAACAGAAAGCCGACCAGTATGATGAATATGATGAATTCTTTCGTATTGACTCTGCATTTTCTTTTTGTGTAGATGCTCTCTTGTTTTGTGTGTGATGAGCTTGTGCGTAATCATGTGCATTTCCGAACTGACCTCACTTTCTCCCTCTTTCGGAATGGTCCTGTACTCCCCCATGTGATAAGCTCCGACTGTATGGTGTACCTGCGCAATTGCGCAATTCGCAGCCAGCAAGGGAAAAAAATGTTTAAAGCGCGGCTAAAAGCCACGTTCCTTGCCGCCCATGTAGCTGCTCCACCTGTGTTTGTAGCGTTTTGACAGCTTCCCATGTAGTTGCTGAACCACAGAAAAAACCTCAGTCTAGCTGCCCTGTACTTTTTAAATGCACACCTGGGGCTTGCTGTCTAGCTGCTAAGCATTAAGGAAAGTGCAACTTCATGTCACACTTTCTTGCCAATGTAAAAAGCCCCATGCTGATTCTTCTTTGGAATTCTTTGGTGTGCTGCATTAGCCATTGCATGTTTGCACTGTAGTCCCTAGTGCCCCTTCCTTTTCTGAATCCTGCTTGTACTTCTGCAATTTCTCTCTCCAGATATGGTTGGAGTCTATGCTGCAGAATTTTGAGCATTATTTTGCTTGCATATGAGATTAGTGCTATTGTCCTATAGTTGCTGCAGTCTTTTGTATCTCCATTCTTGTGGGTTGGTATGCATGTCAAGCATTTCCAGACTGTTGACCACCACTTTATTTTCCATGTTTACTGGCATATTTCAGTTAGCAATAAAGTTACATCTGTCTGGAGGCAGTGTAGCAGTTCAACTGGGATGTCATCTGTTCCCAATTATTTATTTTTCCCCATTTCCTTTATTGCAGATTCCACTTTACTTCTTAGAATTTGGGGTTCATCTTCATATGGCTCCTTATTCCAAATTTCATTCTTTCCTTCATTTCTTTTGTATAGCTCTTCTGTGTATTGCCTCCAGGGTCTTTTTTATTTCTTCTTCTTCTTGTATAAAGTTCATTTTTCCTCCATAGAGCACCCCTGCCCTCAATTTGAAGTTGGCTTACTCACTACCCAATTTGCATGTAGAATTTTGTTGCAGAGAAAACAGAATTTTTTTGTGGAGGAGACACAATCTTTCATATAGAAGTATTACTTTCTGTGCACTGAGTACTGTTTCCTCTGTAAAAAATGTTATTTTCTGTGCAGAATATGACCAGACTGTGTATGTGGTGTTTGGTCATAGAATCATAAAGGACCCTTTGGGCTATGATTAATTCTGTCTAATTAATCCAATAAACTATCTATCTGTAGTACCTGGACAGATGATTTTTTTCCATTTCTTTTACTTTAACATCAACTAGATACAGCTAGCCTGTCTACCTCAGGAAGTCCTTTGGTGGAGGAGAAAGGATTATTATTGTTACACATGGGAAGGTGACATCCAAAGTCATCATTGCTAAACCAATAGAACTAAGGATATCTGCACAAATTGAATGCTGCTAGCCAGCCTTCCTTTCTTTCAGATAATTGTGATGGAGAAGAAAGAAGTCCAGTAGATTGCTAAGGTATTTTAGCCAGTTCTGTTAAGGCCAAGTCCCTTTTAGTTGTTTGATCCCAGTCACTATACCAGGGTATAGGAAGCCACATTGCATCTCAGGAGAATTTGGAGAGGCATACTTTGTTACACCCCTGCAAAATTTTTTAAAAATGCTTTTGCCCCTCAAAGCAAAATCCCATGGGAGGGATTTTGCTCCATTTTTGCACCTAGGCCCATTTAAGGTTCATTGAATACCTTTTTTTAAACACAGTGACATCCAGGTCACTTTCAGTTGTTGTTTTCTTTTTTTTTTAAGGCCTTTCCTAGATAAAATAAATGGTCCAGGTAACCAAAAACACTGAAAAATTGCACACCCACACTCAAGATTACATGTCAGGGCAAAAAACAAAAAACAAAAACACTGTACCCTGGAGGCCACAGAATGATATTGAGATGGGCACATGGACCCCACAGGCTGCACCTCAAGCATCTCCGCTCTAATCCTTAACAGCATGTGAGGACACTGGATCTGTTGAGGTACCAGATGTTCAAGGAAAGAAATTACTCACACATTAGGGAAAATATCCTCAAAAGGCACAATACAAAATATAGTTTATACTCCTGAATGGAAACCTAATGAGTGTTGTACTTCCTGGAAAGAAGATGGCATGGGCAATGACTAATTAAAAATAAATAAATCTCCTGATCCCATCCAAGCTACATATAAAAATGTAGAATCCTGTTGGGAGCCCATAATTCCAATTCCATTGGCTGCAAATGTCATGTATCATTATGGGTTGGGCCCAACCACCACCACTCCAGCTGGTCCCCAGTAAAAAGGGGTTCATACTCCACTGCTTCTCTTTGTCATCAGTACCAGTCCTGTTAACACATACTTTTTCTTAGAATGTGGAAGGGATAATATGTGGCAGATGATTGATTCAGAAGAAGGGGCTTCTTCCAGCAGCAGCTCAAGCTGTTCTTTGGGGTGGGTGGGTGGGATCTGTTTTGTTAGAAATGCTTTGACAAAAACGGACTAGAAAGAAGAATTGGTATGAAGAAATAAGAGACAAGCTAAAAACAAAAGAAAGAAAGAAAAATAGAAGACTACATTGCAAAAAACAAACCAAACCAAATCAAAAATGTTTTAGTCAGCCAGAAGAAACATGAACAACACTCTTTCTTTTGGGCAGAAGCAGCAAAAAATGCCAAAGAGACATGAATGTTACATCTAAGACTAATCAAATCATTAATTACATATTGCCAATATGTTCCAATAGCAAGTTGAATGTGATAAGGATTTCACAGCTGAATTTTTTCATACATTAAAGTGGTCCAAAAAATCACAAGAAAATTAAAGACAGGAATCTATAAAATCTTTTATTGCAGGAACAGAGGCACAGCAGATTATCACTAGGCTGAAACTGATCAGTATTATAAGAGAGAGTTGTCAGCATGCTATATACTGAAAATAGGCTGATGACTGTCAAGATCCTGTGGAGATTATTCATGCTAGATAACCCATAATGGTAAATGAGAAAGTATTCAATATAATGGCCCACCTTGTGTATTGGCAGGGGGAATGAAATCTCCATAGAACAGATCTCATTGTCTATGTAGATCGAGTAAGTGCTTGGACAAGTTACAGAAAATGTCTCACCTAAAAGACTAATGGAGACATTTTGGATTCTGTCTCAAACATAAATGTCCAGCATTTCCTTTTATTCTAAGGTACAAATATGTTAGGCAGAAGCAGAGCATCCTTTTACATTGGATCATCCATCAAGATAATTAGAGAGTGAACAAATAAGAACCCCATAAATGGTGGGATTCATAAAGAGTTGTATAAAGAACATTTGAAGCAGAGCAGTTCCATATCTTTGACCAGTCCTCTGGGGTCTCTCAGCTTTATTACTTGTATCTGAAAAAAGAGTGAAGATGTCTTCACAAACGTGTCTGCCAAATGTAGAATGAAATCTATTATCCAAATGGATATCTAGGGAAATAATGAGTGTGGTTTTTGAAATACTGGCTGTGCCCTTTTGCAAATGCATTATTACTGGGAATGTCTCATTTCTTTTCAAGCTGACAAACCACTTCATCTGATTTATAGCCTTCTCTTTCCATTGCTTTGCTACTGATGCTACAGCCTGCTAGCCCCAATTTGAACAAGTTCTTGAAGAAATTCTGTGGCGTCATGACAAGTTTTCTAAAATCCCCCAAATGAATGGAAAAGCAGGCTGGTAGACTTCTTCTTTTCTTCAGAGTGCATCAGACAATCACTTTTTGTTAGGTAATAAAGAATCAGTCAGTGTTGATTATCTCTATTATGTTGGTAACAATATCTTTTTCTTTCAAAAGTACTACTGAGCTGGTTGGAGGGCCAATGTTCTGCTCCTAGAGCCCTCTGGGGGCAGACTTCCAAAAATGCTCAATGTAAGGGGCTCTTGAAGTGGCAAGAATTCTGTTGCAGGGTTTGAAATACAAGAAGTTTATCAAAATATTAATCCATACTAAGGGCATATTTAAAAGTGAATTATTGATCCATTCACCTTTTTTTCTGACAGAAAAAGTTTGATCTAGGGGAGGTTAGGGAACACTTTTGTTATTGTTGGGTGCCTTCCAAGTCGTTTCTGACTTATGGAGATCCTAAAGTGACCCTATCATGGGGCTTTCCTGACAAGATTTGTTCAAAAGAGGTTTGCCATTCCTTTTCCCTGAGGCTGAGAGCATGTGACTTGCCTGAGGATCTGCCCTCTGTGGGTTTCGTGTCCAAGTTGGGAAAGAGACCCTGCTCTTCAGTGTCATAGTCCAACAGTAAAACCACTACACTACAGTGGTCAGGGGCTGCAATATAGCCTTGGGGAAATCCACATGCAGTCTCAGTGCTCAGTTCATTTGCCAATTTAGCATTTTGGAAGAAGCCTCACTGCTGCTGATCATGATTTGGAGACAGTCCACTTTGGCTCAGGTCCTGAATGATGGTCTGGCACTGGGGTCTGTTTGCTTTGGAGGGAAGCCTACCTTGTCTCAGGAAGCACCCAAACAGGGCTAAAGAGGCTTTATTCAGGCTTTGTCTAAATCTGAAAGGCAGCTCCATTAAGCAGAACTGTAATCGAAGCAAACTCTCAAAGCAAACATATGTACAGGTACTAGAGAAATGCCACTAGTTTTATTGGAACACTTTTTGAAACTCTTTCCCACTTGAAATTCCTTGGGAGAGAGAACCTCTGACTTCATTCCTATTATTTTATATACAATAATTTGTGCACCAACCTAAAGATGTGCAGAAAACCTAAGCTGATCTTGTCAAAATTGCTTGGGCTTGCCTTTAAATTCCTGATTCATGGCATTATGATATTGATAGCTTTATTTTCAACTTGATTTCTAATCGTTGCTTGATTTTTTTTTCCTTTTCATTGCTGCTGCTGGGAAGCTTTTTCAGGGAGCTGTCTGCTGACAAGCTGAAATCTCATCAATTCTAGGAATGTATCGATGTACGGTACATTTTTGTACCAATGTATATTACCCTGCAATTAATATTAATAGATCTCATATGCTATTCACTTAGCTTGAAGAGATTCTTTCAAAATTCTTCCCACAACCTACATTGGATTTCCCTACCCTATACAACTCTATTCCGGTGTTTGTATATTTTCTGTGCATGATTAGAAGTAATTGATTATATAGGCTGCAGCCCTACCTCCTCCACACATGATCTCCCTGTTTTTCCAGTGAACATGGTTGTAATCAATTTGTCTGAATGAATTGAGGTCTCCTTGAGATTGGAAACCCTTTTAACACAATATTTGAAACTACAACTGAATTGACTTGAATGATGTTACAGCTTCTCTTCAGACACCCCCTGGCAACAAAGAAATGTCAGAAGTGGAGAGAATGAGGTTGGAATTCTTGTCCTAGCTTCTTTCATTCATATACCAGTAAGAATGCCTGAATAGGGATAATAATTTGGGTTGATTTACAGGTTTGGTAACTTCACTGGTTTACATAAAAATATTATCACCAGAATTCATGTTTGTGGAATTCCACTCCTTGCAGATTTCTGTGTGAAAACTGTCAATTTATTTATTTGCCCTCTCTTTTTTGTTGTTGTTTAATAAAATATTCTAGACAAGATAACTGAATCCCCTGGTCAATGATTCCTTCATTTACTTAGGAATCTTCAGTGAATGACTTTGTCAATAGTCATTCAAGATGACAGTCTCAATGTATTGGATTTTATATGTTGTTGAAAATGATATCTGGTTAGAATAGAATGAAACAGGAATGAATTTCATTCCTGGGCTTTCTTGCCAAAATGCTGTAAAAACTAGGAATAATAATAATAATAATAGTTTATTTGTATACCGCCTTTCATGGCAATAATGTGCAGGGCTTCAAGGTCTGAAGTCCTATTTGCACCATTACTCAACACTGGCTATATTGACTAGAGCTGAATTGAACTTCAGTGACATATGGAGGACCACACAGTTTCTACACGTGTTATCAAACAATGTCAATATGAACTCTCCACCTGTCTAATATTATTTTTAGCCAGTATACATTGTCCTCTGTGTTTTCTGAAATGTAAGAAAGAGATAAGTTGGTCCACATTGCAGTGTGTATGGTGAAATGATGTTTTTACCACATATGTTCAGATCACTGTCCAGTATTCAGTGAGCTGTACTCACTGCAACATGGTTCATGAACTCTGTGTGAGTATTTCACACTAGGAGGCAAACAAGATTTAAATGAGAGTTAAATGAGAGTTAAACAGAAAATGTCCCATGATAAACATAGGACATTTCCTGTTTAACTCTTGTTTAAATCTCATTTAAACCCTGTTTGCTCCCTAGTGTGATAAAGCCGTATGTGAGCATATGATGAACTGATCAGTACAATCAGGGAACTAGGAATAAAGTATTGGGGCCAGAGGAGAAAACTTGATGAGACATAACACTGGACAAACTATATTTGTCTTTTCCTACTTTGTAAGTGTCTTTATGGCTTAGAACAAACTGATATTGAAGATGAAACACTCTGACTTTATAGCTCTAGGGTCATTTTGTCAAATCTGGTAATCTGTATAACACCAATTAAAATAGGAATTAAAAATAATTCTGTCACAACATTCAGATTGCCTATTCTGGATATTGGCAAATAGCACAATTTCACACCAAGTTTCCATTTGTGGAGAGGTTGGGATTAATTCATTCACTTTGAAGTTAGTATGATTCATCAGGTACTGGAACTAAAGGTACTGAAAGCTAATCATCTCCAACTGCCTCTGCATGCTGGCTGCATTCCTAATGGACCAACTGAACTTGGAGACCTTTGGACAGACTTGTTCATCTGTTGTAATTTGCACTGTTGTGAGCTGCTGCCTGTTATTGGCAGCTATAAGTTTTTTTTTAAACTCTACCAGCTTGATAAGTGTTTAACGAGGGCAAGCAGTTATGTTACAGTGTGCCAAACATTTCAAACATTGTATTTCATTTTATAATCTGCTTCATTGCCTTCCCCCCACCTTCTTATTCTCTGATATGTAAAATGATATACAACTATGAACAGGCTTATGTATGTCTTTATTTAGAACACAAGTTTTGGTCAAGTCCATTAAAAATTATAATATTTTAAGAACACACAGCAGGATCTTAATCTGCAAGGAATGTTTTCTCTGCATTTGCAGGGAACCATCATCGTATTCCTTCTTTAATATAGGAATACAGTGAAATTAAGCAGGCTGTCTGAATAGAGTCCAGACATACATAAAAGCACTGGGGTAAATTCTTGTTCAGGGTTGGATTAAGACATTGAAGACATTATATTTGCTCCCCTCTAGGTCAAATTCCTTTTTGCTGAAATTTGACACATGACATGGAACAACTCAGCAGGAAATGTTACAGTAAAAGATATTTGACAAGCAGTCTACCAAAAGGAACTGGAAACATTTGAAAAAATATCCGACACAATTCAAACTGCTGGGAAATGTGGGAGATTATGGTGGTTCTGTCTAGCAGAATAATCAAATTGGAAAGGCGAAAGCTGAACAACAACCAGTCCGAGTGCTCATTCGTCAAACACACTTACAATAGGGTCCAGCAGAGAAAAAAAAAAGGTTTAGTTTTCTTTGCAAAAGGCATATAAATAGCTTGACATACTGATTATTCCGCATAGTCAAACAGATGATATAATAGAGGAGTAAGGTAGAAGAAGAAAAGGGTTGTACATTAGAGTGGTGCAGAAAGCAAATAGGTGTGGACAGAGGAGAATAAAAATGACAATTTACTTCCTTGTGTTGCTGAGGAGTGCCCCAGGTTGAGGAAAACCTTGTTTGGATCTTGGTATACACAGTTGTAGACACCAGGAAAAAAAAAGCATGATATGGATTTTTTAAAATGGGGTGTGTGCATGAAAGAGATAGAGACAATATGACAGAGCATTCTTAGAAACTGTGTTTAAAATCTACATCATTCTTTAGAATTGCTATTCTTTTACCCAGGAAATGTGAACTGACAGCTTGATGATTTTTTTTTTAAAAAACCAGTCTTTACAGTTCTGTGATGGCCCCATAACTCTGAGAAGGGTGCTGGGGTTTGATTTCCTTTGAAAAAAGAATACAGAGGAAATGTCACTGTCATATTTGCTTTATTTTATTCACAAATATTGATGTAAAGCACAACTTCCTCCAGTAGGATGGGCAAAATACAGCCTTCTAGAAGTAGGTTGGCTGAACATGATATTGGTTGCATCTTTCACCAGACTATTCTATTGGGCTGAGGGAGTGGAAGTTCAATAACACCTGGAGGTCCACATGGTGCTCACCCGATCCTACGCCATGCAACAAACACCACATCAGACAGCAACTTGGCCACTTTTTCCACACATAACTAGGTCAAACACCAGACTTAGGTATGAAGTTATGGCTTTTACTCTCTAATTCTCAGGAAAACTTGCATGCATTCATATTTAGTATGCATGGTAAGGAACCCTAAAAACAGTGTGTCTACAAACCCTGCAATAGCTCCTATATATGTGAATAGGGGAAGACTGATTTCTGTTGCAATTTAATTCATTACCCAAATCCACCACTACAGCCAATTATAGGTTACAGAGGGCCCTTGTTATCCACTGGGGTTTGGTTCCAGGACCCTCTGTGGATAACAAAATCCATATATGCTCAAGTCCCATTAAATATAATGGCACAACAAAATGGTGTCTTATACAGTGGTCCCCCGGGTTACGAAATTAATTCGTTCCGGCCCCTTTTTCGTAAGCCGAAAATTTCGTAACCCGGGGCCTATTTCCAATAGGAAATAGGTAATCCGTTCCGGCCGGCCGGAGGGGAAGGGAAATCCCTTCCCCTCCGAAGCCTGGCCTGGCGGGGGCCTCCTGGCTGAGGAAAGGAAGGTCCGATCCGGTGGATCGGGCCTTCCATTCGTCACCCGCGGAGGCCCAGGCTGGCTGGGGAACGTTCGCTTCCCCAGCCAGCCAGGCTTGAGTCCCTTCTCCTCCGAGGCCAGGCTTCGGAGGAGAAGGGGCGGCCTTGGGTCCCTTCTCCTCCGAGGCCAGGCTTCGGAGGACAAGGGGCGGCCTTGGATCCCTTCTCCTCCGAGGCCAGGCTTCGGAGGAGAAGGGGCGGCCTTGGATCCCTTCTCCTCCGAGGCCAGGCTTCGGAGGAGAAGGGGCGGCCTTGGATCCCTTCTCCTCCGAGGCCAGGCTTCGGAGGACAAGGGGCGGCCTTGGGTCCCTTCTCCTCCGAGGCCAGGCTTCGGAGGAGAAGGGGCGGCCTTGGGTCCCTTCTCCTCCGAGGCCAGGCTTCGGAGGACAAGGGGCGGCCTTGGGTCCCTTCTCCTCCGAGGCCAGGCTTCGGAGGACAAGGGGCGGCCTTGGGTCCCTTCTCCTCCGAAGCTAGGCTTCGGAGGACAAGGGGCGGCCCAGGCTGGCTGCGGAACGTTCACTTCCCCAGCCAGCCAGGCCTGGGCCTCCGCGCCTATCGAAAGGAAGGCACGATCCCATGGATCGTGGCTTCCTTTCGTTAGGCTTGCCCCCCAAGCCCGGCTAGAGAAGGGAATCCTCCCTTCTCTAGCCGTGCTTGGGGGGCAAGCCCGGCTAGAGAAGGGAAGCTTCCCTTCTCTAGCCGGGCTTGCCCCCCAAGCCTAACGAAAGCAAGGCACGATCCGATCGGATCGTGCCTTGCTTTCTCTTCGGGGCGGAGGCCTAGGCTTGACAGGCTGGGGAAGGTCCCCAGCCAGCCAAGCCTCTGGGCCTCCGCCCCGAATGGAAAGCAAGGCAGTTCCTTGCTTTCTCTTCGGGGCGGAGGCCCAGAGGCTTGGCTGGCTGGGGACGTTCCCCAGCCAGTCAGGCCTGGGCCTCCGCCCCGAAGCGAAAGCAAGGCACGATCCGATCGGATCGTGCCTTGCTTTCGTTAGGCTCCCAGGGCCAGGCTTGGCTGACTGGGGAACCTTCGTTCCCCAGTCGGCCAAGGCTGGCCCTGGGCGCCTAACGAAAGCAAGGCACGATCCGATCGGATCGTGCCTTGCTTGGCCTTGGAGAAGAAGGGATGGCCCCGCGATGGCCGTCCCTTCTTCTCCGAGGCCGCCGGAAGCCTGGCCTCGGAGGAGAAGGGACCCAAGGCCGCCCCTTGTCCTCCGAAGCCTGGCCTCGGAGGAGAAGGGACCCAAGGCCGCCCCTTGTCCTCCGAAGCCTGGCCTCGGAGGAGAAGGGATCCAAGGCCGCCCCTTGTCCTCCGAAGCCTGGCCTCGGAGGAGAAGGGATCCAAGGCCGCCCCTTCTCCTCCGAAGCCTGGCCTCGGAGGAGAAGGGATCCAAGGCCGCCCCTTGTCCTCCGAAGCCTGGCCTCGGAGGAGAAGGGATCCAAGGCCGCCCCTTCTCCTCCGAAGCCTGGCCTCGGAGGAGAAGGGATCCAAGGCCGCCCCTTGTCCTCCGAAGCCTGGCCTCGGAGGAGAAGGGATCCAAGGCCGCCCCTTCTCCTCCGAAGCCTGGCCTCGGAGGAGAAGGGATCCAAGGCCGCCCCTTGTCCTCCGAAGCCTGGCCTCGGAGGAGAAGGGATCCAAGGCCGCCCCTTCTCCTCCGAAGCCTGGCCTCGGAGGAGAAGGGACTCAAGCCTGGCTGGCTGGGGAAGCGAACGTTCCCCAGCCAGCCTGGGCCTCCGCGGGTGACGAGGCCGCCGGCGGAGGAGAAGGGACGGCCATCGCGGGGCCGTCCCTTCCTCTCCGAGGCCGCCGGCCTTTTTTCGTATCCCGGGGATACGATCGTAAGCCGGGGCCATTTTTCCGGCCCCGGCTCTTTCGTATCCCGGGATTTTCGTAGCCCGGGGGATTCGTATCCCGGGGGACCACTGTATATAAAATGGAAAATCAAGGTTTGCTATTTAGAATTTACACTTTTGGGGAATATTTTTAAGCCATGTATGCTCAAATCCATGGATAAAAAAATCTGTGGATAAGGAGGGCCAACTGGACTTCATGAGAGAGCCCCAAATATAATTTAAGGCATGGATGCAAATCACCTCACCCCTTCCCTGCAGATCTTCCACCAGCTATAGTTGGCATTGATGGGGAATGTAGTACAATGACATATGGAGGGCTGCATGTTTTTGTTTCCTGCTGTTAGGTATTATGGAAATTATAACTTGGCTCACAAAACATCTGCCACTCATTGAAAACTGAGTAGGGAAGATTTCACCCAATCCAGACCAACTATTGGAAAATATAAAATTAGCACATAAGCCTGCTCTCCCAACACAATCACATTAGTTTAAGAATGGAAGCATATCAGTTTGGCATAATTTAATCACACTTTTCCCCCACAACAGTCACATGATCTGTTTTCCATATTGCCAAACTCCACCTGTGGGAATATACCGCCCCCCCCCCACAAAAAACAAAACAAAACACAGGGCTTCCTGGCTTTGGGAAGCTGTTGACATGCACATTTACACACAGCCCAGTGCTTCAGGAAGAAGAGGGGCAACAAGCCATCACAACTGCCACCCACCTCCCAAAGCCAGCCACTGTATCAGCATCCAGCTTCAAGAAGCTGTTGGCAGAGAGATTGCTGCAAGGAAGGAAGGGCAGAGGAGTGGAATCATAGCCGCCCACCCCACATGACTGCTTGAGAATCTTCCAGGGAGTAGCAGTGAAACTTAGAGTCCATTGATGGGGTTTGCCTATCCATAAAAATGTGCACAACAGATTGAATGGCATGGCATGGGTGGTCTCAGTGCCAAGGATGCTGGGGCGAGGACTATGGATGATGAAGTTAGAGATTCTAATGAGCCAGAGGCAGTAAGTATGGAAACAGACTAATGTCTAAATACAGCAAGAGTAGCCAGACAAAGCAAAAGGTAACCAGAACAGCTACAGGCATCACAAAATACCATGTTGCTGTAACAAGGGTTGAGATGTCAATGTAGCCCTTAAATAGCTGCACCTCCAGCTGTGTCAGCTGCCATGCATGAGTAGAGCTGGCTGAATCTGTTGGTTTAGCCCTGATCCTTCCAGGACTTGCAGATTGGTCCTAGTCCTGCAAAGATTTTTTTTGCAGCAGGACTCCAGCAGCCAGAAGTCCCATCCTGCAAGGACTTACACAGGTGGACCCTTACAATAAGAGAGCAGCAGGATGGACAGGAGATTGTGTGATAAATAAAAGCATGTGGGTTGGTATTCTCTGCTTTTTAGCTTTGTGTGGAAGTTATATTGTCTTCATCAGCTTCCAGAAGGTGTCAGTTACCTTCATATATGAGGGAGTTTTGCTTCTTCTAGGAAATCTGAACATGAGAGAATTTTTTTTAAAATTCCAGAATGTTTTCTCCTGTGTTCTTCTGAAACATTGATCAATTCGCAATCACATTCCTTTTAGGAGCTATGCTTGGTTCCCTCTTTTACTGCTTTTAGGAAGCACATGACAATAATTTCAATAGTTTTGATTATGATCATGAGTTTTTGTCTTTAAACGTTTTAAATGTTTTTGACCTCCACTGTTTTTAGTGGGAAAATGAGCTGGAAATATAACAATACATAAGAAGATATTAAAATGCAAAATTGAAGGTAGTGAAAATATTTAGAGAGAGCAATGGAACCTCCAAGGGCCTCAGCAACTGGTCTGTGAAATAGATGAAGCATTAGTATGGGAGTGAAGTTGCTGATTAAATTCTTTCTTTGAGTAATACATTGGCCATAATTTTTCATGCCAGGTTGGCTGTTTATAAAAGTGATGTTGATTTATAATCCAAAGATTTAAGAGCATGGAATGGAAAAATTCTCACCAAAATGGTTATATTTCACTCAGGGCATCTCTTTTAAATTCCAGCTTCCTTTTTAAGCTTCCTTTTAACCAAGAGATCTTCTTGCACACCCTTTTTTACTCAACCAAATATGAACAGAGGGGGAAAAGATGAGAAATACAAATCCATGGGTCTTTCTATGTGAGTGTGAAAATTTTGCTTTTTTGGTGTACAAATTCATGAATCTTCTGCCTGTAAGAAGTCATACTGGTTGGAGATTCTGGGAGTTGTGGTTATAAAACAGAACCTTTCCAAGCTCTGGTTCTTTAGGCTAGCCCCTTCCTCTGGAATTTTAATATTTTGCCTTGTCTCATTTTACAGCATTATCACCAGCCGATTAGAATCCAGTGTTATCATTGTATAGTGTTGTTCCTGTTTGTTTGCTTTTCAGACCTAGTGTCTGGTGACTTTTTGTAAAGGAAACATGAAGATCCTATGCTTGTGTAGTGCAAATATTTTAGGACCCCCTATTACAATTAGTGCTCTATTTTCTTTTTGCAAACCTAATTTGTGATTAACTTTGTTGAAGAGGATGAAAACAATGAATCCTTTTGTTTCTGGAGGGAACCCAATGCAGACTGAGAGCAGAGAAAGAGCTAACTACCCTCCAAAGTTTCATGCTAGTTCCTGATCCAGATTGCATGAACCTGTGTTGGCAGTCTGTAAAACAAAACCCTCAAGGCCAGATTTGGAGCTTGAAGAATTACTTTTAAAAAGTCATTAGTTACAGTTGTGCTAATGATAATCAGTAATAATCAGAGTTTCAATTAAAAGGATATGTTTTGCTTACTTATTACTCAAAAGTGAAAAATGGTTGTCAGAATGCTGCATGTTGTGGAGCCAGGGTATAAAGCGCATGTAAGGAATGAATGTGTATGACTCCTGTAACTCTGAATTCATCCATTATTAACCTACAGTCTTAGGTAAATGAGTTGTATCCAGCTCAGTGGACATAATTGAAAAAGATGACAAAATAACTACAAATAACTAGTTACTTGAAACTAGTTACTTCCAACCTTTGGCTAAAACCTTGCAGTCAAATTGATGTGTAGTTTGGCCATGGATATCTTTCTGTAGCAGAGAAATAGCCATTACCTTTGTGTCCTGGTGCTGGATTTCCTAAATGCATCTAGTGCATTTAGGACAAAGATTCTGGACTAGCTGTACCAGAAGCATCTTTAGCTCATCTCATTCTTACGTCCTTAATGAGGTTTCTTTTCTTCTTAGAAACCACACCCTCTTTTATGGATGAAAGATCTTAACAGATGTTCCTAGGGCACATGAAATATGAAAATCAATTCACATACTTTGCAAGAAAAGGAATGTAAAGGAGCTATCATAAACAAAAGCAGTAATAGTAAGTAGCTATATTTTGCTTAGATATGTGCATTTCATAAGATATGAAATGATAACTTTCTAAACAAGCAAAGAAAACAGCCTTCTTGCAAATGTTCTATCCTGGCCTCTCATACAGAATTGCAGATTTTGTACTACCGTATAATCCAGTCTTGAGCTGGTCATGTTCCTTCCTGTTGAAACAAATACGAGGGTTTAAATACACAGAAAACTCTGAGGTAGAAAAAGGAAAAGGATGGCACATCTTTTATCCTGGCTGGACTAAACCAAGAGGTCTTGGAAGCAACTGATCACCACCTAATGGACCTCTATTTATTTTAATTCATTTCATTTCTATGAAGATTTTCATACCTGGCTCCATCACTGCTAATACATCCTCCAAATGTCCCTAAAAGGTGGAAGAAGTGCCAGTGTCTGAAAGCCAGGCGCACTTCCTCAATTGCCATGGAAACGTGGCTCCCTCCTTTGCATCCCTGAATCATTCCTGGGGAGTGGAATTCCTCTGAATGCAAAGTTTGTGTTCATAGGAAATCTGCTCCCCATGAGATGATTCAGGGACACTACAAGGAGCCACGTGTCCATGGCAATTCCGGAAGCATGCCTGGCATTCAGACACAGGTGCTTCCTTCCTCTTTTAGACATGTTTGGGAGATGTTTTAGCAGTGATGCAGCCAGGTACGAAAGTCTTCTATGTCACCTTCCTCCCAGAAAGGGACTCAAGGTGGCTCACAGATCAAATAGTTTAAAAGATTTTACAATATTTTTAAAAAAGATTTCACAATATTTTTTTAAACAATTAAAATGAATTAGCTAAAAACAGTATAAAATAATATGAAAAACATACAAAAGTTAAAGCAATAGTTCTGTCACTGAGCATAGAATGAATTAAGGATTACATTCAAATAAAGGGTTATTCAGAAAGAATGGTGCAAAACTAAAGTGAGAAAGGTAGCAACATTAGTTAAGCCATCATGGAATAAAAGGAAAGAGGCATGAAGTTCTTGCCTGTGCAAGGTCCCTGACGATAGTGGCACTAATGGTGTTTTGTGTACAAGATGGCAGCATCAAAGCAGGAGAAATCATTTTGTGTGGTGGAATTCACATGAACAGGGGCTGTCATAACAGTGCAGCAACACTTTCAGATCAAATTTGGCAAAGGTGCACCGCATAGGAACTGCACTGTGCATTGGATGAAACAATTCAAATCCATTGGCTGTTTATATGCTGGATGAAATCCAATCTGCCTACGGATTTCAAATTGTCTGTTATATAGTATTGAACAAATAAAAAAATCATTTGCTCTGCATGTGTTTCTAGTGGGTCCAGTGTTTTCATCCACTCCAGCATCTTCAGAATGGTCTTTCCAGGGTTTTTTTTAAACACATGCTAGGTAGCAGGTTTTGTAAGAAAACAATTTTTTCCCTACTAGGCTGGCTAGCTCAAAGCAAGCTGTGTGCATTTAAATATTGCAAGCAATTATTCTTTTCCTTTTTCTTTGATGTGTATCTCTTTTACCCTCATCCATTTCTTTCAAAAGGGACTGAGATTCTAGCTACTTAGGGCCAGAACAGACAGTCCTTTAAAGCCACTGTCTGGGTGGCTTGAACATGGCATTTATACATCACATGCTTTGAAGCTGCCCTGAAGCCACTTGGAAGTCAGGCAGCCACACAGATGTGGGCAGCTTCAAGATGCTTTGGAGGCTTGGTGTTTATACTCCACACACCACCATCTTGAAGCCAGTTTTGGGTTATGACAGGGCTGGGAAAGGTGCATCATTCTCAACCACAAAAGGAGCTGATCTTTTTGGGCTGGGTTCAAGGCAGATTGGGGCTGCAACATGTGCTTGCTTTGACCCCAATCCATCTTCGGTGGGGGTGGCTTCAAGCTGCCCCTTCTTGCCAGTGTGTTCTGGCCCCTAGTTGTACTTACCTTAGGTCCAAAACACACTGCAGAAATAATCAAGTTTGAGACAGCTTTAAATGTTCTCGCTCAACACTAGGGAACTGTGGGAACTGTAGTTTTGTGAGCCATTTAGCCTTCTCTGTCAGAGAACTCTGGTGCCACAATAAACTACAATTCCCAGGATGCCCTAGTACTGAACCAGGACAGTTAAAGCAATCTCAAACTGGATTATTTCTGCACTGTGTTTTTGACTACAGTTTATTAAGTATATTTTAACTAACTTTACTGAACGAAGTAGTGTCTCCTAACCTGACTTCCCCAGATCTAGCCATCAGGGTGAGGAAAACTGGAGTTGTGATCCTCAGACCTCTCATTATCTCTAGTGAGATAGTGAGAAGCAGGGTCCTTGTCACAATTCCTCCTTGTACCAAAGTTCACTTGAAAAGAGTGGTGGAGGTGGAAATAGCAGTCTGCAGCACCCAGATTAACAGGAGAATAGAACTTTGATACCCATAGTCTCTGAAGCCTGGTATATCCCTATGTATGTATATCTTATATGATGTTTCTCAGTCTGTGGGGCAGGACCCCCAAAGAGGGTGTTAGAGTTGCTCAAGGAGGGTGCAAGACATGGAGGCCCTGATCATTCCTCCTGTTCCGTCTATGCTGTCCAAACATTTTCTCTCCTGGAGGGGAAGAGAAAGGTGAAGAGGGTGCTGGAGGCCTCTGCTGAGGGAGAAGGAGGAGATCTATTTCCTTACAAAATGTTAAAGTATGAATATACATGAATGTGTGAATGAACATATGCACACTAAACAAACAAAATATTTTATTCATGTACTATGTTGAGTGGTTGGGCATATGATGTACACATGTAGATGTAAAAGGGGGTGTGGGGGCCCCCAAGGGTAAAAAGTTTGAGAAACACTGTCTTACACTATTGAATGCATAAGGATCATGAGTCTGAGCCAGTTACAAATGCATAACCGTAATGCATTCATAACTGTGACAGTGAATCTCAGCCATAGTGCTTTCTATATACATAAATATGTCCATAATTTTGTAGGCAATGAATTCTTCTTGCCTGGGATTCTATTGAATCTAGTCAATTGGGTATTGGGAATATACTGGTCCTTCAGAAACAAGAAAATGAGTTACCAGCAGATTTTGTGGCAAATTTTGCCAGCCTTCCTACTGCTCAGTTATATGCCACTTCAGATTGCCAACTGTATTAAACCAAGTGACTGCTCTGCTGGGTGATATGAAATCAGAAATTATGGTATTATTACTGCTATACTCTTAAAAGAAAAAGTGGTGCAGGCATCAATCCTCAGCATCCTTTTCAGGAATAAAGTTATGTTGAACTTCTTTGGAATTATTTGTAAGTCAACTTGCTCAGGATCAGGCTATTACTGAGTATGACTGCTCCTGCCTCAACACAAACTGGTATAACTTGCTAGCTTAACATATTTAATGTTTATTTTCCCTTGGTTGTATTATGGGCTTTCAATAATTTTCACACTCACACTAGAACTCAATTGCAGGAGTAGCATTCCAGTATATGCCACTGTGGATGTCAATGCAGATCTACTAACATCCATGATTCTTGAAAGTGCTTGTAAATTACAGTGTGGGGTTGAAAGTTGCCTCATAATTGGTGAATCTTATGCACAATGGAAACTCATATTCATTTCATCTTTGGAATAATTCATGAGGAATTTCTAAATGTTCTAATGTACTATAATTGCTTTATAAACCCTCTTGTTTCTTTCTCTACTAAGAAACTAAGTTTGATGGTTAGCAATTACTTTATTATGTCTGGTGAACATATATAGAAGTTAAACAATACCTGTTTGAACAGCGCCATTTTCTCACCTTCTCTATTATCATTACTATTTAAATAGTGTAGTTTTGATGATATGGCACTTTCCCCTTAACCAAACAACCTGAAATATAAAACACTTATAGCATGCACTTATGGAGATATAAAGAAGGAAAACAGAAGTCATTCTGGGTTTTCAATAATTTTCACAGTCACACTAGAACTTTATTTCAGGAGTAGGGTTCCAGGAGGTCTTATATCCAGGTAACTATGTCTAAAACTGGAGCATTAAAGTTTTGCAGTGGCTCTAGGACAGGGTTGGGAATTGGGTGGCCTTCCAGATATTGCTAAACTGCAACTCCCAGAATTCTTCACCCTTGTTTATACTGGCTATGGGCTGTTGGAAATTGTAGTTCAACTTCCTGGAGGAGCATACAGTTCCCACTAGTGTTCTACACCCTGATGATTTGCTATTCCATTCTTTACATTATGATTATAACAGTATAAACTTTGTTTTTCTCACTGGAGCATATAATCAGAAGTCATACTGTTTTATTATGATTTCTATGGGAGTAGGTTGTATATGTTATATACATATATCATTTTGCAATCTTGTAAGAGATTGCAAGGTTCATATCTCATTCTAATAGCATAACATCTATGTGGCCACCACCAACAAGCAAAGTTTGGAAAAGGCAGGTGGAGATTAATCAAAATAAGCTAGTTATTATTTGGAAACAATAGTCCATTTTTATTTCCTATTTTTTCATGTATCCATTAGATATATGACTAGGAATATATACAACAACTTGGCTGGAAAACTGAGATTTATTATGACACATTAGATGTGCTCTCAAGGATTGAAAAGTCAAAAGGTTTTTCCATAGCTACCTATGGAAAGCAGAATTTTAAAAAAGCTTCCAGAGACATATGCAGGTACCAATGTTTTGACTGTACTCTAGATCCTAGCCATCCATTTTATATGAATATGCTATACTGAATTAGACGATTATTCCATTAAATCCAGTTTTAACTAGAGTACACTCCCTGAAGGGCAAAAATACCATAAAGTCACCGGATCCTGGACAAATTGGATGAAATTTATAGGTATAACTTAGCCTTCTGGTCATTATGTTAGATAGGTGCAGGCAATTCCATGCAAGAGCATCCTTTTAGATTTTCAAAAAAGAGTTCTCAAATCTCAGCAAATAGTTTTTGTAAGTAATTTGCAGAACTTGAAATGTAAGTTTGGCAAATTAATCTCATTATATTAAACCTAGGACACTGGAGAATTAATTCATTACTACAACCCTAACAATTAAAATCATGCAAAGAGATCTTGTAGTACCTGTTAGTCTCAAAGATGCTACAAGATCCAATTGCATTCTAATCCAAACTAACATGACTATGTCTTTCAATTAAAATCTGATAATCAGTTAGGTTTCATTCATTAGCTCATTATATATAATGTTCATTTCAAAGGCAAACAGTGGGATTTACCAGCACCATGTGAGAAATAATAAAAACAATAGAGTTTACAAAGGTTCAGTGGGATTTTCTTCTGAGAAGAGATGGGGAGGGCACAGGCTAAGCTAAAACATCTTTTGACTCAAAACCTTTGATTCCAGTATCATCAGTCCCTTAAAGCACGTGACCTGGGCTCCATCCACACTGCAGAAATACCCTGATTTGATGCCACTTTAATTGCCATGGCTCAATGCTATGGAATTCTGGGAACTGTCATTTGTGTGGCATGAGAGCAGAGCCTGGCCAAACATGTTGTGGTTTTCATCTTTGAAATTTTGGAGGGTATGAAAGCATGAGATTAGCTTCTAGATTCATTAGGCATTCTAAGAAATTGAACCACATGGCTAGGAAATAAAAATGGAATCAATCAGTAATTTAGCAAGCTGGCTAACTAATTATTTCCATGGAATTTTTTTCCCAAAAAGGACTCCACAGAAAAAATCATAAAGGTGTCCCAAAAGAAGAACCAAAATGGTAGAAGGACCTTTTCTGAAAAAATATTCTACCTAGTTACTTTTACAGTTGAACATACTTTGTGTGTTGTGTCAGTTGTAACCACAAATTATTTTTGATCTCTAAAAGTGTCTTTTGGTTCCTCTGCTATTTTTTTCTGCTTCTCCCTTAGCCCTTAAGCCTTCTAGAAGTAGTGATGTGGCACTAGGTGAACATGAAGGCTTCTACAACCCTGCCCACAAATAGCTTGAGTATGAAATAGAAGCAGCCACAAGCCTGAGATGTAAAGAATGCATCATGGAAGAAGTCATGACCTGGGATGACAATATACCCGTTTCCCCAAAAATAAGACATCCCCTGAAAATAAGATCTAGTAGAGGTTTTGCTGAATTGCTAAATATAAGGCCTCCCCCAAAAGTAAGACCTAGCATTCATTTTGTTTGTTTGTTTGTTTGTTTGTTCAACAATAAATGTGAATTCTTCTTCATGGAAAAATAAGACATCCCCTGAAAATAAGACCTAGCACATCTTAAAGATGCATCTCTTCTGGCAGGCCTTCCCCTGAAGAGGGAATAAATGAAATACCAACTCCCGGCCCTGAAAATGCAAATGGAACTGGGGAATTAACCTTAGTTGTCCCCCTGCTTAAATCTCTTGATTTCATCCATTGGGGATTTGCACTCACACTGTCCATGAGATTGCACCTTGTTTTTACTGTTCTTGACTAATTTTAACTGATGTCAATTTTAACAAGCTTTGGTTTAATCTAGTTTTAAGGTGGGGTGGTTGGGAAGGGATATGACTGTTGTTTTACTTTGTACTTTTAACCTTGTTGTACCCTGCTCCAAGTATTTCATTAGAGGAGTGGGTTATAAATAAACCTTATTATTATTATTATTATTATTAGAGCAAAAATTAATATAAGACACTGTCTTATTTTCAGGGAAACACAGTATATATATATCCACCACATTATTGGAAACAAACAGATTCTGCTGGTACCAAATTTTCCCTTTTCTGAAGAGGCTACAACAACTACAACAATAGTAGTTGTACCCCTCCCCGATTGCTTGGTCAGAGGAGCAGGTTATAAATAAAATTTATATTATTATTATTATTATTATTATTACTTATATTTGTCTGTAGCAGTGAAAACCCCATGCCTGGTGGTTTCTGCGGGTGGGGCTTCTGGGAACTGTGGCTTCTGGGGGTGGTATGTCCTCCCTCCCTCAGGCTGCCCCATCCTTTTCCTAATGTTGGGGATGGAGAGGACATGGAGGAAGCACACAGAAATGGTGTGCGGGAAGGGGGAGTACTTAGGGGAGAGCATGACTGGGTGTCACCCCCCTTCTAGAGTATCACCTAATGCGGGCTGCACCACCGTAGTAATGCCACTGGTCTGTGGCACAATGGTCATTATAAAATATTCTGACAAAGGAAAGTATCTAGTACAACAGGTAATGTACTGGAGACAAAAGAATAATTACATTAAACAAAGGATTTTAAAAAAGGTAAAAATGAAAACAAACAAACAAAAGATTAATGGATTTTTTTTAAAAACCTATTGAACGAACTACAAAGACAACAATTCTGAAGGGTCAGACTCTGGTAGATTCCTATTGACACCAGACTGACTTGTCCCTGTAGCTGGGCAGAAAGGAGAAATGACTTTAAACTAATGGAGATAGTTATGTAATCTCTCTATAAAAAGGAGCCCTGGTGGCGCAGTGGTTAAATGCTGGTACTGCAGCCACAACATTGCAGGTTTGATTCCAGGTCTCTCACTCATCCTTCCGTCCTTTCATAGGTCGGTCACTATTAAGTGGTATAGAAATGTAAATGCTGTTGCTAAATGCTATTGCTATATATAATATATTCTATGGAAGACATCTTTTAGAAACTTTTAAACTAAGGAGATTATCACACCAGGGTCAATATTACAACAATTGTGCTATTGGGTGATAACAGAATACTAGCGCTATAGCGATTGATATTTTCGCACAGTCACTAAATCATGCTGTAACAATGACATAAAAACAAAAGAAAAATGCAATTGAGTCCACATACATCCATTAGTGTTTCATCATTACACTGTGATTCAACATTTCACGCATGCACCATTTCAATGCAACTGCATATGTCTGAAAATTCATGTTTCTGTCTGGAAAAGAATAAATAAAATTTACATTGTTCAAAACATTATTTTTATCCAGTGCAAACAATATCATGCCCTACACCTCAAAACAAGACTAAAATCCACTACAAAACTGATCCTAGCCATGAGAACGAATTGCCTGTACTGAAATGCAGTCTGGGTAAAGGTCCTGGATTGCTTCCCCAATAGCAGCAATTAAATCTTATAAACTTCTGCACCTTTGTGATCATGCTTTGTTCACACTATTGGCAAGCTATTCACGGCAGTTCCCCATGAACGAGAAGTTTTAGGAGCATTCCAATGTGTGCACAGGTGAAGTACTGGATGAACATGATGACATCTGAAAAACTTTGGCATGATCGTGCAATTACGATGGGAGCATTTTTTCTTCTCCTGTTTCTTTTCCCCATGTGATAATCTCCTAACATAAAAAGCTGTAAGATCTCTTTGCATACTAATTCATACTAACATAGTCATGCAATTGAATACATGACACAATAGAAGAATACGGTGGGCCTGTAGTATTGACAGGTTAACCATCTACTGACTGAAGCTGCCACTGGTCCCCTCACTCCATATTAGTCAATGGTAGCACATATGCATCACCACCCTTTGACTAATATGGGGTTGAGCAACTGCTTCCCCCCTTTGTGGGGGCCCTTGGAACTGAACCCTTGTGGATTGTAAGGGCACACTGTACTGCATGACTTACTCATCACTGCCAGTTCCATCACCCTATCATTTTCTTTAGCAATGCACCCTGTCATCTTGAGAGCAGCAACTGAGCAGCTGGCTAACAGAAACCAAGAAACCTTTCACCCATGTCAGCCGTGCAGCAAACGCCAATATAGACAAGAGGCCTCTTGGTTGCTGCTCAGGCATCTACTCAGTTGCTGCTCCCAGGTGCAAAGGAGTTTCTCCCTAGAGAAGAGGGACTCTTAATCCTTCATCGGGGCAGAGAAAGGTACTGCTGGTGTGTGTGTAGGGTGTTTACAGAAGCCACATGCTCTGCACTGGGGACTGGTGTAAGCTGGAAAGGGAGAGATTTTAACTACAGGAGCTGCTCCAAGACAAAAGATTCTTTATAAGAATCGAGCACAGATACTCCTTCCCCAGAGCATCATCATCATCATCATCATCATCATCATCATCATCATCATCATCCCATTCTTTAGAAATGTTCTCAGAGCAGAAGACAAATCTTTTCCCCCCAAAATGGTTTCTTCTGGCTACCTCTTTTGATGAAAGAAAGCAGGAGCAGCAACGCAACTCCAACTTGTCAGCCAAGTCCCAGAAAAGCTTACAAAGCTTAAGCAGAGTCCCCAAAAGCTCCCTTTTGCCACCATCACTTCTCCCCTGCCATCATGTGCTCTAAATCTAGTCTGTCCCAAAATGGTGCTGCTCTGAGCCTAAGCTTTATGAGATTTTACCAGTAGCTACTACTAGCAAAAGAGGTAATTAAGGGAGTGAACTCACATGGGTAGGAAAAGAGTGACAGATAGCACCACGAAGCTGTGTGGTGGTTTTTGAGGACCCTGAAAAGAAGTTTGATGCATCCCCACCATGGACCTAGAAGCCGCTGGTTCCCTTTGTCTTTCTTGCACACCAATACTTTGACTCAAAGCTCCCCACTGTCTCCCCCCCCCCTCACACCATCCCTACTGCCCCATTTTTTCCCAATGCCCTCCTGGAATTTTCCACATCCTGGGGGGGGGGTGATACTGCCTTCTCGGGGAATCACCAAGCTACACTATAACAATGTCACATCTGTTTGTTCTAATGTTTTTGCTTTTCAAAGCCTAGTATAATAAAGAGATAGCCTATATCCCTTTTGCATACAATTCATTTTTTATCCATAAGATAATAGGCTGGTCAGTGCCTGGGTGAAGCTTTGCCCAGTCAAGTTTAGACTGGCCATTGATAGGCCATAGGATACACTGAAAGCTACCAGCCAAACTACCCTTGCTGGCTATGATCCATGCATAAGTGAACTGCTAGAGGTTTCTGCTCCATTGGCTCTAAACAAGATCACAGACACAATTATTTATGTCACCATTGAGGCTGTAATCCTCAAATGATTTCTTACACTTTCAAATATTCATTGTGAATACTCCAAAATAAATTAGTTGAGCAGAAGCGCCAGACTGTTTTATTTTTAATTGGCATGGATCGGGGGGGGGGGGGGATATTTGTGGGATAGAAAACAAGAGAAAATGTCTACAGAATTTCAGGAACACAACACAGAACACAGGCAAGAGTGAATGTTTTCAATCCCCTCCCTTCATCATCTGGCTGATCTAAAACAATAATGATGAGACAGTTTAAAAATATCAATTTATATAAACTATGTAGGTCTTTACCTCCCACCCTACTTCTGTTAAATAGAATAAATTGCCTCACTCACACATCTCTAACCAACATAAAATTGGTGTAAGATGGTGGCAGCCCATATTATTTTTCAATAAAAACATAATTTGTTACTGTAGTGGCCAATAATTCTTCAAGAAACACACAAACACAAAACATCAGAGAGAGTAATTTGAATCAGCAAAGAAAGCTGGCACAGTGGAAACATTGTTTGATTCAGAAAGTTACCTTAATGTATTTTTGGAGACTGAAAAGGGAGGAAACTACTGGCTTTTGAGACAAACATAATGAAAGCTACTCTTCAAAATGTTTTAGCTTTGATTTTCTTGAAACATTAACTCAACCTCCTGCTGCAAAGTTCCCTTCTTTCATATGCTGTGCTCCAACTGACCAAAATTTATAGTACATACATGTTGAATTTAGGATGCTATTAATGGCAGATTATTATTATTATTATTATTATTATTATTATTATTATTATTTATTTTTATAAAATGGTACCAAGGTTGGCTATAAACCAGGTAAACTTGAATGTTTGAATTGTAAGACACCTATCACACTAGGGGGCAAACAGGATTTAAACGAGAGATAAACAAGAGTTAAACAGGAAATGCCCTATGTTTATCACTGGACATTTCGAATTTAACTCTTGTTTAACTCTTGTTTAAATCCTGTTTGTCCCCTAGTGTGATAAAGCAGCTAGAGAACAATCCAATGGAGAAAGAGACTGAAAGAGTAAGTGCTCTAATTTCAGAGCCTCTTCTCTATCCAAATTTATCCTACTTCAGCTTTAACTAGGAAGCAAGGCTCATCTCCTTATTCCTCTATGGGTTTTAAAAATATTTAGAAAAATAACCCATTCCCTTTAAAAGCAACAGAAAGGAAATCATTCAGAGCAGATCCATGGGTGGAGATTCATGTCTTCATCCTTCCTATCTCATTTGGATTTAGGGGAACAGTTTTAAACATTTTGGAAGCACCCTTTAGGGAACTATTTTTTTTCCTATTCTAGAACATGTATGCAGTTGCATTTGAAAGAAATTACTGTTCATTTGGCAGGCATGATCATTTTCTCAGTCACCTTAAAAAAAGGCATCTAGTTGTAAACTTCCTTCTCTTGTTAGAAGTGCTGAATTTGTATACAAATTGGTATCCACTGGGGTTTGGTTCCAAGACTGCCATGAATACCAAAATCTGTGGATGCTGAAGTCTTATTATGCAGTGGACCCTTGCTTTACACAGGGGATCCATTCCAGACCCTCCCACATGTAAAGCGAATTCCACCCATGCTGAAGCCCCAGTAAGATGAATGGGGCGCACTCCTGTGAATGGCATGGTGCACATGCCACAGGCACACACGCCGTTCATCTAAATAGGGCTTCCCGTCCAGTGACCTCAAGACCATATGGGAAGCTGACATATAGGGTGGGCCAAGTGTATATAATGGCATGGTAAAACTGTGTCCTTTAAACTGGAAAAATCAAGGTTGCATTTTGGAATTTATATATATTTAAAATATTTTCAAGCTGTGTATAATTGAATCCATGGATAAAGAATCCATGGATACAGATAGCTGACTGTAATAATTGTAGGCAGAAGCCTTTGGATCTCTGAATGAATATTTGGATTCAGACCAAAGGTGAAGCTCATGAACTTCAAATTGGTCCAAAATGAATTGGGCAGGTTCCCCCCACCCCCCATATTGCTGAATCATGATCTGAATCCAATGTTGTGATCAGTGTGCAACCCTTATACTGTGTGATTTCTAGCCATCTACAAGATACTTTCAAATGCGCAAAGCAAATGCTCAGAGCAGATGAAGAAAAGAAAACGTTTGATAAAAACATACATTGATTTTTTTTTAAAAAAAACATACCTTTGGATGTTTTTTTTAAAAAAGATCAGTTAACAACATGCAACTTTGACATAATTTGCAGCTATTACTTAAATGTATTTGAACATTTAAAAAGCTTTCAATTTTTCAAATACAGTACTTTCAGACTCATGACTAGTTTATTGTTATAAATTTATATAATCTGTTCCAAAATGTCTCTTTGATTAATTTAACACTTGCTTAAAATTGTTTTCTGAATAATACAACAACAATATATCATTTAGGCAGCAATATCATTACTTAAGCAATAATATATTGATACATATTCTTTGTTTCACTGTAATTTTTTATTGTTCTGTAATGCTCTTTGAGATGCCTGCCTCTATCCTGATTTAGTAGGCTAATAAGAGGTACATCCAATGCTATGTTCAATTTTAGGTAAGTGGTTTCTCTACTAGAGGTTTATCAATTTCATCTAACTATTGCTCCACACAATTGGACTTCTGTTTATGTTATTTATTTTAAGAAAAAACTAGTTTGGGAGTAGGAGTGCAGTTGCAAAACTTTTACATTTAAATAAACTTAAAATTTAAACAGAAAGAGAAAATATATATCTCTTCCATATACTGTTCCACATAAAATACACATGCCCGCAGTTCCCCCTTCCCAACAGCTTCAACAACACTCTAAGGAGAAATATTTAAGCTGCTATGTCTTAAACATTTCTTAATGGGTTTTACTTTTTGAAGGAAGCACAACTTAGAATTGTAGACTCTGTGAAACACAATGTCAAATCTTGATTTCATAATTATTAGAATGGCTTTGCAATGATTGAAAACTCCTTAGCTCCTCATATGATGACAAAGAAAAACCTTCTTCCATAGCTATATCCAGACTTTCTGGACGGCATAGAAAAGATAAGCATGTGCATTCTGTAAATCTGTAAATAATGTACATAGACCAGGAAGATAACTTATTGTTATACCGGTAATCACATTCTGTTATAGTCTCCTCTTTTCTCTGAGTGAAATTCTGGCAGTGGTTATGATGGAAGGAGAGGTTAAAAGCTCTTCATCTGAGAGCAAACATGGCTCACTTCAGTATTTAGTAATAACTTTTAAATGGCCCTGTTCCTATAATTAGAGCACACCCAGTTCAAACTGTCAGTTTGTCAACTAAACATAAACTTCCTGTAATCTAGGTGGAACATGTGAACTGTACACTAAGGGAAGTGTTCCCAAGCTAATCTTCCCCAACGTACCTTGTACTGATGTGTACAGATTTGACTTTGACAGCCCTTTGCAAATTGTTACAGCTGCCGGTACAGGTACTGTATTTACATTTCAGAACTTCCTATTTGCTTTTGCTTTGCCAAGGTGAACTGACTGCTGCTCTGTGATCATTTTTCTATTTATCTGTGTTCCTGTTTGATAAGAATGTTTTCAGAATAGCCCTGAAACACACTCATTCCTTTAGAGGTCATGGGAAACTTATTGAGTGCTTTGCTTTGAAGGTTTCACAAGTAAATGCCAGTGTCACAGCACATCTCCAACAGAATCCTATTAAAGGGCCACAAAGCATTTCCCCCTCTATTTAAGTCTTTAAAATCATTATGCAAAAGGATCTTGTTTTAGCACCTTGAGATTGAGAAAAAGGAAGAAGCTGCTATTATTATTATTATTATTATTATTATTATATCTGCTCGCCGCTTTGACCATGTTTCTCCTCTCTTATCCTCCCTTCACTGGCTCCCCTTCCCCTTCCGCATCCAGTACAAGCTTTTGTTACTGACTTTCAAAGCCCTCCACGGACTGGCCCCTCCTTACTTGTCTGAACTTCTTTCTCCTCACACTCCTTCTCGTACCCTCCGCTCTGGTAGTCAAGGTCTCCTGTCCCAGCTGAGGATTTTCACTGCCCTGTCCCGGATTCATCCCTTTTCACTTGCTGCCCCTCACTCCTGGAACCTTCTTCCCCCACATGTGCCCCTCATCACTTCTCTATCCAGGTTCCAAAGTAAGTTAAAGACTATATTGTTTAGGGAAGCGTTCCCAGGACTGTGCCATCTGCCCCACGATGCCTCCTCTTATCTATGTTTTTAGAACCCAAGCCCTCCCTCCAGTCCATCTGCCTTGGTCCAGGCCCCAGAGGGAGAGAAGAACCACTGGACCTCATCCCCTTTCCCATCACCTTCCCCTTTTCCTTTTGTGTTGTCTTTTAGACTGTAAGCTTGTGGGCAGGGATCCATCTAACAATAAGATTGCATGTACAGCACTGTGTAAACTTACAGCGCTATAATAATAATAATAATAATAATAATAATAATAATTATATAGCGCTGTAAATTTACACAGTGCTGTACATACAATCTTAAATTGGATGGATCCCTGTCCTCAGGCTTACAGTCTAAAAGAGACAACACAAAAGGAAAAGGGGAAGGAGATGGGAAGGGGATGAGGTCCAGTGGTTCTTCTCTCCCTCTAGTGCCAGGACCAAGGCAGATGGACTGGAGGGAGAGCACAGCTTCTTAGTACATAGTTAGAAGGAGGCATCCTGGGGCAGATGGCACGATCCTGGGAACGATTCCCTTTAAGGAGAAGAATGAAATACAGGCAGGAGCCTGGAGGCCGCCGCTTCCTCCATTCCTTCCTTCCCACCTTCTGTGGCCTATAGTATACGCTTTCATAGAATGAAGTCAACTTCCATCATATGCACCATGCACCAGCAGCAATGTTTGCAAAAGTTTGAGAATTTGCAGTGAGGCTGTAATATGTGGGATCTCTATCTTCTTTTGTAATTTTTCTAAAATATATTCATTGCTATGGCATAAAACAGGCATGGGGAGCCTTTAGGCTTTCAGATGCTGTTAGAGTATAAACGCCCACCATTCCTGATATTTCCAAGACGAAACAGTCATGATGAGGCTCATGAGAATCTGAGGCTCATGACATCTGAACCATTATTATATTCACTCATCCTGTAGGGTTTCTGCACAAATACTTCCTGTAGATTAAATCCACAGTGCATTTCTACAAAGTTTAAATAAACTGTATTGAGCAATAATTTGGTTTAGAGTATGATTTTATGCACGCACAGTGATACTTCTGGGGAATTGGGCTTGTGGGACACATTGTTTTCAGCTGGATAACCTCACTAACCACATAGAAGTTTAATTAGCTTGCCAATAGGGAACTTCTCAGCAAAGAGGAAACCGAATGGATAGACATGGTACAACATCTTGTCTTGTTAATTTAGATCAAATCAGTCAATTTCCAATCAATGTCACTTTTCCATATCTTCATTTGTCATGTTCTGTCTTTCCACATTATTCTACAATTAGAAAAAAAATCTGCATGAAAATTCACATTTAAGTATGTACATATGCAATTTCTCTCAAAATACACAGAACATCTTCTGAGATATATAGGATATTTCAGAAGTGTGATATCCAGTGGATGGCTAATTTCCACCCATTTATTAGTATGAAAGGTGTTGTTTACGTTGGTTTAGAATTTACAGAGCCTAAATTGAACCATCATCCCCGAGACAACAAATACAGATTGTTTCACTGTATGGATGATAAGCTGCATAATTCATGGTAGTGTCAATGATGGCAAATTGTGCAGGTCCTGAGGCAGCAAAACAGGTCCAACCATCAGATTCCCACTACCATGTGTGGCTATTGACAACTCTCCAAGCTCAGTCTTTTTTAAAAAATTGGTAAAGAAAGCATCAGTTTCCACCTGGTTAGCCTCCTATTAACACTATTCTTGTTCAAGGTTTTTCTGTTAAGCTGTGAACACACAATAAGCCATGGCAAGAGTGATCTGCATGGCCTGCATATCTTGGATATCATTCTGTGATCCTTTGTGACTTCCTTGGGATGATGTGCTGATTTGCTCTTAGAGAGATTTTGGTAAGATGACCCAGGGCATCACTAGGGTAGTAGGTCTAGTTGGTTGACTTAGGTCACTCATGTTGTCGCCCAGGCAGGTAGCCACCCCACAGCTCCAGTGAGTGGGAGCTGCCATTGGAGGGAAGGATCCAGTTTTGTGTTTTTCCCTCTGCCCATAGAGCAAGACAGGGGCATAGGGAGGAATGGACTTGGGTCCCCAGGGATGCCCTTGGTCCTGCAGTATGGGGAAAGGAGTGTAGAAGAGGAGGAGGATGCCTCCCACCCAAACTGGAGCAGGTCCACCTATCCTGAAGCCCTGAACACCCCCCCCCATCAATGTTAGATGAAGAGAGCATGGGAGGGGAGGGGCCATAGAAGGAGAAGCAGAAGCATCAGGAAGGGAGAGGTGCTTGCCATCCTCCTCCTGAATGCCATCCTCCTCCAAGCCAAGCTACCTGGAGTGCTGATGCTTGGTAGGTGTGGCAGAGCTGCAGGCTGGGCCAGAAAATGGAGGTATTGTGGCAGTGGCAGTGGTAGCCACAGGCTCTCCTTCACAGAAGGAAAAGCATTCATGGCTGCCCCTGCCACCATCATCTGGTCAATATCTGCCAGACGCAGAAAGAGCTGGCTGTAGGTGGCAGCACCCCACCCCTACCAGTGGCTGCAACAGATTATCTTGCCCTGTCAGACCCAGAAGGGGCTGCTGGTGAACAGCAGCACACCACCTCCACCAGCGACCACAGTGGTTGGATGGCAGAGTCTGGACTGGCAAAGGTGGTCAGAGGGGTCTGCCTTCCTGGAAAATGCTTAATACTTTCCAGCTCCAAACTTTGGTTGTAGAGTTTTTCTAGCCTCTGCCCATCCATATAGCTCAAGGACTTTTAGCTTGATACTACTGATACTGTTTATTTTATACTATGTTTTAACTCGTTGCTTCATTTAATTCTTTTTAAGGGGGGAGGTGGGGCTGGGATTGGATATTTTAACTGTTGTTGTTTTAACTTTTTTCTGTACCCTGCCCTGGTTGCTTGCTCAAAGGGGTGGGCTAGAAATAAAAATTTATTATTATTATTATTATTATTATTATTATTATTATTTATATTATTATTTGGATGGATGGTGAGTGACTTCCCCACTGGGTATTCAGCCTCCCCTTTGAGAGGTCACCTGTTGTGATCCACCTGCCCCGTCACACTTCTACTGATGCCTCTGGGATGACGGTTCGTGAATACAATGATAGAAGTCTTGGACTTTTTCATTTTGTAAACTTTTTCTTAGACAGTGGATTGCTGAATCCTCAGATCCTTAAAAAGGATCTTGTAACCCTTTCTGGCATGCTGATCATGGCTTAACAGGTTTTCACACAACCATACGGAGAAAACTAAACTCACAGTGTCTTTGATCCTTTTATAAGGTGGAGCTTTACGAAAACACACCTGCAGGCCTATTGAATTGCTTCAGCACCTAGCTATAATTATTCTTTTTAACTGAGGGGATGCACGAAGAGTTCACTTACTTTTGCATTTCTCCAGACAATTATATATTCATTGATTGCTTAATTTATGCATTATTTTATTTCACAACACATGGAATTGGTTAATATATATTCAACTGGATATTTCAAAAGACAGTAGTTTTGATTCACGAAGACTGTGTTAGGAAGTCTCTCACTTAGGGGAATTATAATTAGCTCAATGCAGAGAGCAAGATCCTAACAAAGTCTTACGCTGGAATCGCAGTCCCAGTATTGTTTACCAGACACTAGTCCAAATGAGTTCAATGAAAATACTCAGTTTATTGGGGGGCATAAATACCACACACAGCAAAAGGGGGCATACACACACACACACTCACGTTCAATGCTAGCGAAAAGGGAGGGGTAAGATTGGGAGTTAGGTTTGAGAGAGAGAGAGAGACTCCATGAAGCCTGATAGATGTGGATGTGGATGATGGACACGGCCACTGGGATGAGGGGAAACGGGCCACGGGAGCTATGAGCAGAGGTCAAACTGGTCTGGACCAGCCTGCACTCTGAGGGTAGCATCAACAGGGGATTCAAGCTCAGGGTCTTTTATAGGGTGGAACATATCCGGGGGCTACTAGATAGTCTTAGACAAAGGTGTTGATTGCCTGAGCTTTGTTAAGCCAAGAGCAAATAATCTGTATACAATGCACTTAGGTTTGGACACAATTCAGAGGGGCAGCTGACTTAATGGCTGAGTTGTTAAGTTAATCACTGGTTCATCAGATATGATGCCAACTGTCATGGTGATACTAAGGAATTCTAGTAATCATTATTAAGATTCACAATCTTTTCCTCCCCACTATAAGTTCTGATTTTTTTAGTTAGTCCAGAATCTATTCGGCTTGTATCAGTATTTATCAAACATCCCCCATTAAGTTATTCTCATTTCCTTTCGGTACATAAATTACTCATTACTACGGAGGACTTCAAGAACTACAGATATTTTATGAAACCTATTTTTTGTTTAATCCCCAGGTCAGAATTCTTGGAAGCAAAGTTATTTAAATGATTATAAAAACTGGGCTGAACTTCGTGTTCCTTTATGAAAATCTATATTGGAAATGTCATTTTATAATTTTACAAATTAAATTAATAAACTGCCGAGTTAGTTGCTAAAACAGAAATATGGCCTTATAATTTGTTGCTTTATAATAGATGACTTTGCTTGCAATTTTTGGAACATTTAGAAGTAACTCTATTGGCAATAATAGAGTATCGCTCTGTCTCAATAACAAAACTATCTGGTGGAAAAAAATAACATAAGTTTAGTTATCCAGCTACCACATCATTAATTTCAAGTTGCAGAATAATGAATTATTGAAAAAGCTTAGCCATTCTTAAATTATCATTGTGCAACCTGAAATTAAATAGTGGAAAACATTTAATAATTACAGTTTAAATATTAGGAAATGGTAAAGTGAATATAAAACAAATAGTTCACACTAAGTTAAACTTGTAAGATCTGAAATTCATCAAGGGCAGTGAATTTATCGTGAAACTTTGCAACATTTTTTTTAAAAAATTGAAGAAAGGCTAACCTCAAGAAAAAAGACTGCATACTTGTTCTATGTTTTTTCTACTCACACATTGACACTGATTTCTATCCTAGCATCAGTCTCCTTGTTCATTGAATCTCAGAAATCCAGATTTTATTTTTGTGACACACCTGTCAATTATTTCCACTATTGCATGCTCCAGAGTCAGATTTTTTACTCTCACTATGAAAATATAAAGGAACAGGGCTGATCAGAATTGCCTCAACAGCAATCCCATAGAATCTGATTGGGAAGAGGATCCTGGAAAACCTGGTGTGATTTCCCAACAAATTTTGGGATGCGACGAGGGAATGCCCTCTTCATGTGAAGATGACCTCCCTCCGCTCATTGTAGAATGAGGTTTAGAAGGATATTTTCTGGCAGCTTTAGAAACTGCAGACAACATGTTCAGCCCTCACTGATGGCTTGTTAGAGTTTATATTTTAATAAAGGTCTTACCCTATCTACCCTCCACCTCTCCACTTTTTTCCCCAGCCTATGGTTCTGAAGTTACCAAGACGTTATGTTTTGCACTAAAGCATTTATTGTATATGCCACTTGTGCTATATTTTCCACCATAATTATTAAACTAGCCCTAAGTGTATCATCTGTAAAACAAAAATAATTGGACTTAGTTCCTTTTCTTTTAACAATAATTAGAATTCAGTTCCATTGTCCCAAGTAACAAATCTGTGTGGAAGAATTATATTCTCTATTGGTGACAAAAATCAATGAAATGTACTCAGCACTTAGTGTAATAGTTTGTCTTAATCAAATTTACATGAAATTGAATTCTGTATATAGGGGGATAATATTATTCATTTTATGCTCCAGTGGGCTAAACTGAACAAAAACTCAAGACAAGTGAAAGCGATGGAGATTAAATACACTCTTACTAAACTCTGTTTTATAATGTTCCAGTGGTACTCTTCTTAATACACTCTTGGTTTCAGCTGCAGAAGCACTTAACCATCACTCTCTTATTTTTCCTGGAAACAATGAATATCAATGTTACAGCAGCTTTATGGTCTTTCATTTTCCCTACTGTGTAAAAAAAACATCAACCAAGTCTACAACTTTTCTTTGTATCAAACGTTTTGAAGTAAAGATGAGTTGTTTCAGAAACTTTTCTTCACACCCTCCTGACCTATCATGAAACATTCTAAGGGCTGTGAAATCAAAGGCTTTCATGGCCAGCATCCATAGTTTTTTTTTGGGGGGGGGAGGGGGGGTTAGGCTATGCAGCCATGTTCTAGAAGAAATTATTCCTGATGTTTCACATGCATCTGTGGCTGGCATCTTCTCACATAGCCCAAAAAACCCACAAAAACTATTCTAAGGGCTGTTATAAGCTGCAGCGGCACTGCAGAAATAATGCAGTTCAACGTCACTTTAACTGACCTGGCTCAATGCTATGAAATTCTGGATTTGTTGTTTTGTGAAATATTTAGCCTTCACTGTAAAAGTCCTCTGGTGCCATTATAAACTACAAATCCCAGGATTACATAGCATTGAGCCAAGCCAGTTAAGGCAGTGTTAAACTGCATTATTTCTGCAGTGCAGATGCAACCATGTACATCCTTTCCTTCCTGAATTAATTACTGCTCCTAGGTAGAGTGGAGGACCATATCCCATTGCTTCATGTGTGAAATGAAGGGGAAGACATCTTTTTCTTTGAATCAGGAAACAAAATGTCTTGTGTCAACTCTGCATACAGAGAGTTGGAAAAAGCTTACAGGAACAACATCACAGTCATTGCATCCCTTATTTTTTAAAATCTCTTGGGGGAGTGTGTCTGTTGCAGAGGAGGAGGAGGAGCTTCTGTGAGTCACATCTGTGAGTCACAAGTGGGAGGAGCTAGGAGACTAGCTATACAGAACTGCTCAGAGAGCCAGCTGCAGACCACTTGGAGTGAGAGAGAGAAGAAAGAAGAGCACCTTTTTGGCAGCCATTTTAAGTGGTAAGTGTGTGGATTTTTAAAATCTCTTGGGGGAGTGTGTCTGTTGCAGAGGAGGAGGAGCTTCTGTGAGTCACATCTGTGAGTCACAAGTGGGAGGAGCTAGGAGACTAGCTATACAGAACTGCTCAGAGAGCCGCGCGCCTAATGGCGCGCGAATTCCCCCCCCCCCCCCAAACAGGGTGAAGCACAACTTAAGGAGTAGAGGAGCTGTAAACTTTGTTTTTAGAGGTTCTCCTTTGGATCTCCCCCTTTTTAATAGTGCTTTGAAGGGTTCCCCTCCACCTCAGAGGAAGTGAATACAAGTTAGAAAACAGGGCATCTGTATAAAGTAACATTCCCAGTAGGTTGAAATCACTGATAGAGTTTGGAGAAATAGGACAGGACATCAGGGGCCTTTGACATTGGTGTTTACCGGGGGATATTCTTCGAGGAGGAAGCCCACAGTCTTCTTTTAGTGATTCCTTAATAGTTCTCAGTATGGGCACCGAGGGAGCGGCTGCAGTCACTTGCAACACTTGTGGGATGTTTGTCTTCTTGCCTACAGATGTGGCGAACTTCACATGCCCCAAGTGCAAGTTGGTAGCCCTCTTGGAGGAGAAAGTACAGCAGCTGGAAGCCAGGGTAGCGACACTTCAGCATGTCAGGGAGCAAGAGGTTTTCCTCGACACAACGGAAGGAACGATCTTGGAAGGGGACCACATAGAGAAAGTCGCTGGGGGTGAGAAGGTCACTTCATGTACACAGGAGGCAGATAGCTGGAGGAATGTCACACAGAGAAGCAGAGAAATCAGAGATAGCAGTAGGAGCTTGCAGCTACAGAATCGTTTCGAAGCCCTTTCACTTATCAAGGAGGATCAGGAAGAGCAGCATGGACAGACTTCAGGGACACAGCAGGGGAGCCTGGGAGTTCCATCGCAGGGAAGAGTTGCTGCTAAGCCTCAGAGGAGGCGCGTGGTTGTGGTGGGGGACTCCTTGCTGAGGGGTACAGAAGCAGTGATTTGTGGGCCCGACAAGATGTCTCGTGAGGTGTATTGTCTCCCTGGGGCAAAGATCCGTGATGTGACGGAGAGGCTGACAAGACTGGTGAAATCTACTGACAAATACCCCTTCCTTTTGGTCCACGTGGGAACGAATGACACAGCAAGACACAGCCTTCAGAAAATCAGAAGGGATTACGAGGCTCTGGGGAAGAAGCTGAAGGAAATGGACGCACAGATTGTCATCTCGTCTATTCTACCAGTAGAAGGGCATGGTCCAAGAAGAGAGAGGAAAATAGCAGATATCAACAACTGGCTCCGCAGATGGTGTCGCCGAGAACAATTTGGATTCTTGGATCATGGGCTGCGGTTCCATGAGGAGGGACTTCTAGCAAGGGATGGGCTACATCTCACGCCAGTTGGAAGAAACGTTTTTGCCAACAGTCTGAAGAATCTGATCAGGAGGGCTTTAAACTAAGTGATCTGGGGAAGGGAGACAGCAGTCTGGAAGGCAAAACGGCTAGAAAAAATAGTCAAACTGACATAGAGGGAAGAAGACAAACAGTGCAAGGACCCAACAATAGGAGCCAAAAAACATGCACAGGCATCAAGTAAAGGGGACACATGGTCTTAGATGTCTCTACACTAATGCACAGAGCATGGGAAATAAGCAAGATGAACTTGCACTCCTAGCACAACAAGGGAAATATGATATAATAGGCATCACTGAAACCTGGTGGGATGAGCCTCACGATTGGAATATAGAAATAGAGGGGTATAACCTTTTTAAGAGAAACAGGACAAACAAGAAAGGAGGAGGAATAGCATTATATGTCAAGGATATTTACACCAGTGAAGAGATCCAGGAAATCAATACTGGAAGCCAGGTGGAGAGCATCTGGATAAAAATTAAAGGAGAGGGAAACAACAGGGATGTTACTGTGGGAGTCTACTACAGACCCCCAAGTCAGACAGAGGAAATGGATGATGCCTTTCTAGAACAGATGACCACACAATCAGGAAGGAGAGATGTAGTAGTGATGGGGGACTTCAACTACCCGGATATTTGCTGGAAGTCAAACTCAGCGCTATCCTCAAGATCTAGAAAATTCCTCACTTGCCTGGAAGACAATTTCATTGTCCAAAAGGTGGAAGAGGCAACAAGGGGATCAACTATTTTGGATCTGATCTTAACCAACAGGGAAGACCTAGTTGATGGGGTGCAAGTGGTGGGATCCTTAGGGAGAAGTGACCATGTTCTCCTGGAGTTTGTTATACAGTGGAAAGGTGAAGCTAGGCATAGTCAGACACGCATTCTAGACTTTAGGAAAGCTGATTTCAATAAACTTAGAGAAATACTGGGGGTGATCCCATGGTCAAGAATACTAAAAGAGAAGGGAGTTCAAGATGGATGGGAGTTCCTCAAAAGGGAGATACTAAAGGGACAATTTCAGACAGTTCCAATGAGGAAGAAAAATGGGAGATGTCTCAAGAAACCGGTATGGATGACTAAGGAACTTACAAATGAGCTAAGTTTTAAACGGAACATGTATAAAAAATGGAAAAATGGGGAAATCACCAAAGAGGAATTCAAACAAATAGCCAGTACACGTAGGGATAAAGTCAGAAAAGCTAAAGCGCAAAATGAACTCAGGCTTGCTAGAGAGGTTAAGAACAATAAAAAGGGCTTTTTTGGATATGTCCGCAGCATAAGGAAGAAGAAGGAAACAGTTGGGCCACTGCGTGGAGAAGATGGCTAAATGCTCACAGGAGACAGAGAAAAGGCAGAATTGCTCAACACCTTCTTTGCTTCAGTCTTCTCAGGAAAGGCAAAGGGTGCCCAACCTAAGGATGATGGGGCAGAGGACAGAATAGGGGAATTTCAGCACAGAATAAATAAAGAGACAGTACAGGAATACCTGGTTAATCTAAATGAATATAAGTCTCCAGGACCAGATGAACTACATCCTAGGGTATTGAAAGAACTGGCAAATGTAATATCAGAACCAATGGCAATCATCTTTGAGAACTCCTGGAGAACAGGAAAAGTCCCTGCAGACTGGAGGAGGGCAAATGTTGTCCCAATCTTCAAAAAGGGGAAAAAAGAGGATCCCAACAATTATCGTCCGGTTAGTCTGACATCAATACCAGGAAAAATTCTGGAGAAGATCATTAAACAGAGAGTCTGTGAATATCTGGAAGATAATTCCATAATCACAAAAAGCCAACATGGGTTTCAGAGAAACAAGTCATGCCAGACAAATCTGATCTCTTTTTTTGATAAAATTACCAGCTTGGTAGATGAAGGGAATGCTGTGGATATAGTATATCTGGACTTCAGTAAGGCATTTGACAAGGTTCCCCATGACATCCTTGCAAACAAGCTTGTAAAATGTGGACTAGACAAGGTAACCGTTACATGGATTTGTAACTGGTTGACTGACCGAACCCAAAGGGTGCTCAACAATGGTTCCTTTTCATCCTGGAAAGAAGTGACCAGTGGGGTCCCACAGGGTTCTGTCCTGGGCCCAGTGCCATTCAACATCTTTATTAATGACTTGGATGACAGTATTGAGAGCCTAGTTATCAAATTTGCAGATGACACCAAATTGGGAGGAGTAGCTAATACCCCAAAGGACAGGATCAAAATTCAAAATGACCTGAATAGACTAGAAAGCTGGGCCAAAGCTAACAAAATGAAATTTAACACAGAGAAATGTAAGGTCCTACACGTAGGGCGGAAAAATGAAATGCACAGATATAGGATGGGGGACACCTGGCTGAATGAGACAACATGTGAAAAGGATCTAGGTGTCCAAGTAGACCACAAGTTGAACATGAGTCAACAGTGTGATGCAGCTGCTAAAAAGGCCAATGCAATTTTAGGTTGCATCAATAGAAGTATAGTGTCTAGATCAAGGGAAGTAATAGTGCCACTCTATTCTGCTTTGGTCAGGCCTCACCTGGAATACTGTGTCCAATTCTGGGCACCACAATTCAAAAAGGATGTGGAGAAACTGGAGCAGGTCCAAAGGAGGGCAACTAAGATGGTGAAGGGTCTGGAAACCATGCCCTATGAGGAACGACTTAGGGAGCTGGGGATGTTTAGACTGGAGAAGATAAGGTTAAGAGGTGATATGATAGCTCTGTTTAAATATTTGAAAGGATGTCACATTGAGGAGGGAGCAAGCTTGTTTTCTGCTGCTCCAGAGAACAGGACTCGGAACAACGGATGCAAACTGCAGGAAAAAAGATTCCACCTCAACATTAGGAGGAACTTCCTGACAGTAAGAGCTGTTCGACAGTGGAATACACTCCCTCGGAGGGTGGTGGAGTCTCCTTCCTTGGAGGTTTTTAAGCAGAGGCTGGATGGCCATCTGTCAGGTATGCTTTGATTGGGAGTTCCTGCATGGCAGGGGGTTGGACTGGATGGCCCTTGTGGTCTCTTCCAACTCTAAATTTCTATGATTCTATGATTCTATGATTCTATGGCTGTTACAGTATTTCTAAGGCAGGTGAGAAAGTTGATATTTCCTTTTCTTTCTCCACTCCCTGTATGCTATGTTGTAAGAACAGGTAGTGTTGTGTAATGCAACTAAGGAATTAAAATAAGAACATGACTTACACAATTGCAAAACAATACTCACTTGTCGCTTTTATTCAGTATTAGTCTAAACAGCAACTCTTACATTCTATAGGCCTCTATAGGTCTAAAGTGTTCATGTTTGTTCTTCAAGTAATTTTAGATTTAAAAAAAAAAACACCAGAAACTAATTTTTATTACAAAATATATCAGTGTTGTACATGCGTTTAATATCGTTGTAGAGACTCCATAGTCAAGAACAAAAGAAGCAAAGAGTGTTATATATTCAGTTTAAATGGGAGTAGATTTTGGTTTTTGCTGTTTGTTTGGTGACATTTAAAAGTGCATAGGAAGAATACCAAATATGTGCTAGTCTTCTGTCAGAATTAACATTTCAGGCTGTTGCAGTCTCCCAAAACTGAGTGTCTATGTTAAACAAATCTAGTTTGTATTAAATCTTTCAGCAGTGCTTTCCAACATTCCCTTGACTATACATTTTTTTTTCATTGTATATTTTAATTTTACTTATGGTAAAAGGTTAAGAAACCTCCCACAAGCTTTAATTATATTTTCCTCCAGGTGTCTTTATATGTTATCATTTTGCTCTCTCACTCACCTAGAGCTTCACAGAAAATTCTATCCCTCTGGGTACCTCTTCATCTAAGAGACTTAGGCTCTGTACAGACCGGCACTTTGTGCCAGCCTATGGGTGGAGTCAGAGCACAGCATTGTGACCCTGGATGCCCTGACTCTTTACCCAGGGCATTATGATGCCATGCACTGTTCCAGACGGTGCACGGCATCATGGTGTGCCTATGGTTCTGCATCCAGATGATGCAGCACCAAAGGGGTGCCATACAGCCATGCTGCTGCAGCTATGGCACCCTTTGGAAGGTGCAAAAACAAGCTGCATTTTGCGGCTCCTTTTTGTGCCCTCCAGAGGATGGATCAGGGCTACAGCGTGAGGTTGCCACAGCCCCAATCCAGCCAGGAAAAGGGCAGTCTGTATAGCGTTTAGATTATGCTACTATTTAAATGACATGTTGCTAACTCAGAGATTAAGTACTTATGACAGTGGTAATACTGGAATGGCTACTTCAAAATATAGTCAGTAATGGTGTAGCTGGTGATTTTCACATTACTGGGGTAGTGAATCTGTTCTGTGTTTTAGTTCCAACTTGAAATGAGATATCCAAAAATTAAAAATTAATCCCTTAAACATGTTGGCAGGTTGAGAAAAAACTAAGGAGATTATTATATTTACAAATAAAGCAACTTCTCCCCAATGGGATACGGTCACAATTCGGGTCGCTACTGAGAATTATTGCATGTAGTTTGCCGGGTAGCAGCATCCTAGCTGCATCCTGGGTTGCAGGTGCACTTCAAAGGCTGCTCTTCCAAGCCAGAGGTGGACAATCAAAATGGTGAAATATCTGAAAACCGTGCCCTATAAGGAATGGCTTAGGGCACTGGTTATTTTTAGCCTGGAGAAGGGAAGGTTAAGAGGTGATATGATAGCCCTGTTTAAACATTTGAAGGGGTGTCATATTGAGGCTGGAACAAGCTTGTTTTCTGCTGCTCCAGTGACTAAGACATAGAGGAATTGCCATCTGTCATGAGTCCTTTGATTATATATTCTTCCATGGTAGGAGGTTGGACTGGATGGGCCTTATGGTCTCTTCCAACTCTATGATGCTAGGAAAGGTAATATTCAAGCAAACAGAGCTCCTATTTGCATGAAGGAGCCCTGTTGTAATGTTCATTGCAAATGTATGGCCATTAGAGAGCATAGGAAGCAAGTCTGTAGATGTAGTTGCGAAGGCTGAGAGATAATAATGGATTTCTCAAGCAGAGTAAACAAAGTGGCAAGGCAGAGGCTGAACAACAACCAGTCCCATCCTCCCACCCCCACCCCAGGGTTTAACAAAGAAAGAGAAGAAATATTACAATGTTTAATCTTCATTGTAAAATATATAAAAGTATGTTTACTTACAATGTTTGTCAAATACACTGCCTAGTGGAAGAGAGAGAGGAAGTAGAAAACAGTTGCAGGCTATTGTGATGCAGAAAAGACAGTGTGTGAGAAAGCAAATAAATAAGAATGATGAAATGTGTAAAACAGCAATTAGTATAAGCATGGAAAGGTTTCTAACTCTAACAGGTGTTCAGGACATGGCTAGCAGAGTTCCTCTTCAGTCTTACAAGTTCACTGAACTCCTCCTGTCTAGAAAACTTTACAACGTACTAATATTTGACAGGCTGAAATTAAGGCTTAGTACATCAAAATGCTTTACAGCCCACATGCCTAGCAAGGGAATTAAATGGAGGCCCAGATCTGGAGGTTGCAATGCAATTATTTTCAATTTACAGTTGGTAGTATTGTCTTTTCTGTAAATTCTCAAAGCCTTCAAACAATTACCAGAGAATGGGCTTAAGTACTATATAAGATTTGAATACAAAACTTCAACATAGTCTTTTATACAAGAACTTTTAAAAAAATAATTGTTGTTGCAAGTAGATTCTGCTCCTCATTCTCTAGTAAAATCAATATGTCCTTTATATCCTACTAATACAATGTGTTCTGGTGTTGGTCGAAAACTGTAAAGCATTTTTGTTGTTGTTGTTTGGGGAAATTGACATTTTTATCATCAGCCAGAGCTGATGTCTTCTCTGAAAATGGTTTGAGTCTTTCAAAATTAAAGTTTGAGCTACAACTGGGATACAAACACCGATATAAGAGAGGGAGGAAGGGAGAGAGGGAGGGAGGGAGCAGTAGAGAATTGCTCTGGACTACAATTAACATAAACAGTAGCAACTATAATGTTAGCTAAAATATGCCAACAAATATGGAAATCAAAGCAGTGGCCAACAGACTCAAAATGGTCAATATTTAATCGATATACATTCCCACTCACAAAAAAGGAGACATGAGGACAGTAAACAATGGCAATAATTAACACGTCAAAACTCAAGAATATCACAGCCATGCTTCATAGTCTTTGTTGTGTGCCTCCAAGTCATTTTTGACTTATGACAACCTTATCATGGATAAGTTGAGATAGTGCTTCATAGTCAGAGGGTGGTTTTCTCCTTTTCCTTTTTGCAGATGGAGCACAGGGTAGATGGCAGAAGCTGATATTCCATCTCAGTACCCAAATGTGAGAAAGAAGTAATTGATCTTCATAAATAAACATATCTAAGGTTGGCTGAAGGTGTTTGAGACCTTCCAGGAGTTCCAAAATAGGCTCTCCTTTATGCATATCTTTTAGAAACAGTAGCTTAGGAATTACAACTTTCAGTACAAAATATTTAGCTTCATAAAATCAAAATCAAATCTAGAGTACAATAGATGACAACACAAAATTGTTCACAGATGAGCCCAGCCACCTGCCTTCATGCATTTTTATTGAAGTACTCACAAAAATACTTAAAGTCTTACTGAGAACAGATTGACAGACAAATCCAAGAAATGGCTGAGGAAGAAAAGAAGGGAAGGTACACCCTTTCCCTTCAGCACTCACTGGGCCCTTGTGAGGGATGTGGAACAATTGTACCAATTGAGCTATTGATCATCTTGCTTTGAACATTTCCTTCATGTCTTCTTTTTCTCTGGAGTAGCAATCAAGCATCTATTACTGGCCATAAAAAAGCATCTGCCAGCCTGCAGGAAAGCCTAAGCTCATGGAAAGATGTGTTAGGTGAGGCAGGATGGTCAACAGAGGGTGCACAGAAATAATACAGTGAAGGGTGATGTAGAAATAATGCAGTTTGACCTACTTTAAGTGCTATAACTATCCTAGAGTTACAGGGATCCTGTAACTCTGTAGTTTTACATGTTCTTTAGCCTTCTCTGCCAAAGAATGCTGGCACTTCACAAAACTACAAATCCCAGGATTCTGTAGGATGGTGCCATGGCAGTTAAAATGGTGTCAAAGTTCATTATTTCTACAATGGAGATGTATACATAGTGAGTATCAGCCATGCCACACAGCAACTCATCAAGTTGTTTATTTTATTTATATACTTCCTTTCTCCTGGAGTGAGAGCCAACCCAACTTTTTATATTGTTTAAATTGTGACAATTTTATTTAAAATTAAATACAATTTAAACAATACAAAAGTATTTTAAAACATACAAAAATAAAAATAAGACTCTCACAATAAAAAGGCTCACTGGTGTAGTTATATATTAAAGTGAACATTCCTAAAAATAACAATAATGACCAAATGGGAAGGATGGGACACTATTGGAAACATTGGGTAAAAAAAAGAGTATTAGCAGCCACTGCCTAACATGGAAAACCTTTTCTGAAGTAAGATAAAATGGCAACTAAGAAAAGGGAACATATTTGTTGCCTGAGAATCAACTAACCTGAAAAGCATATAAGCTGAGATTGTTCAGGGTAGGTATCTAAATATACATGGATTTATTCATTTAAAAAAAATTGCTATCTGAAATTCTGAACAGAGAGAGGTGAAAAAGGCAGATTGTAAGTCAAAACATTTCCAAGAAGAGGAAAGCTTCAGAAACTAGAAAATGTCTTTCAAAAAAGCCTTAATTACTGATGGTTAGTACAATGGGCCAAATATGCATATATAACAGGTATATGCATATATAACAGGATTCTTGTAGTTCATAAGTGTTCTTATTAGTAATTAGTTAGAAGGGGGGGGGGGGAGACTGAAAAACTAAAAATCAAGCAAAGACCAAAATTTGAAGATATGGAGGACAGGGATGTTGCATAGTTTCTTTAAATTAGGTGGCAAAAATATCTTCCCTCCTCACTTTAAACATTTTTTAAAAATGCCTTGCACCGATTCCCAGAGAAAGCACAAGATGCATTTCCTGCTGAGACAGAATGGAGTTGGGTATTGTCTACTTTTTTGAATAATTTGTTACAAAGAAAGATGTATTTGTAATTAATTTATTTGTCAAATAACACAGGTATAATTTAGTTACATTTACAGCCACATTAATATTACATTACAGATGGAGCCAAAGGAATCAATATAAAAAGCCACAGCCCCTGAGTCTGCAAGACTTGAGAATGACTGTAGACGATCAAAGATCTTGGGGTCCTCTCATTCATAGGGTCACCATAGATCAACAGCCAATTTGATGGTAAATAAGAGACAAAACAAACTTCCATAACCTAAGAAAGCATTCTGTCACATTTTTGGTCGTGTGGTTATTGTGTGTTATTTCCAGTTTATTGCAATCCCAAGGCAAACTCATCACAGGATTTTCTTGGCAAGATTTGGTCAGAGTGGGTTTACCTTTGCCTTCCTCTGAGGCTGAGAAAGTGTGACTTGTCCAAGCTGAACCAGTGGGTTTCCATGACTGAGTGGGGATATTAACCTTGATCTCCCATTGTCCTAGCCATTATACCACACTGGCTTTCTTTATAGTATTACATCAGTATAATTGTAGAATCTTAATAACTATTCATTCTATTTGAGAAATGGAAAAGTAAACATTCCTTAACTACTCTTTAATAGCAACTAGAGGTAATTACTTTTGAATAGTAAATTCCATGCTCTAGTTAACATAGCAGGGAAAGGATGGACACTACAATTGACATTCTGCTTGGGTTAGACAGAGAGCAAAGCTGTTCCTCTCGGGCCAAATCAGAATATTGCTTTGAAAATGCATGTTATACGCCAGTGATTGGAGAGCACAGTTCACACAATGAGACTGATCTGCTATTTCTGCTATGATTCTTGCATTGGTAAGGAAGGGCTGCACCTCACAGGCATGGAGCAGATATCCTTTGGAGCCATCAGTTTCTCTGTTTCCTGCAGCCTTCTGAGTGCCTTCTGGCCATGTTCCTCTTCCTGTGCCAGGTCACCATAGAAACAGCACTACCTAACAGCATTATTGCCATGGGGATTTCACTGGCACAGGAAGGGAAAGCCAGGAATAAGGAACTCGAAAGGCTCCAAAGATGAACAGTATGGTAGGCTATTGACTCTGCTTTTAAAAGTATAATAATAATGAAGGATGAAACTGCCCTGAACCACATTGTGTTTAAAGGAAGTTAACCATCTCCCTCCCCCCCCCCCTGAAAAAAAAAATCCTAAAAATTCATCCAATTGCTCATGAAATATCTAAAGATATTTGGAATGTTAGTAGATTCAGTAAATTAGGAAGAAGGGAGGTCAAACCTACTGAGCAACTACCTTCAAGAAGAGACCATTCTTCTGTGCATAGACGTTATGCACAACACAATATCCCCAAACATAGAGAGAAAGTGGATATGCAATGTGGTATGAGCTGTGGGCTACGTGCAAACGGAAGTGGCCAGAGGTGGGGACCATAGAGGTCAGAGGTGGGGACCAGTAGGAAGATCTCTCTGTCTCTGTTCTGGGTTGAGCAAACAGACTCTGCACTTAATTGGACTGAGTAGTAAGTGAATTAGTGGGTCAGAGAATCATCTTATGGGATCCTTCATCCCTGTTCATTTTGTCTAAAGTGAAATACAAAGCAAATTTGCAGGAAAACCCAAAGTTTTCATAAAATGGACAAAGACTGTTTGAGGTTTTGGCAGAGCTGGTCTACCATGTTTCTAAGGATTTTGTTTCTGAACTCTGCTGAATACTGATGTTGATCAGAAGAGGAGGAGGAGGAGGAGGAGGAGGAGGAGGAGGAGGAGGAAAAAATGGACAATGACGTCTGTACGTCTAGACACAGAATTAAAGAAAGTCATGTTGGTGTCATCTGTTTTGTAGTTTGCACAAATACATGTCCCAAGGGGTGCAATTTGCTCTCGGCCCCAGCCAGAATACCCAAAGGTGAGGGATGATGGGAAGTGCAGTCTGAGAACTCCTGGAAGACCACATATTTCCCATCCCTGATATAAAGGAAAGGAATTGTTCTCACATTTTGGTACAAAAGAAAGCAAGATAATTTCTACAGAAACCAAGTACAAATTCAGCTTTTCTATTCACAATCTATTTTCACATTTAATAGTTGCAACTTTCTTTTCTAGCTGAGACAGAGGGAGATAGAGAGAGAGAGAGAGGGGAAGGAAGTGAAAAAGAGAGTTAACTTCTGTTCAATGTGAGCTGAAGTATTACCAAGGCAGGATTTTAATAATAAGGTGAATGTACAATTAATAAAATTAACCTTTATACCACCCTCATCATCTTGATTTCAAATACAGGTATATAGAGGTCATAGAGCAGCTAAAGACACAGCAAATTATTTTGCAAACTAAGGAGACCAATAAAAGAGGGTGTGGGAAATAACTTGAAAGAAATGCTGCCTGGCTTGTAAGGAAATGTTACAGCAATAAAATGACAAAATTCTGTGACACCTACTCTACAAAACACCATTGGGAGCCATCTTTCTTATTTGAAAGGCCTGCTATATGTAAGTTTGAACAAATAAAACAACATTGGACAATATACTGGGCCTCTGCATGTTTTCCAGCTTTGATTATATGAGCATTATAATGTCTGCTATTAATTCTCCATTTCTCTCCGAGATTTCAGCTAGGCCTGCAAATCAGATAACCCTCACTTTTATTTCAACCCATGGGTGACCATGCTTCACAGTGCTTGCATAGTTTTACATCAAATATTCTTTCCACTCTCACAATATAATTTGAAATGATGTATAGGTGTGTGGGTTTTTTTTTTTTAAATTACCAGCATAGTTTAAGCCAATAGCACAAGTTTCCATGGCAGCAAGTTGAGCAATGCCATTATCCTTGCATAAGTCATGCCATTAATCCTCTTTCAAAATGCAAATATAAAAGAAAGGGAAAACAAAACAATTGCATTATAATCTGGATAATATCTGTTGGTAGTTCCAGCATTGGACAATGGTCATTTTGTACTATGAGTTTCATATCAAATGCTTTCCAGTCCCACAGTTTTGTATTCTAGGATACCTTTGCTTTGCTCCATTTACGTTGTTTTCCCAGCACAACATTTGTTGTGTAGTGATCAGACATTTTTAATACTTGTACAAGACTGGTATTTGATATATTGTTTATTGTACAAGAGGTTTGCATAGAAATTATTACACATTAAGTTGGATTTAGGCCCTTCAGCTTCTGGATATCTATGAAGATTTGCTTTGCTGTAGGCATGAAACAGCTAAGTCTTTACCAAAACTGGGCTGGTGTAGTGGTTGGAAATCAGGGTTTGATTATCTGCTCAGTCATGGAAACCTGCTGGGTGACTTTGTGTAAGTAACACACTCTCAGAAAACCCCATGATAGATTCACCTTAAGGGCACCATAATTCAGAAATGATTTAAAGGCACATAACAATAACAACAAATCCATCCATCCATCCATCCATCCATCCACTTTTTGTGCCTATTAAAAAGGTTGTTCAAATTCTTGTACTAATATTTATCTGTGAGTGGTTTGTTATTGTTGTCAGTGCATATATGTCCTGTTTTTCCCCCAATACTGTGATCCAATGCTGTTAACACTGATTTAGTGCATTCCTTTTTAAAATTTACTGCTCAATTAGTATTCCACTTGACAAATTTCTTGTTTCCAGCAACATGTATCTTGCTTCTAGCACTGGGCATGGCAATTTCTGCCCATTCCCCTGTAGGACAAATTGTGGATAGATTAGGACAGTGATTTCCACATTCTGGCCTTCCAGATGTTTTGGTCTTTGGCTCCTAGAATCCCAGACCACTGGCTAAGATGCCTGAAGCTTCTGGGAGATGAAGTCCAAAACCCATAGAGGACCAGAGTTTGGGAATCACTGGATTAGGAGAACCATGGAATAAATAAAATTGAATAGGAAAAGGGGTGCAAATGCAAAATATTCATCTCATATTTTAGGTTTTAGACTGCTCAAAATATATAAATTCTGTAACTAACATGCGTTGTTGTTGTTGTTAACAACAAGCTAACTTGTTCAAGCATTCAAAATTTCATAGCAGAATTACAGTGCTTGGTAGTGCTAATGCTTTCTTGTAGCAATTAGCAAACTAGATATAAGTGTGGCAGTGGCACACTGATTAAGCACTGACTCTGATGACTGCAAGATTGGTAGGTTGGCAGTTTGAGACCCAAGTGTTGTATTACAGAGTGAGCTCCCATCACTAGTTCCAGCTTCTGCCAACCTAGCAGTTTGAAAGCACATAAAAGTGCAAGAAAATAAATAGTTACCACTTCAGTGGGAAGGTAACCACTTTCTGTGGAATTATGCTGGCCACATGATTACAGAGTTGTCTTTGACAATGTTGGCTCTTCGGTTTAGTAACGGAGATAAGCACCACCTCTGTATTTGGTCATGACTAGACAATCTCATCAAAGGGAAAACCTTAACTTTTACCTTTAATATAAAACAGACACCTTGGAGCTGAAACATCCAACACTACATTTGGTTGTATTGGTCTCCTAAAAATGTGTGTGCATGTGCCTTTAAGTCACCTGTCAAGTTATGGTGACCCCATAAATTTAATAAAAATGTCAACCAGAATCCTGACCTTTTTTCACAGCATCAGACAATTCAAAAATATGCAGAAGGAAAATGAAACTGACAATTCTATATTATCCCAATTATTTTATATAATAGACATGTCTATTTTAAGTATGACATCACATTTTGAAACATCATCTTTATCTTTTCACTTCACCAGCAACAGATATCTTCAAAAGATGAAGTGTCTAAAATATTCATATTTCTGACACTTCTGGTATTTTGTATCTTGTAACATATTTTTTTTAAAGGTCAAGAAAATGTTGTAAGATGTCTGGTCATTTGAAATCTTTAAAACTAAATGACTTTCTAATCAGGTTTGCAAGATTATTCTTTAAAATCATTTTCTAAAGAAATATACTCCCATCCTAAGAGATAGTTACAGGAAAGATGATTTGGGGAATGCTCCCTCGGGGTAATAGGGCACAATTTCCCACTCTTCTGATGAATAAGGAATTGAGATATAATATTGAATGTGGATATTTTACTGTGTTGTGAGCTACTTTGATTGTCTTGTCTCAGAAATGCAGGATAAAAATAAAAGTATTATTATTATTATTAGTAGTAGTAGTATTTATTAGTATTATTTTAAAGAAGTGTGAGTAATATCATCCTAAACACAGCTATAATCAATCCATGTTTGTAACACACTTTGTAATATATCCTAGAACACAGATTAAAAATGGTACTGAAACTAAACATTATTTAGAAACAACTAGAATACTAGATTATGTGCATAAGCGTTGTGTCTCATTTATTACACATTTGTTCCATATGTCATACATCTTGCATGATTTCAACTGCAAAGTGCTTGCTAGGTATTCATTAGCTTTTTGATGTGTCTTCAAAGCTTAGTTTCTCCTAGTGATTATCTTAGTTTTATTTATTCTCCTGCAAATTGGAGACAAGATGTCTTGCACTGGTCATACTTGTTCACAGAATTCCTTAAATAACTGCAAAATAAAGTAGTAACTAACCTTTAGCATGGAGGGGAGCCACAGCTGGAATGACAACAACACACCAAGAATTGGAAGATAAGGCTACAATTTTATTATACAACAGCTATATCATAGGGTTGGCTCCAGTGCATGAGGTCTGGATCTGTCATCCATCAATCCTTGATCAATTGATGAACTGCTTTTGCTTGGTCACGGCCAAGCTTCAGGATGACAAGGGGATGACCGGTTAAAATGCCCATCCGCCCTTTTTCACTTGATTGCATCTCTGCCCCTTGTCACTTGGGGACACTGAATCAATGTTGCCCACACAATAACAACATCACTGCACTCTCAGCACTCCCATATCCTCATTGGACTCCTGAGCCATTGCTATGCAGCCCTGGAAACCACGCCCACCAGATCCAAGACCTATGCAACTGCCCTGGAAGTTGTGATAGCATAACCTAGAATCCAGCAGAGGGAGGGTGGGTGGGAAGAGCCAAGCTGAGAATGGCACTAGGAGCCTTGCCACTGCAACAGAGCATGTGTCTAGGCTCATCATTGCCCTAGCCACCACCTCCACCCTAATCCTAACCCTAAACCACATCAGGGAAGAGCAGCACCCACATATAGCTGTAATGGAGATCACAAGGTTGAAATGTTTACAGACCACTGGGTTGGTTCATCTTGGATGCCCAGGTCTGAAAGAGAACCTTGTTCTGCAAATGCAAGAGTTTGTATGTCTCCCCACTAAACAGGGAGCCTTTTGTAATGAACAATGTTGTTATGTGTCTTCAAGTCACTTTTGATTAATGATGACCCTGAGGTGAACCTATCACATGGTTTTCTGGGGTTAAGAGTGTGTGTGACTCAGACAAGTTCACCCAGTGGGTTTCTACAGCTCAAACCACTAACCATGCTGGCTGTCTTAACAATAAGCCCTGTAAAATATATTCCTTGATGTTGGAACTGAGAGCTGTAGGGCAGAAGACTAACCCCTTCTTGTTCTTACTTGTTGAAAAACACTTTACTCTTAAAGGGAGCATAAGCTAGGAAGAATATTGATTTTCGACTGACTTGTCTGAAAATCCCCCAGAATTTTTAAGAAGAAATTGGGAACAGCATAGTTGACTCAAGGACACTTTAGAAAAGCCCCCTTTGGGGCAAAAAAACCCCAAACAAACCCACAAAATGGGCCAAGAAAGTTTTTTAAGCTTCAAAAAAAAGTTAGAATATATAATTAGTAAATATTACTTATTAGTGCCTCACTCCAGTGTTTTCAGTCATTATTTTGTTGTTTTTAGCCTTGGCATCCCTCCATAGGTCACTAAAATGAGTACCCAGATTGTTGGGGGCAATTAGCTTACACACTGTGAAGTCGAAGGCTTTCATGGCCGGCTTCCATAGTTTTTTGTGGGTTTTATATACTCACTGTCTTCCATTTCAGTATTCTTTGAAGATGCCAACCACAACTGCTTATATTTAGGATGGGGGACATCTGGCTGAATGAAACTACATGTGAAAGTGATCTAGGAGTCCAAGTAGACCATAAGTTGAACATGATTCAACAGTGCGATGTGGCAGCTAAAAAGACCAATGCAATATTAGGGTGCATCAATAAAAGTATTGTGTCTAGATCCAAAGGACAGCAACTAAGATGGTGAAGGGTCTGGAAGCCATGCCTTATGAGGAGCGACTTAGGGAGCTGGGTATGTTTAGCCTGGAAAAGAGAAGGTTAAGAGGTGATATGATAGCCCTCTTTAAGTATTTGAAGGGGTGTCATATTGAGAAGGGAGCAAGCTTGTTTTCTGCTGCTCCAGAGACTAGAACGTGGAACAATGGATGCAAACTGAAGGAAAAGAGATTCCACCTCAACATTAGGAGGAACCTCCTGACAGTAAGGGCTGTTTGACAGTGGAACACACTCCCTTGGAGGGTGGTGGAGCTTGGAGGTCTTTAAGCAGAGGCTGGATGGCTATCTGTCAGGGATACTTTGATTGGGAGTTCCTGCCTGGCAGGAGGTTGGACTGGATGGCCCTTGTGGTCTCTTCCAACTCTATGATTCTATGATTCTAAGTCCTGATTCTACGTGATTGGGTGAGCTATAAATTATTATTATTATTATTATTATTATTATTATTATTATTATTTTAACTGTATTGCATTACTTCCAAGTTCTGAGGCCCTTTCACACTATACAACAGCAGCACTATGATTCCAGTTGAGCTGCCATGGTTGGATTCTACACAATTATGGAGTTTTAGTTCACTGAGCCACTAGTACACTATGGTTAAGAATATAATTAATCTTTCCTAACTTCTATAAGGTGTAGCCATGGCAGTTAAAGTAGAATCGTAGCACTGAAATTATATAGTGTGAAATGGTCGCTAAATCACTTGATGTGTATATTATAAGTTAAATATTATATTATAAGCCAAATGTGTTGTCTACATTCAAAATCACTAATGTGTTTATTATAGAAAAGCCAAATGTGTTGTCTACATTCCCTCCAATCCCTCCAATCCATCTGCATTGGTTCAGGCCTTAGAGGGAGGGAAGAACTTTTGGACCTGATCCCCTACCCACCCCACCAGTCCCTTCTCCTTTTGTGTTGTGTCTTTTTTGATTGTAAGCCTGAGGGCAGGGAACCGTCAAATTAAAAATAATAATTGTAAGCTGCTCTGATAGCCTTTAAGGCTGAAGTGTGGGGTATAAATACTCTAATAAAGAAAATAACTTTCTGGGAAGGTCTGCCGGAAGAGATGTGTCTTCAAGGCTTTTTAAAAGCAATCAGAAAATGGAATAAGACGCATCTCGTCCGGCAGGTCATTCCATAGCCTGGGAGCGACAGCCGAGAAGGCCCTCTGGGAGATCTGTGTCAGCCTAGTCTTCATGGGCTGCAACAGGTTCCTCCCAGAAGAACGGAGTGTGCGGGGGGGTTCGTATGGGAGGAGGTGGTCCCTCAGATAAGATGGACCCAAGCCATGTAGAGCTTTAAAGGTTAAAACCAACACCTTGTACTGCACTCGGAAACTAATCGACAGCCAGTGGAGAGATTTCAGCACTGGTGTTATGTGCTCTCTCCTTGATGTTCCCGTGACAAGCCTGGCTGCCATATTCTGAACTAATTGAAGTTTCCGAGTTAGGCACAAGGGTAGCCCCATGTACAGCGAGTTACAGAAGTCCAATTGTTAGGTTACCAAAGCGTGTACCACTGACTCCAGGTCCTTCGGCTCCAGGAAAGGGCGCAGCTGGCGGATCAGCCGAAGCTGATAACAGGCACTCCTGACTGCCGCATTCATCTGACTAGTCATGTGAAGAGACGAATCAAGGAGTACGCCCAGACTGCGAGCACGGTCCTTTGAGGAGAGTGTGACCCCATCTAGGACCGGGAGGTGTATTCCCAATCCTCGCTTCGGTCCCGTGACAGTTGGTACCTCCGTTTTGTCCGGATTGAGCTTCAACCTTCTTTCCCTCATCCAATCCATTACTGCCGTAAGACAGTCATTGAGAGGAGAGACGCCATCTGAAGTCTGGGCCGACGATCTTGTCATGGAGAGGTAAATCTGAGTGTCATCAGCATACTGAAGACACTGAGCTCCATGCCTCTGAATGATCTCACCCAGCGGCTTCATGTAGATGTTAAACAGCATCGGGGACAGGATGGCACCTTGAGGGACGCCACAATTAAGCTCTATCTTAGAAGAGCAACTGTCCCTGAGCCTCACCCTTTGGGATCTCCCGGAGAGAAAGGACCGGAACCACTAGAGCGCAGTGCCTCCGATCCCAACTCTCTCAGTCAACTCAAAAGGATGGGATGATCTACCGTGTCAAAGGCCACTGAGAGATCCAAGAGCACGAGCAGGGTCACACTACCCCTGTCGATGCTCAGGCGGAGGTCGTCGGCCAGAGCGACCATGGCAGTCTCAACTCCATGTCCTGTCCTGAAGCCCGTTTGAAATGGATTCAGATAATCGGTTTCATCCAAGACAGCTTGGAGTTGGGAGGCGACTGCTCTCTTGATGACCTTGCTCAAAAATGGGAGCAAGGAAACTGGCCTGTAGTTGTTTTCATCCAGGGGATCAAGGGAGGGTTTCTTTAGGAGGGGTCTAACGGCCACCTCCTTCAAACTAGATGGTAAAGAACCCTCCCTGAGGGATGCATTGATCACATCCCGAAGGAATGTTCTCACTGCGTCCCCTCCCTGGGCGACCAGCCAAGATGGACAAGGATCGAGAGGGCAAGTCGCCTTTCTCAAACTTCCAAGGAGCTTGTCCACGTCCTCGGTACTTGCAGGTTGAAATTCATCCAGTAAAGAAACAGCAACGGAGTTATTGGACACCTCACCTATGGGCTCTGACAAAACATTGACGTTCAAGTCGGCTTGAATATTTCAGAATCTTTCAGAATATTTAGCATTCCTGAAAATTTGTTGTGCCTGCTTGATATTTTAAACGTAAAACTTCAAGAGAAGCAATTGATCTCTCTCTCCCTTTCTCTCCCTCTCTCTCTTTTGCCTGCATGTAAAAATTATATTGCAAAGTTTTGCATTTCTTGGCATGAAACTATAAATACTGGTTTCTTCTAAGGCTCACCTAAAGGTAAAATTTGCCAGTCACACAAACAACCTAAAGCTGATTCCACACTGCAAAAATAATGCAGATGGACATGGCTTTAACTGTCATGGCTCAATGCTATAAGACTTTTGTGGCACCAAGAATAAAGGAAAAGTAATTGTCTCACAAAACTACAATCCCTAGAATTCCATGCTACTGAGCCAAGGCAATGGTGTCAAACAGGATTATTTCTGCAGTGTGGATAATAATAATAATAATTTCTAGCCCGCCCTTCTAAACGAGCAATCGGGGCGGGTTACAACAAGGTTAAAAAACAATACAATTGAAAATATACCATCCCATCACCCAACTCCCCTCTTAAAACAGGATTAAATCACAACAACATTAAAATCAATAAATGAGCATATAAAAATAAAATAAAAACAATGACAGAAGTTCCAATCTGGAAACCTTAGCTGCATAAGGGTGAAGTAATGCTGGAAAGAGAGATGGAAAAGCTCAAAAATGCATTTCAGGGCCGGGAGGTGTTACATTTCTTCTTGGAAGGCCTGCCGGAAGAGATGCATCTTTAGGACTTTTTTAAAGCCTTCAGTGGATGGAATAAGAAGAATCTCGTCTGGCAGGTCATTCTACAGCTTAGTGGCAACAGCAGAGAAGGCCCTCTGGGAGTTCTGCACCAGCCTGGTTTACAGCTTCCTCCCAGAGGACTGAAGTGTGCAGGGAGGTTTGTATGGGAAAAGGCGGTCCCTCCGATAGGATGGACCCGAGCCATGTAGGGCTTTAAAGGTCAACACCAACACCTTGTACTGTGCCCAGAAACTAATCGGCAGCCAGTGGAGGGATTTAAGCACTGGTGTAATGTGCTCTCTCCTAGATGTACCAGTGACAAGCCTGGCTGCCATGTTTTGAACCAATTGCAGTTTCCGGGTCAAGCACAAGGGTAGCCCCATGTACAGCGAGTTACAGAAGTCCAGACGTGAGGTTACCAGTGCATGAACCACAGTTTCCAAGTCCCCCATCTCCAGAAAAGGGCGCAGCTGGCGTATCAGCCGAAGCTGATAACAGGCATTCCTGACCGTCGCACTCACCTGACTAGTCATGTGAAGCGATGGGTCAAGGAATACCCCCAGGCTGCGAACAAAGTCCTGAGACGAGAGTGTGACTCCATCTAGGACTGGAAGTTGTATTTCCAAAACTGGTTTAGGGCCCATAACTGTGAGTACTTCCATTTTGTCTGGATTGAATTTCAATCGATTTTCCCTTATCCAACCCATTACCGCCGCAAGGCAGTCATTGAGAGAGGAGACGCCATCTTAGGTCTGAGCAGATGATCTGGTCACGGAGAAATATATCTGAATGTCATCAGCATACTGATGACACTGAGCTCTGTGCCTCCGAATGATCTCTCCAAGCGGCTTCATATAGATATTGAATAACATCGGGGACAGAATGGCGCCATGAGGGACGCTACAGCTAAGCTCGATTTTAGATGAGCAGCTGTCCCCGAGTCTCACCCTTTGGGATCTGCCAGAGAGAAAGGATTGGAACCACCTAAGAGTGGTGCCTCCAATCCCCAGTTCTCTCAGCCAATCCAAAAGGATGGAATGGTCTATGGTGTCAAACGCTGCCGAGAGATCCAAGAGCACCAACAGGGTCACACTACCCCTGTCGATGCTCAGGTGGAGGTCATCAGTCAGAGCAACCATGGCAGTCTCCACTCCATAACCTGCCCTGAAGCCAGTTTGGAATGGGTCGAGATAATTGGTTTCATCCGCTCTCTCGATCACCTTGCTAAGAAAAGGTAGCAAGGAGACTGGTCTATAGTTGTTTTTGTCCAGGGGATCAAGAGAAGGATTCTTCAGGAGGGGCTTAACGGCTGCCTCCTTCAGAGAAGATGGAACAATGCCTTCTTTGAGGGATGCATTGATCACATCCCGAAGGAATATCCTCAGTGCATCCCCTCCCTGGACGACCAGCCAAGATGGAGCCGGATCGAGAGAGCAAGTCGTCTTTTTCACAGCTCCAAGAAGCTTGTCCACGTCATCGGTACTTACCGATTGAAACTCATCCAGTAAACTGACAGCAACGGAGCGGCTGGACACCTCATCCTTGGCCCCTGAACAAATATTGGCGTCCAAGTTGGCTCTAATCCGAGAGATTTTACCTGCAAAGTGGGTGTTAAACGCCTCACAGCAGACTGCTGTAGGCTCTAGTAGGGGGTTTGGCACAGGAGGAACCCATGTCAGCTCCCCCACAATCTTAAACAGCTCTGCTGGCCGGGACTCTGTGGATGCAATGTGTGCAGAACAGAGAGATTTCCACGTTGCATGCAAAGCCTCTCAATAGCTGCGAAGATGCAATCTATAGCGAGTTCTGTCGGATGGGAGTCGAGTTTTTCGCCATTTGCACTCTAATCATTGTCCAGCCCGCTTCATCTCCCTGAGGTCTTCCGTGTACCAGGTTTTTCGATTTGGAGCAGGCTGGAAAGGACGCTCGGGAGTGATTGTGTTGATAGCTCTAGTGATGTCAGTATTCCACGTGTCTACTAAGGTCTCAACAGAGTCGCCGGCATTCCCAACTAGCAAACCATCTAGGGCTTTCTGGAAACCAATTGTTTCCACAAGCCTTCGAGGGTGGACCATTCTAATAGGTCTGCCACCCCTGGAAGGGCAGAAAGTGGCCTTCAGTTCCAACTTGATCAGGAAGTGATCCGTCCATGACAAAGCGGAGGTCTTGGTTACCTCCGCCCATGGATACTCCTGCTCTGTATTAAAAGCCCCATCGAGTGTATGACCTACACAATGCATGGGCCCATTGACCAATTGGGAGAGGTTCATGGCTGCCAAGGAGTCCATGAACTCCTAAGTCGCTCCAGATAGCTCTAACAGACTGGTTTCAAGAGGGATATTGAAGGATGCAGCCTAAGGATAGGCTTCTTTTCTGATTAGTCACACAGTTTCCCATGTATCAAATAATCTATCCTGAGGTTAGCTATAAAATTATTTGGTCACAATGACAATAAAATATAAAAGGGGAAAGAAGGAAAAGATATAGGTTCTCTCTTTCTTGAGGCTGGTCCTGAAGAAAAAGGTTGTGTAAAAATTATCAACAAATAGTCTGAACTGCACCAGCCTAATATTAAAACATTTAAATACACATGGGGATGCTAATTAACCATTTTTTCAAAAAAGAATCTAGAGTATAGCAGGGTGAATTACCCGCAGGCAATTGTTCTTGACTCACAGCGGCAGAGCACTGTAATTCTTTGTGGCACTGAAAGCCTTCACAAGAGATCCTCTGGGGTATTAATTAAAACATTGTCCCAAAGCAGGCACACAGTGCAGAACAGCTTTTCCAAAAGAGGCCCATTGCTTGCAAAATTGGCTGGATGGTCACAGATTTCCCCAACCAAAGATTTTAAAAAGCTGTACTCATCTTGGAATCGAACTTCTGTAAGAAAAACCTGAAAGAAATATGCAGGACCTGCATCACGTTACTTGATACAATGTGACTGACAGTGCCTTGGACAGAAGGGCAATGCCTTGCTCTTCAAGTAATTTTCACCAAAAGAGTTCACAGAAATGAACTGGCAGTGCCATTCATGTCTAACAACAATTCTCACTGATCTGTTTGTATTGTGGACTTGATTTCCCCGTGATATTTACGTAGCTCACAGGATGTGAGCTAAGGTGAAGTGTATGGCTCCAGTTGTAAATTACATTATCTAGTTGCCATTCTCAGGGTGAACAGGTATATGACATGCTTGTTAAAGCACCAGTCTTGTTTTAATCGAGCGTATGATTGTGAACCCATCTCTTGTGAAGCAAGGATCAGACCAGGCTTGTTTTAACTTGTTCAGTTTCCACAGCCATTAGCAGCATGGCATCTCAAGACTTATGCCTCAGGGAGTAAATATCCTGGGGGATATTATGTGTGGACAAGCATTCAAGCTACATTTAGTTGAATGTCTTTTTTCAGGTTGGGCTATTGTGCTTTCAAAAACAGAAGGAAGAGAGACAGCTATCTCAGTATTCCCCGAACACTGGTATTAGAAGCACCTCAAGACTACTTTTTTGCCTTAAGAAGGAGCTATCTGGGGATATATTATGTGTGAACAAAGGCAGTGCTGCTGACCTATTTTTATTATAGGGGAAGGAAAATAATGGAAGCAGTTGAGGAAAGATACATACAGTTCCTAATATAAATAATTATATTTGATATATCCAGGCTGGGTAAAAGGGAAGAAAGGGGGGGAAAAACACCAAGTAGCAGAAAGCTGGGGACATGGGCAAATATATGAGTTTAGAAAGGGAGAGGAGGGGGGGAAAAGGAGGCAAATCATGGACTATGTGTGTCTGGAATATTTTGCCTCAGCTTCATTTCTACAAGCATTAATTCACATCACAGATGAAGCAGACAGAAAATAGAAAAAAGCAACTGTGATACACGCAGACAGAACCACTGTGACATAATTGTTTGAGCATGGAACTAAGGCTGCATCCATAGCTCAATGCTATGGAATTTGTAGTTTGTTGTGGCACCAGAGCTCTCTGACAGAGAAATTTAAATGTCTCACAAAACTACAGTTCCCAGCATTCCATAGCATTGGGCTATGGCAGTTAAAATGGTGTCAACCTAGATTATTTCCTCAGTGCAGAAAGACTATGGTTTAAATCAGTATTCAGCCATGGAAACACACTGGGCAAGTCATACGCTTTCTGCCTCAAAGCAAGACAATGGCAAACCCTTGAATAAATCTTGCCAAGGAATGCCCACAATAGGATTGCCATAAGTCACAGCTGACTTCAGGGTAACAACAACAAAGAAACTCACAGAAAAAGTTCTCCTCAAGGACATGCCCAATGTTTACTCCCTAGAGGATTATCCCATCCCTATGTAGGTAATTGAATCAGACCACACATTTAGCTGACTTCAGGAAGATACACTCCATGTCAGAGTCTTTACAAAAGGCATCAAAAATGTAAGTGGAAACCTGAGACTGTTGCTGCTGCTATTGTCCTTAGCTGCCTGCCATGACTCACCCACTACTGTATTTGAACAGAAGCATCATCACTACTACCTTTTTTTAAAATCTTACTATTCCAGAAAGTATTCGAGAAGAGGGAGATGTGACCAAGGGGGTTATATCATGCACTGATCTGCTGCGTAGACAATTTGTCTCGTTCTACCAAAGTACAAGGCTACTCAATTTTGATTATCTTGTCTTACTATGCCTTAACTTGTGTGCATGTGCCTACAAGTCACCTGTTGACTTATGAAGACCCCATGAATTTCATGGTTCTTTTTAAAGGCAAGGAATATTCAGACAGGGTTTGCCAGTTCCTTCCTCTGAAATATAGTCTACAGCACCTGGTATTCCTTGGCTGTTTGCCATTCAGGTACTAACTAGGGCTGACCCTCCTTAGCTTCCAAGATCAAACAGAATCTGACCCTGTGGGACATGTTCAGTAGGAATAGGATACATATACAACTGCTCTACTGATGCTCACTAGAATTATGTACTTGAAAATTTTCTCATCCTCAATGAGAAATGATGTTTCAAGAAATCAAGACAACCCAAAAATGGTCAATATTCAATAAATTTTAAAATTTGGGAACTTTATAAGAATATTTATTTGCAAAACATGTTACTATACAGAAATAATGACTCCCCCATACAAATAAAATACACAGTATTCTGATTAAAAGCATGACATGTGTTGTTGTTTTTGTGTTTTTTTTCACAAATATTTTTTTTGCAACAACAAAAACAAAAAGAGCCCCAAATTGCAAAATAAAATAAAATAAAATAACATCACTTGGAATCTCATACAGCAGAGGGAAAACGTTTGAAATGTTCGTTCTTTAAAATAAGCAAAGATGTATACTCTTAATGCTCACATTATATTGAACAGTCCTCAGACCAAGCAAAGGGCATACCTTTTATAAGGCTGGTGATATTTGACAGTCTAGTTAGATGTTTTATTAACTTGCCTTATATCATTAAACCTTGAAGTGCATTTATTTTCAAAACAATTTAAACTCATTTTTGAAATGTAAGCAGACTACAATAACATCTGTAAACTGTCAAGTCAAGGTTAAAGTTATGCTCTTCCTGTGCCCAAAAAGCATGTAATAAGGATTTTTCACCATGTTTTGTTATATGGCTAAGTTTTTTTTTTCCATGAGAGACATTAGTACCGTAGGTTCCAAGGCTGAGTTTCATTGACTTGAGCAATGGTTCCAAACATTTGGTCTTCCTTTTGTTTTGGATGTAAGGTCCAGAGGTCCCAGACAACTTGGCCAACAATCAAGAATTAATGAAAGCTGAAGCCCAAAACATCTAGAGGATCAAAGGTTGGAAACCACTGGTTTAGAGCCTAGAAAGGTTACTTATCCTTCAGACACTGGCCATGCTGTATACAGAATTCTGACACCAAGATCCACATAAGGCTTGCATAATATAAATCCCCACATACAGAATAACACATTATTTGTATGATGCAGCCATTGTGTTGAATGGCAACATTGCACAAGTGAATAAAGTCACTAAATGTGCAACCAAATTCACAAAATAAAATGCACATGCATATCCATGCACAGCGGCACCATATGTGAAATTCCACCTCTGCAACCTTGAATTTAATGCTGATATTCAGATGTCCATCTGGTTCCATAAGGGAATACATGTATGCATGAGATGCTAACCAAATTTCAACCTGGGAGTTGTAGTTCCCAATCAGCTTTCCAGACTCTACCAGCATATAAAGCAGCCTTTCCTTTGGTCTGCTGGATATACCTTGTATGCCCCTGAAAGTCTGATTTAATGTGGTTTGGATTATGAGTAAGAGAACAAAGCAATACATAATTGTCTGGTAGGTGTATTGTTTCACACAGTACAATGATATGCAGCTATATCTGAGAATCTGATTATATGAAATAACTGAAATTACTGCCATAACGTTTATCCAATTATAGTACATAAAAATCACATTCTATATTTTCTGACTGAGTTTGATCATTCTGAATTTGATAATCTAGCAAGCAATAGTTTTGGTCTCATAGCTTATGTAATGATTATAGAAAATTGCCCAATAAATGCTTCCACTACCTCTGCTCTTTGACTATCAAATTTAAAAATGGAGCTTTTGATGCAATGCCTGGCTTATTACCTTCAGTATCCATCTCTTTAGGTTCACAATAGGGCCATCCCATTATGTGCCATTAATGAGGTCAATGTGATAAGAAAGATTTCTTCATTGTGACAGTGGTATCACACACACACAAACACACACACACACAATTAATATTCCTTTCACAGAGGATTTTGATGGTATTAGTAAATATGGATCAACATTTTGAATGAAGCCAAGGCTGCATTGAGATTTCAGTCTACATGTTGATTGACAAGGATGCACCAAAAATGTCTGCAATAACAGAAACTGCTTTCATTATAGAGCTTCATATTTAGATATGGGTCCTGAATGTAATTTTTGGATAATCATGAATTTTCATACTTCTCCATTGGAGTGCTCTTAGCAAAAACAGAATATCTGAGCTTTTTCATGTCACCATTTAAAAGACACTGGACAATTGACTTGATCCAGAGAATGCCCTGTTTTTGCCATTGGGAGCTTTGACAAAGTCTCAGCCTAACCAATTAGCAACAGAAGTTACCAAGCAATAGATAGTATAATACGGGTAGATTTCCTATTAAGTTTCCTATTAAATGAATAAACACGTTTCTCATAATAGAATGAGTTTATAAAAAACTAGACAGATTTATGAAAAAATGAATTAATGTACCCTCATTGTCAGCAAAAATTTGTGCAAGAACTTTCAAAGTATACTCACAGTAGAATCCTACACATAGAGCCAGAAACAAACTGTGATATACTTATGGCAATGAAGTTCTAAACCACACTTAACAAGACAACTGCCTTCAGCATGTGTGATGAAAACTCAAGGTCTGATCAGACGATTCCAGTAGCATCCTCTAAAATACAACTCAGTCAGCTTTCTTCTCCTTGGCCACATCACAAAATCAAAAGTTCTGTTGTTTTATTTGTAAACTGACATATACAGGTTGAGCCTCCCTTATCTGAAATTCCTAAATACAAATACTGCCAATTCCAAAATTGTGCACATGGGTGGCTAAGACAGTGACACTTTTGCTTTTTTGATAGTTCAGTGTTCACTTTGTTTCATGTACAGAATTATTAAAAACCTTATGTATAAAATTGCCTTTATGCTATGTGTATAACATGTACATGAAATATAAGTGAACTTTTTTGTTTAGACCTGGGTGCCATCTCCAAGAGGTCTCATTATGTATGTGCAAATATTTCAAAATCCAAAATATGTCTGATCCCAAGCATTTTGGATAAGAGAGACTTAACCTGTACCAATTGCAGAGTGGGTAAGTGGTTTAGGAATGAATGGGTGTGTGTGTGTGGAAATAAACTGCCTAAATCTTATGCTCACCAGACTTGGTTCTTCCAATATTGCTCAAATCCTTGTCACATCTGTTTACAGTTGTATGTGAATTTATTAGGAATATGAAGAGTCCCTGTTTGGCTCAGAGCCATGGATTGTGACAATACTGAATTAACCCTTTTCTTCTCTGACAGAGACCTTTAGGAGAAGGAACAGTCTTGGATATTTGGTGCTTTAATTCAGATTAGTCACTGCCCTAAAATCTGATTTATTGTACACTCATATGTTTAGAGGCCTGGAAAAGTCCACTTGTCTATGGCTGCATCTGCACTGCAGATATAATGCAGTTTGACATTGCTTTAACTGCCATGGCTCAATGCTATGGAATTTGGAGTTTTGTTTTGTGAGATATTTAACCATCTTTGTCAGACAGCTCTGGTGCCACAACAAGCTACAAATCCCAGGATTCCATAGGATGGAGCCAGAGCAGTTGAAATGGTGTCAAACTGCGTTATTTCTGCAGTGCAGATGCAGCCCATGACAAGTTTCTTTCCCAATTATATTTAATTTTTCAGTTTCATTAGACCCTGTAAAATCTCTTGGGCTGTTGCAGTGCTATCTTAAAACCATTGTTAGAAGGGTCATATAGTAATACCCTTCTAACAATTAAATTTTAGTATAGTTTAATTACCCGGGGGCCAGGCAATGATAGAAGTGCTACAACTGGTGCTAGATTTAAATCTAAATTATCAGAATAATTGAACTGGAAATAATGAGCAATTGCTATATGTTTACTTAGCAGATTTTAAATGCCTGAATAAGTATTGAAATTGGTTAAATGTTGAGATTCTCCAAATTGGTACATTTGTTACAGCTGAGATACCAATATTAATGTTTTATTTCAGGCTGAATACCTCTTGAGATACAATGAAGGGCAACCCCTCCAAATGCACAAATCACTGATTCAGGAAACCATATTCTCCCATCTGTTTGGATGTAAAGGCAAAGCAGTAGCTATGAATGTCCCTGAGTTAAACAGATGCTTCTCTATATAGCGATTTTTTTTTAAACGAGATACACTATTATAATTAAGCTCATCTGCCATTAACTAAGAGTATAGGCATGGGATTAATTTACTGCCTCTACCATTAGAGGTTTTTAAGAGAAATATTATAATTGCAAAAATTATGTCACACATCAGATTGGGCTAGCAATTTTATTTTATGCAGTTTCTCTGGAGCATACTTGCAATAGTAATACCCCAATAATAGAAGTTGTAAACTATTTGCATTATTGAATGCTAGAGATACTACAATAAAACTTATGGTCTGGTACAATATGTACCTTCTTGTGATGAATAGTTTGATTAAGCCTTGTCTGTCCTCTTCTAATATGATTAAGAGGGATAGGTTATTACATTAGGGGCCTCAATAAAGATTAATGCTCTGTCTAAGTAAAGCTCAGCATTTTCACCATGAATATTTATTACAAGTGTAGGATGCATAGGGGTTTAGTAATGTAACATTTACCTAACATTTACAACATTTCCCAGTTGTAACCAAGAGACTTTATGTACATTAATCCAGGTGCAGACCTTAGCTAATCTATAATCTGATTGGCTAAATTGTCTAAGCACCACCTCCAAAGACGTTTGATTCTGGCAGCCTGATAATCTATTGAGCCTTTAGTTGTAACTTGGTAAATGGGGAAGCAAGATCCATTGAGACTTATGCCAAAGATGGTGACAGTCACCTGAAGTTGCCAGGTGTCTCATGCATTTGATAAAAAAGTAGCCATTTCTTTTAGGACACACAATAAAATACAATCTATCAAAACACAACTTATTTATAATGAGCAATTGCTATATGTTTACTTAGCAATTTTTTAAAAATTCTTTTTATTAGTTCAAATTTTAAATGCCTGCAGGTTCAGGGCACACAATTTATTTATAGATCAATTTTGCATAGAAGCAAGTTCAGTTCAGTTTATCAGATTCGTATTCCTTCTAAGTAAAGGCCTGTACAGATGGAGGGAAAGAGGCAGACAGCAGCTGCCTCTTTCTCCCCTGGATCATGGCTGCACCAATCAAATGGTGCAGCAATGATGAACCATGAAAAAGGAGCTGCAAAATGCGGCTCCTTTTTTTGCCACTGCCAAGGCACTATTGCCACCCTGGAGTGGTATGGTGACACCCCTTTTGCACCATGCTGTTTGGACATGGCACATGAGGCATGTCATCAGTGTGTGCACTGTGTGAACATGCACAAGCCAAAATGGCGCCCAGACAGCGCTGTAGGGCTCTGGAGCATGCGGATGCTCCACTCTCCTAAGCCCTAAAATTGGCCTCAGGCAGGCGCTTTGTGCCATTCTGTACCAGGCCATTGTCCAGATAAAATAGTTACAATTTTAGAAAGAGAGATAGAGAAAGTGTCCTTTGTTTATCTGTTGTATCTCCTTTGCAGGGCATAAAGGATTTCATCGATCTATGTCAACCATCTGGAATCTGAGGCTTCCTCTTCTCTGCACTCTTGAAAACACTACATCATAACTGGTTGTGTGTGAGACTGTCAATTCAAATTCAAAACCTTGTAGGTATGAGGTGAAATGACAAATTCAGTTTTAAAAATAGTCATTGGGTGACCAAGGCAGGATGGAGGCTGTTGCATAAAGCCAAGGAGAGTAGATAACCCTCTGAATGAATATTGGAATGTATTGTGGGAAACAGTGAGAAGATGTGATAAACTGGTCAAGGGCAACCTCATGAAGATGGGTGTTATATAGTGTAGAAATGTTAGATAGTGTAGAAATGTCAGGAAACCATTATCTCTGTTCATTCTGATGCTGATGGACTGTTGTCTATGGATACATTCCAATTCTGCTATTTCTCTTTCCAATCTACCTTTGTAGTTGTTTTCTTCAAGGACCACTGTTTTGTTTGAGGTGGAATGCCAGGGAGATTGAAATGTTTTGCAATTTTTGTGTGTGTGTATTCTTATTCCTAATGTCTGATTGATGTCCATTTACCCTCTGCTGCATGAAATAGCCTGTTTGCCAAATGTGGAGTGCTGAACGGCATTCCTGAAATAGTATGGCATAAATCACATTGGAGGATGAGCAAGTGAAAGTCCCTCTAACATTGTGGGTGATGTCATTAGGAACTGTGATAACATTCCCTGGATAAATGTATGGGCACAGTTAGCATCTGGGTTTGTGACAAGGCTTTGTACCTGTGTCCACTCTATGTTGTTTGCCCTCCTATAAGCATTTATAAGCCATTTGCCTTGGCCTGTAAGAGATCATTTGAAATCTTGGTGAGGGCCGTCTCTGTAGAGTGCTGTGGGCAGAAACCAGACTGAAAAGGGTCCAGGATGGAGTTGGCTTCGAGAAACCCGAGACAACGAGAATAAACGACCTTTACCAGAACCTTCGAAGGAAAAGGAAAAAGAGAGATAGGATGATAGCTAGACAAAGAAGGGGGGTTGAGAGAGGGTTTCTTCAGAATTGGGGAAAAGAGAGCCTGTTTGAAGTGTGAAGGGAAGGAACCTGGAGAGAGAGAGAGATTAAAGATATGGAGGAGCGAGGGCAGAAAAGAAGGGGTTATAGGGATTAGAAGATGGGAGGGGATAGGGTAAAAAAAAAAGTAGTAGGTTTGGAAGAATTTAGCAGCGTAGAGAGTTCATCCAGAGAAACAGGTGGAAACACAGAGAGTTTATTAGTAGAAGGTATCAGGAAATTAGTGGTAGGAGGCAGATCAGAAGGAACAATTTCAGATCGAATAGTAGTGACTTTTGTGAAGTCAGTTGGGGAAAACGATGAGAAGACAGGGGGAGAGGAAGGTTTTAGTAGTGTATTGAAGCAGGAGAAAAAACGCTGCAGGTGCCTCACATTGGCGGAGATCAATGATTTATATTAATTCTGCTTTGCCATAGACAGGGCGCATGAGAAGGGTGAGAGAACAAATTTGTAATGAATAAAATCAGCCCAGTCCCTGGACTTTTTCCAAAGGCGTTCGGCTGTTCGAGAGCAGGACCAGAGAAACCTTACTATGGGGGAGAGCCAGGGCTGAGGCCTAGACATAGAGGAGGACGTGCGAACAGATACAGGGGCAGAGCTGTCAAGGGTTGAAGAGAGAGTGGAGTTGAATAAAGACATTGCTGAGTCAGCAGAATCCCCAAGATTTAGAGAAGAGACAGAAGCGTCCAAGGTCTGAGACGATCAGAATTAACAGACTGTAGATTACGAAAAGTGCGTTGAACAACATGACGAGGAGGTTGGATATAAGTAAGAGTAAAAGAAATAAGATGATGATCTGTCAATGGCTAGTCCGATGCCAAGTAGTCGGAAATGACACACTTAGTGGCGAGAGCTAGGTCAAGGCAGTGACCAGAAGAATGGGTAGGAGAGGTGGAATGAGGTTGAAGATCGAAAGAAGCTAAGAGAGAGCTAAAGTGAGATGTTGAAGGATTCTTAGGATCATCAAGGTGGATATTAAAGTCACCTAGAATTAGAGAGGGGACTGAGTCTGAGAGAAAAAAAAAATGTGAGCCATGACTCAAAGTCTGAAAGGAATTGGTTAGCAGAACCAGGAGGGCGATAAATGACAGCAACCCCAAGCTGCAAAGGAGAAAAGAGTCTAATAGAATGAGACTCAAATGAAGAAAAACTATAGCTAGGAGGAAGAGAAAGGGGTTGAAACTGGCAAGAGTTAGACAATAAGATACCAACCCTTGTGTGGGTGAAAGAAAGACCACCAAAAGAGAGGGCAGCGGAGGTAGCAGTATCATGGGCTGGGAGCCAAGTTTCAGTTAGAGCAAGGAGACTGAGTGATCTAGAAAGAAAAAGATCATGAATTGCTGTTTCTTTCAGAGCAGCAGAGCGACAGTTCCAGAGTGAGCAGAAAAATGGGAGATGGGAGATGGGGAGAGGTTGGATAGAGATCAGGTTGGGAGAGATGCGTGGAGCCATGGGAGAGATGCGTGGAGCCATGGGATAGATGTGCGGAGCCATGGGAAGGGATGGATGCAGTGTCCAATAAACAACAGGAGAAAAAGTGACAATGAGAAAAACAGAAAGATAATATCCAACAGTGCTAGATAACATTGCCTGAATACCACAAAGCAAGAAGGATCAAGTAGATAATGAAGGGGCTGGCTTTGGAAACCTTTGCCCAATGTCCCAGTTGCTGAGGATTATGGAAGGAGAAGTGGCTTCTGAGGAATGTTCCACTGGAGGGAGGGGGAGGATGGTGGAGAGTCAGCAGGAAATGTGGCTGCTTGTTTCTTCCTCCTCTGTCCATTTTGTAGCTGTACCATGGTGTCCAGAAAGTGGACTTGTTCTGCTGATAATACCAACCTGATAGTGGGGCAGTTGCTGTTGAAACTGTGGTGAAACATCTTGAAAGAATCTTCTCTATGAGTCCAAATTATGAATATATCATCAAGGTACCTTGATCAATGGCTTCTGGGTACTAAATGCCCTAAAAGTGATCTGAATGTGGTTTTAAATCTTTGAATTATACAACAATATCACATTACACTGTTATAGAGCTATTGTTACACTTAAACTGCTAGGGCTACTTCCTGTGGAATTCTGGTGTTTGTGATTTACGGAGGTCTAAGAGCTGTCTGGCTGAGAATTCTAAATGCTCCTCCCTGAACTGCAAATCCCAGAATTCCACAGGAGGCAGCCACAGCCATAAAAGTGGAATAATAGCACTATAACACTGTAGTGTGATGTTGTTCATAGATATTTTGAGTTGCAATTTGATTCTTATATGTCTATGCTGGTATCATTAAATGCTAAAGTCAAAATTGCCCACGCCACAGTATTTTTGATTTGTATGCATGGGTGTGAAAACTGGACAGTGAAGAAAGCTGACAGGAAGAGATAATCTCATTTGAAATGTGATGCTACAGGAAAGTACCATGGATACCATGGGAAAAGACAAATAAATGGATCCTGGAACAAATTAAACCCAAGCTGTCTCTAGATACCAAAATAAACAGTGAGGCTATCATACTTAGGACATATCATGGGATGACATGACTCGATGAAAAAGATGACAATGCTCAGGAGAGCAGAATGAAAGAGGAAGCCTGCCTTACATATAGATTAATTGATTCAATAAAGAAAGCCACAGCCCTGAGTTTGCAACCCCTCAACAAAGCTGTTGATGACTGGGACACATGGAGATCTCTCATTCATAGGGTTGCCACGAGTCAAAGCCTACATCATGGCAATAACCTCAAGAATAATAATGCTCACGTCATTATGCTTACAAATAAATAAAGCATACGCCCTCCCTAAACCTAAAAGCGCTCATTAGAGCCCTAATCATGCCTCTAAATGCCCGTCTAGATCAGACCATAAAGTTCCTTGAAATTTAGCCAGGAACTAAGGAAGTGAGGGAGCCACTGTGTGTATTGTTGATCTGAGGTGGAACATAAAGTTCTTCTTTTCCCTCTACTTTTCTTTTGGTGGACTAATCAGTCCAGAAAATAACTCAGCTTTCACCTGCATTAAGAATCCAACATGAGTATCAAAAGTAGAAGGCAGATGTTTGTGGGTAAAGATAGTCCTCTCTACAACATACGTGTGTGTACACAAACATAAAAGAGGGCCCTTCAATTTAGAGAGAAGGGGGCCTTTCTTTCTGGCTGAGATAGAGGTGGCAAAGGTATCTACTGTCATTTGGTGAAGAAAGCAGTGTTCCTGAGCATGTGAAATCTCATGAAAATCTTTTTTGTGTGAAAAATGTGAAAGCAATGTGAAAATAAAACCATATAGGCTAGGATCTGAAGCAATAAATTCAAATTACAAGGAGATTCCAATGAAACTTTAGGAGGAATTTCCTGACAGTAAAAGTTGTTCAACACCTTGGAAGGCTTTCTTTCATATGTTTTAAAACAGAAGTTAGATGGGCATCTCTCAGGGCTGTCTTCGAGTGCATTCCTGCAGGGCTAGGGATAGAGTCGATGGTTGCTGGGACTGTTTCCAGCTCTATGATTCTGTGACTAGCTAGTGTTCAAAGAAGTGCGGGATTGGTGAAGGTTGTATTATGGTTACATGAACCTTTCTGATCCAATCTAGATTAATTTTTTCCTAAAACTCAGTAACTTCCCTGCTAATCTTTATATTTGCTGTTCTGCGTATCTTGAGTTTTCATGAATTATTATGCAGGCAATTTTCCTTCATATACATCTGATCACTATGGGGCTTTCTAGATTGGCAGGAAAGTGTGACATGAAGTTGCCTTTACCTTAATGCTTAGCAGTTACATTGCAAGCCCCAGGTGTGCATTGAAAAGGTACAGGGCAGCTAGACTGAGGGGTGTGGGAACGACTTATCTGTAGTCTTTTCTGTGGCTCAGCAGCTACATTGGAAGCTGTCAGAACGCTACAAACACAGGCGGAGCAGCTGCACCAGCGGCAATGAACGCGGCTTTTAGCCGCGCTGAACATTTAATTTTTTTCCCTTGCCGGCTGCAAACTGCGCAGCTGCGCAGTTCCCAGCCGGCAAACCTGCATAGCTGCGCTGTTCCCAGCTGGCAGCCTGCTGGGAATTGTGCAACTGTGCAGTTGTGCAGGTTTGCCTGCTGGGAACTGCGCAGTTGCGCAGGTTTCCCGGCTGTTGGCTGGGAACTGCGCAACTGCGCTGTTCGCAGCCGGCAAGGAAAAAAAAATAAAGTTTCAGAGTCATTCTGGTTTTCTCTGCTTTTTTAAAACTGTGCAGTTGCACTGATGCATCATGAATGAACCCCTTTATTTTGTGAATGAATCGACTTGTTATGCACAGTAGAATAACAGTTACAGCATCCCAGAGTCCCTACTGCGCATGTCTAGGGTTCGGATTAGGGCTGGAGCTAGGGTTTGGGAGCTTTAAAAAACTGCACAGTTAAACCCCAGCTTTTACACTTGCAGGGCATTAAGCGTTTTAATTAGAAGTCAACTCCACACCACGCATGCTCCCAACCCACGATCCATTATGCTCTGCACCTGTATCACTGCCTTTACATGGGCGCTTAAATGGGCGCTTTAAAGATACAGCGGCCCCTTTAACTGCGCAACTACACCGCAGCCTTTAGATGGAGCTGCGCTGTTCTGCAGTTTTTAAAAAAGAAGCTGGGAAAACAAGCACCTTTTTAAAGGCGCTTCTTCTCCCCTAAAATGGCACACTTTCCCTTTTTCTCATCTAAAGGCTAGCGTTTCATGCAGCCATGAACACACTTCTTTTTGCCAATCTAGAATAAGCCACCGTTTGCCCAGTAAAATAAGGTACAGAGTTCCTGTGCCTTTAATGGATGCACACAAGAGGGAATTTCAGCAGGTGTTGCTTTTCATACACACTTCCCATGCTCAAATTCCTTCTTCTGTGCTACTATAGTAGGCACTGGAGCTCTGCCCCTTATTTCACTGGGCAAACCTAATGAAGGACCAAATTGTCTGGATAATGATTTACCTGCTGAAATTCCATCTTCTGTGCATCCATTAAAGGTCCAGCAGCCTTGTCCTGTATCCTTTGTTACTGAAGTCCAATGCTAAATGTCTGTAGGTCCCTGAGGACTATTACTCTATATGTGTTCTTCTGTGTCTGTAATGCTTGGTATGTTTATGTTTTACATCTGACTATTGCAAACATATATTGTTGTAACATGCACAAGTTCTTCATTCATGAGGAATATTAGATTTTAATGACGTATCATACTCTCTGACAATAAAGTAGGAGCATGGCAACATCTATATTACCCCAAAGATAATTTTTGAAACCGACATGAGAAGGTTACCGTTCTTAAAGTCAGTTTTAAAGAAATCTAGCATTACTTCTTCTGCACCTTTATATCTGAAATTTTAGAGAAGGGACTACCATCAAGATATGTTAAAAATGTAGGTAATGTTGATATTAAGAAACCCAATCACAGTATTATTTTTTTAAAGTATTATTCTACCAGGGGTTTGGTGTTCATTTATAGTACTAGCTTATTTATATAATGACCTCTGATAATAGCAATATAGAAATAGCAAGTACATTTTAAACCACTTATTAGAGAACTAGCACACCCTAAGTAGTTTACTATGTGTAAGCCAATTGCCCCCAAGAAGCTGGGTACTCCCAAACTATCATGTGATACTTTGACTTTTAAGTGTGTTATATCTGGTGTGGTGTTACATCTGATTATACCTGCTTCTGGTGTGGAACATGCGAGGCATAATCTGGACTTATCTCACTAGAACAAGGGTTCGAGTCATGCATCATCCAAATGGGATGATGTCAGAATGTGGGATCAGGGGTGCAGACAAGGCCACAGTTTTCTATTCAGATCTAAAGACAAAAATGGTGAACTGAAATTTTATCACTTTCTTTTAGGTATAAATACAGTTATTTGGAAAGAGCATCATACCTATGTGTGCAGAACTGCAGAGGAAGCAAAATGGTGGTCAAGCTGCAAACATATTTGCCATAGTTGCCATTATAATAGCTGGGCCTATTAGAATTTCTTTTTCAGGCATATAAAGAGCAATATAATGCTCTCTCTCTCTCTCATAAGCTTGGTAGAATTCTACTGTATACAAGATACACCATCCTTAAAATCTGTTAGAAACTCTTACTGATTCTAGGATGGGTTCCAATCTTTAGACATCTGGCCTTCATGTCCATGAGAAAGATTACTGCAAATGGAACTGGTAACAGTCACAATTGCATTAGTGAATCAAGTTTAGTTTGTCCTTTTCTATACAACCAAAAGTATGATGCTCTGTACAAATGCCTACATTGGTGACTTTATATTATCTAGGAGAAGTCCATGCAGTCACTTCCCACTCCTAAATAATCACTTTGAGAGGAGTCCTGAGAATAAACACCAACCTCAAAATAAGGCATAGGACACTGAAATATAGATTGCAGGTTTGAGATATAATGAAAGCATTATTCAAGTTCTAAAATACAGAAAGATCAACATAACCTTTCTCAGGCTTTAAGTTTTCTTCTCCAAAAATATCATGGCTAAAAATAGCTTTTTGAAATGCTTTTAGTTTGTTTTTTAATGATGCTTTTATATCTCTTAGTGTACATCACTTTGGGATTTTTGGTAAATAGAAAAGTAATTAATAAATACTATATAAATAAACAGAAAGAAAGAAAACTCTTTAGGGTCAGGGGACATAATTCAGTTTTCCAGATTGTGTGAGAGTTGCAAGATGTTGCAACACACCATGCCACAGTACTTCAGAAGACATAGAATTGGTAAGAAGAAGGGTCTTAATGAAACAATGCTTTCTTTGCCACTGTGTAAAACAGAAATGAAGTTAGAGAGTGCTTCTATGGTGCACCACTTGTCAGAGAAAAGGTAAATGTTTTAAAAAGCAGCACTTCCAGTTTGATTATTACCCTCTAAATTTTCTCACTCTTCCTATTGCATGGAGAAAATGGAGCTTTCTGCAGCTCCTCTGAAGAACATGTGATAAGTACTTCATCAGAATTCATCAAAGTGGTGACCATAAGAATGGGTTAAATTTGAACTAAGATTTCCTTCTGGCACTCAAATGAATTAAGGCACTGCCATTTTCTCATCTTGTTAGAATCTTTGTCAAAAGAATGAGAATTAGATGTGGCTAAAGTCTCCCTCTTCAATAGCAAACTATATTGTTTTGACCTTTACAATGTCATCTGATTTGATTTGCTGAGAGACTAGTCTATTCCAGTTGCTTATGAGAAAGAGGGGGACAGGTAATACAATTAAAGGGTACAGTAAAGGTTAAAATATAGCATAGTCTTCTTTGTAAACAGTGCTAGCATGAGAAAGGAAGATATTATTTGCTCCCAGAATAAAACTCACAAATTCACAGTTTCAAGTAAAGATCTGGATAGGTAATAGGATTTCAATTGCTTTTTGTAAGTCTAAAAGACTGATGGTTGGAGGAAGAGCAGAAATTGATTTGCAAAGTAGTGATGCAATTAATCCAGTTCTGTAAAGTGAACAACAATAGGCAGTATCCCAGCATGCTATTGTGAATCCAGAAGATAGCATACACAGCTTCATTTTAATATATACTTAATAAAAATGCATTATAACAAGTGCATTTGAATAAAAATGTGTATTTGTTAAAAACAAGATGATATAGCTCACCTGGTTAAATGGGTGAAGCTACACTGGTGACTTGCTGGAGGGCCAGATGTTGCAATTTCCAGCTTGAACTGTACCAAACTGGGGGTTAATTTGGTCTGGTATTGAAACCCAAATTGCAGCTCCATCCTTGATTTCTCTCTGTTGTCCACATTCATTGTTTAAACAAGAAGATTTCAGAAAGGGGTGAAGCAGCAATTAATTGCTCATGCAGACAGGCACTTGGACTCTTGGAGGTCTCTTATTCATAGGGTCATCAATAAATCTGGATGGCAAACTGGAGGGCAAGTTGAAGGGCAACTGGATGTCAAACAAAAACAACAACATATGATTTTATTGTTCACTTCCATTCTAAAGATAAACACAGACCATCCTTCCTTGTTATATGCTGCAAATTGAGTTTTAAGGTTCACGCTACTAATTGCAAGAAGAGTTAGTGAGGGAAAGATAGCGGAGTGTTTTATAGCCCTTATTATTCAGGAATTTGTCAGTAATGCCAGCTTCTTTGTGCAGGTTGACCAAGTTGAAATATCTCCCTCTCCACAAAGAAGAAGAACAAAATTTTCCACCTCCTTCAGGGGGTAGGAAGAATAATGGGACAAATTTACATCACTAGTGGAAAAGAGGTTGTGATTAAATTTCCAGACTATTACAAATATATTTCTAGGTATAGTCAATAAATCAAAATTGCTGCCTGATTACTTAGAGGTGTAATACCTTTAACTAAAATGAACAGGCATAATTTAATTTTAATTTTAAATGTTTCACTCATTTTATCAACTCAACAACAATTTCCCCAAATCTTCTCATTGTTTTGCATAATTTAATTTTAATTTTAATTTTAAATGTTTCACTCATTTTATCAACTCAACAACAATTTCCCCAAATCTTCTCATTGTTTTGCATAATCACCTTTCTTTTTAGAATGCCTATTGTTTCCAGAAACACTGTTTACTATTTAAAAAATATTGAAAGGGGTAACATACCATTGTAAGAAATTTTATATAAAAAACCCCACCCATTTATGGAATCTGAAAATTTTATTCCTATGGAAAGGAGGTACGTTCATAATTCTACAAGGATATTTTCATTTCTTTGTAGTGTATATGATTTTATAATTTAATCTTTATCAAAGTGTATATTGCAGAGTTTGTGTCTTCATATTAGCTTCTTACATTTCCACACTTCTTTACAGACTATAAGATGTGGTTTTATTTCAGATTCATGACAAACTGTGTTGTGATGCTGTCAATTGTACAGAAATATCCATAGTAATTTTATCTGCAAATCAGTTATTAAATATTGCCAAAGGTTCAGCTAAAGAATACTGCCAATTTTGGTCAAATGTTGGCTGTTACCTGCCAGATACTGCTATTGTCCATCAGCTGTCAGACTGTTTACCAGAGATTGTTGTGGTAAAATAGATAAATGAAAACTGCCAGCAAATATTTACCCTATGGGGCTTTCCAGACTGCCAGGAGAGGGCAACATGAAGTTGCCTTTTCCCAAATGCTTAGCCACTACACTGTAGGTCCCAGGGGTGTATTTAAAAGGTATAGGGCAGCTACACTGAGGGGGTGTGGGGACGACTTATCTGAAGTCTTTTCTGTTGCTCAGAAACTACATTGGAAGCTTTCAGGATGCTAGAAACACAGGCGGAGCAGCTGCATGGGTGGCAATGAATGGGGCTTTGGGCCACACTGAACCTTTGATTTTTTTAAAAATTTTTATTTATTTATTTATTGCTGGCTGCGAACTGCACAGTTGCACCGGTACATCATACAGGGAATTGTATTGCCAGCTGCGAACTGCACAGTTATGCAGGTACATCACACATGAACTGTGCAGTTATGAAGATCTGTCAAATTACCATTGTGGTTTCGCTTCCCTTTTTTAAGTGCGCAGTAGCATCGGTGCACCATGAATGAACCCCTTTATTTTATAATAATAATAATAATAATAATTATTATTATTATTATTTATACTCCACCCCTTTGAGATCAATTGAGGTGGCTTACACATTAAAATACTATTACATCAATAAAACAAACTGCATCCCTCCCCCCTTAAAAAGATATTAAATCTGTTACAATTTAAGCTTATGAATAAACTTCTTCATTTTATGAATGAATTGACATTTTATGTGCAGTTGCATAACAGTTACAGTATCCCAGAGTCCCTACTGTGCATGTCTAGGGTTCGGATTAGGTCTGGAGCTAGGGTTTGGGAGCTTTAAAAAACTGCACAGTTGCACTGCAGCATTTAGACGCAGTTGCGCAGTTACAACCTTTTTAATAAGAAGCTGGGAAAAGCAGCTCCTTTTTAAAGCTGCTTTTTCCCCATTAAAATGCAAAAGAAGTGCATTCATGCCAAACTTTCATTGTGGGTCATCTAAAGGCTACACTTTCATGCAGGCATGAACACACCCCTTTTTGCCAGTCTAGGTCAGCCCAATATGCACATATGGATCCTGTTCATTATCAGTATTTCAGGAACACAACAAACATATACAGATGAGCTGAGATGAAGTTATTTGCTGTATGGATTTTTGACTTGTCAGTATTTTTAACATAAGAATTACATGTGATTAATTACATATGACACCTATGATATATGAATGTTTTAAACTATGACTAAAGCAATATTTGTTTACACTGCTGCCTTAAATTAACCAGGTTATCTTTTGTGGTGAAAGAAGACAATAAATATTATTTCTTTGTTTTGGTTTATTCATTCTATTGTTAGTACATCCCTATAGCAGGGAAGTAAACAGAAATAAAAAGAATGCATCTATTTCCTGCATTACAGTGTTTCATAAAGTATACTTCATATCCTTCTGTAAGCAATTTCTTCATTACACTAGATATCAGCAGAGGCAAATTGTATCTCAGCTTTCTGAAGACCCCCTGTTGTTTTCTTCAAGAGTCTATGTCCATTGCAGTAATCTTCGGAGTACACTTTGTCAAATATATACCCCAGAACTTATTTCAGCTTGCTAGCATTGTGTCTCTGATGTACGAAGTTTCCATCTGTTAGTTGTTTCAAATCTAGCAGGATAAGGAAAGAAATAGTCAAACAGAACACTTAACATGAAAGGATTAAAAAGTGTGATGTATCTAATTTGTTATAGATTTATTTTTACTTACTCTACACACAAAGCAAAAACAGTCACTTCACAAGACTGAGTCTCTTTTAGGCTCAACCAGGGCCTAAACCAGGAGCAGGCAAAGTGTGGCACAATGGCTGCATACAGATTCGGAGCACTTTTGTGGCCCCTGAGTACTACTGCTAGTCCCCCAAAGCCCCCAAGTTTAAATTTTTTAGCAAATATGTTTGGGTACGTTTTGTCTCCAAACCATGCAAAAGACCCCCAAATGCACAGAAAACACATAAAAATGTCCTTGCTCCTATCTGCATTTTCAGAACCTTGTACTATCCCAAAACATGTGTTTTCTCCTCTGCAGTCTCTCTCAAAATGACACCAGGAAATGATACAATGTCGACAGGTTTTTCTCCCGGGGGGGGGTAGCCTAGAGAGAGTGCTTGGAGAGAATTGGTCCTGCATCCCCACATAGGGATATGCAGTTGCTCTATATCTGTTCTATAACTGTGGAAGTAGGAATGTTTATAGAGTCATAGAATCATAGACATATACATAATGAAGTAGAAAGAGAGGTGCTGTATTTAGCTGAAGTCCAATCATATTTTCAGACATATTTGGAATAATTATAAATATAATTATCTCCCTATTCCTTTTGTTTCGTGTCTATTTTAGATTGTAAGCCTGAGGGCAGGGAAATGTCTTAATTAACAAATTGTAAGCCTTGATAGCCTTGGCTGAAGAGCGGGGTATAAATAAAAATTATTATTATTATTATTATTATTATTATTATTATTACATCAGGGAGAAAAGATTCTGAATAGATTGTTTTTAACAAAATATGCACCCAGAAACAAAATATATACAAGCTACAATCAATATAAAAATTGAATTATTTTGTTTCTCATCTTTGTGGAGGGAGGAATTCAGCTTGTTATTAGCCTAATAAACAGCTATTTGCATGGGATTTTCAGAAGTCTATTTTATTAATATACTTTCCACCGAATTTTTTTGTGCTCAGATAAAATGGAACAGAATGAAGATAATTCATCCACTTGTTAACACAATAGTAAGATTATTAGAATGATGGTGTTATAATGGAGAAAATAATGATCTTATGTGTGGTGTACCCCATACTCTAATTATAATCTTGGCAAAAGGTGAGTGACTATATAGCAGGAAAATACTATAAACAAAGAGCAAGGTACTCCAGTTGAGTAGATATACTTTTCCACTATGCACTGTCACTGAATACAGAGACAAAGGAAAATATAACAAAATACAAAATCCACAAAACAGTGACACCTTTATTGGGCTCACAAAAAAGCACAAAACACATCACACAAGCTTTTGAAGTTTCACCTGGTTCTTCATCAGGGAAAGATTTTGAAAATCATACAGGAGATGTAAAGTGACATTGTTAGACTTACAAGACTACACATTCTCTTGTCCGTTAAGATGGACTGGAACAGATGTGTTCTTGCACCAGGTGTCACCCAGTGTAGGGATAGGGCTTGTGGGGGTGAAGCCAAAAGGGCACACCCCTCACCTTGCTGCTGCGTGCCATTTTATTCCAGAGTAAATTACAACCAGCATGAAAGGAGAATGCCTAGAGCACCCTCCCTGCTGTGTGCCAGTTTACACATGAGTAAAATGGTATGCGACAGGAAGAGAGGGTGCCTCCCTGCTGCACACTGTATATAGATCAATGCAGGGAGGTGGTGTGCTTGGCTGGGTGTCACCCCTCTTCTGGGCTGTGATCTGATGCAGGTTACATGACCATGTTCTGGAAAATTTATCCCTGATGTTTCACCTGCCTCTGTGGCTGGCATCTTCACCTCTGAAGATGCCAGCCACAAATGCAGGCAAAAAAATCAGGAATACATTCTTCCAGAACATGGCCACATAGCCCAAAAAATCCACAGAAAAATATGCATGATGAGTGTGAAAGCCTTTGACTTCACAATATTGTCTTCTATTGAGCAGATAGATTTACATATTTGTACTTCAAAAATAAAGATGGATGTGTACACAGATGGGCAGATGGAAAACAGAGTGAATGGGTTATTAATTCATGTTCATTGGTAATATAATATTTTCCAAGGAACATTTAATTTTGTCCATAAAGAAACATGCTATTTATGAGCAGCAAAGGAAAAAAAAACAAGGGAGTAGTACACTGATGCTTCTCAGCCAAGGTCCCACTTGGAGCACTAGTTAGCCTGACATTTTTCTTGAGTTATGATCTTGCCTATTGATCATGATTGTTCTAATGAATGTCACATCCTTTTCCATCTGTTTTTCCTGATAATGTCATTTCTTACTCAGTGGGACACTTGTAATGTGAAAGACTACAGATCAGTGAGCAAACTGAACCTGAAATTAGGCAAAGGAAGCATAAGGCCAACCTATTACAAACACAGCAAATCAAGACTATTAAATGAACAGCTGTGAAACCTACGGCCTGGAATATCTTTATGATCCTAAGAAGCTTTAGTTACAGCCTCGTGTCTTAGATCCTCCTTAAGCTGACTGCTCAGCTGCTCCATGAGGCAAGAGGGAATCGGGTTGGGATTCTGGGCAAGAACACAAGGGGGCAGTCTGTACTCACTCCAAGATGCGGCGAGATGGGGCCAAGGCTACCGCACCGGCAGCCTCTGCGGCCCCATCCCGCTGCTTCTGGAGGATGGGGTGAAGCGGCAAACTGCCGCTTCCCCATGGCCTCAAAGCGGGGTGCAGCAGGCGGCCTGGGTGCCCGCTGCACCCCGCTTCCTTCACGGGGCTGAGGGGAGAAAGGGGCCACTGCGGCCCCTTTCTCCCCGGGTCTTTGCCACGAGCTCCTTTTTGCTCCACAGAAAGGGTGCACTTGGCGCCCTCCCATGGTGCAAAGGCGTCATGACACCATCATGGCATTGTCATGGTGCATCCATATGGACGCTGGCATTTAAAAATGGCGGCTCCCATACGCTATAGGGCTAGGGAGGGACTAAACACTGCACCCTCCCTAGCCCTAAAATCACAGCAAAGAGCCCTTATCGTGGCTCTTTGCAGCAGTCTGGATCGGGCCAAGAAGTCTGATTTCCTATGTGCCACCCTCCCCATTGGAATCCTGAATTTCCATTTCTTGCTGCCCAGGTGATTGGAGCTTTTCTCATTGCAATTAATCAGAATGGGAGGACAAATGTGCAGGGTTGTAATGAGAAGAAGTTCCATAGCTATATTTCCTCTGATGCTTCGTTCCCTCCTCCCTCCATTACAGTGTTGCCTTTCCCATGCTCAGCTGCTTGGTGCTTGGAAAAGTGTCAAACAGGCATCAGGGGAGGGGAAAGTATGATGTTATTTTAGGTCTTGGGAAGGTTGAACCTCCACACCCATCCCAGCACTACATATCAAGATGGGCTGTGTATGTATAATGAACATATATGAATTTATCCATGATGGGGAAATGAGTATTTGTATGTTTGTAGTGGGGATGATATGCATGTGAGAAAAAGAGTGAAAGAGAGTACAGCAGGCTCTCTGCTTGTGCAATTGTGTGCATGAGACTAAGAAGTAAAGAATACTCACATATTTTCTTGTTTTCAGCAAGAAACTGTGTCTCACGAAAATGGTCAGACTCTATGAATTTCTTTTCCATGTTTTTTTTTTAAATCATTTGTGTAATAAAACATTTGAAAACACCTTTATTTTGAGCAAAATAAACTATTTGTTGTGCAAAATATATCTTGTATTGTTTTATCTAATTTGCTGTTCTTTGCCCAAATTAAATTTTGCAGCATACAAATAATAATAATAATAATAATAATAATAATAATAATTTTATTTGTATTCCATCCCATCTGCACTCAGACAATTGGAGCGGCTTACAGCATTAAAAATTATACAAATCATAGCCCCCAACCCACCTTCCCTTAAAATACTCATAAGAAAATAGAAGCTGTTGAAAGAAAATGTCACCCAATGATATATTTTGGAAGATGTCTTTAAGTTGTCTCTAGAAGGTTCATAATGTTTTTGTCTACTTATACAAGGTTTTTCTGGCCTGGTTGTCTTGTTTCAGTTATGCATGCTATCACTTTGAATAAAAACTAAGACATTTTTGTGGCATAAGAATATTCTGTCCATGTTATTTCTAATCCTAATACCAAATTTTCTTTTAAAGAAGTGAAGTGCAGGACATATCTTCTTCATTAACCAGGTATTGCTTCATTTCCCCAATGTAAACAACCCATCCAGTGCTTCTCTTCTTTCAAAATCTATGCAGCAGGGCAATGGCATTAGCAATTTGCACAAATACATTACAGTTAATGCAAAAATGTTCATATGATTTGTGCACAAATACTCATGTGAAAACACACCCAACTAAAGGTGGTGGCAGGTTTGGGTGTGCAACGCCGGTATCCTGGTGAAATCAAAATCTTGTACCCAAAAAGGCTCTGATGCTGAGTATAGAGTTAATTAAGGGGGAAGCTTAATTTAAAGAACAAAAGTAAAGTGTTTTCTCCTCCCCAGCTCTAAATAACTTGCAATAAAAGGTATTTTACAATTTGGGTTTCAGCAATCTTCAGCGTGTCATCTCTCTGGGTCTGTTCTTGTTTGATTTCCTCTCTCAATGAAGCTAGTGCAGGGTCTTTCAGTTCCTGATTCCTGTTTGTTGGTGGTAACTAATTTGGCTGAAGTGTAAGAAATGCCCTTTTCTTTTTCTTTTCTTTTCTTTTTTTGATTAATTTTATTAATTTAAAAAGAAGAACAAACAAATAAACACATACATATTCTCTAAGAAAAACAACAACAACATCTAAGTGGCATACAATGAAATATACCTATATACATATAGCATAACACATAACACAAACTGTCATGTACACACATGCCCCCAGTTACCGACAAATTAATACTCCATAATTTAGGTTTATAATATTTTCTCATCTTCCGAGATAAATTTTCTACCCTCTTAATCACAGCGAAAGAAAAAGATGTGTCTCTTATATATTGTACCATTTCCCTTAACTTTTAGTTCCTTATAGGCCCAGAAAAAAGAAATTTTTAAATTCTATTTCCCCGATTAATATTGTTTTCCAAAATCTTCTCCTTATATTTAATAACACATAACCATTCTTTTTCTACAATATCCTTATCTTTTCCTCTCATTATTGCTGTCAAAATATCCATTTCCATACCCTCATATAATTTCCTTAACCATTCCTCTATAGATGGTATCAAGGGGTTTTTCCATAAATTCGCATACAAGATTCTAGCCAAAGTCACCATATATAGTATAATTCGTCCAGACTTTTTGGCTAGTCTAACATCTAATTCAGAAGTCATATTAAGTAGAAATAGATGTGGTTTTAGAAGAATAGCCTCATTTAAGATTTCCGACATTGTTGTTTTTTTCTTTTTCCAGAATTTTTGTGCTTCTTTACAAGACCACCACATATGAAAAAAATTGGCATCCAATAAGTGACATTTCCAACAACTCGCATCTTTTTTTTTTTTTTTTTTTTTTTGTAAATTAAATTAATCTTATGAGGGGTGATATACCAGTGGTGTAACATTTTAAAGAAATTTTCTTTATAGTTCTGACAAACTGTAAAGTTACTGGTTCTCTTTAAAGCTTTTTCCAATTTGTCTAATTCAATTTCTTTGCCAATTTCTCTTGCCCATTTTATCATTGTGTGTTTTATCAGCTCGTCCTCTAAATCTCTTTTTTGTAATACCTTATAATAGTTAGATATGTGTTTTGTACCATTATCCATTATAATTTCATCTAATTCTAAATGTTCTTTATTAATTCCCGAATTTCTTAAGTCAATCATAAAACGATCTCTAATTTGACAATATAAGAACCAACTATCAATCAATTTTTCCATTTTCATTTGCTCGTAGGATTTCAATTTAATTTCTCTACCTGGTTTTAACAAAATTGCATAGGTGAGATATTTATTTTCTTTATCCATTTTGGTTTTTTGAAATAAAGCTTCATGAGGAGAAGTCCGTAATGGTAGTTTGTTATAGAATAGCTTTCGAATCTTTAACCATACATTTAACAATGCTTTCCTCAAAAAACGGTGTACAAAATCTGCATTCTCCTTAACTTTACCATACCAAAGAAAAGCGTGAAAACCAAATCTCATCTTAAAATTTTCCACATTCAAGATACTCTTATTCTCCAGTTTTATCCAGTCTTCTATCCAAAGCATGCTTGAGGCAAAGAAATAAAGCTTTAGGTTTGGCAAAGCACAGCCCCCTTTTTCGAAATCTTCTGTTAATATTTTCCACTTAATTCTGGCTTTATTCCCCACCCACAAAAATTTGCTTAGTTCTTTTTGCCATATATCAAGATATTTCAATTGTGAAATGATTGGCAGATTTTGAAACAAAAACATAAATCTAGGTAAAATATTCATTTTAATAACTGCAGCTTTACCGAAAAAGGATAATTGTAGTTTTGTCCATTTGTTTAAGTCTTTTTGTATTTCTTTCCACATATTTAAATAATTATTCTGAAATAAGTCTGTATTTCTTTTAGTCCGTATTATACCTAGGTATCTTACTTTCTTTTCTAGTTTAAAGCCCGAATTTGACTGAAGTTCATGTTCTTCCATCTGATTTAAGTTTTTAGTCAAAAGTGATGTTTTCTGTTGATTAATTTTAAATCCGGAGACTTTACCGTATTCTAAAAGGGTTTCTTTGACTATCTGTATTGACATCTTTGGATCTTCAAGGTATATGATGACATTGTCAGCAAATGCTTTAAGTTTGTAACATTTATCTTTTATTTTAACTCCTCTAATTTTCTGATCTTCTCTAATTCTATTGTTTAGTACCTCAAGAACAATTATAAATAAGAGAGGTGAAAGAGGACACCCTTGCCGGGTGCCTCTTTGAATATTAATATTGGTGGAAATGGTAAGAAATGCCCTTTTCGGCTGTCTGGGTCTGTTTTGCCACCAAAGACTGCTCTCAGCAAGCTCTCAGCAAATCTGACTGAAACTGCAACCTTTAGCTACCAGCTTGCTCTGCCGGGGCAAACCAATCCTGGCTGGGAACATGCAGGGGGTTCCTACAGCTCCTCCCACAACTACTACAAAGAACATTTCCTACACTAAAGCATACTATGGACTGAACTAATATAAAGGAAAATGCAGGGGGAAATTCAAGCAGTCCTGGCTGGACATCACAACTCATAAAGATTAAAGTATTCTCATGAACTCAATCATGAGAGAGATTGAAAATTTTCATTCTCACCTGTGAGACCATAATAAAACAAAATATGTAACAGTTGTCTATATTAATGGCCAAAGGGACTAAATCTGTTGGGGATAGTATAGTATATTATATGCAGTAGGAATAACCTACAAGTAACATTTGATACAAGTACACTTGTAGACTAGTAGTTACTCTAAAGGGAGGGGGGGATTCTGGTAACTAAATTCCATTCTAATCAAAGATAGATTTAATGTTCATAAAACAATGGCCTAATATTATTAGGGTATGTTTGCTTGAGGTAGCAGATTTACCCCTTTGTGAAAATAAAAGATTCAAAGGCAATTTCTTGTTTTCATCTGGAATTCTCACAGTATGGCATCAGTTTGCTATGTTGGTATAACTGCCTTTAGCAGTGGTGTTGGAAATACTGTGTGGAAGGATTAAAACCACCAAGTAATACTGGGATGCCAGTATTCATGGTGGGAGATCAATGAAGGCAAGGCATCTTTGAGAAGGCTTTATTGACCTTACTTCATGTTTTTAAACAATGTTTATCCTAACCACAAATGGATGCTCTTATTGGAACTTTCAGAACCAAAGAAGGCTTTTCCATTCCATTAAATTCATTGTGCATCCTTGGTTTCTCATATTATTAGTCTTAATATATTTGAAGAATTAAAACCTAAGATACTCCAATACTGTTTTTGCATAAGATTGCATAAGATTAAACTAGAATGTATTTGTAAACAAACATGTACATTTCACCGTATTTATATATGGTTTTTTTTTAGTAAATTTGAAACCTTTCTGATTTTGGTTATTGTTACTGTTTCCATTCAATTTGCAAAAAAAGAAACCATTGTATTCTGGTAGAAACAGCATGATTGGTAATTAAGATTCAAACGCATAAAGTCAATTATGATAGATAGAGTAGCACCTTGTGATCCTTCTAGGATGATTCTATCTAGATTCATAAAGTAAATCCAATTGAGTCCACAGACTTACAAGGTTAATTAACTAATTTTAATTAATACTGGTCATATAATGAGCCACATTATGTGCCTGTCCATATTTGGTGGAAAGTTATGAGAACGTGAGGCAACCAGGTAGCAACTAAACTATGAAATTTCTCTATGATGATTTTTTTAAAATAATCATTGATTTCATCACTAAAGGAGGAAATATGATAGGGAGCCCTGATGGTGCAGTGGTTAAATGGTGGTACTGCAGCCACAACATTGTAAGTTTGATCCTAGAGGAGGGCTCCAGGGTCCACTTAGCCTTTCAGCCTTTCATAGGTTGATAAAATAAATACCCAGCTTGTTGGGGCAATTTGCTTACAAATTGTTAACCACTTAGGGAGTGCTAGTTCACTGATAAGCAGTATAGAAATGTACTTCTCTGAACTGAAAATGCCAGCCACAGATGCTGGTGAAATGTCAGAAAGGAACTCTTCTAGAATATGGCCACATAGCCCAAAAGCCCTACAAAAAACTATGGATGCCTGCCATGAAAGCCTTTGACTCCACAAGACTGTGTGAATAAGTGGTTCTCTTTCTTTCCTGGAGGGTCACAATTATTTTACCTAACATACCTCTCAGAGGTCTTTGAGAAGTAATTCCGTGTATCTAGCCCAGTGTTCAAGCCACTACACCATGCCACCATCTGAGTGGATGCTCTACAGTTCTGTATTTCATGTGATCAGTGTTTATCCTCACAGGATTTTAAGAGGAAGGGATAGCAATAGGGAGTTTTAATGTAAGCTTAAATTTTAAGGAAAGATGAACAGACATCAAATTATGCAAAGGGAAAGAGATGTAGTAAAATTCAAAGATATAGCTATGTTAGTCAGTAAAATCAGTACATAAAAAGATATTGCAGAACCCTTGAGACAAACTGAAAGAAAAAAGGTGGCATCATGAGCTTTCATAGACTTCCATCTACTTCCAAATGCATCTGAGGAAGTATATTGGTCTACGAAAGCTCACACTGTCAACCTTTTTCTTTCAGTTTGTCTCAAAGGTGCTACAAGATCTCTTTACATACTTTTTTGTGGTGTGTGGAAAAAAATGGAAAGCAAACAGGTTTTCCATGAAGGTCCAAAAACGTTTGAGGCACTGTGCATGAGGAAAGTACTTAAGAAATGGGTTATCAGATTCTCTAATGAGATCCACAATGAGATTTTTGTAGTCAATATCATCCTTGAATTCCATGTTCAAACTTTCTTAAGTCCACATCTGGATTTACCGAGCAATTTTTTTGTTAAAGAAAAGGTTAAATATGCTATCCAAAGACTTCCCAATTAGAGACTTGGCTTTGGGTGTGCTAAACCGATTAAAGCCTTCAAAGGTGGCACAGAAGAGATTTTAGTTCATCCAAAATGAAGTAAAATGGTATTTGACAGCAACACATCATATGGGTTGTCTTTATAAGAACAAAACAAAATTCTCTTTTCTTGAAAGTCAATAACCACATAATCTTTTGTTGGCTATTGAAATAAAGGCAAAGGAAAGGTATGTATTAAAAATCCAATTAAACTAACACACTCTCACACTTACTTCTTTCTAAATGCCTGCTGAAACAATTTCAACAATGACTGAAAGTGAATCTGTGGTAAAGGTACAAGGAGGCTAGTCCTATCTTCCTTTGTTCTTTATATACAGAGGTCAATTTCCTGAACAAAAGAACCACCACCCACTTTTAGAGGCTCTCTACACAGTTTTGAACCCTGGAAATGTTGGGGTTTGAAATGCCATTAAGAACCTCACTGGATTGAGGTTCCTTCCCTCAAAAAAATTCTTCCATGTGCAGAGGGTGGTTGAAGATCCAGTAAAGATCCAAGATGTTCCACATTCACATTTTACTAATAACTCCTGAATAGGACTTGATCTGTCTCACATTACATATTTGGCCACATTATTTTGTTGATCTACAATAACCTATTTTGTTGATCTACAATAACCTACAGTCTGGCTGAACAATCTTTTTGCTGCTAGTCCCACCACGGAGTGGTAAACAGCAAATCAGGTCTGTGCGTTACTGAAGCAGGCATGCTAGAATCTGATTACATGAATCCTATGTTCTTCTTTCTCTCACACCTGGCAAAACGTAGGCTGCTACTACACTGCAGGACTTTAACTGTCATGGCTCCATCCTATGGGATCCTGGGATTTGTAGTTTGTTGGAGCACTAGAGCTCTGTGACAGAAAAGGCTAAATTTTTCACAAAACAACAAATTCCATAGCACTGAGCCATGACAATTAAAGTGGTGTAAAAGTACATTAATTCTTCAGTATATGCAGCAATACAGAGCACACTACATTTTGTAAACTTTTTTTTTCAACTAAAACTCCCACAATTATTTTATGCCCTGCGGGCTAGGGAATTTGGGGAAGTCATGGTTATCCCCCTGCTCCTTATGAGATTGACACAGATATTGGATAAGTGCACAGTAGGAGCACAGTAGGATCAAGTATGCACACCCTGCAATGCTATGGGAAGGAGTCAGCCCATATATGTTTCATTTATTCAGTAATTCAAATATATGAGCAGTATATGCAATCAAGTTTATTGCCAAGCCAACTGTTTCTCACTGGGAAGAGTTCCAGCCCAGCATTTCCAAATATCTGTAGTGTAATACTTGCAAATAATCCTTACACTGACTTTAGCATTAGCCAACAGGATATACTGTTTATCTATCTTTTGATCTTCTAAATAAACTACAGAACAAAATACAGTTGGCATCAGATGTTTCTCACTTATGTGATGATTAGATTATCATAAACATTATTATCATCATCAGGGATCTGGGTTCTTGTGTAATATGAATTTTGGAACCATCTTTTAGAGATGTAGCTTCCACATTTTCTGGTTCATCAGTTATAGTCAGGAAGTACGTACACTGATTAATTACAAAGGCAAATGTGAGTATTGGGATGGCAAATCCCTATTGAATATGAGGAGAATATAAAAAGGTTTTACAGTACAAATCAAAGAGATGGATGTTGCAATGTCCTTTTACACCTATATTAATGAATCACAATGGCAAATACATCATAGGAAGCTATGTAGAATCTTTTTTTAAAAAAAATCACTTAGTGTATGTATTTTAAAATGAAGTATTAAAGACAGTACTGCATGCCAAAGTGCAGAGGAAGAGAATCAGTTCATTCATGAACTTTCAATTCAGGATAAATATAGTTGTTAAATCATTAGTGTATCTAATATAGTTATTTGTAAATTGCCACAACTAATATCCCATGTTGTATTTAAAATAGAAGGACTGGGGTTGACATTCCCCCTTTTCATGAAGACAACTTACACAGTGAATCTGCATATACATTTCTTATTTTACTTCTAATATATCCCTAGGATCTAATGTTATCCTCTTTTTTCTAAAAATGGCATTCTAATGGTTATAAGGAGCCCTGGTGGTGCAGTGGTTAAATGCTGGTACTGCAGTCACAATGTTGTATGTTTGATCCTAGAGGAAGGCTCCAAGATCCCCTCAGCCTCAGACCAAATCATATCACTAATACTTTAGGGAAAATCCATCAATATAACTATCACACAAGTTTATGCTCCAGCTACAGAATCAGAAGAAAAAGAAAGTAAAAAGTAAGAATCAGAGCAGAATCTTACTGGGAAATTTGGCCTAGCAACAAGAAATGAAGCAGGAGATTTACTGACTGAATTTTGCTAAACAATTTTGTTCATTGCAAACACATTTTTCAAGCAACCAAAGACGTGACTCTATACATAGATGTCACCTGATGCACAGCATAAAAATCAAACAGACTAGACAACTGGAAGCATAAGATGAGGAAGCTCCATTCACACTGCAAAAAGACCAAGAACATATATGGCACTGGCAATGAACTGATAATATAAAATATTAGAATAAAGCTAACGAAGAACACTAAATCCGCCATCATGCCAGAATACAAGCTGAAGAACATCGCTGCAGAACCAAAAGATGATGTGAAAAAGAGATTTGCAATATTAAGCCTAATTGACTAGGAGCCAGAAGAACTCTGGACTGAAGCCAGGAACATTGTCAAGGAGAAATGCAAAAATATCCTATCTGCATCTAAAAAGAAAGAGATGTCTCAATGGATGACAGATGAAATCTTCAGTCAATTATTGATAGGTGAGAAGGATTGCTAAAAGATAAAAAAATGGGTCCTAAAGCATATCAAAAGAGCTAGCATGGTGTAGTGGTTTAAATGTTGGACTATGGCTCTGGAGATTTTGAATCCTGGCTCAGCTACGTAAACCCACTGGATGACCTTGGGCAATTCACTCTCTCAGCATCACAGGATGGCAATGGCAAAACCCATCTAAAAAAACTTGCCACCCCCCCCCCCCTCATTATTATGGCCTTATGATTATGGCTAACATATGACCTTAGGGTTGCATAATTTGGAAACAACCTGAAGGCACACAAAAGCAACAAAGCAAATCAAGCCTGAACTCTTACTGAAGCCAAAATGACTAAACTGAGATGGTCATACTTTGGATGGATGACAAAACAGGAGTCACTAGAAAAGGCAATAATGCTTGGTAAGATAGAAGGAAGTTGGTAGAGAGGAAAACTGCATTCCAGATTGATAGACTCAATCAAGGAAACAACTGTACTGAGTCTGCAAGACCTGAGGAAGGATATTAAAGATTGGGTGACTTGGAAATGAAAGTCAACTTGACAGCAATTAACAGCAACAGAAATAATAATGCCTTTTCAATAGCCAATGTTTTCTAAAGACTACATTCTGCTGCTTGATTCAGTCTTTTTTCCTTTCCCAGAATGTTATCCTCATCTTATTTGCACAACAGTATGTAACTCATCCTCAATGGGAAAGAAAGTTTCTGTTCTTCTCTAATATATATGAATGATTGGTTTCTTTTTTAACAATTAGTCAATTATAGAATTTTATAATTTTTCTCTATTATAGATGATTGTTTACACAGAGGTGGAGTGAGTAGCAGTGTTACTGAAAATGGAGAAAACTAAATATTTCTTCCCCCATCTATTAGTTCCGGAGTTCCCTCTTTCCATTTTTCAATGGTATGTCAAAAGAACAGTAATCACAGAATCACAGAGTTGGAAGAGACCACAAGGGCCATCCAGTCCAACCCCCTGCCATGCAGGATCAAAACATTCCCGACAGATGGCCATCCAGCCTCTGCTTAAAGACCTCCAAGGATGGAGACTCCACTACACTGTGTTCCACTGTCAAACAGCCCTTACTGTCAGGAAGTTCCTGCTAATGTTGAGGTGGAATCTCTTTTCCTGCAGTTTGCATTCATGGTTCCGCGTTATAGTCTCTGGAGCAGCAGAAAACAAGCTTGCTCCCTCCTCAATATGACATCCCTTCAAATATTTAAACAGGGCTATCATATCACCTCTTAACCTTCTCTTCTCCAGGCTAAACATCCCCAGTTCCCTAAGTTGTTCCTCATAGGACATGGTTTCCAGAGCGTTCACCATTTTAGTCGCCTTCCTTTGGACATGCTCCAGTTTCTCCACATCCTTTTTGAATTGTGCTGCCCAGAACTGGACACAGTATTCCAGGTGGGGCCTGACCAAAGCAGTATAGAGTGGCAGTATTACTTCCCTTGATCTAGACACTATACTTCTATTGATGCAGCCTAAAATTGCATTGGCCTCTTTAGCTGCTGCATCGCACTGTTGAGTCATGTTCAACTTGTGGTCTACTTGGACTCCTAGATCCCTTTCACATGTTGTCTCATTCAGCCAGGTGTCTCCCATCCTATATCTGTGCATTTCATTTGTCCTCCCTAAGTGCAGAACCTTACATTTCTCTGTGTTGAATTTCATTTTGTTAGCTTTGGCCTAGCTTTCTAGTCTATTGAGGTCATTTTGAATTTTGATCCTGTTCTCTGGAATATTAGCTACTCCTCCTAATTTGGTGTCGTCTGCAAATTTGATAACTAGGCTCTGAATACTTTCATCCAAATCATTAATAAAGATATTGAATAGCACTGGGCCCAGGACAGAACCCTGTGGGACCCCACTGGTCACTTCTCTCCAGGATGAAAAGGAGCCATTGCTGAGCACCCTTTGAGTTCGGCCAGTCAACCAATTACAAATCCATGTAATGGTTACCTTGTCTAGTCACACTTTGCAAGCTTGTTTGCAAGGATGTCATGGGGAACCTTGTCAAAGGCCTTACTGAAATCAAGATACTATATCCACAGCATTCCCTTCATCTACCAAGCTGGTCATTTTAGCAAAAAAAGAGATCAGATTTGTCTGGCATGATTTTTTTCTCTGAAACCCATGTTGATTTTTTGTGATTATGGCATTGCCTTTTAAATGTTCACAGACTCTCTCTTTAACGATCTGTTCCAGAATCTTTCCTGGAATTGATGTCAGACTAACTGGACGATAATTGTTGGGATCCTCCTTTTTGCCTTTTTGAAGATAGGGACGTTTGCCCTCCTCCAGTCTGCTGGGACTTCTCCTGTTCTTAAGGAGTTCTCAAAGATTATTGCCAGTGGTTCCCATATTACATTTGCCAGTTCTTTTAATACCCTTGGATGTAGTTCATCTGGTCCTGGAGACTTGTATTCATTTAGGTTTAACCAGGTATTCCTGTACTATCTCTTTAATTATTCTGTACTGAAATTTCCCTATTCTGTCTTCTGGCCCATTATCATTAGGTTGAGAACCCTTTTCCTTTTCTGAGAAGACTGAAACAAAGAAGGTGTTGAGCAATTCTGCCTTTTCTCTGTCTCCTGTGAACATTTTGCCATCTTCTCCACGCAGTGGCCCAACTGTTTCCTTCTTCTTCCTTTTGCTGCGGACATACCCAAAAAAGCCCTTTTTATTGTTCTTAACGTCTCTAGCAAGCCTGAGTTCATTTTGCTCTTTAGCTTTTCTGACTTTATCCCTACATGTGCTGGCTATTTGTTTGAATTCCTCTTTGGTGATTTCCCCATATTTCCATTTCTTATACAGGTTCCAGTTGAAACTTAGCTCAGTTGTAAGTTCCTTAGTCATCCATCCTGGTTTCTTGAGACATCTCCCATTTTTCTTCCTCATTGGAACTGTTTGAAATTGTGTCTTCAGTATCTTCAGTATCTCCCTTTTGAGGAATTCCCATCCGTCTGGAAATCTCTTCTCTTTTAGTATACCTGACCATGGGATCTCCCCCAGTATTTCTCTAAGTTTATTGAAATCAGCTCTCCTAAAGTCTAGAACGTGTGTCTGACTATGCCCTGCTTCTCTTCTCCACTGTATAACAAACTCAAGGAGAACATGGTCACTCCCACCTAAGGATCCCACCACTTTCACCCCATCAACTAGGTCTTCCCTGTTGGTTAAGATAAGATCCAAAATAGCCGATCCCCTTGTTGCCTCTTCCACCTTTTGGACAATGAAATTGTCTTCCAGGCAAGTGAGGAATTTGCTAGACCTTGAGGATTTGGCTGAGTTTGACTTCCAGCAAATATCCGGGTAGTTGAAGTCCCCCATCACTACTACATCTCTCCTATCTGAGTGTGTGGTCATCTGTTCTAGAAAAGCATCATCCATTTCCTCCGTCTGACTGTAGTAGACACCCACTGTAACATCCTCGTTGTTTCCCTCTCCTTTAATTTTTATCCAGATGCTCCCCACCTGGCTTCCAGTATTGATGTCATGGATCTCTTCACTGGTGTAAATATCCCTGACATATAATGCTATTCCTCCTCCTTTCTTGTTTGTCCTGTTTCTCTTAAAAAGGTTATACCCCTCTATTGCTACATTCCAATCATGAGACTCATCCCACCAGGTTTCAGTGATGCCTATTATATCATATTTCCCTTGTTGTGCTAGGAGTTCAAGTTCATCTTGCTTATTTCCCATGCTCTGTGCATTAGTGTAAAGACATATAAGACCATGTGTCCCCTTTACTTGATGCCTGTGCACATTTTTTTGCCTCCTATTGTTGATACCTTGCCGTGTTTACCTTGTTCCCTCTATCTCAGTTTGAGTATTTTTTTTTCCAGCCCTTTTGCCTTCCAGAATGCTCTCTCCCTTCCTCACATAACTCAGTTTAAAGCCCTCCTGACCAGATTCTTCAGACTGTTGGCAAAAACATTTTTGCCAATTGGCGTGAGATGCAGCCCATCCTTTGCCAGAAGTCCCTCATGGAACCACAGCCCATGATCCAAGAATCCAAATTGTTCTCAGCGACACCATCTGTGGAGCCAGTTGTTGACATCTGCTATTTTCATCTCTCTTCCTGGACCCATTCAATGTTGTTAAATGCAAGCCCACAATAGTTTGTTGTTATTTTTGTTGTGTGCCTTCACATCATTTTTGACTTACAGAGACCAAATGCAAACCTTTCACAGGGTTTTCTTGGCAAGATTTGATCTAAGGGGGTTTGCCTTTGCCTTCCTCTGAGGCTGAGAGTGTGTGACTTGCCCAAGGTTACCCAGTGCGTTTCCATAGCCAAGTAGGTATGTGGAGCCTGATCTCCAGAGTCTTAGTCCAATGCTCAAACCACTACACTATTATGGCTTTTGGCCACAACAGAACAGATATGCAAAGTGGTCTGTCAGCACTAGAAAATTAAGCAACAACAGTGGTCAATGAAACATGCCAGAGAATACTTATACAATGGGAACCATACAGAATAAGAGCAACTGTCACTGTGACATTCTCTTCACAGCTACCATTGAAATGTTCATGCACTTTTGCAGCCCCCATTCATATCAGAAATCAGTGTCCAATTGTTAATTCTTATCATCTTCCAGTTCTTTACTTCATGTTCCATTTTCATTGGAGATCAGGACAACTTTAATAAGAAGCAAGGATTTCTGCTACCTGTCACAGGATTACAGAACAGTATGTCAGTGGAGGTTTGGCACAGCACATCATCAGAAGCTTTTAGAAGGGACTGTCAGAATTAATTACCTCTTCAGGAAAGCATCTGGGAGCTGACATACAGGAAATTTGTATTAGACACTTCTGCCTTTAAATTTGGTTTATTCCTAAGGTTATGTTTTCTGGTTTTAATTATTGTTAGCCACCTGATCTGCAGAACTGGTAGCATATAGATGATGATGAAAGTGAAGCAGCAGCAGCTTGTGCAAAAGAACTTCCTGGTGGATAATTCTTTAATATTTCCCCTTGTTCATTCAGGAGCTGTTCATTTTACATTTTGAACACAAATAAGGAAGTCACAGAACATCTGGAAAAAGTAGCAGTATGCTACTTTTCCTATTTAGCAACATCCAGTTGTTATCGTTGTTTGTAGTGGTGATTGGGTTTTTTTTGTAAAAAAACCCACAACATTTTATATCTTTTGTAAAAACAACAACAACAACAACAACAACACTTTATATTCCTTTGTTTCATACTCCTGGTTCTTCAATGCCTACATTTCAGGAGCACACTCCCAGTGCTTTTGAGTTATTTTGGAAGTGAATACTTTGGCTAGCATCCATCTACATAGCATCTGCAATGCCATCCTTTCCTCATATTAATTAACATGTTCTTTCCGGAATAAGCACTATTGGGTGGGTGCCTGCTCCACTAATACATCCTTTCTTCAATATTCTTTTCAGGGTTGCTTTTCCTTTTCCCCTTTTTACAAAAAAAAAAAAAAAAGAAGAAGAAGAAGAAAACAATGAATTCTTGTTCTTATTTTCCCATACCAATAATTCCATGTTTTTTGTGTTTGTGTGTGACATCTATGACTTCAAGTGCTCATAGTGAATAGAGATCTGATCTAAGAAAGAACATACCACAAATTAAGACACAGATATATTATTATTTTAAATGATTATATCTCTCCTTTCTCCCTTGGAGTGTAGTGGTGTCTCCTTCCTTGGAGGTCTTTAAACAGAGGCTGGATTGCCGTCTGTCGGGGATGCTTTGATTGAAAGTTCCTGCATGGCAGGGGTTGGACTGGATGGCCCTTTTGGTCTCTTCCAACTCTATGATTCTAAGATTCTATGATTCTCCCAATAATGGGGCACCTAACAACATATTTAAAACAATACAAGTTAAAAACCATGCAAAGGACAAAATAAAAATATAAATATAAGATTTAAAAACAATCAATTGAGTCAAAACATTAAAATATATTTTAAATGAAATAGCATTCAAATACAAATACAAAGGATATGTAGGGATCAATGAATCTGTATGTTTTGCTATTTCTGCACTGGATTTTTAACATCTCAGATTTTCTAATTTCATTTAATGAAGAAATTTGTGAATTTTGACTCCCCCCCCCATCCAAAATGAAATTCTAAGTTATTTGCACTGATCCAGTTCCATGTTTTACCTTCTTGCCACTTTGCTGTTAAAGACAAGGAGCTTGCCAGAAAACAAAATGAGGCAATCCTAGTTCTGCATCTTAAATATGGTGGAATGCACAAAGAATCCAAGATAGTCTCCACCTCAGTGGGCAAATCTGTCTATGTTGTTTTTCTGTATATGTAAAATTTAGAAATCTCAAGTTCCTTGTACGTTCTATGAAGAAATGTACAAATATTTGTGAATTCTTATTAAAAATAACCAATCCTCATCCATTCCTACTTGTAAGTCACTCATTGATCCACTATGTACCAATAGTATGTACTATTTGGGCATGATGCTGCTGGCAGTAATTCATGCTGAACCACTGCAATCATGATTCTGGGACTCTGCTGGGAAGAATCGTTAACAGATGGCAAATTCCAGTTGTAATAATTTTGCTTCTTACATAGGAAGGTCATATTTTGGAAATATCATAAGATTTTTTTTTTAAAATGAGTATTAAGTAGTCAGCATGTGAAAAAACGTATAGTAATTTTAACTCAACATGAGATGGTATCCTCACCTAAGATTATCAGGAAAATTTTAATCCTTACTGACATAGAGGAATGAAATGATTGTGACAGTTTTAAACCTAGCATTAAAGTGTATCTTGATGTATATAATCCAAATATTTGAATCAGTGGTGCTCCTTCATACTTTGATCCAGTATGTTACATTTAAGTCAATATATCTATATTTTTTTTTAATCAGACAGAATTTGCAGGTTAGGAATAACTGGCAGACCCCTAAGTATGCTATGAGGAAGCAGCACCCTCTGGTGGAATAAGTTCAAGATGATATCAGAGCACCAACATGGCATACAATATGGGGAAAATTATATACTCCATCCAGACAGATGCCATCATAATTTGTACTTTGCTCACCATGTTAGGAATCCAATGTTATGGGCCAAGGTTTTATTATTAAAATATTCCATAATAGCTTTTCTTTTTTTGTGTATGTATGTCATCATAGCATGTCTTTGAACTGTAACATGTACAAGTACACTGTTTTCCAACCCTATGTATCATGACATGTGCCATTGCTCATTACATATCCTTTTCTGCCTGTTTTCACTTGTATAATAAATGTAGGCTATTCCAAGGGTATAAATGGGTCTGAAACCTAGTGGAGCCTGAAATCTCACTAGAAGCCAAAAGTCCTGAGCTTACAAGCCTTGAGCAAGTTTGTTAACGATCAGAGCTCTTAGAGGGCCCATTTCTAGTTTTGCCATAAGACAAGTCCAACAATTCTGGGCAAATAAAACTGGGCAAATACATGAATTTATTGATGGACTTTTCTTTGTCCAGTGGTCAGTCTGGGAGCCATTTTGTAACTGTCTCAAAAAGACAACTATTAGAGATGAACAAGCTCATTTGCAACCTTTGCAATGAAACACTTCTACCTCTTGACTACTAGGTAGTCAGCATAAAGCATATTGGAATTTGTACTTTGTGTTCACAGCAGTAGATCAACATGAATACACATCTGACATAAATCTCCCCCAATATTTAAGCTGATTGATTCCTTTGGTGAATAGTTATTATGACAAGCCACAGACTGGTAAAATACAGGAATAATACACTAGCTATTACAAAACTATAGATTAGTCTGAGAGGATGTACCACTCAAACATTTGAAAGTTACTCACAGTTGATGCAGGGGGAATAAAGGACAAGCCAGAGGTAGGAGAACAAAACAAAAAAACCAAAAAAAAAAAAAAAAGACAAAAACAAAAAAACAAAATAATAATAATAAACTTTTGATTTCAAAATATGACTTGGGACTCTTTTGTAAATGGAAGGTGGCAGGTCATTCCATACTCTTATCATGATTTGTAACTTAAGGCCAAGACAGATGGCCCAAAAGCAGCATGGCGGCGGTGATACTAGGGTTAGGGACTGTGCACCAACCAGACAGTCCCTAACCCTAGTACATCATGGTGACAGCTTCATGGCAGCATCCTGTCTACACAGGCACTGCCATGATGATGTCACCACCACAGAGTATCTGCACGTCTCTGTGTGTAACTTACAAGTGCCCCAATGGCGCACTTGTGACTTAACATAGGTGTCACAAAAAGAACCTGGAATAACTGGGTTCTTTTTACTCCAGAGGGATGTTGCACGGTTTGGCAGCTGTGGCATTCCTCTGGTGTTAAAATGGGCACCTGCAGGCCGCCCCTTCCATGGCAGTCTGTACTACCCCTTAGTTACATCAGCAGCAAAGGGGGATTTGCTATGTTTTTGTCTCCAGCATTTTCCAACAAAACATACAGTCATAGTTCCGTAATGTACACCACCACAAACATTGTTATCATCTATCCTGAAAAAAAAAATCATATTTTCCCTACCAGCTATAAAAGGCATAATAAAATGGTGTTCCAGTTTGTAAAACAAAAGATGAAAGAACTTTAATTCATTCAAGGAATGTAAAGAATATTTGCAGCAATTTCTTTATTCCCCAGAAAGGAAATGTTTTTAAAAATGTGAACATGATTTTTCAGGTCCCTATGAATGTGAAGAACCCAGCTTCTTTTTTTTGTCATTAATGGTACTAGCTTAAAACGTTCCTTTTTCTTTTGCTTTTTTGTGTGTGCAATATTTTATGTTTTGTGCTTAAAAAGTCTTTGTGATTTTGTCTTTCAATGGTCCTGAAATATCAAGCATCAAACTTGTGCAAGAACTCTCTCCATATTGTAGCAGCTTTCAGTATTTATATAAACTAACAGGACAGGAGGCAGATTAGGAGAAAACTTTCAAGAACACTGAGAAAGTGAGCTAGTCCAATGTGAATGCATTATCCACTCCCATCATATGGGACACAGAAAGCTTTTCATTCTGTTTATTGATGAAAAATGTAGCACCACCTATTGGTGAAATTGGTGAAAATTTTAAAAGCCTTGCCTGGTTGGTCTAAGATCAGATGGATAGATGGAAAGCATATGACAATGTTAAATAACGTGAGAAGAAGATCCAGTACATTTACAGCTTCCCTGGATTTTTACCCCAGGCATAGTGAGACACTGGTTTTGTAAAGATAGATTAATTAGAAAGTTGATACCTATTTTATGAAAGCAGTTAATCCTCACCAGTGCTCTGTTCTGAAATCACATTTAGGGCACAGAAGTTTAGCAGTCCTTTGGTACAAGATAAAAAAATCTGTGATCCCCTGAGAGCAGTCTATGATTGCATCTACACTGTAGAAATAATGCAGCTTGACACCACTTTAAATGCTGTAGCTCCACACTAAAGAATCATGGGATTTGTAGTTTTACAAGGTCTCTCATCTTCTCTGCCAAAGAGTGCTTGTCTGCCTCAAAACTACAGATCCCAGGATTCTGTAGAACAGAGCCATGGTAGTGAACGTGGGGTCAAATGTTTTTATTTCTACAGTGTAGATGTCCCCTACAAAAGTTACTTTTTTTGGATGACACAAGTTGTTGGACCCAAAATGTTTTTCCCCACTCAAAGACATGGTATATCCCATTCAGAGGATCCAAGGTTTCTTGAGTTACCCCGATGCTCTAAAAAAAAAAAAAAGACATCTGACTGCAAATTTCTTATCTTTGTTTGTGTACTACTGCGACAGTCCCAAATCCAGCACACACCATTGTCCAGAACAGAAGATATTATTTATAATTAGATACATGGAACAGACAACTGAAACTTCACTGAGGAAAAGACTGTAAGGAAAGTCAAAATGGACAGATAAATAGATGATACATAAAAAGTTACAGTAGATGAAAAATATCTGAAGACTTAGTGTCTTGCTGGCACTAGGGTCACTTGGGGAAATAAAAGACAGGGCCCCTGTCCCTTCAACAGTTGTGCAGAAGAAGGAATTTCAGTAGGTGTTGCTTGTCACACAAGCTTCACCTGCTGAAATTCCCTCTTCCACACAATTAAGGAACAGAAGCCCTCCCCATTATTTCACTTGGCAACACAAGTAGGGATAAGTTTGGGTAGGTACATAACCCTGTACCTGAATGTTGCCCCTGGGTCCAGCAGCTTCCCAGATCTTCATTAAGAGCTTATCAGACGTATTGAGTTCCAAGGACATGAGCTCTGTAACTATGACCACCTGAATATGGTCACAGAGTCCTCAGCAGAACTTTGGGCTCAACACATAAAGGGCTGTGAACTTGCTGAGTGCATCAACATGTTGGGCACAGTTTGCATGCACAACCGTGTCCCTGGTGCCAGTTTAGCCTCATAGCACTGTCTCCCATGCTAAAATTCCTTCCTTTAATAGGTTTTGGGCATTTAATACAAGGTGCTCAGCCAACCAGCCAGAGCTAAGGGCTGAGAATAATAAATCTGGAATGCACAATGTACTAATTATGCAAAGTTTTGCCTAGTAACAATTCATTGCCCTTTATCAGATGACACCAAAGACACTAACAGAAACTACAGAACCTTGGTCCTTTAAGACATCAAATAAGTATGTACAAAGGAATGGGGCATGCAACACATGACTGAAGTGTTGAACGTTGACTCAAAACACAAATAAATCTAATTTAATGGTTCTACTCTAATATTTATTAAGAGTATACATCCCCAGTGTAAATAAACAAATGTGAAGAAAATGAACTTTAGCAAAATTATTGAAATGTGGAATTTAGAAAAAAATTCTGAATCTTGCTCGAGTCCTGGAAAATTGGGGCTTTGGCTTCCTTTATTATATCTGATATCCTATTATTAGTCTCAACTAGAATAGACTGATTGTGTCAATGAGATTTACCTATTTGTTGACTTACTATTTTACAATTTATTCAATGGGCTTACTTTAGGGCCATTATGCACCATTATGTTGTATCTCAATAGATCCACCCTTACAGTAGAGAAACACTATAACTAACTATCCTCTTTAGCATGAGAACAGTCCCACAACATCAGATACCTGTATCATCTTATACAGTCATTTGAATTTTCATGGCTCATCACAATTTGCATCTTTCTCTGTCTCACTGTACCCGGATTGCCACCCCATATTGATGTAATATGCTGGAATACCTGTGGCTTTAAAATGGTATTCTATATATACATTTGAAGAAATAGATTGAAATCCATGAAAGCTTATGCTAAAATAAATTAATTAATCAAAAAGATTTCACTACATTCCCAACCTCTCTCGCCTTTCCTCAAAGCTAAAATGAAATATGCATACATGACAACAAAAAAGACTTTTACCTAGCAGTTGAGAAGACAATGATACAATGTGACCTCTATTGAAATACATAAATTCCTTTTATTCAACAAACTACAAAATCAATAATATATTGGACATATATTAACCTATCACATGCATTTAAATTATGTATGCAATAGCAGAATTATTGCAACAATGAAAAAAACATTGGAAATGTTTAAAATTTGAGAAATTATACAGATAATAAATGACAATCATGTACTTGAAGCTTGGAAACAAAACAGAAAACTGAATTATTGCAACAGAGTTGATCTATAGATAGTTTTTGGCAACACTTTTGGGAAGCAATATATGTGATGGAGAAAAATGTGTTTGAAATTCTAGGCAATTAAGGTTAAACCTCTATCAAACAACGCAATTTGCCCTTATATTAGAATGGTACATGATGTTCCACTTGCTGTATGAAAAAAAAGTGAGATAAACATCCCAGAGATAATAACTACATGGAGAGGGTGGGATTGGTTGGCTTTTTCTTCAGTTTGCCATGTTGGCTAGGACAAGGAAGTTTTAATTCAACACATTTGGAGAGCACTACATCCCTGTTCAGGTGTTATTCCCCTGAACACAAGACCAGGGCAATGCCTATCCATGTCCCTCTGCAACATAACTGTCCTCCTATGGAAATTCCAAATTCAATTTAAAAAAAAAAAACCTGATGTAATCTCAAGAAAAGAAATGCTTCCTTTCTGAACTCTAATTTTGATATTATATATCAAATTCCTCCAGCTGAATGTCCACCAATTCCCATCCTCTGCAGCTAGATTTTGCACGTTAGTTATAGAATTTACATAAATCCTTGACTATTGATTAGATTTTAAAAAGGATTTGTTTTACATAAAGTGAATACAGGAGCTATAGTAATGAAAGATTTCGAGGCGTAATGAGTATGCAATGTAACACATTCCTATAGTATGTTATATAGGTCACTGCAAGAGCAATGACAAATTTCAATGAGGAATCAAAATTTGGGATGTACATCACTGCAATCAATTTGAAGCCTGGTTCTATGGTTCAGATCTGATCCTGATTTTCTATCAGTTTTTAATCTGGATCCTGAATCTGAATTGAGATTTAGGAATCCAGATCATTACTCCTCTTGAATCCAAAAAGGCTACAATTTATTATTATCTCCGAAATCTGTGAAATCTCAGAAACTTTGATGACATGGAAGACCCCAAACAGGGGATTACTCAGTTTCAGACAGGTAACTTCAGAGACTTTTTGCCAGCCATCTGTAAACTTTGCATATGTTTGTAGTTTTGTGAAACATTTGGCCTTCACTGTCAGAGAGCTCTGGTATCACAATAAACTATAGTTTCCAGAATGAAACAGTATTGAATTATGGTAGTTAAAGTGGTGTCAACCAGGATTATTTCTGCAGTGTGGATACAGCCTATATCTCCCTATACAAGCCAGCATGCATTTTAAGAATCACAAAGGGAGGGCTTTCTCTCAATTCCACCCACTTTCACAGGCATCAGCCCTGGTGGCACAGTGGTTAAATGCCTGTACTGCAGCCACTCACTCAAAACCATAAGGTGGTGAGTTCAAGACCAGCATAAGGGCTGAAGCTCGACTCAGGCTTGCATCCTTCCGAGGTCGCTAAAATGAGTACCCAGATTGTTGGGGGGCAAATAGCTTACAGTTGTAAACCGCTTAGACACTCCTTAAGGGTATGAAGCGGTATATAAATGAAACTGTTTTTGTTTGTTTGTTTATTTGTTTGTTTATGTTTGGTGAGGACATGGAAGAGAGCCTTCTCCATGACTGCTCCCAGGCTGTGGAACTCCCTTCCACAGAAGGTCTGATTGGCCCCCTCTCTGCTCTCTTCACCTGGCAGGTGAAGACTTTTTGGTTTACACATGCCTTTAAGATGCAAATTGTGTTAGCCGTAGTCTGTGTGAAGTGACGTGCTGTCAACAACTGAACTAACTATAGCTAGATTTTATGGCCAGTTGCTTGCAAATGAACATTCAAAAGGCAGAAAGAACAGTTCAGAGGCAATAAAATACTGCTAGAGGACACAGCTCAGTGGAGTAAACATATTAGAGCTTAAGCCAGTAAAGAAGATTCTCTGTTTAGAGGATTAAGATATTATAATGCAAAAACCATGTTGGTTTTCATTTGAATTTTTTCTGTTGTCGAAGATTGACTTGGATTTGAACTTACTCTGGCTTGGGAGGGAGTGAAAGGACAGGCCTAGCAACACCATCAGGCCTGGCCTCAAGTAGAAGGGCCCTCCCTCCATGACAACACCATCTGGCCTAGGAGGGAGTGAAAGGGCAGGCCAAACTCCATTGGGCCTGTCCTAGATTAAGAAGCAGAGCCCTCCCTCCATGACAAACAAACAGCTTCATTTATATATCGCTTCATACCACCTAAGCAGTGTCTAAGCTGTTTACAACTGTAAGCTACTTGCGCCCAACAATCTGGGTACTCATTTTAGCAACCTTGGAAGGATGCAAGCCTGAGTCGAGCTTGAGCCCTTTGGCTGGTATTGAACTCACAACCTTATGGTTTTGGGTGAGTGGATGCAGTACAGGCATTTAACCACTGCGCCACCATCTGGCCTAGAAAGGAGTGAAAGGGCAGGCCAAACTCCATTGGGCCTGTCCTAGATTAAGAAGCAGAGCCCTCCCTCCAGTCCATCTGCCTTGGTCCAGGCCTCAGAGGGAGAGAAGATCTGATGGATCTGATCCCCTTCTCCACCACCATTTCTTTCTCCTTTTGTGTTGTGTCTTTTTAGATTGTAAGTCTGAGGGCAGGGAACCATCTAATCAAAAATAATAATTGTAAGACACTCTGATAGCCTTTAGGGCTGAAGATCAGGGTATAAATAAATAAATATTATTATTATCAAATCCAACCTGTTTTAATATTTTAATTTCTGCATTGGTCATTAGCTACTGATACACATAGCTGTGTATCTGCATACAGGTTGATTAATAAACAGCACCAGAAACAGGTCAATAAGTAATACGGGTCAATAAGTAAATAGCATTCTTGTCTTTTGAGGCTATGTTATTGGTGATGAAGTAAAAGTGCAAGTGGGTAGGGCACAGTTTGGTATGGTTAGTGGATTTCTCAGTCTAGTTGAATATAACATCATTTGGATCTCATGGTGCAAGGATGGTCCCAGTGATGTGTGCAGAACATCCTGCTTCCTCACCTAGACTGCACCTATCAGTTCCTGTCTATTGTGCTACATTAGCTCTATGCAAGCTCCTGATGAAAGAAGCAGTCTCTGCTATAGAAGACCTGGCTTTATGATATCCTATACAAATGCAAAATTTGGCATTCTCTAGCTAAAATCTCATTTTCTGGAATAAAGGCCATTATATTCTTTCTCCCAGAGGATACTGGTCCCACAACTGCAATAGAAACTGCAGTTGGGTTGAAATTATTCTCACTCTTATACATCATTTATGCATTTTTCCAAGATGATTGGTAGTCAGTAAATATGTCGTATTAGCATCTGACAGGTATGAGCTGTAAACTAAAATGCCAGATGCATCCCTCCTTTTTTTTCTTTTTAATTTAAAACCTATATGAAAACCTGACATCAGAGTTATTTCATATTGCTAACTTGCAGATTATCATAAAATTGTATTTGAAAGAAAGTGGAATATTATACCAAGAATCAATTTGTTTTATGAGTATGAGCTGTCTTTCTTCAAATGGCCACACTGAGCAACAAAGTAGAGTCTAATTCTTCCCTGTCTGAACTCCCTAATCAATTTTAATTAATCCTATCTCAAGAGATTAGTGAGTTAGTGAAGACACACAATGACAAAGAACAGTCCAGCAATGACAGTGAAAATTACACCAAACTGCCAAATAATAATAATAATAATAATAATAATAATAATAAAATTGTTGTTGTTGTTGTTGTTGCACACCAACATCCCTGCTATGGATTCAGTGATTTGTTTCAGATCAAACTAGACATTAAGGGGAATATGGACTCCCTGTGATTAATATATTTTCTTAAGAGATACAGTGCTTGTTATTCACTGGGGTTTGGTTCCAGGTCCCTCCGTGGACAACAAAATCCCTGTATGCTCAAGTCCTATTAAATATAATGGCACAACAAAATGGTGTCCCATATATGAGATGGAAAATCAAGATGTGCTATTTGGAATTTATACTTTTTGGGAGTATTTGCAAGCCGTGTATACTCAAATCCATGGATAAAAAATCCGTGGATCAGGAGTGCCAACTGTATATGCTTCATCAATCAGGCTTGTAAACTAAAGTCCATGTTTATCCTCCCATGATCGATCACAAAAGCATGTTAACTGCAAGATGCATAGTTGAGGACAACCATGTGGTATGACAAATGGATATCTTTCACACCTTGAAGAAACATCTTTTCTAAATACATACTAAATATATCATCAGGTTTGATCCTAAATTCCTCATCTGTTTTGAAGGCTTATTTTAAAGGTGCACACCAAAGAACTATATAATGTAATAATAGTAGTGGCAGCTGGAGGGGAGGAAAAGCCATCAGAATGCAAATGACACTTTTTAATATTATTGTTATCAGGAGAGAACCTCCTTTCAAGGGAAGCTAGAATGGTCCCTTCATTGCTGTCCTTCCATCAGCAAGAAAAGGCGGGTCCCCCCTCCCCAAACAGGCTTTTGACAACTGAGAGTTTTTAAATAAAAGGGGTTAAATAGGAGGCTGTATTTTACGTTGATTTCTTGTATGTTTTAAATTCCTTTTAAATTGTTTTTAATGCTAGTGACTGTTTAACAACAGTCTAATGTTAATCTTTCATGTTTTAGCTACTGGTTTTGGTTTTAGATGGAAGGATGGGATACATATAAGGTTAACAACAAAATTTTCATTGATAAGAAGAGAATGGGTGAATTCTGGAGAATGAAATCTCAATTTCTGCATTTTTCTTTGCTTGTCTGACTGTTTAGAATGCTGCCATGTTGGAAATTGGTTAAAATGCAAATCACTGGTTTGGAGATGAAACTAAAAGCTGACTTCAAAAGATACTGAGAGCCAAAGGGATTTATATGAGAACTTAACCTTATCTTACTTACTATATATTTCTAAGGGCACTTTTAGAGGTCAGTCTGACACAATACTATGCCTACAAGTCATTTTACTGTTCAGTTTATCAGTAAGCTGATGCAAAATCAGTGCAGCAGTGAAAACCACATTGCTCTTCTTCTTGATCTAGCCACAACTACTGAGGTAAAAGAGGAACCTCTTGGGAACTCCATGAAAACAAAATGTTCTTCCATGTCAGACACCATTAACTTAAATAAATCATTCTCAATGGAATCTAATTGGTGATGTATCTTGAAGACTGTGGTCCAAAGCACATTGCAGAAGTAATCCAATTTGAGACCGCTTTAACTGCCCTGGCTCAGTGCTAGGAAATCCTGGGAATTGTGGTTTATTATGGCACCAGAGCTCTCTGACAGAGAAAGCTAAATGACCCAAAAAACTACAGTTCCCAGAATTCCCTAGCACTGAGCCAGGGCAATTAAAGTGATCTCAAACTGGGATTATTTCTGCAGTGTGTTTTGGACCATAAGTGCAAATCCTTGGTCAGTCATAGACTCACCAGCTGGTCTGCTGTTCCTCAGTCTCATTTCTGTTTTTACAACCTAAAAATTAATTAATTAATTAAATGAAAATAATGAAAATTAAAATTAAAAAATGATGGATATAAAGATAATTGCCAGGCAAAATACCTTGAAACTGACAAGCTATTCAAAACGTATATTTGATCTCTGGAAATCCTTTGGTATGTATTAAGACTGCTTTGTTAGCAATAGCAAGTACATTTCTGTACCATTTACAGATGTAGTAAGCAGTTTACAAAGTGTAAACTAATTCCCCCCCCCCCAACAATCTGGGTACTCATTTTAGCAACCTACGGAAGAATGCCCGGCTGAGTTGACCTGGAGCCCCTGGCTGCAATTCAACTCACAACCTTGTGGTTTGTGAGTGAGTGGCTGCAGTACAGGCATTTAATTGCTGTGCCACCAAGGCTTCATTGCTACTAGTTAAGAAAAAAACCAACTTTCTTGTACTTCTAAGATGATCTGCCTAGGCTGATATTACTCCTTTATATAACTGTGAAAGATATAAGCACTTCAATCTCCATTGTTTCAGTTTATGATACCTGTCACTGGATTGTAACAACAAAAAGTACTTACCTGTATTTATGAAGCTCTGACACACAGCGTTGTGGCTGGTTGCACATCTACATTGACATCCATCTTATCTTTGGGTTACCTCAATCTGCAAGAAACATGGACTTGTCTATGCACACTAAGGCAAATTCAGAGGGGCCTGTCCACACAGTTCTCCATTTCAAATACATGCCAGACCAATAAATCACAATATGTCAGCCATATGGCTGTGACCATTTCAATTCCCCCCTCCTCCTCTCCCCATATATCTGGATTTTCCACTCAAGACTGGGATAAATTCCTACTTTTCCCCCTCTGGATTAAAGCCATGAGATGATGATAAGGCCTAGATTCAGTCCCAATCATTGTTTGCACAGCTCACTGTGAAAAATAGTTGAGACTGTTTTATCTGGCCCATGTAGATTCATATCCTTTTTCTACAGTATAAAAATCAGAAACAAGGAATAATTATGTGGGATCTGAAACATATGAGCACTATCTCATATCTCACTTTGGGACAGCAACCATACAAGAGAGTTTTGAAGAGAGATGGCTCAGCACACTTGCAGCTTAGGTAGTGCTGCCTCAGCCATCCTCACTGAACTATCAGTCTGTCGGGATAAGGCAAGCAGTAAACAGTGCTCATCCATGGGAAACAACATCTACCTCCCAGTCTGTGAAAAAATCATCCAAGCTAGTTCATAGTCTCTAACCTGCTTTCTTGACCCTTGGAAACAAACCTAGCCTACTCTTTTGTGTATCTTTCTTTCTACATATCTTGCTTTTCCTGACTGCTGACTGGTTCGTTAACTTCTTGATCTCTGGACTGCTAATTACCCATATATCATTTCTCATTGCCCAGTGAAATATGGAACATCTGCATCTTTGCCTTCCCAAAATGGAACCAATGTTTTCAAAATCATCTGATGATCTGAGCAGGCAAAAGTGTCACCCAAATGCCTGCAGGGCTGTATTCAGCATGACTGAATTCCATCATCATCTCTCTTCCTGCCCTTAGAGTCAGAAACCTATCTGGGGACAGGAAAGGGAAAAGGCAGTGGTAGTGAGTGAGTATTTTCAGGAAGCAGTTAACCCACCAGAACAAAAATGACCCATTGGCCTGATCTAGACGGGCATGAAAGAGCATGATAAGGGCTAAAAAAGCCGCGAATAGGGTTAGGGAGGGTGCAGCTTTCACACCCTCCCTAACTCTAGCACGTATGAGCGCCACCATTATTAAATGGCGGTGTCCATACAGGTGTGCCATGATGGTGTCATGGCGTGCGCAGCTGCTAGATGCGCTGCACACGCCATGATGCCTTTGCACCACAGGAGGGCGCAAATCGCGCCCTTTCTGTGGCGCAAAAAAGGAGGTCCAAACGGAGCTCCTTTTTAGCGTCTGGTTTTTGCTGCGGCTTTTAGATAGCCGCGGCAAAGACCCAGGGAGAAAGGGTCTGCGGCGGCGGCCCCTTTCTCCCTTCAGCCCTGCCTCCTCAAGCAGGGTGCATGTGCACCCGCTTAGAGGCCATGGGGAACCGGCAGTTTGCCACTTTCCCGCAGCCTCTGGAAGTGGCGGGATGGAGCCGCAGAGGCTGCCAGTCTGATAGCCTTGGCCCCATCCCACTGCTTCCTGGGGCAATCGCGGACCGCCCCTTTTGGGCAGTTTAGAATCTCCCTATATGTTCCAGAATCCCCAATGAGAAACTGACAGTACCTATCTGGACAGTTGGACTGAAGCATTGCCAGCCAAATTTGACAGTAGGCCATTTCTTTCCTGAAATAATGCCGAAATATGCCTTACGAAATGCTGGTATGGAGATCATGGGTTTTGTAGTCCAAGAAACTAATTTGCCAGGGTAGCTCTTTTAGATAACAACTGCCCATAATCCCTGCCATTTTAGACATACACATGAAATAAAAGGTAGAATTTTCCTTTGAGGCAGTTGCATTTACTGTAAAGTAATAAACTGTTCAGTGCTATGCTATTCTATACTAATATGTTGTGAAACAGTGAAAACTAAAAAACAGCAAACATTTCAACCCAATACTGAAGTGTTATGCCTTTCCAATGTCATGATACCCTGATCTCATGCTGGATGGTTCCTATTAAAGACTAGAAATCAATCTAACAAAAGGCAAGAATTTTTGAAAAGAAAGAGGGAGGAAAAGGGGGAAGAAGATATACCCACACATCCGCCATCAGCAAAACAACATCAGAAATGGCACACCCACAAGGGAAGCAGATCCATCTGGGCTTTGAAAATTCACTGAGAAATACAATCACATCACCTTGTAAAGGTTTATATTTCCTGTTGTTCTGGAATAAAGGCTGGATCAATCTGAGGGAGGCATGTATTGTGTGAACTGAAAACAAGAAGACCTGTATATGATCTCATCATTCTTTGGTCTGGATTCTCCACTGACAGCAAACAACCTGAAAGTTAATCTAGACAAGGTGGGAGTACTGTTGGTTGATATGAAGGGAATTTGCAACCAGTATTGAACAGGAAACAGGGTGGCTCGTGAACTGACTGGAAGGGTACATCTCTCACCATTTTGTGGTAGAGAACCACCACCACCACACTGTTCAATCCACATCATGGTACATCTTGAGTTGTACTCAAAGAACCTGTTGCTTGATATTTATTACTACAACCAGTGGACCAGTGATATAATTTCCCTGATGGAGTTGTATCCTGGCCATCTGTTGAACTGGGGCATAACACACTTTCAAAGGAGTAAACAATCTTCCTGTTGCTCTGGATCTTCTGGGAAGATCCAGAGCCTTCCGTCCCTGTGCCATGGTGGTTGTCTGCACACACACACACATATAAAATTAAAGGCCTCTGATGGTTTTATGTACACATTTTCACATGTGGACTAGTATTTCTTCCACAGTTTCTTTTAAGTGTGGCCTTTATTCCTAATCGACTGCATCATGGAATTTGTAGTCTTTTGTAGATTTTTTATCTTAAAAAACTATTAAAAACTGAAAAATTAGATAACCTCAAAGTACATTGCTACAAAATTTTTGCAAGTATTTCTGTAACTAAAATATTGTGGGTAATAATAAAAATTAAACAGAGTAATTTAACAAAATGATTGAATGTATACAAATATATTAAGGTAATTTTTAAAAGATGAAAAACAGAAAGTTTGAATGATAAAATGTTTACATTTTATTTATTTACTGGCTTCTGAATACAGTTTCATACAAATAAAATAATAAACGTTTGTTAATGCTTGCTATAGAACCATAACCTTGGGCAGTCCAAAACTTTATTAGTCTAATTTGTGTAATAATAGAATGTAGGCTTTCTGTTTAAAGTTATATTTCTACCTTAGGGCTGTACATACAGCTTTGGGTAAGACCTGAAACCATGTGAGTGAGTTTTTCTCTTAATGATGACATAATGCCAACTTTTTTGTCCACCTGCTGTGAGAAGCTGAGTGAAGCTTAAAAGTATTAAACTCATAAATTAACCTTGCCCATGCAGTTATGTAAGGGTGGCAAGTTTCCAAGAGCTGTTGGCAAGACACAGCTGTGCTCCCAGGCCTTGTTTGCCCCTATTTTTGATTAAATCTCTCACTTCATTCCAGTGACCTTCACTAGGGGTGTCATGAGTACACACTGTTTTTTGAATAACTGGAAAGGTTAGATCACTGAATATCATTGGTGATACCTTCTAATTCTTTTTTAAAAAAAATTGGTGAAGGCACTTGACACTAAACTATATTGATCTGTATTTAAAATCTGCCGAGATAGCAAGCACAATGAAAGAAAAAACTAGACAAACCCCTGTCTCTGTGTTGCCAGCATCTGAAAATGCCTTAAGCCTACCTGCCAAAACACCCACCTCTGCTTATTCTCAGCAAGAGTAATAAAATAAAAGCAAAAACGGCAAGCAAATACTTTCTCCTCTCTTTCTCCCTCCCTCCTTTATGAAAAAAATAAGAATGAGAAAATTAATTAGATTGAATAGAAGGTCAGCAAACTCTGCCTTTAATAACAGTGTGTTCTTGTTGCTGGGATACAAAGATTATGCATTACAAACAAATCTGTGTCAAAACCTTAGGGACTCATTTGATTGGTGGTATGGTGTATTTACCCTATGAACATTTGGGGGGGGGGGGGAATACAACATTAAAGGATCAGAGGAGGGAAGGAAAAAAATCACTAGAAGGGATAGGACACCTCTGGCCTATAACCTTAATAAGACCCAAATATCCATCTGGTCTGTTGGTTTCCCCTTTTCTGCCCCAGTGGTCCAAACACCTCTATCAATAAATGCATGTTTGATTTCTTAATGCATGTTTGATTTCTTAACTGGATGAACAGACAAACAATTCTGCATGAAATCCTTCCTAGTCCCTACAAAATAACTTTTATGTTTATCATATTCAAAGATGTTCTATTCCATGTGTAGAAAATATATTATTATTTTAGAACTTCCAAGTTGGGCATATCTTCATGCAACTGTAAAAATATCACTTAAAAATATCCTTGGTTTTATGGATCATGTAAATTCTTGATCAACCCACTTTTTGAAATCCTTCTTACTCCTTTTCTTTCCCTGCTCACCTTTTTCAAACTCTTCCTTCACCTTTCATTTTCAGTAGTATCTGACTTCTTGCTATCAGTCTGTGTTGTCTTCCCATTTTCTTCTCACATGTCATTTTCTTTCTTTCTTTCTCTTTCTTTCTTTCTTTCTTTCTTTCTTTCTAAATTTTATCTGCTTGTTGACATTATCACACTAGGGTCAATTCCAGAACCATCCCACAATCATCCCATTATTGTCAATGAATATTCCATTATAGGCAATGGGATAACTGTGGGATGGTAATGGGATGATTGTGGGATCATGTGTTTCTTTCTCTTTTCAAACTCCTCCTCTTTCCCCCTTCCCTTTCCAATCTATGTTCCCAGTTTGGGGCAAAACAGAAGGCCCCTTTGAGGCAACTTCCCAGCAGCTTGGGGCCATTGCCATTTAGATGATGCGTGCCCTCAAGCCAGCAGGAAGCCACCATGAAGCCACTCACCTGACAACACAGTGGGCAGCTTTGCGGCACTCTGGTAGCATGGTGTTTATATGCCACAGGAGCACCACAAAGCCACAGTGGTTGCTGAAAACCCATCTTTTTGCCTGTCCAAAAAGGAGTGGCTTTCTGCTGCTTCTTTTTGGGCTGGCAAAAAAACTGGATTGGGGCTGCATCATGTGGTTGCCACAGCCCAATCTGGCCATTAAAGGGGTGACATCAAGCCGCTCCTTCAGGGCTGTCTGTTTCAGCCTTTTCTCTCATCTCTACTCCTTCTTCTTATCCATTCCCCTTGTCCTGACCTATGGTTGTGAGTGTTCCTACAGGGCCAAAAATTTTCCTTGGACAGGAAACAATTTTCTGAGAATAGCACGGAAAGCCAGAGACAGATCTGAACCAGTACACACAACTGTATCAATTCAACAGGGACGGTCTCAATTTAAAAAAATCTGACAGTTCACTTTTTCAATTGCCTTTAAAATGTCCACCTTTCTCCTCAGCTTTCTTCAGTAACTGAAGAAAGAGTTCAAAGTGAAAAAGAAGTTAAGATGATGAGACAGAGAAGAGGAAGGGGGGGGGGAGCTTGCCCCTCCTAGTAAGCTCAAGCAAAATAAAACTGGTTCAGCCTTCCTAGCTTCTGTGTTCTTCCTAATTAATAATGTTTGCCATCTTGACCAGACTCTGATGTTGCTTGGCCATGAGATGTTGGAGGGTATGAGAGGATCATCCTACTGGTTCATAACACATTATAAAGAAAAGGCTAAAGAGTAATCCAGGAAGCATGCCAAAATAGGCAGACCAAAGAAGTCTGATTAAAATTAAGACAGGAATACTGGTCACAGCCAGGAGCTGGCTAGTTTAGGCTTGTTTTGAACTCGCAACTGGCTCCTGGCATCAGGCCTATTTATATTGCCACTGCATGCAGCTACTCACACATCAGCTATTTTGGATGTGGTTAGATTATTGCAGTATCACTTTAACAAAGTTGTGTTTCATCTCAGCTGAGTCTTGTAATCAAGTCTCTTCAGCTGGCATCTATCTCTAGGGCTTGGGGCTTTTCTGCTCCAGTGTCTGTCTCTGTTTCTCTGAGAGAGATGGGTCCTCTCTTGAAATCCCAGCCTCAACCTCACTTTCAGCCTCAGTTTAGAGAGGTTTGAAGGGGTCAGATCCACTGAGTCTTCAGGGTCAGGCTCCACTGCAAGTGATGCATCTACACGGTATTAATAATGCACTTTGACACAACTTTCAGTACCATGGCTCTATCCTAAAGAATCCCGAGATTTGTAGTTTTTGAGGCATCTGTCCAGGAAAGCCACCAAGAATGCCAGTAACTACTCACACAAACTGGCAGATATTTATAACAAAGCAAAAGGTCTTTGCAAACAAGAGAAATAAAACACAGTTCCAAAGTACCAAGTCAAAGTCCAGTTAGAGAGTGGTCAGGCAGTCTGAGGGTCAAGGGTGCCGACAAGGCAGGTTTAGCAAGGTTTAGCAAAGGTAAAGGGTTCCAGGATGTGCAGATCAGTCAGCAGTCTGAGACTCAAGGTTTCAGGCCGAGAACACAAAGGGAGTAAGAGAGAAACATGCTTTTGCAGGAAGCTCAGATAAAGGCTCACAGTAGGACTTTGTGCCGGCCTGACCACGTACTAGGCCTGAAGAAAGGCTGAGCATTCACATGCTCCAAGCCCTTCTTCCTCTGCCAGGGCACCATCTTGGCACATGTCTGTTTACATGGGGCGTGTCATGATTATGTCCCTTGTGCTGAGCACCCAAACAGTTTTGTGCACAAGGGGCATCATAATGCCATGCCACAGCACTTATAGCACCCCTTATAAGCTGCAAAAGAAGCCCCCTTTCAGTGCTTCTTTTTGCTCCATGCATAGGCCACAGCATGTGGTTGCCATGGCCAGCTTCTGGGGCTCAAAGGGGCGGTGTTGAGTCACCTGTCTGTCAAGCCCTCTAGTCTCTGACAAAAACAAACAAACAAACAGCTTCATTTATATACCGCTTCATACTGAATTAACAGTGTCTAAGCAGTTTACAACTGTAAGCTACTTGCCCCCAACAGTCTGGGTACTCACTTTAGTGACCTTGGAAGGACGCAAGCCTGAGTCAAGTCTGAGCCCTTTTGCTGGTATTGAAATCGCAATGTTTTGGTTTTGAGTGAATGGCTACAATACAGGCATTTAATCACTTCACCACCTGGGCTCAGCATTCTGCACCTGTTTATATTTCCCACTTCATGATTACAGATGTTTCCGGATTGCTGAGCCTTTCTGATAAAGTCTCCATGACCAGCAGAGGCACACCCTTTCAGACCTTCTCTGGCTAAAGGTACATATCTCTGCATTCTGTTATTCCATATCTCCTGCACCTGGAATCTCTGCCACCAGGAGACTGGACTGCTGAACCTCCTGACATAGCATACATTCTACTTGTGCTGGCAGAGCAGAGCTCAGCCTAAAACTGGGATTCTAACTCGGCCTCCTCAGCCTCTGCATCCTCAGCCTGGCTGAGCATGACAGCATCTGCATTCTTTGGCAGAGAAGTCTAAAAACCTTGTAAAAACTACAAATCCCTGGAGTCCATAGGATGGTGCTACAGCAATTACAGGTATGTCAAACTGGAATATTTCTACAGTAAAGATGTACCCAAGTTTTCCAGCTCGGCCCTGATACTGCAGTGAGGATTCCTCCATGTAGGTTAAGATGCCTCTCTCTTTCACATACATATACAGTTTTCTTCCTTCCCATGTGTGCGCACTGCCTGATGAGGCATCACACCATGGACTTCTTCTCCCTACTCCTACCTTTGTCCTTTACTTTTCTACTTGCTTTTTTACAGCCATGTGCCATAAATCAAATTAGTATGGATTCCAGTCTGTTCCAGGTTCCACAACAGGGTATAGGGTCAAAGAACAGACACTAGAAAAGACAATAATGCATTGTAAAGTAGAGGGAAGCAGGAAAAGAGGAAGATCAGATAGACAGAATCAATCAGGGAGGCCATGACTCTGATCTGTGGGACCTGAGTAGGGTTGTTAATGATAGGTAGGGTAATAGTCTCTCATTCGTAGGGTCGCCATGAGTCAAGTCACCTTGATGGCAGCTAACAACAACACCAACAACATGAAAGAAAAAAGAATTGTCATACCCCTATAATTTTGAAAATATAAAACCTTTCTTGGAGAAAAGGCATTATAGATTTTTCAATAATTAAAACATTTAGTACATCTTATCACCTTACAGAGTCCTTAGTTATTCATACCTATTGCTTGGGGAAGTTCTTTTCCATTACAGCTGCAAAAAGAAATTCAATAAGCAGTGAGGATGACTAGGTAAAAATTCTTTCTGTCTGTGGATTTCAGATATCTGCAGAATGAATATTTAGTCAATTATTAGCTACATAACTGCCCTCCATTGTAACTCAGCATAGGATCTCTTCTGATTTTCAAATAAATATGTAATTGATGGGCAAGCCATGACTCTTTTTCATTCTGTGCACATTTGTTCACCTTAAACAATTATTGGTAAACTCTTTAGTACTTTCAGTTTTTGAGTATATGTCAGCTCCAGATGGTGCCATTTCTTCTGATCTAGCAGCACCTACCAATGTATGTTATTTCTTTTTAAAAAATGAGATAGGATATGAAAAGGGAACATTTATTTGATCATAACTACCGATAGGACTGCAACTGATTACTAATCAGATCTAGCAAGAGACATGACTGACCTTTTGCTAATTGTTGTTATTATTTTTTTTTTTTTTTTACATTTCCATCTGATTTTTAGGAATAAGACTAGAAGTCATTTAAGGAGAACTGCCCTGCAGAATGGCTAAGAAATAGAAGGTGGCATAGGTCATCCATTAAATATGACAGCATTAGCATATGTCTCCAAAAGTCCAAAGTCAATTCTCTATATGACAGCATCGGTCAAAAGAAAGCCATGTGTTTCTTTCAATGAATGTAAATACTTTTCATTAAGAGAACATAAATGAATATTGACTGAAAGTTTAACTGATAATTGAAGGCATTTATTTACAAAATTCAGGATGACTTCTGCACTAGATAAAAAACTTTCAGTAATATTGACTTTAGAACATTTTAGATAGAATGTAATGAATGACCTTTTTAGCAACTGTATTTTTAGTTGCATTTATTGTTAGCTGTTATCCTGAGGTGAAATCTCTAACACCTTTGGCCATTTCCACCTGTACTGAAATTATTGATCATGCCATAACATAGCAGACTATCCATAACTTCATTAGCAGTGACTGGCTAACTGGCACTTTTGACGCATTGTTTACTGTGGTCATAGTGACATTTCATCTCAACTAACATTTTCCTCCTTTCTGGAAGAAAAGAAAAATCTGATGTCTTGCTGGTAAAAAGTCTAATATTTAATAAATGAGGGAAGAACTTAACATGTTATTTTGCAGTATCTGTATCTATTTACCTTTCTCCCCATTTCCAATATTTTGGGACAATGTGGGACTGGTAATAATTAAGTTCAGTATATTAACTACATTAGCCACCAATTAGAGTTTTTTAAAAAATAAAGTACAACTAGACAGAGCTAGGGAATAAGTCTATGGTGTAAATTGTTTTTTTTGGGGGGGGGGGTGTTATGGAGTGCAAACAACTATTTTTTCCCCTCAAGACACTTCAATGACTATTCTATATGAGATATCAACATGCGTGGCACAGGATTTTGCTGCTAAGATACATTTACTGCATCTATTGGTACTTCACCAGAAGATGATACTTGTTAGAAGAAGATATTTACTCTGATCAGCAGACAAAAGAGATGTGCCTCCCATTACCTCTGAGCTTTACCTCAGGTATTGGCCCAGCGCCCTGTATGCATAGATCTGACATCTGACCCAAAATGCCCATTTGGTGAGCATTAATTCCAGTCATTCCACGACCACAAAGTACTGATCCAATCACCCCTGCCTCAATGGACTAAGAGCATTCACCAGTAAGGCCATAACTTGATCATCACTCAGGAGAAGAACATACCTCTAGTCTACTATGGCTTCCTGAGGCTCAATTAATTTCCTTAATGACTGGAAACAATAAGCCTGGAGATCCAAATGTAGCTTAACCTTTATCCAGGTATATTTTTGAGCACATCTTGCATTTAGTGACAGGCCATCGTCATATTCCATATTGGCTGGTATAACCATCACCAGCAAATGAGGTACAGTGTGACCTGCCGATACCAAAATCTATGGTACCTCATGTGCTGTTGTCCCCAATTGCAGTGTGTGCATGTGGCCATGTGGCTATTAGGGACAATGGAGCCTCGGGTGAAGACCCGTTATCACTAATGGTGGTGCGGCCACATGCACATGCTTCCATTGGGGACAATGGGGGATTGCAGCCTGCGGATGCTTAAATCTGCTGTTGGCAAGTCCACAGATACCAAAGTCCCACTGTAGTACAACAACAGAGATAAATGGCCATGAGTTCTCTCTGATTATATTACTTCAAAAATCCATAAATCCCCCAATTCCTTCTCTTCTTTCTTAATTATTTAATTTTATTTAATTTTTTAATTATTTGATTTTCTCTTTAAAATGTGTCTAGCAATTCCAAATCGTTTTCTCTCTGTTTCTCACCTTCTCTTTATCAATTCTGTTAGTGTATCCATTTCCATTAAATCAGTCACTTTTAGTAACCATTCCTCCACTGTTGGTATCTCTTGTTTCTTCCAGTGTCTCTCATACATTGTTCTCACTGCCATTATCATATACAAGGCAATTTTTCTTGTTTCTTTCTATTTCCCCTCCCTCTGTTATATTTAGCAAGTATCATTCTGATCTTATCTTCCATTTTGTTTTTAATATTTTCTTCATTACTTCACATACTTCAGTCCAATATTTTTTTTAGCTTGATTACATGTCCACAAACAATGATATAGGGAACCAACGTTGTTCTTGCATTTCCAAAATTTGTTAAAATCCCTTTATAAATCTTGGCTATCTTTTCTGGTGTAAGATGCCACCGAAAAAAATCTTATAAAAGTTTTCTCTTAAGTCTGCACATAGTGTAAAATTTATTCCTTTTTTCCATGCTCTTTCCCACTGCTCCAATTGTATGGAATGTCCCATGTACTAATCATACATTAATTTATTACAGAGGTTCTCAACCTTTGATCCTCCACCTGTTTTGGACTTCAGCACCCCAAAGCCTTTGCCAGCATGGGCCAATGATGAGGGAAACGGGAAGATGAAGTCAAAAACTTCTGGGGGACTAGAGGTTGAGAATCACTGCTTTAGTGTATCTTGTTCCATCTCTATTTCATTTAGTTTTTTAAATATTTTCCCATATCAAGTGTTCTTCCTTTGTAGTAGTAATATGTTTAAATTTTTCTTATTTGTTTCTATTCCCTCTAGTTTTTTTTGTCTATTTTAAACCTCTCCTATAACTGTCTGTAAAAGTACTAGTTACACCTGTATCCCTCCTCTTCTAATTCATCTTTTGTTTTCATTCTATACTCCAGAGCAAAACAACGTGCAGGATTCCATACTCTACATTTTGTGTTTTCGCTAATTTATTGTATGTTAACCAACCGTCTTTCAGTATCTTCTCTCTTTTACAGAAGGCTTCATGCAGTGAACACCAAATCGGGATTTTCCTGTACAATCTTCTTTTGTAAATCGACCATATTCTTATTAGCAATTTTCTATCATAATGATAATTAAAACCTTTATGTACTTTTAATTTGTCATAACACATATATTCATGCCATCTAAATCTGAGGTTTATATCCTCAAATGTCAATATAGGGGTGAAAGAGACCATCCCTTTGCACCACTTTCCAGGCAACCTGGGAGCTTGGCATTCACACACCACATGCCACTAAGCCACTCAGAAGCCATCCTTGCTAACCAGATGTGGCTCGCTTTACATGCTCTAGGGCTGTGGCATCTACATGCTACATGCCACTGGAGTGCTGGGAAGCTGGCTTGGGGTTGTGGCTGGGCCTGCTTTTTATCAGCCCAAATAGGAGCAGATCTTTTCCACTCCTATTTGGGTTGGCTCTGTGGTGGATTGGGGCTGCAGTATGCAGTTGCTGCAGTGCACAGATCTGCAGTGGCCCCAATCCACTGCTTTTGGGCACTCTGTTTTGCCCCATAGTCTTCTTTTCTGAAGTTATCCGTTCTTTAACCCATACTAGACCACACACATGATAACCAAGACCTCCTCTTGTCTTTAGAGTCTTGTAAATTTTTTTAGTCTAACTCTTGATTTCTTTCCAGACCGTATAAATTTAACAATATTTTTTTGCCAATTTCTGAATGGTATATTGTTGGTTATAATTGCTAACATCTGGAAGAAAAAAAAATTGGCGCAAGACAATCATCTTTATAACAGCAATTTTTCCCCATCATTGATAACTTCCACTTATTCCACCTTAACAGTTCTCTTTTTTATCTTTTTCAATTATGATTCTTAAATAAATTTGAATTTTTCTTCATTAATATCATTTCCAAATATTTCACTTTGTTTTCAATTTTACATCTGGTTTCCAATGCCAATTTTGTTTCTCCCACTTTAGACAAGTTTTAGTCATTATTGTTTTTTTCCTTATTGATCTTCAAACCTGCAACTTCTCCATATTCTTTCAATATTCTTAACAGAATCTCCTGGGGGTTTTTTTATGTGTCTTCTAAAATGATTACAAGATCGTCAGCAAATACCCCAATTTTAACATTTACATTTTTAACTTTTATAGGTAGTTCCTTGGCATGAATGTCTAGTCATAACCAACTATAGGGATGGTGCTCATCTCCATTACTAAGCCGAAAAGCCAGCATTGTCTGAGGACTGCTCTGGCCAGAATGACTGCACTGAACTTTTTTACCAAAGTGGTACCTATCTATCTACTTGCATTTGCATGCCTTTGAACAGCTAGGTTGGCAGAAGCTGGGAATACTGATGGAAGCTGACCCCATCATGCAGCACTCAGGCCTCAAACTGCCAAACTTCCAACCTTTTGATCATTGGAATTGGCTTCTGAACCACCACATTCTGTTACTGTTACTGTTATATTTTGCCCTCTCTTATTACATTACATAATAATTCTAACGATATGATAAATAAAAGAGGGGACAGCAGACATCCTTGTGGTACTCCTTTTTCGATCTTTAACATTTTAGTTTTTTCCCCGTTAACTACAATTTGTGCTGTCTGATCTTGACAAATCATTCCTACCCACTTTCTGAAATTATCCCCTGCTTTCATTATATTTAACATTTCTTCCATAAATAACCAGTTTATATTATCAAAAGCCTTCTCTGCATCAACAAAGATTAATGCTGCTTTCTTTTCTGGGTGTTGCTTGTATTTCATTTAATAAACACCTGTTGTAGGTATATATTGTAGATATGTTGTCTTGTAGGTATCTTTTGGGTAGGAAACCACATTGATCTTCTTTGATCCAGCCCTGGAAATATATTTTTAGCCTTTCTGCTAGAATAGATGTGAATATCTTGTAGTCAATATTCAATAGAACAATTGGTCTACAGTTACTTGGGACTGTTGCATCTCAATCCTCTTTTGGTATTAGACTAATATCTGCATTGTCCCATGAACCTGTTTTTTCCCCTTCAAAAACATGGTTCATTATTTGCTGCAACAGTATAATCAGTTGATCTTGTAGACTCTTGTAGAAAAGTGCCATGAAGCCATCAGGTCCTGGTGACTTTTGCAATTGACATTTTTTAAAAGGCTATTTGTATCTCTTTAATTGAAATTGGTTGGTTTAATGTTTTTTGATGTTCTGCTGGTATTTTTTTCTTCAATATATTTTTATTTTTTATTCTGTTACTTGTTGTTTCTTGAATAGTTTTTCATAATAAATGAAAAACACCTTCTTTATTGTTTCTTGTTCAGTATGTATTTTTCATTTATCTTTAATGGATGTAATTATTTGTTGTCTCTTTCCCTCTTTTTCCTTAATTTTTATACAAGCCACCTTCCTGGTTTGCTTGCTTGTTCAAAAAATTCATGTCTAATCTTCCTGGTTTTTTTCTTCAGCTTTATTGGTGTTTCCATTGCTATTTGTTTTTACAATTTATTCATTTCTACATTTATTCCCTTTTTATTTGGATTTATTTTTGGTTTTTCTTCATTAATTTTTATTAAGTCTTTAATTATTTGTATTTTTCTTCTCTTTTTTTTCTCTTTATTCTGAACACCACTTTATAAACAGCCCTTGAATTATTGCTTTTCCAGCATCCCAAACTGTGGCTAGATCTGTTCCTTTATTCAGGTTCTCCTGAAAATAATATGTAATCTCTTCTTTTGCTTTCTTTAACATTTCAGGGTCTCATAACAAGGTATCATCTAATCTCCCTGTAAAGTCTTTCTTTTCCCCCAGTAACTCAAAGGAAATAGGATAATGATTGGAGATTATTTCTGACAAAAAATCCATTTTTAAAATCCTCTGTTCTAGATTCTTTGATATTAAAAACATGTCTATTCTTGAATGAGACTTATGTACTTCTGTAAGTATGTATAATCCTTTAAATTTCCATATATATATATATATCTCCAAATATCACTCAATGAAAATTTTTACATTAGATTTGTGAAAGATTTTGGAAGTTTGCCTTGGTTTTTGTTATCTTTTTGATTGAAACTCTGTCTAACTCTGGAGATATTACCCCATTTGCTTCCCATCAATATCACATTTTTGTGGTTCCATTGTCATTTTTTGCATAAGTTCTTGAAAAAAATCACTTCTCTTTTCAGAAGATGCATAAACAATGTTTTTGTATTTGCCAGTTGCAACTTGATTCCAACATACCTTCCTTTTGCATCTTGAAATATTTCTTGAGTTTGTATGTTCTTGTTAACATATATCACTACTCCTCTTTTTCTTTTATTTTCTTTTTGTTGCCACTATAAATTCTTTCCCAACTTTGCATTTTTGAGTTCTTATTTATGATTTTCTTATGATAGTTTCCTGTAAACAGTATATGTCATGTTCTGTTTTTTTCTTGGTGATGAAATATCTATTTCCTTTTAGTTGACCAATTAAGACTGCTCACGTTACTCTGTTTCTTGACCGTCTTCTTCCCCTCCTTCCTCTGACCTCTTTTTCTTCATTATCTTCTTTTTCTTTACTTTCTAGTTGTGTTATTTCTAGTCTTTTTTCTTTCATTCTACTTTTTTTTGTCTTTTTATATTTGTTTTTTCCTCTTTTGTTTCTTTTGCTTCTTGATCTTTTAAAAAAAATATTTTCTGTGTTTTTCCCAAAATTCTTTACTTTTTGAGTTGTGTTATCTTGCATCTCCTTTATCTATATCTAAATGAAATTTGTTCCAATTGTTCCCATCTAAATCCTATACCTTTCTTAACTGAGGGGCTTTCTAGATTGGCAAAAAGAAGTGTGTTCATGGCTGCATGAAACTCTAGCCTTTAGATGAGAAAAAGGGAAAGTGTGCCATGAAATTTTTTTTTTTTTTTTTTTTTTTTTTTTTTTTTTTGCGTTTTAGGGGAAAAGAAGCGCCTTTAAAAAGGTGCTGGTTTTCCCAGCTTCTTTTTTAAAAACTGTGGAACAGCGCAGCTCCATCTAAAGGCTGTGATGCAGCTGCTAAGCATTAAGGAAAAGGCAACTTCATGTCACACTTTCCTGCCAATCTAGAAAGCCCATGAGTCATTAGAATGACTCTTCTTTTTTTCAACAATCTTGCCTGTATGAACTTCTATGACTCCTATCCTTAATCTGTTTTCATAATGTAGTTGTAAAATCTCATCTCGAGTTCATACTCTTAAAATATGTTACCACATCTCTCAGGATTTTATTTATTTATTTATTTGGTTTTGCAATCCTTGAGTCCATTTGGAAAATCTTATCTATCTCCCATCCCATCTGATCTTCAGTTCTTCCCAGATATTTCACCAGTGTCTGTATTAACATTTCCTTCATATTTTCTCCTCCCCCCCCCCCACACCGCAGTGGACCAGCAACAGGGCATTGTTTCCTTTAACTCTTCTATGTAGTTGTGGCCATGGCAAGAGAAACAACAGCAAAAGGCATCTATATCAGGATATAAAGCTGACCAGCTATCCTGTTTCCCCGAAAATAAGACATCCCCTGAAAATAAGATGTTGTAGAGGTTTTGCTGAATTGCTAAATATAAAGCCTCCCCATTAAGTAAGACCTAGCAAAGTTTTTGTATATAAATATATATGCAGTACATAATAAATGTTTGGGTGGTGTTTTTTGTTTTTTGTTTTGGTTCAACAATAAATGTGAATTCTTCCTCATGGAAAAATAAGACATCCCCTGAAAATAAGACCTAGCACATCTTTGGGAGCAAAAATTAATATAAGACACTGTCTTATTTTCAGGGAAACACGGTAACAGAGTGCTTGGGCGATAGCAGGGCAGACATATCTCCCGATGCAGATGACTTTAAATGCCAAACTCCTTCCACTGCGGTTCCCCCTTTAAAAAAAAGCTTACAATGGTGTAAAGAACTCTTCACCAGTGTAAACTGCCAAAAGACTTCAGCTTTTATTGGCATGTCTAGATGGCCCAAACACTCCAGTTTTCCCCTGCTCTCACTGCAACCTGTCAATGATAACTGGGCAAAACCCCAATTTGACTGTGGATAGTCTTCATGAAGGAAGGCCAATTTCACACTGAGTCCACCCTATCACTGCCTAAATTAGATTTTAAAAGATTACAATTTCCTTCATATTTTTCAAGAAACCCCATAGTATTCTGTAATGACATTGGGTATTTACACACCTGTTCCCCTGTACTGGCCTGCACAAGTTGCTCCCTGTGAGGTCCCAACAAGGCACAAAGCCATGTAGTTGATGCTGAACACCTCAGTTCTGATTTCAAAAGGCAGGACATTTCTCTATGAAGCGATATAGAAATGTAACTGCTATTGCTATTGCTATTTTGGGAGAATATTTCTTACAGGTCTTTGAGGTAACAATGTTACAAAAATGCCTGCCTTGTAGGTCTGCTATTGTGTGAATTCTTTAACAAAACATAGAATCACAGAGTTGGAAGAGACCACAAGAGCCATCCAGTCCAACCCCCCTGCCATGCAGGAACTCCCAATCAAAGCATACCTGACAGATGGTCATCCAGCCTCTGTTTAAAGACCTCCAAGGAAGGAGACTCCACCACTCTCCGAGGGAGTGTTTTCCACTGTCGAACAGCCCTTACTGTCAGGAAGTTCTTCCTAAAGTTGAGATGGAATCTCTTTTCCTGGAGCTTGCATCACTTGTTCCGGGTCCTGTTCTCTCGAGCAGCAGAAGACAAGCTTACTCCCTCCTCAATGTGACATCCCTTCAAGTATATAAACAGGGCTATCATATCACCTCTTAACCTTCTCTTCTCCAGGCTAAACATCCCCAGCTCCCTAAGTCGTTTCTCATAGAGCATGGCTTCCAGACCCTTCACCATTTTAGTCACCCTCCTTTGGACATGCTCCAGTTTCTCCACATCTTTTTTGAATTGTGGTGCCCAGAACTGGACACAGTATTCCAGGTGGGGCCTGACCAAAGCAGAATAGAGTGGCACTATTACTTCCCTTGATCTAGACACTATACTTCTATTGATGCAGTCTAAAATTCCACTGGCCTTTTTAGCTGCTGCATTGCACTATTGACTCATATTCAACTTGTGGTCTACTTGGACTCCTAGATCCCTTTCACATGTGGTCTCATTCAGCCAGGTGTCTCCCATCTTATATCTGTGCATTTCATTTTTCCTCCCTGCATGCAGAACCTTACACTTCTCTGTATTGAATTTCATTTTGTTAGCTTTGACCCAGCTTTCTAGTCTGTTCAGGTCATTTTGAATTTTGATCCTGTCCTCTGGGGTATAAGCTACTCCTCCTAATTTGGTGTCATCTGCAAATTTAATAACTAGGCCCTCAGTACTGTCATCCAAGTCATTAATAAAGATATTGACTTGGGTGGGCTAAAATAGCTAAGAGTAAATACCTAACAAAAGTATACAACTATGCAATGGGGCTCTTTTCAATGAATTTAGTAATTTATTTTTATTTGTAACCTGTTTTTGTGGCACATGTCTTCTAAGTGGTGAACATGTTTTATACCAAATGTTCATTTATAATTTAAATTGTGAGCATACACAAACTTGTGTGTATGTGTGCATGTGTGTGCCTGCACTCATATACATACATTTGTGAATGTGTAGAAGTCTTTATCCAAAGGGCTCATATATTTCATTGCTTTTCTATACATTGTCAGCAAACTATTGCTACATTTGTACTGCACAAATAATGTCCTATTGACAACATTTTAACTGCCATGTTTCTGTGCTATGGAGTTCTAGAATTTGTAGTTTTGTAAGATATTTAGCCTTCTCTGTCGGAGAGCTTTGATGTGACAACAAACCACACCTCCAGTGTTGTCAAGCTACAGTATTTCTGCAGTTCAGATGCAGTCTATATCTCATTATTCATGTTGATAACCCAATTGGGGGTCAGGAAAAATGTTTATTGTAACAGCAGCTACTGATCAATGATAACATCTCCTGACATTTTGCTTGTTTTGTTTGTTTGTGATGTCTTCAAAGTTTGTTTCATAGTCTTCAAAGCTGTACATGAAGCCTGATTTTTTTTAAAAAAAATGTAGCAGCACACTAATCTACTTCCTATTTTAAGCAATCTTCACAAATAACATAAAGCTTAGTAATCTGAGGCATATATTCCAGTGGGAAAGTCTGTTCTAAAGAGCCTAACCAAACAGAATTCTCCATTTCTCCTGATCCCAAAGTACTCTGTTGTCTTCTTATCAGTTTCAGAAAGACATTTTCCAATTAATAAGGATGAGCTTAACAGCTATGATGGGAAACAAGTACACAGCTTAAGGAGCCAGTTTTTGACTGGCAACATAATGAAATAGAACACCCCAAAGCAATAATATTCATCTCCAGAGCTGCTTTAAGTATGAAGCAAGTCAGGTTCAATTACTTACCTGATCTGCTTAGTTCCTGACATAATATCCAGCACTGTTGTTTATTTTGCAACTGTCTTGTATTTACTCAGCTAAGACGCTAATGATGAAAACAAATCTCTCCCTGCAGTAAGCACTTTAGAGTAAGTTAAGATTTGCTCTGACATTTTAAATGAGTAGACCTCTCTCAAGCCTTGTTGAAGACCCTGCTGGTGTGTTATATCTGGTATAAAAAAGCAGCATTTGTGTCCAATCTGCATGGATACGGCAAATGTATTGAAGTGGCATGCAGGTGCATGGAACATGATTATTCCATGTGGGAAGGCAGGACCTGATGTGGTATCTCTACTCTATTGTTCAGAAGTTAACTCCAGTGAAGGTGTGACTGATTATAATGAGAGTGCTGAATAGGAAATATCAATGCAAATCCAGATTGGTTTGACAGGGTTGAATTTTTCTCTCTGCTCTGTACTGGGTAAATGGGAGCTAATTGGCTGTTAAATGAGGTACATTTTAAGCTGGAAAGAATAGTCTCAATGGCCAGGCAGTGGGTATAGTTGCTAGTGGGCATTCACTGCTAAGTACCCAATGGTGCCTTTAAGTAGAGAGGCAAACACTATGGCACCAGGGATGGTTTTCCTGCCCTTGAGAACCACCAGAGTACAACCATCCCTTCCCCCAGATGGAAAAATATAGGGGAAATTGCTTTTTAATTGTGCAGGGGTGATCAAGAGTGATCATATAAGGCACCCAGCATATCGTTTAAACCTCTGCTTTAAACTTCACGACATCAAATGGGAGGTTTTAGTGCCCCAGAATACTGTAACATTTTCTTGCAGAACCCATATAAAACTAGACCTGCAATGTAGCTACTTGAAACATACAGGGTTTTTTTAAAACAAAATAAACTAGGTCATGGCAGCGGCCGCAGCAGAGGAGGAGGAGGAGGAGGAGCTTTTTGATACAGGTCCCTTTTGTTCATCCCAGTTGACATAATATATTCCATAACTGTTTTTTGGTGACCCATGATGCAGCACAGATGTGCTCTGATTGTCAATGAACTGTTTCCATTGTCAGTGGGGCCAGAAAATACAAGGTACATATGAAAACCTAACCTTATCATAAATAATTCTATTACTAACACATAACCATACTGATAAATTTCAATACACTGGAATTCCTTTGGAGGCAAGGGTTCATGTGTTTAATCCCGTTATATGAAAGGTAAAAATAAAAGAAATTCTAGTGTATAGGATACATGTTTTTGGTTGAAGAAGAAACTATGCTTGGGGCCTGAGCTAGTTTCTTGCTCAGAGAGAGAGCTGGGAATAAGTGTATGCCATTGATAGATTTCTTTGCTGTAAATCTGTAAATCTCGCATCATAATTTCTAAATTTCTGTTTGCAATCAGAAGGATTTATTTGAACAGATTCTTTGCAGTGAAACAAAAAAGGTGAAGAGATTATTGTCTATTAAGGCTTCGTTCTCACTGAAAGAATAACCTGGTGTGAGAACCGGGTTATTTTTAGAAATGCCATGATCAAATCTCTCTGTCGCATTTGATAGCCAGGGTCGATTCTATCCGTGGCATTGATTTGCCATGATCATGACATTTTACCCTGGGATTGCATTCACATTTAACAATGGGGTAAATGTCACAATTCAGTCAAGAGGGGGGGAGGAGGAAGGAGTGGAAGAGTGGAGGTGGCTGAGGAAGAGGAGGAGGAGGAAGCACAAGGATGCAGAGGGCCAGTGGGGACAAGATCGGGGGAGGTGGAGGAGGAGGAGGAGGAGGAGGAGGAGGAGGAGGAGGAGGAGGAAGCACAAGATTGCAGGGGGCCAGTGGGGGATGGATCAGGGTGGAGGAGGAGGAGGAGGAGGAAGGAAGGAATCAAATGGGAACAATTTACAAGTTCCCATTGGCAAAAAACAAAACAAAAAACCAGTCCTTTTTAAAAGAACCACAAAAAAATCCATGCCAAAGGGATGGTTGCAAAAAAGAAGAGGCCACATTGGAAAAACCCATGCCCCTCATTCAGATTAGGGGCCAGGCATTCCCCACTCTGTCTTCCACAAAGGAATCTGTTAATAGTTGCTAAAAAGACTCTTTAAAATATTCCATATAGTATTTGTTTGATGTTGATAATCCACTTTGCTTCACTTGCTTCACATATAAATCTCTTCCCTTCTCCCCCCAACCCCACCCCAGCGCCCAGACCACCAAGATAAACTGAGTCATTCAACCTATTCAGATTTAGAATTTAATGATGATAATTCTGAAATTCTCAGCATGACACTTCCAGCGTAAGACAAATTAACCTCACACAAATCTTTTCCATATCAATAGTTCATATCCACTGGAGAATGCATAAGCATAATCATATCACTCCTTTTAGACTTAATAACAGATCTAAATTATAGCCCACCGCATTAAGGAGGACATGAAATCACTGGCAAGCTGGACCTAGCCTGGTTTGGTTATACAATGGTTGTTAAAGCTGATGTGTTTTCAAAGGAAAGAATGATTCACACATGACAAACATTTCTTAATGAAAACAGTACTATTACTAAGGCAAAAGAATGAGCACCTCCTTTAAAAGTGAAGGAGAGGTAAAAAGAAGAGGACTAACTGACCTGTGAAAAGTATAATGTCACAACAAGCTCGAATATGAGTTTTAACTACTATACATGTCAGGAGGAATTCAAGAGGGTACTGTATAATAGTAGTAGTAGTAGTAGTAGTAGTTATTGTTGTTGTTGTTATTTATATCCCGCCTTTTTCCGAAGGAATCAAGACAGGTTACAAGAGAAAAACTATAAAATACAATATAATAATAATAATAATAATAATAATATTTTATTTATATTCCGCCCCTCTGGGTGAGCAATCAGGGCAGAGTACAGCAGTTACATGTCTCAGTGAGTGAGACAGAAGGGACAATAGTTGACAGAAAATTTAATCATTTTCTGGGAAGGCCTGCCGGAAGAGATGCATCTTGGTGGCTCTCTTAAAGCCATCCAAAGTTGTAATAAGGCGCATCTCATCTGGCAGGCCATTCCATAGCCTGGGAGCAGATGCTGTTGGAAGCTGGAATGGATGTCAGTTGCCAAGACAATGTCTGTATTCTACCACATTATCCAACACTGAACTGAAACTTTTTGAATCTTGAATTTATTTTTCTTATAAAGGCCCTCTGGGAGGTCTGCACCAGCCTAGTTTTCTTAGGTTGTAGCAAGTTCCTCCCAGAGGACCGAAGAATGCGAGGGGGCTTATATGGGGAGAGGCGGTCCCCAAGATAGGAAGGACCTGTGCCATGAAGGGCTTTAAAGGTCAAAACCAGCACCTTGTACTGTGCCCGGAAACTAATCAGCAGCCAGTGGAGAGATTTGAGCACCGGTGTTATGTGCTCTCTCCTGGATGTTCCGGTAACTAGTCTGGCTGCTATGTTTTGAACCAGTTGAAGTTTACGGGTTAGGCACAAGGGCAGCCCCATATGGAGTGCATTGCAGTAATCTAAACGTGAGGTGACCAAGGCATGTACCACAGTTTCCAAATCCCTCATCTCCAGGAAAGGGCACAGCTGGCGTATCAGCTGAAGCTGTGAAGCGATGAGTCTAGAAGTACCCCCTGACTGCAAACAGGGTCCTTCGAGGAGAGTGTGACTCCATCTAGGACCGGGAGCTGTATTCCCAAACCTGGTTTCGGGCCAGTAACCATCAGTACCTCCGTTTTGTCTGGATTAAGCCTCAATCTGTTTTCCCTCATCCAATCCATTACCGCTGCCAGGCAGTCATTGAGAGAGGAGACACCATCTGAGGTCTGAGCAGATGGTCTTGTCATGGAGAAATATATCTGAGTGTCATCAATATGCTCCATGCCTCTGAATCTGAGCTCCATGCCTCTGAATGATCTCACCCATTGGCTTCATATAAATATTAAACAGCATCGGGGACAGAATGACGCCCTGAGGGACGCCACAGTTTAGCTCGATTTTAGAGGAGCAGCTGTCCCAGAGCCTCATCCTTTGGGACCTGCCAGAGAGAAAGGAACGGAACCACCGCAAGGCGGTACCTCCGATGCCCCTCTCTCTCAGCCCGTCCAAAAGGATGGCATGATCTATAGTGTCAAAGTCCACTGAGGGGTCCAAGAGCACCAGCAGGGTCACACTACCCCTGTCGATGCTCAAGCGAAGGTCATCTGTCAGAGTGACCATGGCAGTCTCAACTCCATATCCTGCCCGGAAGCCAGTTTGAAATGGATCAAGAAAATCAGTTTCATCCAAGATGGCTTGGAGTTGTGGGGCAACCGCTCTCTTGATCACCTTGCTTAAAAACGGCAGCAAGGAAACTGGTCTATAGTTGTTTCTGTCCAGGGGATCAAGGGAAGGTTTCTTCAGGAGAGGTTTTACAGCTGCCTCCTTCAGACAAGGTGGGACAGTGCCCTCCCTGAGGGACGCATTGATCACAATGTCCTCAATGTGTCCCCTCTCTGGACGACCAGCCATGATGGACATGGATCGAGAGAGCAGGTCGTCTTCCTCACGCTTCCAAGGAGCTTGTCCACATCATCAGTACTTACAGATTGAAACTCATCCAGTAAGGTGACAACAATGGAGTTGCTTGGTGCCTCGTTTACTGATACTGCTGAAATATTGGCATCTAAGTTGGCCCTTATCTGAGAGATTTTGTCTGCAAAGTGAGTATTGAATGCATCACAGCAGGCTGTCGTGGGGTCAAGTAAGGGATTTGGCTGATGCAGGGGGGACCTGCATCAGCTCCCTCACCACCTTGAACAGCTCTGCTGAGCGAGACTCTGCAGACGCAATGCGTGCAGAACAGAAGGATCTCTGTGCTGCGTGCAAAGCACATTTAAATATACATTTAAAATAATACCCAAGCCCAAACCTCCCCTCTCCCACCCCATCCCAATTATAAAAAGGAATTATATAAAATTACAATACAAATGAGAAAAGAAAAAAGCTAAAATTAGGGTGGAGAGGTTGAGGGGAGAGCTTCTATCTATGTGGGGTAGCAGGGTATCAATGTCAGTGTTGGTGACAATAAAGGTATAATGTTAATTGGTTTGTTTTATTATTTTTACTTGTATGTTTTAAATTGTTTAAATTGTTTAAACCCCGCTCCGAGTATTTATTAGAGGAGCGGGCGATAAATAAACTATTATTATTATTATTATTATTATTATTATTATTAGTTTAATTCCATTTTAAAATGCTCATTTTGTATGTTTTCAGCTATACTGTATTGTTTTAATTTGTAAGCCACCTTGAATTCCAGTATTGGGGAAAAGGCAAGGTATAAATAAAGTTGTTAACAGAAAGAAGAACTGGGACATTTTTTAAAGATGATATTATTCCATTATTCATTTTCCTGGATCTAAAGTGTACTCTAAAATTTTATATGTAAAATTCACATTGTATCTTCTGTTTCTCTGCAGAGCAGATATTGAATTGTCCTTAAAAGTTCAGATTCCTGCTTTCCTGAGAGTAAAGAGCATGGAATATGGCTCTGACCTCTGAGTATGTATGCATTCCAGAGGTGAGGATCATGTATTGTTGCACTGCAAAACCATACATTGCTGAAGTGCAACACCAAGCATTCCTCATCATTAGCGGCACTGCTAGGACTTGCAGTCCAATGATATCTGGAGAGCTGCACAATTCTCACTGCAATGTATTGGATTATACTGCTGACTAGAGTTCATTTTACTTTTTGTGAAATTTATCTCAGGTTCTAGTATTGTGAACTATTAACATATCACTCCTCCATGAATATACCATATGGAACACCCACACTCATCAGATTAACCAATTAGTACCGTATCAAATTATGTCAGAACCATACTAGACGCAGTAGGCACATGTTCACATTTTCAGAGAGGGATTCTCAACTGAAAGTTAATTTTAAATCATTTACCTATGAACCTTTGCACTCCCTCCCTAACTCCACTTCGGCACTGATACAGTCATTGTAAAAGCTGCCCTGGGGTGCATCTACATTGCCGAATTAATACATTTTACTCCTCTTTTGCTATTGCCTTGCTCTGAGACTAAGGGAGTGTGTCTTGACCAAAGTCACGTAGTGAATTGATCTTCCTTCCTTCCTTCATGTTCAGATTCAAAAGGAGACACAAAAATTCTAAGGTTGCTTTAAACTATGAATAATTGTAAACACATGAGGCAAGTGTTCTGGCAAGCATTTCCACGTTGTTCCCTTATCTTCTCTACCATATGAATGAGAAATAGGATTGGATGGAGAAAGATATAACCAGGTGTCATTTTTAAAGGATACAAGATGGCAGAAGAGCAAGGTCTTTATCTCTTTCCACTGCCATGTCACTTGAAGTAGTATAGATTTGCTCTCTAAAATGATAAGAAATGGAAATGGAACATCATTATTGGCATCATTGAGATAATTGCAAGTGGCAGAGAGATATTACTGTATAATTCCTAGCTGTATAACAGCTATGGGCAGCATTTTGAAATAGCTATGCTTTAGAAATTAAAACATATTCAGCCTCCATTGGACACTTGAACTTTGTAAGCACTTTATATGAGTGTAGTACTGAACAGGCAGTTGAACTAGGTGATTGTGAAGGTACCTTTGAAATATACAATCCCGTGATTTCTAACAACCAGTTCCTATGAGCTTTTTATTAAATGAAAATGATTCCCTCTTAAATCAGGATTTAAACCATTCTTGACTTTTGGAAAGAATTCCAACAGGTTTTCCTGAATTTCAGCTTCTCTTGTAAAGACATAGCAGCTCACTGTGGTGCACTAGTTAAGTTCAGGTATTGCAACCAGAAGGTTGAGTGTTTGATCCAGGAAGGGCTCCAAGGTTGACTCAGCCTTCCATCCTTCCATAGTTCACTAAAATGAGTACCCAGCTTCTTGGGGGCAATTAGCTTACACATTGTAAACTATTTAAGAAGTACTTAGTTGGCTGATAAGCAATATAGAAATGTATTTGCTACTGCTATTGGTGTCACTCAGGCTTTGATAACAAAAAAACTTTTAAAAAAAGCCAATCCTTTCTGAGGTCATTTTTATGTTAACAATCTTACTTTCTTGCTGTACTAGCTACATTTGAGGGATTTTTTTCTATGAAAATATTTATTTGCACTTTCTATAATGATGTAAAAAAAAAAAATCAAAACTACTTTGCACATGATTCTGTTTGAACAAGTTCTAGCAAGCTTCCTCCTAAGATGAAAATATTACAACTCTCTTGCTGACTTAAATTAGAAAATTACACAAAGTAGGAATGAATAAATAATAGTAAGGATCCAGACATAAACTAAGCTGAAACACAAGCCCAAACTTGCATCATCAAATTATTCATTAGAAGTGATCAGATTTTGCACTGTAGGCAGTCTAATTTCCCACATTTTATTGCTTCTTCTTACATGAAGAATATTGCCTATTTTTTTAAAAAAAAGACATGCACAATATGACATATACAAAGAAATAAAGATAGTTTCAGGTTCGTCTGTGACTATAGCAACAGTGTGCTATATGACATTCTATAGACTGGGGGGAAAGAAGGCAATATGCAAAGACTATGCAACCAAGAGCATTTTTAAAACAGACATAGAAATACTGGATTTTCTCCCAACATGGATATCCACAGCAAGAAAAGTAACCAGCTTTTTGAAGCCATGGAATGATACATTACCTTCATTTTGAATCAGCTTAATGATAGGTATGGCAGTGTCAGGTTGTGGCATTGTCACACTGATTATCTGTTACTTCATTGTCTAAGATCACTTTCTAGAAAGGAGAAACCTCTGGTTGGCTGGTTTGTTTTAATGCAGCTGTCCAACAATCAGGAATATCCAAGGAAAAACATTTTAAAAGCAGAAGGGGAGAAAAGGGGACCATTTGACTCACTTAAATGCTTGTGTATAGGGGTGAAAATGTTAATACTGAAACAGTGAGTATAGCCTTGCTGAAGACTCATAAGAAAAGCACTGAAAAGTGCTATTAAAACAAGCAAAAAAGAATAGCCACTCATACTCTTCACCTTATTTATTGTCAACACTGAATACCTTTTAATTTTATTTATACTGCACATCTGTCTGTCTGGTCTGTCTATCCATTTAAAATTGTTTTGAGCATTATTTTTCCCTCTAATAGATTTCTATTTCCCACAAATATTTCATGTTGTATTTGAAGACTGGAAGCCATTAAAATAATGCCCCTTTTTATTATGCATACAAATCGTTGATATGCCACTGAATTGAGCCACTGACTAGTATAAACTTTTTTCAGTCCCATTCATTTTAAGACTGATAAAATTTAAGGGTTTGCTATGTTTCCTAGGTAATATCAATGGGCCTTCAGAAGGTGTCTGTCCACCAGTAGAATTGATTTTTGCTGCAGCTATCCATCCTGCCCCAAATCAGACTTAGAGCAGACCACACTTGGAAGGTCTGTGAGAGATGCCAAAACAAAGAAGAGAAAGTTGAATTTCCATTGCATAAAATGAAATCTGTTCATGAAATGCTGGATAGACCCCAGTGTGTGTTTTGTTAGTGTGTGCCCTTATATTTTAACCAAATGGCCACACATGCTTTCTGAATGTATTACCATTTTGTTACCATTTCAGATGGAGGGGATATATTAACCACTGGATTATTTTACTCTTGCACTTTTACTCACTCATTCAGTTACTGGAAAACAAGTATTTATGGACAGGAAGGTAGGAATTTTATATTGCTCTATTTTAATTTCAAACCTAGTAGCTTCTTTCTCTCAGTCTCAAAGGTGCTACAATATCCCTTGGGATTGTGATTAAGATTAACATGGCTACATCTTTGAATTCTTGTAGCTTGTGATGTTGCTGAGCTGATTGCTAGATGAATCTTCAGTTTTAAAATCAAAATCTACCAAAATATTTTTACCTAATGCAAAAATTATTACATAGTAGTGTGGTTTAATTGTGGTTTCATTTTCCATGAGTAGAAAGATCAGTTTCAAGCTCTTCTTTAAACATTTTCCATTTGGATTCCACACTATTTGTTACTTCTGGAACACACTGTCTGTCTTTCTTTTCCATTTTTGCATCCCAAAGAAAAAATCATTTGAACATTTATGGGTCAAATTGGGCTTTGAGTTGGCATGGGGCCAAAAGTAGGACTCAGTACAGCGGAGTGTCTGCTCACTCCCAAGCCCTACCACATGCCACAGGTGCCATTTTGGAGCATCACTGTTCACACGTTGCATGCCATGATGACATGCCTCGTGCACCACGTCCAAATCGCGCAGCACACAAGGGATGACACAATGCTGTGCTAGGGCGCTTATGGCACCTCAATAGTGGTGGAGAAAGGAGCCACGACTCGTGCATCTTTTTTTCTGGGCTCATTGTTGCCACAATGTGCAGTTGCTGTGGCAACGATCTGGGAGAGAAAGGGACGGCCTCTGGCTGCCCCTTTCTCCTCATCTGTACAGGCCCAAATTTAACTCATTTTCTGAAAAGTTTCCCAATGATGTGGTAAGAAATGCCTATTTATTACTTCCATAAGGAATGAAGGAATTTATGGGGTTTTAAAAAATATTTTTATTCATTTAGAGGGAGGAAAAGAACAATAAAAGTAATAATGATAAGAAGAAAAAGATAAAAAGAGAAGAAAAAAAGAAAGAAAAGAATTATGGCCAGAAACATACGGGCAAATGGGAGCAGCTTCTGGCCACTCAAGGGGCATGGCGTTTAGATGATGCATGCCCCGGAGCACCTGGAAGCTGCCTGAGGCTGTGCTGGGGCCACCTAAGGTGACCCAAAAAGTAGTTCCAAAAGGAGCTGATTTTTTCCACTCCTTGTCACGGTCCATTTGGGACCAAGGGGGGAAGCGCCATTGGGGGCATGGAGTGTGTTTACTGTGGCCCCAGGGCTATTGGGCCAGGAGCAGTTTCTGGCCATTCCTGAATGCCTCTGTTTAACCATATATTACATATAATTGTTATTTGAATGAAGTCTTTACATCCACATACTTCCTACTTTCAGAGAGTTGGTGTTAACTTGTTTACATAGATTTTCTTTTCTGCAGTAATTTTCTGTTCTACTCATCACAATATCCATAATTAATTATTAATTATTTGCATCATTATTTGCAATCAATTACTACTCGTATCTGGTTTACTTTTTTGCTTAATGTTGCATTTACCTTATTTAAGCTTAATCTAATTTCTTAGTTACTTCATTTCATTATTTGTATTACAGTGCACTCTTGCCTTACTCAGGGGATCCATTCCAATGCGTAAGGCAAATTCCGCCTATGTTCAAGCCCCATTCATTTGAATAGGGAGTGCCCCCGTGGCTCACAGTGCAGTGTGTGCCCCATTTACCATATTAGGCCTTGCTATCTGCGTGACCTCAGGTCCGCATATGGTGAGCCCCCATACGGCACGGGAGCACTGTAATACATAAATCAGAGTGAATATGATAATTATTATTAATATTCATTAAACCCAATAGTATAGATACCTCATCTTTGATCCATGCATTCAATTAGTATTTTTCAGTCTTTTATGAAGCTAGATGTAGAGTTTTGACTCAATAAGCAAATCAACTTGTTAATGTCTGCTAAGTCTAAAAGTCTGCTAGCCAGTCATCAGTGGAAGGATATTTGTTCATCTTTAGATCTGTGCATAAGTCTTGCTGCCATAATCATGTAGAGTGTCATTCTTTCATTGGTTTTTTCAATGTGTTCATCAATCATGTTCAACAGGTATGTTTCTGGTATCAGTTGTAGAGAATTGAAGGCTATGGTTTTGGTTCTTAGGTTATGGTTTTATACATCTTTGCTGAACCTGATTGAGGCCTTGTTCAGTTCAGTCAACCTAAATCCCATCCTCTCATAAAACACAATCAATCTATGTCTGGAGTGATGGATTGTTTCCACTTTACCAGAGGCCTAAAAACCACAAGAGCTTGGGGGAATAAGATGTTTTCAGTATGTGGCACCATTTTTTCTGACTGTCATCTGCACACCCTTGTGCAGTCTTGAAAAGAGCAGTATTGTAAAAGGAGATATAAAGAAGGTCTGTGATGATGCTTGGGTACCTAAGACCAGAAAGCATGCATAATGTCATCAGGGTTCTTCCTGGAACCACACTGTTAACTTTATTCACCCCAATGTTTGCTTGTCCATCCAATGTTATCCTGGCAGAACCCAAACTTAAGAAGAAAAAATAAATAATGGAAAATCTGTTCTTCTGGGATGGCTGTGCAAAACAATTAGCTTCAGTGCTTGTTGTATCTCTGTGTGCAACATAAAATCCAAACAGTGCATGACTGAAGGTGAAGCTTCCCAAGAGAATGTGCTGTTGGCAAGGAAATGTACAACATGGGATCTGAAGGTAATTACAGATGCCCTTATTATGCTGACAGGTACTGTAAATAATAATGAGCCTGTGTGACTAGGGATAGCTGCACTTTCTCTATAGCAGTGAATAGAGAAAGAGTATATTCCCATCATTTTTAAAAGCCATGAAAGAACTGAAAATTTAAAGAACAAATCTAACATAAGCCAACCATTCTGTGTATCTTGGCTTATAAAGGGATACACACTTAACCATTTTCATCGGGTTAAGGTGTCTTGCCTTTGGCCTCTTCCATTCCCACAATGGCTGGTGGATGTCTTTTTTTTCTCCTTAAAAAGCCTCTTGTATTATCTCCTTGCATAAGAAAAAGTTAATCTTCAGACATGAGCTGTGTTTTACACTTAATTGTACACACACAGGGGTAAAACTGGGGATGAGGACATGAGCATTGACTTAATCCTCATCTCCAAAGGCACATGACCAGCAATAATTAAGTTAAAATTAAGGTGAAAGTAAAGATTGGAAGAGGGATCTTTAATCACGTTCAGCTGAAAGACATTACACAGCTCTCTTGAAACCTGCCCCTCCCCCTGATATTTGTGAATTCAGCACAATCTTTGCACTTGTGTGCATGGCCTCTTAACTGCTATTAATAGGAATAATGTGCAATGGGATATTTAATTGGAGAGCTGAAGTATGTCGTCTCAATTTAAAGACATTGCACTGAACCCACAGATATTAAGGGATCACAAGGAGAAAGTACAGTGTGCTGTACGTGACATAAGGATTGGGTCCAGGATGCATAGCATTGTTCCATTGCCCATACATTAAACATGTGGATTCATCTAGCAAAACACTTAATATAAAAAACCTTAACAAAAAAATAAATAAATGCATGGTATATTTTCTTCGCAAATAACAAAAATCCTGGTAGAAATATTGTAATTACTTGTATCAGAGTCTCATAATGACTATGAACGTTTTGGGCTTTTCCTAATGCAATAAAGATTCACCTGAATTTACATATTTTCTGTGCTTTTACTGGCACTAGATTCTGCCAGGACTTTGATTATATTTTTCTTCATGGGAAATGTACCTCTTTGAACCATTTGAATATTTGCAATTGATACTACCGACACTTCTTATTATGGGTGTTCTGAGCATACTAGTCTATGACACCAGTGGGAATGAGCAATTTGCAACATCTGAACTTATAAAAATTCAATTAGTAGCTGAGCACTTTGTAATCTTGATTTCTGAAAGACAGATAACTATCTACTACCAGCAAATGTAAGACAGTTCTTCAAATATGATAGTTAGAAGAAAGAGGGAGAGGGAGATGATAGAGAGATGAAAAAGACAGATATCACAGTGCTGTAATATCCCATATTAAATACTATTTGTTTGTCATTTAATATTTTGTCAAAGGAGGACAATTCTTTCTCTGACACACCTAAAATGAAATTTTAGCATTATTCTATTCAATGGTTTAATCATTATTCATTGTCTGCTCTAAAAAAACTGACCTGTGCTAGAAAGGTTATTAACTCTATATCCCTAGCAACCTTTTTTGATCCATCATGTACAGTTTTTATATGATAATCTGCTCATTGCAGAAAAATCCTCTCCATACACATCAGAATGGAATTTAACAAAACATCTGTATTTGGATTTTAAAAAAGAGCTGTTTCCAATACTTTTTCCTATAAGAAATATGCATTAGCACGGTATTGTTTTTATATTTGCTTTTCTAACAGCTGTAGACATTTAAACATCTGTCTTGAATGTGAAACAGTTGATGCGCTTCTCATCAGAAGATACTGAAAAGATATCTGTCATCAATAAGCTAAAGTGACAGAAAGCATATTCGTTGGGAGCAATTCCTTGTGTCAAACAAGAAAAACTGAACTGAAAAATGATTCCCAGAAGTTCAATCCTAGGAAAGATAGAATGTAAAATATGGACTATTTCAAATTAATTTTATAAATACTCCAGTTATACAAGCAAGACAGTACTCTAAATTTGGAATTTTTCAGATCAGCCAAAATAAAATCTAATGAACAATTATAAGAGCATGAGACATCCCATGATCACTACATTTAAAAAAAAAAAACTGCTGGGGTTTATGTAACTAGAAAATGGCCCCAATTTACAGTTAGGTTCTTATCCTTGCCACCTGAATCTCTTACAAAATTATTATTCCTTACAATAGTCAAGTGTCACAAATAAATCATTCATACAGCCTTCTTTAATTAAAGAAAGAAAGTGGGTCAAATGCTGCGATTAAGCAAAAATCCTACTAAAGATTCTGCATGTCAGGCAGCTAGCAGCTGCCATTTTGCTTTCATGAGAATGTCTTGTGGATTCATGTTGTTAATTTCCATCAAGGTAAAACGTACAGTAACCAAGTGAATGAGAGACCTCCAGGTCAACATATCATCAACAGCCCTACCAGATCTTGCAGATTCAGGACTGTCTGTCCAGCTTTAATGTGGTCTTCCTCTTTTTCCTATTCTATTTTACCAAGCTTTATTGTATTTTCTAGTGACTCATGACATAATTAGCCATAGCGCTACTCGCAGGTGTCCTCTGCTGTACTCTAGTAGCTCTTTGAATGCCATTCAACCTGGCAGTTTCATCTTCTGACACTAGCTCTTGTTTCATTTTGCATTCTCTCATCATTGGGTTTTCATGGTAAAAGACATTCATGAGGGGTTTACTGGTGCCTCCTTTTGTACAATCTTAACAGCATTAGTTTTGCTTCCACTGCTGTTGTCTCTGAGAGATCCTCCACCAGTGTCACTCACACACCCTAGACACACTACTCTGCTGCCCTGAAGCTGTTTGGTACATAGTATGGCTCTTCAGGAAATGTCTGACTGACATGGAAGACCCTAACAGCAGCACTGCAGCCATCAGCATAGCCTCTTGCCTCACACGAGCACACAATCCCACCACTGCAAAAAAAAGTGATAATATATCATAATGTAGTATAGTTTCATTTGGGCCCATTTATGAAAACAAAATGGTTCAGGAGGAAGGCTGATGAGTTCTGATCTAACTCCAAAATTTGTCTTCTTTTTCTGTCAGACAAAATCATCATGGGCATCACATACTTTTGTGTCCTGCACTGACTGCAGACTGAAAGAACCTCTTAATAATATAACACTGTGCTTGGACGATAAAATAATGTTGTTTAGACTGGCTCAAAATATGTTATTTCCAAGGAAAATAATGGTATACGATTCAGAACAATGTGCTGAAGCCATAAGGTTATGATGCAATTTTTTTTTTAATGTCTCAAGGCCAACATTTTGAACAAGGGGTGAAACGGAAGAGAAAAACCGACAGTAGTTTAGTTACATGGCATAAAAGAATCAAAGTGCAGCAAACCGATTTAACCCTATACAAATGCCCTTCCATACCACCATATGGCTGGTCAGTCAATTGCAAAAGAGACTAAAATCTCAGGATTGTAAAATATTTTATTTCTCAAATAAGCCCAATGTGTTTCAGTTTGGAAATATTTGCATGACCTTTTTCAAGGGAAAGCAAATTGAAAATTGACCTGCAAGGATTTCAAGGACTGTCTCCAAAGTTTATGCCTGGCAACGTTTATTCCAGTTTGAAATGTATGGAATGTTTAATGGATGTTTCCAGTGCCTCCTCCTTTTTCCACTTATTAATAATGCTTTCCTTTTCTACATTTTCTTTTTAAAAATGTAAATGATACAATTTGTTTACTAGCATGAAATTCACAAGTTAGGTTTTTTTTTACATCTTTTGCTTGTGCTTCTGCAATTCTCATGGTGAAACTAGCAAAAACCCACAACCTTCCAGTATAAATTAAACATGATTCTGGGCTTGTAATATGTTTGCAATGTATTCTGTAATGCTGGTAAGGAATGGACAAAAAAAGGCTGTATTTCCCCTCCCCCACCCAAACCTCCTCTTTTCTATGGATCTTGGGGTAAATATTCAGATTATGTACTAGTCTGCTTGTTTACAAACTATGTGCATTACTTGACTGACAGTATCTTACAGTTGGTGTGCAGGTGGATTCAGTACTTTACTGACAATATCTGACATAAAGCCATCAGTGTTTGACAGTATCTGTAGATGAACTTAATGCAATGCAAGTTAACTTCATTCATTTAGTTCTGAACAGAGTGGCCTGTCCTCAAAAAACTTTTCAGTCGGCCATATCTGAATAATTGCTCCTCCTTTCAAATGGCATTTGTTTCACTGCCCACTACTGTCAGCCTTGTTTCATTATTTTTTGTTCTCTGCTAATCTTTATGTTTACATTTTCAAAACTTTGGAAATGATTATGACTTTCATTTTTAAGTAATTAGCATCTGTTAATAATTTTACTTTCCCAGCCTGGATCTGCAAAAGCCCTGGCCAATTGTGACCAATTCTTTATAAACTCTCTCTTGATGTACTTATAAATCTCTGGGAGGCCCCCAATTAACATAGACTGCTGAGAAGCACTTGGAATTCCTAATCTCTTAAGAACTACCAACTCTAATATGAATTACTTAAATTTTAAACAAAAGGCATACATTGTAACCTTGATTACAAAGCATATTTGGAAACAAAATTGCTGTCCCACTTTGCTATGTTTCTCAGTAGTGGTGGTGGTGGGGAGTTTGAAAGCTGGAACTCTTAAAGGGGCATTAAAGCCATTCCTGAAACTGATGCCTGTGATTCCCCTAAGCATACCCTAGAATCCTGTTGGGGATTTGTAAACACGCTAGTTATGATGATACACAATTAATCCCATCCCAATTTCCACAACCCCAATTACCAGGAAGCAGCCACTGAGATCAATAGGCATCAGTTCCCATTAGCTGGAAAGCAGTTGATTGACATGGATTGACGTTTCTATCCCTTCTTTGCATAATCTCCAGTGCAACAACCAAAATCAAGGTCCTGGTCGTAATTCCTCTTTGTGTTAGAGATCATTCACATGGGAGAATGGTGTGCCACCAGCCTGAGCTTTCTGATTGATAGGGCAACAGGGGATTGATGACAGTGGCTGATTCCAGCCATAGTTCCTAAACAAGCACTATTATGAAAGAAGAGACTTCCTGTAGCCATTCAGAGGCAGCCCTCCCAAGCCACATGGGCTTTTCTCTTGTTGCCATCAGGTTTCAATATACTGTAAAGAAAATGTGGTGGGATCCCCTTCATTTAGCATATCAAGAGTCCCTCCTCCTCCCGAAAAAAGGTAGTGCAGATCCATAGCCTATCAGTGCAGAGCTGATCCTCCATATCCACAGATTCTTCATTCATGGATCCTAACGTCCATGGCTTGAAAATACCCCCAATTTTTCCCCAAAAAAGCAAACCTTGATTTTTGCCATTTCATATAAGGGACAGCATTTTACTATACCATTGTATATAATGGGACAATTTGATATACATGGTGTGTCCAGGAACAAAACCCTAGCAGACAGCAAAGGCCCACTATATTAAGCTTCCAGATTGAGCTGTTAATGTGTTTGTTATACATTGTCCAAACAAGTGCTAAGGCCAATTACAGTTTAGTGTTATAACTTCCCACAATGGAAAGTCATTGGAGGTAAGTAGACAATGGCAGGAGCAGCAGTAATAGTGTAAAACAATTGTAGAATAAGGGTAGTATCACATTCCTACACCAGACTTGAGAACAGCACTATGACAGATATTCAGGCAGTGCACAGGGAAATCTATTAATTATTCCTAATACTACTACTACTACTAATAATAATAATAATAATAATAATAATAATTTATTTATATCTCCCGCCTCTCCCTGCGGATCGAGGCAGGATTACAACATAGTTTTTTGTTGCTTTCTTCCTCAGGGTATGACAGCCAATTGAGACCTCTCAGGAAAGGAGTTACAACCAGCATGGCCTAGAACACCTGACAAGCACCCGGACAGCACTGAATCCAGACAAATGAGTCTCAGTTTTTTCTAGGGAATATAGTTGGGTAAATATGTAATTCACTGGTGGTAAGAGTCCAAGAGGAGATCTCCAAAAGACCAGTAGTAGTGTTACTCTCTAAGACAGAAAACAGAATGACCTAAACAGAACTTGGAGAAGTCAGGGATTGTGCTAATGCATTAATGTTGAGTAATTAAATGTTTTTGTTGTTTGTGTTGTTGTTGTTAAAACATTATAAAAAAATGTAAAATTAATTGGCATTCATGTGTTCATTTCATTTTTTTAAAAACCTATTAAAATTAATAAAAGTTGTGTAGCTCCTCCTCAAACTGTTACCCCATCCAAAGTAGCAGAGTACATTAATAACAACAACAAAAATGTTCCTTGGAGGATTGCCACTGAAATCTCGTGAGTAAAACACTCATTTTAAAATTGTTGAAAATCTTATCAAATCAGTGACATCAATTAATTTGTAATGAATATTTCCCAAGCTCTGAAACTGGATGGTAAGTGTGTAGCCTTCCAAATATTGTTGGACTGCAGTTCTCATCAATGCCACTCGGCATAGCAGTGTTGAAGAGAGATGGAAGCTACAGGTCAAGAGATCTAGAAAGCCACCCTTTCCCCATTCCTGGTTTAAAATACCAGGTTCTTCATGAAATAATGTGTTATGAAGCATATAGATTTTTATTTCCTGACAAACCATGATGGATATAACCAGACAGACCAAAGAACAATATTATCTCTGAAACAGGCTGCTTCAGCTAACTCACCATGCTACAAGCAACTGTTCCCCAGGGGAAAAAAACACAGAAATATAGTATGCTACTCTATATATTTCTGGCACTATGATCTTCTGCCAAACCTTTGCAGTAACTACCAAAAGTAGATCATGTTTTACTAAAATTCTTTTCTATCTTATTTACAGTTCAGTTCACTGTCATACAGTACAAATAAAGAAGCGAGGGGGAGAATTTATTGCAACAAAAACGCATTAGAACTTTATTCTCTACACCTTCCTAAGGAAATTGCATTGTGGTATATGTAGTAATGCTATAAACAATAAAATGGATGGAAAAATTGAACAATTTAATGGAGCAGTATGATTGCTTGTTCCTACAATATGGTCAGAAAACCAATTTTCACAGAAGCAGGCCATGAGAGGTTAAAGAAAAACATTCCCAATGAGCATGAGGGGGAGACCTCTTTCAGACTGAAATTGCAGCAAATGAGACATACTTATTCATAAACATGGGATGTTGAGCAAGGAAAAAAATTCAAAACTTTTCCTTCTCTTTCCTCTCCCTGTCTGTATTTTGTCTTATTTTTAAGTAAATTATCAACAGACATCTCTCCCAGAACTGAAGTGCTTCTATAACTCCAGAAAAATAATTACTTTCAGTGATTGGATGTAGAACTGATGCATCAAGGGACATTGTGCCCTTTAATACTCATTTAGCGGCATCCATTTTCAGTAGCTAAATAGGCGAATGGTGGTGGGGGAAAATGTCCTACAGATTCAGTGCCTCCTTGGACAAAAGACTAGATGAGACATTTAGCATATTGAAGATGGAACAAATCTGGTTCCCCAAGAAGGCTCCCTGTTCTTTGTACATATAGTAAGTACATTTAGGAGCAGTAGATTGGATGCAAGCACTTTGCTGCTGCAATCATACTCATCGTTCACGTTCACTTCACCAAGGCTGTAAAGAATTTTACATCCTACTTTCTTCTGAATATAGAATATAGAAATTGGGCTCATAGTTTGTTGTTCTTTATTTCTTTGGCTTTTTCAAGTAGAGCCAAGCCATCTTTCCATGTTTGGATGTCCAGAAGTTATTCATTATTTTGGGATCTAAGGATGACTTTTTTAACAGAAGCCTCACAACATCTTTAGGCAGGATGCAATTCTGCCTTGTTGTAAGGAGGCATTGATTACCTCCTTTACCCACCAACAGGCAGCCCCCCTCTCGCCTGTTTAATAAGCCAAGAAGGACAGGGGTTCAAGTTACATGTGGTGGCTTTTACCTCTCCAAGGATCCTGTCCATATCATCAGGCTGCACAAGCTGAAAAGTATCCACTAACACTGGACTGACAGGAGTCAAGTTTACATGCATTGACACTGTATCAACTGTAGCATCCAAGTCGGAGTGGATTTGAGTGACTTTATTTGCAAAATTTCGTGCAAATTCTTCACAGCGAGCCTCCAAGTGCTCTGCATCCTCTACTTAAGGATGAGTGTACAAAAGACCCGGAACAGTTCTGCTGGCTGGCTCCTTGCATATGCAATGTTGGCAGCAAAAAATGATTTCTTTGCTGCTCACATTGCCACCGAGTAGGCTTTCAAATAGGCTTTCTTTTTCCATCATGAATTGGCCATTTGGGTGGATGTTGTTCAGATGGTTCAACAACACAGTCAAGATTTTCTTCTTCATAGTTCCAAATGGTCAAAATGACATCCACATATTGGAACCATGTTGTGAACTTTTTGGGTGCTGTTTCCAGTGCTTGCTTTTCAAAGTGTTCCATGTAAATGTTTGCAATCATGGGGCTTAGAGGGCTTCTCATGGCTACCCCATCTCTCTGCTTGTAGAATCCATTGGCTCACTGGAAGTAGCTTGTGGTAAGGCAATGTTAAAACAGAGCTGTGATGTTTTCTGGAAAAAATTGATGGATGAGTGCCATAATGTCCATTATGGGGACTTTGGTGAACAAGGAGACCACATCAAAGCTGATTAGTCTTCCTCAGGGTTTGAGTTCTAGGTTATTGATTTTTTTCCCCCCTAATGGGGGATTTGTCTTATTTGGGTTTGTAATTGTGTGGCCAGAAACTTGCCCAAGTCATACATGGGGGAGCCAATGGAAGTCACTATGGGTCTGAGTGGAATGGAATCCTTGTGGATCTTGGAAGTCCATACAGTCTTTGTGGGAGAGCCTTAGATTTGCATAGACTTTGCCGTGTTTTGGCTGAACTGAGGAGTTCTTGATCTAGGTGTTTGTTTTCCTGGTGATTTGGTTGGTCAGGTCTTGTTTCAGGTTTTTTGTATATATTGCAGGATCCAGGAGTTCCTTGATTTTTTGTTTTGTCTTGTTTTTATTGTTCTGTTTTCATGAACACTTTGAAAAGTATTCGCTTTAAAAGCTTTTTTATAATTGGAAAGTACAGCATGTTTTCCCCTTTGATGGGAATAGCTGTACCTATGGAATTTGGCCACTGCAAATTGAGAAGAATTTCATTTCATTTGGTTTCTGAAGAATTTTCCAAAATTTCTTCATATTCAGGATGGAAATGATCTGAAGTTTTAAAAATTCAAATATCATAGAAAGTGAAACTAACAGATATTTCCATGTTTAACGAGTCCAAGCTACTGTTGCCTAGTTACTACTCAGTGTGTGCATAGGGGAAGATGCCATAAGTAAAACAAACTGGTGGCGACAGTGTTGGAGCTTGGAGCAAAAGCAATAGTAGCTTCATTTATATACTGCTTCATACCACCTAAACAGTCTCTAAATGGTTTACACCTGTAAGCTAATTGTTCCCAACAAGCTGGGTACTCATTTTAGTGACTTCAGAAAGATCCAAGCCTGAGTCAAGCCTGAGCCCCTGGCTGGTATTTAACTAACAACCTTATGGTTTGTGAGTGAGTGGCTGCAGTACAGGACCACTGCACCACCAGGGCTCCTTACAGAGATATATATAATGTAAAGTATAATGTGTAAAGCTAAACTCACATAAAATCCCCATGAAGAGAAATAAATAAGCCATAAATAAAATATGTTCATATATGTATACTGTACTCTTCATATTAGTTTACAACAAAACAGCTTGAAAGTTTCAATGTCATTACATTTTCAATATTTGTGAATCGTCATATTTCATATTTATTTTGTTTACTTGTGTTATTGCTAACCTCTGCATGGCCTCTTCCGAGGAAGTAGCAGCAACCTTTTGGGTAGGGATCACTTTTGAAGTCCATTAAAAAATTATTCTAGTCGATGGAATAGGGCTGAGGTTTGAAAAATGATATTCTTGCTTAATCTAAAACAAGGGTGGGGAGCCTTTTAAAAAAATCTGTTGAAGACCACATTCCCTCAGAGGTAACCTGTTGGTGGCTATATGCTGGTAGTGGCCAAATCAAAAGGGAACACAGTTGGAATAAAATATGAATTGACTTTGCAACATTTCAGGTTTGTGTATTCCCCCCCCCCCAACTCTGTCTCTCTTCTCTTGTGCTACCTCAGTGCCCCTGCCCTCTCTGGGCCCATGAAATTAATATGCAGAATGCATGAAACCAGATGAAGGTGTCATCCTCAACAAGAACTGTGGGCCATCCCAGGTTCCTGCTGTCCTGTGTTGCTACCAAACCTGATGGCTTCAGTATCCTTCAGACTGTAGTGATTCACAACAGTCCATCATCTTATTTAACTTTGGGATCTTCAGAAGCATTTTTGGTACTATATTTTCAAGATCAAAAACCTTTCCTCCTCCTCCCACAAGCTGAGTTTTCACTTGCGTAATGGAACAGAACCCAATTTTGTTCAGCAGCTGAAATATCATATGCTCCTGGCAAAGCAAACTCAGCCAAGAGCAAACTTCACTACTCAGCACCCTTGAGAGAGTGATACTTTTCATTACAAGGGGATATGATTTAATGAACTGGATGGATTCACTTGTTTCTAGTGGTTCTCTGGAATTTATGATGATCCCCAGATGATGAGTCACAATTTGCATTTTAAAAGACAGCTGATAATTCCATTGAAAAAGCATCACACTCAAGAATCTACAAGCAGTCTTTTTATAATTTAGATATGGCTTGTTCTTATTATCATAATAGGCATTATATTTTATTCCTTAAGGGGTATATTATTAATTCAACAACACTGCTAACTACGTTCATGCTGAACAAAGCTGAGAAAAACCAACCGTTGCTGATCAGTTGGATTTATCAGCCTTGGCAACTGAAACTCAACTTTTCAGTTTTATTCCTTTCACTTCCCCATGCTATCTGCCAATCACTTTTCTATAACCTCTCTAGTATTGTTTCTCTGTACGCCACATGTTATCCAAATACATATGAAAAATAGCAAATAAGAAATTACTTTTCCATGCATCTGTCAGGAAGCATCTTATACAGTGATGGCGAACGTTTTAGGGACTGAGTTCCCAAGCTAAAAGGCCTTCCAGCACCTGGTGTTACCTGGTGCTGGGGTGGGATTTCCAACCTCAGGTGGTGGGACTTCCAGGGTGGGACTGTAGAGAAAAGGCAGACGTGGGCTAGGCTAGCAACAGCCAGTCCCGAGCCAGCTGACAGTAGCCAATGTAATGCCGGCTGGGAGGAGATAAAAAAACCCAGAAGTAACAGTTGGAAAGTTAGATAGGGTTTAGTTTTCAGATTGATAGGGTCTTGCTGCGTACAGAGAGGGACAGATTTTGAGGGTTCCAGGGTCGGACTCTTTATCCAGAGAAGAAGGACTTAGTTCCTGTGTAGAATTCTTAAATGAAGGAGTTTTAGAGAAGAAGCTATCCTTAAAATTTTTGGCTATTGAGTCAGTTAATTTTGGTCCTTTTCATAGAGGATCAGCACAAAGTAAACTTTAGCAAAGAGGCATTTGGGATATACAAATTAGCTTCCAGCAAACCCTTGGTAGGGAGGGGTATGCATGAATGCTTGGACTTATCTGTTTGTTGTTGTTGTTGTTGTTGTTGTTTTGTAAAATAGCTTGTAAACATATATTCACAATATGGGACACTGATATATTTATGTTTGCCTTATAGTTTGTAATTTGAATTATAGCATAATACTAATTTTTACATTGGAATAGTATCACAGCTTTATGGTTATTTTATTTAGAACATTATATGGATATTTTGAGAATCCATTTGCAGAACTTTTTTTCCCAGCGGGGTCATTCTTTTTATTCCTTTAGTCTTTTGTTATCTATTTAGTGTGGTCCCTTTAATTGAGAATTTCAACAAAGCAAACTTGCATAAAGGGAGGCATTCTGACAATAGAAAGTATTTTCCAGTAAACTATTTAAATGAATTGTTGGAACTTTATTTAGAGGCAGCAAGTACACATCTACAATATAGGATACTAATACAGTCATGTTTGCTCATGAGTCTGAAATTTAAATTAATATCAATTGTAACACTGTATTTTCTCAGCTCATTGTTCACTATATTCATATTGGAATATCATTATGCAATTCAGCCTGTTCTTAGGTCTTACATGTTAGGATATTTAGTTTTGTTATAATATATTCATGTTCCTTTAAGAAATGTTACACATGAATAAGCCACCTGCAGGGTATTTAGAAGTAAGTTTATATTAGCACTACTATTTAACAATCAGTTTGTACTCATGCATTGTGTTACATGCAAGCTGAATATGGCTTAAAATATGGGTAAGCAGTTTATATGTGTAAAGAATGATACATTGGTTGTTTTCTTTGTGATAATTGCTTATTTTTCTGTTAATGTATGCTAATTTTACATATTCAGAAGCATGGGATAGCTATTTGGAACTATTATCTTCCTGAATTGTAATCCGGAATTGAAATGTTATAACACTACTGAAGAAGACAATTAAGTCGAAACGGCCTCAGAACTCCAGAGGAAGCCGTCTGCTACCAGCGTTATTGTCCATGCTACTTGCATCAATGTTACCAGTGCTGCCTCTACCAGTTATATACTGCTACCTTGGTTACCATCAGTTTGGAAGTATTATCACAGTGTAATTTTTCTAAGGTGACTTATCTTTGTTTTCTGTGACACTGCCATCATAGCCGGGCTTCTTTCTGAATTAAAATGACTGGGATAGTCACTCTGTATTGACTGTTATGAGGTCACTGGTGTAAACAGAAGAATTTGTCATCTCAGCACCTTATAGTCTTGCAAGGTGTTTTTTGGTTGAACTCTTTATTTGCATTTGTTATTCTCCAATATCAATTACATCATCAATTCATGTTTATTTAGAATTTTTCAATTATATTTATATTGGTTAATAATATTTGTAGCATCCCTTTATTCATCAGCATTCATGCTTAGTGATATACAGTATACCCACTTTTTTCTCTCCTATTTTTTACTATGTCAGAACTATCTCCAGAACTATTTGGTGATATAAGGGAAATCCAATTTATGAGTAACATTAGTACAAAAAACATTACTAAGATTCTATGTAGTGTGGCATGGGAGGAGGTCAGTGGGGCATCATGAATTACTGCACCAGGTGATGCCAACCCTAGTGATTCCCCTGATTTGTGTATTGGAAAAGTGCTGCCTCATCTTCTGTATTGTCTTCTGCACCTGCTGCACATAGGCAGAGATGTGTTCCCTCTCTGTCTTTCCTAGTGTACTTTCCTACCTGGGAAGCCTGATGGCAAAGACACAGAAAAACAAGTAAATGAAAGAAAGAAATGAAAATGTACACAAAACACAATTCTTACTGTTCTTAGCAGTTGCTCTCTGTCTATGTGTTCCTCTGAAGAGGAACTATCATCTAGTAGCAAACCAGCTCATCACAGCTAAGTCCCCTTGAGATCAGCAGTTGCTGCCTCTTCTAGAGAGCATCTGCCCATCTCTCTAGCCTGGAAAGGAAGGGGCCTGCTGTTTTTGTTTCAAACCTCTTCAAAACTGGTGGTGGGTTGAGTAAAATTGTTTGCTTTGTGGCTACTTCAGCTCCATCTGAACACATAGCCCTGGTCTCCAATGACTCCTTATGGAAATGGTGAGTCATTCCAATCATAATCAGTGATTCATTCAAATCACAAGCAAAATCAACATCAGTAATGCAGAGTACACTTCTGATAATGCATATGTATGCCCTTAAGAACTACAATTTCCTGACAATTTGGACCTTAAGCATGGAAAGCCATTTCCACAGGGGTGAGGAACAGGCACCTTTTTCATTTTCCCTCCTGTGGGTCCCCCTGGTTTCCCTGACACAGGCATTGTCATGAAGAAAGCAGGAGAGGAAGTCCTAGTTATCCTTAAGAATGGAACTTTTCCTTTTGTAGCTGAAATATGTATGCTATCCTGCATCATTAAATGTTTCTTAGAAGCCTCATCTGCTTCACAGGGGGGAAAGCAAACTCTTGGCTGTAGGCATGGCAGAGCAACTCCCAGTGGGCCTTGGGTGGCAAAGCAGATTACCATTTCCTTAATAGTTACCTCTCCCTGCCTTTATACACCATGTTCACTTGATTCAATTATAAATAAGTTGAATGAGCAGGCCTAGAAAACTACATATGTGTGTGTATGTGCCTTCAAATCATCTGTAGATTTATAACAACCCTATAAATTCCATAAGGTTTTTTTCATCTTATGTACACTAAATTCAAAAATAAGGGCTCTGTTCTGGTTTGTTCATTTGGCTTTGAATAATCGGGGCATTATGAAAACACCTGGTTCCTTACTTAACAAACCACATATGCTTGTACGAATAACTCAGAATTGTACATTTCTTCCAAGATCAATATTTATAGACCTTGTTTGTTTCCCATGTCAATATTGCTGGAGTCAATTAGTACTTGCAAATAATAAGCAACTTCATTAACAACTAGATTATTGTTTTTCTTTAGAAAGTTAAAAATTTTAATTGTTTAGTTTACTAGACTATGAGAGCAATGAACTGTTGTACTACAGAAGTATTCAAAAGTTTCTCCCACAAATACAGGATTGTGATAATCTTTTTGTAGTTTCTACTCTATATTTGTACCATTTTTCAGGGTCCCAGCTTCTGTCTCCTCCTCCTCCTCTCTTGTTTTGGACTTAGCTTTGTACCAGTTTTCATCCTTGAAATGTTGGAGGGTATATATATATATATATATATATCTTGAAGCCCCCAAAAGGGCAGCCTCCAGCCCCCCTCCCCTTTTGCAGCCAGATCGGAGCTGCAGCAATCACATGTTGCAGCCCCAATCTAGCCTTTCCAGGGTGCGAAAAGAAGCTGCAAAAAGTGGCTCTTTTTTGCTCCATGGAAAGGGTGTGATAGCCATCGCACCACAGCTTTATGGTGCTTCATCGGTGCTGTGTTGTGCGGACTCAGTACCAGAGGAGCAACATGACACCACATGCCTTGTAGTGTGGTGTACAGCATCACTCTGCCTTGGGGGCAGAGCCAGGGCATGTGTCATATAGATGCTACACCCCGACTCCACCTCCAACCTGGCGTTTAAGACCGGTTGCACAGGGCCTCAGCTGACAACTCTACACATCACCAAGCCTATGCCCCATCATCAAAGGAATGCCAAAGAAATCTGCAAGGATTTAAAAAACCCAGAAATAACTATTTCTATCTCTCTTCATCACAAAATATGTAGGCTAAAAGAGGCAAAGTGGGAGAAGAAAAAAGAACTGGGAAAATTTTTAAAGCAGCTGAAAAAAGTGGGATGACAAAGGATTAATTGGGGCTGTCCCTGCCAAATCGAAACAGTTGGAGGAACTGAATCATGTAGAAGTGGCAAGAGATAAACTACTAGGCCTTGTCAACAGTTTAGGAATAACAAGGCCCAGATGCTCTTCAGAATTGTTCAAGAACACAGATGTGAAATGAGTAATTGTATCACAAAAATATGTAACAGGGATCGACTCACAGTAAATGCTGTAACATATTTGCATGGGACAATGTAAAATTTGCTGTAATGCATTTTAAAAATCTGGTTGCAAACATGAAGAATTTAGAAGATGTCCTAGATTGGTTCCTGAAGTATTTTTATTGTATTTTTGTTGAGTCAGATTTATTCTAGCCAACAAATGAGACTTCAGTAATAATCTGTTATTTAGCTATGTTTGCTCTATTTCCATACCTTAAAATTTATACCATTTTGACACTAATCCTTGTAAGACTCCTTTCATTAATGCTATTGATATTCCTCTGTCTGCTGCTGGTTTTATTTGAGAAGGCTCATTAGCCATCTATAATGCCAGTTATCTTTCTGCAGTTGCAACAAGTGTGTGTGTATATTATCTTAACAAGTTCACATTTTCTTCTCTCAGCAATGCCTTGTTTAAATGCCTGAAACTACAAAATCAAAACAAAATCTCTAGTATTCTCTACCAAGCTCGTACCAGTTTTGCAAGGTTTTGTCATTTTAACAATGATGTCTTTTTCTCCATTTTGTCTTATTGTTGTCATGACTTGCTCTCTCTACATGTTGTTCCTGCCCTAGCAAGTTTTTTTTGCATCTACTTTGAAATGCTAAACACTTGCAGAATATCCATGTCTTTTAAATACATCATTGCAATTTTTGCTTATTTTTGCTTTTTTATCTGCCACCTTCTGCTTATTGCTGACAAAGTTTCTGTTGGTTTCTATAGCTCTAGTTATGTGATGCTTTTCTTATGCTGATTTCATGTATTCAACACTACTTACTAGTTTCTCATAATATTTTGGTGTTGCTTGGTAATAATTTTGCTGCTCCAGTCATCACCAACATTGATAAAGTCTGTATCCTTCACTTCAGATATGGGAAAAATGCAACCCATGGAAAACAACCCTTTTCGTGGCCATGAAGCCATGCCAGACATACCCTACATTCCCAAATTTAAAAGAATTCTGGATTTTTCCCCCTTTCAAACCAATGGGGGGAAAGTTGGAAGCTCCCACATGATGTAGCAGTAAAGTGCCATGAAGCTGAGCAGCTTCCCCCCACAAATAATCCAAAACACAGGATGAAGAAAATCAGCCAAAAATAATCCATAACAAAAATGGCAGTGACATCATGACATCATACCATCATACACTAAGGAGTTTATCACACGGGAGGAATTTCTATCAATTTTGATTGGAGCCAATTCGAATTCACGTAAATTCGCTAGTTTGGCGAATTTACGTGAAATCTGATTGCATTCGGAATGCGTTCAGAATGACTTCCCATTTCCTAAAAATGACCCCCCCCCCCATTGCCCAAAATTGTGTGAGATACTCTAATACGCAATTACGTGAAACCCCATGATTGCATTCGGAATGACTTCCCATTGCCCGAAATTGCGTGATACACTCATACCCAATAATGTGAAACCCCATGATTGCGTTCAGATTGCCATTGCATTATACCCCCAAATTCCGTCATGTGATGAACTCCTAAGTCTTTGCTTGGCAAAATAGTCCCCTGCACCTACTGAGGGATTAAAATTGTCCCTTCACCCTAAATTTTAAAATCATGTTTTATATTCACAGAGGTATCGTTGTCGATTTTGCATTCAGTTTCTTGCCGAACCTGGAAATTATTGTCTAATTATATTTCTGTAAAGGAAGAAAGAACAAAAGTGAGAGAAGTTCAGTCAAAGTCAAAAATTTATTGCCAAAGGCCATTGCATCAAACTATATCCAAATAACAAAATATTTAAACATCAATTGTCTAAAAAGCATCCTACCTATAATCATAAAACAATTTATGATATATTTAAAATATAAATAATGTAGATGAATAAAATAAGTTTAAATATAATTGTGTCCCCCTACGGTTTATAGCTATCTTTGCCAAGTATTTCTTTCTGATCTTTTTCGCAGCAACAGCAAACAAAGCAAGTCACCAAGTTCAGTGAATGTTTCTAGAGTGTTTTGCCAATGAGGTGTATATATTTGTGACTTTTCTCTCCTTTTTTGAAAAAGTAAAAGCTGCCTCTGTAATAGTCCCACAGATATTTCTGCATTTGAAACAAATGTAGTCTAGAGGTCTGTTTACAGATTAAGGTTTGAAGAGCTGCAACCTTAATTGACAGTCTAAATTGAAACAGGAACATAAAGAAAAATAACTGAACGTTCTGTTTCTTTCTGTGTTCTTCCTTTCAGATTAAGATGATGTTTTTCTGGCAAACTTATTTAGAATCCAAAGTGTACCGAGCTAAGGGGGAATAGATTGCAATGCTTATTTTAGTATGTTTGTTTTTAAAAAATAAATCATACATCTCAGTGGGAAACCAAAAATAAGGCTTGTTATTGGTGGGAAAAATGTTGCTAGATCTGTATTTCCATTTGTGACAGACCAGTGAGCTTAAACTCACAATTTACAGGGATGTTCTTCCAAACATGCTTAAATAAGGAAAAATATTTAATTTTTTACATCTTCAGCCCATAATATAAATGAAACAACCATTTCAAAAGAGAAAACAAATGAATGTTAGGCTTGAATTAGTGGCAGTGAGGAACTGAAGAGACCCATCAGTTTAGGTTCTGCTGGTGCACCTGGTATAGCCTGGGTACAGAGGGAGATCATTCAGCCTGCATAATTATAGTGCTATGATCCTGCATCCTGGGAAATGCATTTTAGGGAGGGGTATGTATAATTCTCAGACAGAAAGAAAGCCCTAATGTCTCATCAGACTACAAACCCCAGGATTCCATAAACTGTTGCCATATGAGTTAAAGTGGAATCATAGTGCTTTAACTTAGGGGTTATGTAGATGGTAAAAATAATCCAGGCTGAATCTAGGTTGAATTTTTGTTGTTCAAACACATCCCAAAAGCACCCAATTAAATTTGGGGAGGGGCTGCAACCCCCCCCCCCACTTAATTTGGGATAATCAATACTGGGTTTTTCCCCTGATTTCTTTTTAAAGATTTACATCATCGGCAGTATGAATAACTGATGCAGATAGACCCAGGATAAAACTCTGCATGTCTTGAACATGCTCTGATGCATTTGCATCATTGACTCCATCTTTATTCGAGTGCTTTCATGTGTGAGAAACCAGACTTGCAGAAATGCACACTGATGCAGTTCCATAGTATGAAAAACAAACCTGGAATACGTAAGTGAGATGACACTAAAAATAATGACATCTGAATGACCCCTGTGTAGTTTTAAATAGGCCCAGGAATGGCCAGCACTACTAGCTGAGTAGGATGAAAGTTCGCCTACCAGTTGACCCAGGCAGAGTACTCAGCAGCAACTAAGATCCCATCTACACTTGCCATAATACTCCAGGCTGCCCCCCCCCCCAGAGTATTCTGAGCCCAAATTCCCCCCACATTTGCCCCTTATCTGCTTGGCTCTCACAGGGAATGACCGGTGGCTGTCTTCCCATGCAGCTCCCATTGGTTGCCCTGTGCCACTGCCGAGGTTAGAAAGAGGCATCCAACCATCTACTGGTGTTGTATACCTTGTTCTTACCTCAGAGCGATTTGTGATTACAACAGCAATGCCAGACAGTTTGCAAGTACCATGAGTGAAAAGGCAACTGCCATCGCTAAGGAAGAGTTCTGAAAACCAACAGCAAAAGGTGAGTAATTTAAATGCTGGTTTGGGGGAGGAAGCCCCATATTGGGCACAGGCATCGTGACTACAGTCTAGACCTGATTCAGAGTTTTGCCCCGTCTCATGTAATCAGGACATGGTGAGTCCAGGAGGAATTCAGAGTAAATCACCCATGTAGAGAAATTGGCCAAGAAATTCATAAGTGCTGGCCAAGATGTTAAGTTTGAGTAGTGAGACATGGCAGTGGTAGATTCTGACTTCCATGTTAGGAGGGGTGAATTTCCCTTGGTTTTTATCCTGAAGTGAGAAGCATTATGCTAATTTAGATTTTATTTCAAGACATTTAGCCACATATTCAATTTGGCTCTATGTTGATATCACAAAGTCAAACCAGAGTGCAGATAATTCTTCTCTCTTCATTCTGGCACAGCTGTAATGATGGGGAGAGGAATTACAGTGTTTTACAACTGCTGCCAGCACAAAGAGGCAATGGAAAAGGTATAAACAAGTAAATGCAGGAAAGGCTTGTGTAAACCTCCAGATCTCTGTCAGGCTTATAATGCCAATTTTTCAACAATAGGTCCAGTTTTAAAGAAAAATTGAACAATTTTTAAATTGTCTATAATCAATGTTTGTAGGCCCAGAATAAGAGAGGATGAAGAGGGGACAGAACTGGAGGAGTCTTCTATTACTTGCACTACACCAGAAAGTGTCAGCTTAAGCTGAGAATCTAACCAACAGCAGCAGCAGTATTATTATTTTTGTAGTGGACCTCCCCTTATTTTAAGTCATTGGTTATGGCATGCAGTAATGAAAATTATATTAGTTTCTGAGTAGTACTAAAATATCACAATAGCATATGATATTTGCTGTTTCTGCATGTTAGTGTACTTTGCTGCTGTTTATCTTCTATGAATTTGAGGAAGCAACTTCCATGAACAAAGTTGACACTATGGAATTTCATGCCCACACTGTACCGATGGTTGTCCATTTGGACAGCTTGAAAGGGGCATTAAATTCAAAGAGAATAAAGCTATCAATGGCTGCATCTGCCCTGCAGAAACAATCCAGTTTGGCACTACTTTAACTGCCATGGCACAAGGCTATGGAATCCTGGGAACTGTAGTCTGTTGTGGCCCCAGAGCTCTCTGACAGAAAAGGCTAAATATCTAACAAAATGACAAATCCCAGAATTCCATTGCATTGAGCCATGACAGTTAAAGTGGTGTAAAACTGGATTATTTCTGCAGTGCGGATGCAGCCAATGACTACTGTTTGGTATAGTATAGTATTTCCAAATATCTTATTTTTCCCAGACTTGTCCTTTTCAGAGCTAAAATTTCTGTCCAGGTGAATTTTTAAAATGTCTGAGTTTCATTACAAGGTCCAGAATGAAGGAAGTGGGTAATCAGGTGGTAGTGCTCTAAGCAGGAGGAGGAAGAGAGAGATGCCAGGTTAAAGCAGGGCAAGGGAAGATCCCAAAGCAGAAAGCTTCAGCCCCGTGGGGGTTACCAAGTAATCCCGCCTGCTTCCACCTGGCTTTCACCTGCTACCATCATTGTTGTTGCCACCAGGGCCACCGCCATCCTCCCATCCTGAGGGGAAGGTCTTTCAGGGAAGAAGGTAGTGGAAATGAAAAAAGCACCCCAACACCATCACTGGAATATTGCCCAGATACAAGAAAGGTCTGTCTTGTCATTCAGACTGATTCAACTGAGGAGTGGTGGCTCCTCTTACAACTGCCCAGGTATAAGGTATTTAAAGTAAGAATCGTCATAGCAATGGGTGGTTTGATGTAGTCAGTTGGTAAATGTGTCCTCTTTTCCAAATACAGGGCCCTCTGTATCCAAGGATTCCTTATCCATGGGTTCAACCATCCCTGGATTGAAAATATGAGATATATATATATATATATATATATATATATTGCTATTTTATATATAGCATATTTTATATGCTATTTTACACCAATTTACTATACCATTGTATATAATGGGACTTAAGTATCCACAGATTTTGTTATCAACGGCAGGGTTCTGGAACCAAGCCTCAGTGGATATCAAGAGCTCACTGTGTGGTAATCCTAGCACAGTAGCCGTAGACTATAGCCAAAAACTATACATGCTACTTCTGCATTGGTCTCCCATCCAGTTACTAACCAAGCCTGACATTGTTTAGTTTCCACTATTAGATGGGATCTGGTGACTGCAGGATACTTAGTACTATTTACTATAGTAAGCTTATTTTCAGGGATAGTATGTTTATGTCTCCTACTTGTACGGAATCCAAGCAAAGTGTTTATCTGCACATGGCGTTTCATAGATATCTGGTTGGCCACTATAGTGGTATTGCTTCCATGACAGGGAGAGTGCTGGCATAGTTCTCTTAGATCTAATCTGCATTGTAGAATTGATGCAGTTTGACCCCACTTTAACTGCCATGGTTCAATGTTATGAAATTCTGAGACTTGTCATTTTGTGACATTTAGCCTTCTCTGTCAGAAAGCTCTGGTGCCAAAACAAACTACAAATCACAGGAATTCATAGGATGGAGCCATGGCAATTAAAGTGGGGTCAAACTACATTATTTATATTACATTATATACTATACCATATAGTATACCCTGGTGGTGCAGTGGTTAAATGCCTGTACTACAGCCACTCACTCATAAACCACAAGGTTGTGAGTTCAGTACCAGTCAGGGGCTCAGGGTCAACTCAGCCTAGCATCCTTACAAAGTTGCTAAAATGAGTATCCAGCTTGTTTGGGGAAATTAGCTTACATATTGTAAACCGCTTAGGCAGTGTTTAAATGAACTGATAAGCAGTATAGAAATGTACGTGATATTGCTTGCTATTATTTCTGAAGTGCAGAATATATCCTTGATAATGAATGATCTCGTAGGGGTGAAACAGATGGGCAGGAAAAAGTGGCTTAAAGCTGCCTTTTCTGAAGCCACATTGAAACCACACCACCAGCACCTAAGGCAGAACTACATGACATGGTTTCAAGTCAGGAAGAAGCAGTAAAAAGCTGCTTATTTTTGAGATGGCTTTTCTCTGCATAAGGGCACTTTCCTGCTGGCTTCAAGGCATGTGCCATCTAAACGCCATGCCTTCAAGCCAGCCTGAAAGCACCTCTTTTTGCCTGTCTGTATAGCCCCTTAGACTCTTCTAATGACCACATTTGTTTCTCAGTTTGTTTGGTTTGTACTTTCTCCCAGAACTGAGATTCATCAGTAAAAAAGAGCAACACCAGTTCTTTAGTAACACCTTTCACAGCAGCTTATTGCCAAAGCCTACCAGAATTAAAAAAGATCTTTGCCTGACAACAGGCTAGCCTCTACAGCCTGGGAACAGTCACAGTGAAGGTATTGATGCAACTCTAAGTTCAGAGAAAATGTGATAAACTCGTATGTATGGGAGGGCATCACTACACTGCTGTCTTACAAGATTTGGCATGATTGATCCAAGCAGCACAAGAAAATTATTTAAAGAATCAAACAATAAAAAGAGTTTTAGTAGTATACTTATGAGAGACTATAGCAGTGTTATGCACTGCTCCTTAAGAAATCCAGATGCACTGCAGAAGGATTTGGGGTTTTCGTGTGTGTGTGTGTGTGTGTGTAAATGATGAACTAAGAAACTAGTGCTACGTTCAGAGAAGGGTGGAAAATGCAGACTTCATGGTAAACACAAGAAAGGGTACCTTAGAACTGTTTAGAACTGAGAAAAATGCTGAAAATGATAATCAAGTTGATGAGAGGACTGACATAACACAACTATAAGGTAAGGTTGACAGGTGAAATAAGGAACAAAGCTCATATACTTTAACAGTTGTATAGAAAAGGAGATTTCAAGAAGTGTTGCTTCTTGTCTGAAAATTTGTTCAAATTCTCTTCTACACAGCCATTAAAGGTACAACAATACAGCACCATGGGTCTGAATACTTGCTGCAGGACTCAACTACAGGAATGAAAAATTGCTCTCATGTTATGTTTGGGAGTTTTTCAGTTGACCAGTATGGAAAAATAAGATCCTGGACTACATAGGGCTTTGATCTGAACCAGTGTGGCTCTTTGTTCCTCTTTTTCTTAAAGAGGAGCACAGTGCCAAAAATTAGGTATGTGGAATTTTTGGGGGGAAAATCCAGTTCATGTTCTCAAAGGTCCCAATAATTGGATTCAGAATATAAGTAACCACAGCCTTGTTATAAATATAAGACATAAAGGTTTTCTTCAAGGTCCACTGGTAAAGACTGAAGCACAATCTTAGAGTTCCATTATAGCACTCAGTTCTTTGTAGAGGAATGAGATCAAGGCTGCATCTATTTACATACTAGGCAGACCTGCAAAGACTGCTACTCTTCCATATGTCTGGAAGCTGCCTTTGAGATGATATCTTAGGTTTTTCTTGTCATCCTTAAATATATCTCAAAAGCAATGCAAAGTATTTAAAAGAAGAATTATGAAAAATCCTTTCAACAATTAGAAATGTTTTTCCCTTGATTTTTCTTTTGCAAATAGCTACTGCGTGAGAGCAGTAGGAAATTATGTTTCTTTATAGGAGGTCAAAAGAAACTCATGCTTCTGATTTTGTTTATTCTCACAGTGGCTTGGCAATTAGCATTTAACAGCTGTTGTTTTTCTTCCAGAAGAAAACTAGACCTGTCATTTTTTCCTCAGTGGGAATGCTCCCAAAGACAAGGAACCTGCATCAGGCAAGCCCAGCCTACATAACATATAAAAGCAATGCCTTCCACCCATTGGCTGCTGTGCTCACTTTCTGCCTTGGAACATAGTTGCTCTGCATAATTGATGGTGGATAAATATTATTTAAATATCCAAGACAATAAAACTTCAGGGAGCTCCATGGAGCTGTCTTCTGTTATCACTGTTATCACTAAGCACATGGCGGTTAGAGTAGGAGGCACAAAATGTGGTGTGTAACAGGTGCATAGCTCCTTTGCATCAACAAGCCGTTGTTTGTAAAGGAAATAACTGAGCGTGAGTTTCATATTCTAAAAGCACAGTATAGTATAGTATGGTATATAGAATAATGCTTCTGAAGTTACATGTTAACCTTGGGAATTGTGAGTTTTCCTTTTAAACTTTCATCAGTGCAATATATTCTAGCGATGGAAAGTCTCATAATTATTTATTTCCTGCTCAAAAAATATTTTCCTGATGTACCTCTTTTGGGGCTATATGAGTCCAATTATAAATGAGCATTGCAAACATAATTACCATTTCAGTAAAAAAAAGAATTAGCCATAATAAAACAAACTACAGTCCTCCTTCCTAGTTCGTGGACTTACCATTCGCACTCTTGAATTTTCATGGACGAGAAGCCAGGAGGGACAAAATGGCATGTACAGGAGCACATGGCCATTATACCAAATGGGGCTTGAATATTTGCATTTTTTCCAATTCGCTGGTTCCAGAACAGATCCCTGTGAATCAGGAGGGATAACTGTATACACTAAGTGAAACATTTCCTAACTGTCTCCAAAGCTCCATGCATCCAAAGTGGTTCCAGGGCAGGACATGATTGTCAGATTCTTCTCCATATGCTGCTCAGCATTATTTTAGCCTTGGATGTAAACCTGCAAGCCTTTGTTCAAAGTGAAAAGGGCATAATTCTTATCTCTGTCGATTGCAACTAATCTCCTTTCTTTCTGAACTCAATAAGTACAGCCCCTCTTAAGGTCCTCTAACTATTAGACCAAACCAAAAATCCATATGTTTACACTCAGAAAACCCAGTCAAGAAAATTAACACAGCGGTAAGAATTTTGCTCAGTTTTCATGTAATATTCACACATCTCAACTTTTTTCAAGAAATTATTCCCAGCAGAGATATAGAGGTATCCTTTGCCAGACAACTATAGTTTTTTCTGTCCTGTCCAATAAAAATATTGTTTTTTGTTCAAAAACTGTTTTTAGCCTAAATGGCTGAGGAAAGGGATTAAAAGATTATGAAAATGCCCCTCATGTCCCCTAGGGGATGTTGGAGCCATTTGGAGGTAAAAATTGGGATTTTGTTGTGGTGGTGTGGCAGATATACAGCCAGGTTCTCCTAGGTGATTCACAAGACCCCTTATCTTCCCACAGTTGCCCACCTCTGAAACAGAACCATATCTGAGCCACAAAACTTTGCTTTGCAATTCATGTCAGCAGGCAGGGAAGCACTCATAGGACCTTATCAGATGAGAGGAATTTCTCTTTATTGCGAATGGAGCCAATTGGAGCCAATTTGAATTCATATGAATTTGCTAGTTTAGCAAATTTATGTGAATTCCAATTGCGTTCAGAATGTGTTCAGAATGACTTCCCATTGCCTGAAAATGACCCCCCATTGCCCAAAATTGCTTGAGATGCTTTAATTCACAATAACGTAAAACCCATGATTGCATTCGGAATGACTTCCCTTTTGCCTGAAATTGCGTGAGATACTTTAATTCGCAATAACTTGAAACCCCATGCTTGCATTCGGAATGCCATTAGATTATACCTCCAGTTTCCAACGTCTGATAAGGTCCATACTGTTTGCAGTGTTAGCCAGCAAGGACAAAAAGCCAGAAAAAAAAATAAAGAAGGAAAATGAGAATTTGCTGACCAAAGATTTTAAAAAGTAGGCAGCAAAGCTTTGATACTACTACCAACAAAGTTCTCAAGTATGTGACAAATGCTCTGCAGATGCTGGCAAAACAGGTCTTTTCCTCATATTGTATCTTAAACAGCTGAAGCTCTGACGTGCATGTGTGGTTAACCATAGTTAACCAAAAGCTTGTTACAAATGTCATTCTCTGCTTAGGGCCTTGATTCTTGATTTTTCTTGTTGTTGTTGTTGTTTGCTGTGTGCTTTCTAGTCATTTCTGACATATGGCAACACTAATGTGAAGCTATCATGATGTATTCTTGGCAAGATTTGTTCAGAAGGAGTTTACCTTTGCCTTCCTCTGAGCCTGAGGTCACCCAAGATCCCCCAGTGGGTTTCCATGGCTGAGCAGGGATTCAGAGTCAGTGGTCTCCAGAGTCATTGTTCAACAAACCACTACACCAGGTTGACTCTCAGCCTCTTCTGTCCTTTTTACTTCTTCTCCCTTCTATGTAACTCTTCACTTCTCTCCCCTCTTCTTTCTTCCCCTCCTGCATATCTTTCCCTATCCCTCTACCATCTCTGCCTAAAATAATATTCTTTCTCATTTCTTAGTCTCTCTCTTCTTGTCATTTTTCTCCTCCACACCAATGGAGCTAAACCATTTCCCCCTTCCCTCTCCCCACTCCCTCTTTCATTTTAAATTTGTCCCTCCACATTTGAGGCTTTGACTTTTGTGGATTTGATTATTCATGGATTTTATTAATATGTTCTCTCTACAAATATCTAGGTCTTCCAGCGCAACTCCATGGCCAACTTTAACCAAACGTCGTACTGAAGGACCTAGAAATTTCTACAGAGAACATTCCACTAGGCATTTGTAGCTCCTCCAGCACAATTCTATGGTCAATGTCTGGCAGATGTTGACCACAGAGTTGCACTGGAGGGCCTAGAGATTCCTAAAGAGGTGTTCTCTCAGGTAAAAATGTAGTGTTTTTGTTATTTGTGGTTTTTCCACATTCATGGGGGTTCTATGCCCCTAACACCAGCAAATGTCGAGGAACGAGTGTGTTCCCTTCTCAGGTCCTAGCCAAAAGTTTTCTCTTTTACTCACATTGTGTTTCTTCTTCTTTCCGCTTCCCAATTTTCCTTGGTACATTGTGTTTCTCCTCTTTCCTGAATTCTCTTTTTCTGTCTCTGATCTTCTTTCTCATTCCATCCTATTTCCTCCCCTTTTTTTCCAGGGACTAGCTCATGCACAGACATATGTAGATCCATTGTCCCTATTGTCTTGTTGCTCTAGCATTGTTATTATCAACATAATAAACCAGGGTATTTGGGCAGAGGGTTCTGCTCAAAGCTCAGCTTGGAAAATATTCTTTGGTTGTACAGCAATACCCATGTGTTCTTTAAAGGTGTTAAAAACATAATTGGAGAAAGCTCTGCGTTTTTTCTTTGTTTTTTTTTTCCTATGTTTTTTATATCCCCCACCTGAGAAATATTTACTCATTTCTTAGACTTTGTGTTTCTTATTTGAATAACATGGGCTGCATGAGCACTGCAGAAATAATGTAATTTAATATCACTTTAACTGCCATGGCTCAGTGCTATGGGTTTCTGGGATTTGTAGTTGATTTGTAGTTTGTAGTCTCTGGTTTTGGCCCTTAAATGTCTGGTCTTTGGGTGTTTCTGACCTAGCATCCTTGCCCAGAGAGCCTCTTAGCACTGAGGTTTCTTGACTTGCCTCTTAAAGAGCCATCACATAACACATATGGCATGTTAATTACAGAATGTATCGTTACCAAAGCTAGATCCAGCAGTTCATTTTCTGCTGTACATAAGTGCTCTTGCCCACTGGCAAAACATGGGCCTCCAAATTCAGGACTGAATCCTGGAGCACAGGATTACTTTTTGTTAAGTGATCTGTTAACTGTATAGTTTAGGAAATTATTGCCTTTGTTACTCAGATGCATGAAAAAAATTTAAGACCTTCCAATTTAGGTAGAATACAAAGATTATGAAGAATTCAGTTCTAAGATAATGATACAGATTAAGGAGAACTACATTCCAGATAATACATCTCCATTTACCCAGCCAGACTAATCACCTTATTATCATCCATCCTGTACAATGTACTGTTCACCAATGCTTATCTTTTGGGACAGAGAAAACTATTTTGCAAGAGGAAAAGGCCCAGCTAAAATTGCTTTCTTTTCGTCTTCAGACAATATCATACTTTTGCTTCCTATTTCCCATTGTCACTGTCTTTGTAATTTAGGTCTTTTCTAACTGTTAAAAATATTCATCAGATACATAATCCATCAGTTACTGCTATTTGCTTATTTTGTAGAAAAATGAATCTTTCTTTCTAAGTCTCCATTTATCAAAGATTTAAGAAAGTTTTTTTTACAATTCACTTTTTTCTTCCCTGTTCACTTTGTCAGAGCAAAAAAAGAAAGGGCTAGAATCAGGAAATTTGCTATTCAAATCACACCTCTGACATGAACTCACTAGCCTTAGAGATGTCAGTCCCCAGTTCTGTAATATGGGGGATAATTATATTTTATAATTGTATAAGAAATACAGTTGAACACTGTACAGTTGAAGACTGAACTATATAAAATAATAATTCTATCTCCACCACCACCTCTTCCCCTATTAGTAGTAGTAAGAGGAGGAGAGCAGCAGTAGAGGTAGTAGTAGCAGTAGCAGTACTGAATAATGAAGACTGCATCCTTGTAAAATGGATTTTTCCAGTATATGTCTCTGGCCTGTTAGCAATGGAGAAGCTTAGAGCAAGAAAATATTGGCTGAGAGAATACTAGGATTGTGTAGCATACAGCTGTGAATATGCATTGCTTATGCTACATAATTCCTACACTCAATGAGAAAGTTGCACAACTGAATGCACACCTAAATGTACAATTGGATGTACATCTCATGCATGCCTACCTCATGCATCTCATTGGCACCTGATGCCCAGTTCCGCTTCCATTACCTTAAACTAAATGCAGACATTCTACATGGACAAAGATGCCCAAACAATTCTGTAATACACATGCATGAGACATTAACAGGATTTTGGCCATTGCTTACAGGAAGAAACCTTTCCATGTATCTTATCTCTCCATTTTGCTTAATGTTTTGTGTTTGTGGTGAAATAATTTTAGAACAAATCCTTCACTCCCCCACACCCCAGTCTCTTAGTTGGTCTGTAAGTTTGTCTGGATTCTATGCAGATCAGATATTCATCTCCAGCATTCAAAGCTAAACTGAATAAAAAACTTGACAAGTGAATACTAATTCAGCACAGATTTCATCATCCAAAATTATTTTTGAGAAACATCCAATAATCTGCACTGGGGCAGACATTTTAGATACTTTGTAAATACAAAGTTCTTTTAAGCTACATTTTGAACAATTCCTGTTCTTCCTTCTGAAAGATTTCATTCTAGTGCATCTGTTTCACATAAGATCCTATAAATGAAAATCTTAAGCCCTTGCCATACACTGAGTTTTTCCCATCTGGTTAGAATAAAGAGTATGGATAAACTAAGGAATATCTGTACAATGAATGAACTGCCTCTGGTATGTTTGAATGGATATCACAAACAACTATCTCAGTATGCTAAAATGGAAGAAGGTGCAGAACCTGAAACCACCTACTATCTCTGCATTAATTTTATGTGTAAAAGTAAAGGTTTGGAAAGTACTGGGTAAAATGTAGAACTGGCAAGTAATATACCATTGTTCTGATTATATGCAATTAACTGTGAGAGGTTAATAATTTACCTACAACTGAGTTGTAATATTTACAACTGAGGCCTATCATTTGACAATTGGCTATCTTCATTTGCAACTATGGGAGCATCTGCACTGCAGAAATAGTGCAGTTTGATATCCTAACCAGTTAAAGTCTGAAGGCCTGTTTGAATAAGAAGGCTAAATAAAGGAATTGTAGGAGATCTGATAGAAATTTAATGGAGGGAGGGTAAACTAATTAAAGACAATAAATGTCTGAAGTTCATACCTTTATCTTTGTCTTACATTTAATTTGTGACCTTGGATAAATCATTTGCCTCTCAGCCTCATAAATTTTTCTTGTGGGATCAAGGAAATGCATCGGTTTTGGGACTGTTTTCCTCAAATAGCATAAAACATACACAAAGCCAAATGACAATTCTTCCAATACTTAGGAGCAGACACAGAGGAAGGGATTTCAGATGAATCAAGACTTTACATTCCCCTTTACAGTTTGGGGAAAGAGTAAAATCTTCCATGATACCTAACCATTCCTCCTGGAGCTAGTTGGATCATCAGAAAAGACTGGCATGTCAAAAATAAAGAGAGCAATGAAGCTTTGCACAAAGAAACAAGAAAACCTAAAAAGGTCAATAGAGGCAAATGGGTGTTACTGCTCTTGTTTTATCATTCTGTCAACACTAAGATATAGGCTGCATCTACACTGCAAAACAAAACAAAACAAAACACTTTGATAACACTTTAACTGCTATGGATAAAAGCTATGGAATTCTGGGATTTGTAGTTTGTTGTAGAGAGAGCTCTCTGACAAAGAAGGTTAAATACAGACAGCACTCCACATTTGTGGCTTTTTACTTTTGCAGATTTGATTATTTGTGGATTTGATAAATATATTCTCTCTAGGAATCTCTATGGCCCTATATAGACTTGTCTGAAAGGCTGGCCTGTAGGTGGAGTCAGGGTGCAGCATTCTGACGAAGGATGCCCTGACTCCACCTCCAAAGCATCATGATGCATGCCATTCCAGATGGTCTGTGGCATCATGGTGCGCCACCAGCACTGCATCCAGATGATGCAGCACTGAATACAGCCGTGCTGCCATGGCTATGGTGCCCTTTGGAGGGCACAAAAAGAGGCCAGATCAGGACTGTGGCATGCAGTGCCATGTCCCCGATCTGGCCAGGAAAGGGGCGGCCTCCCACCATTCCTTAGGGGCTATCTGTAGAGCCCCTAAATCTTCCACTGTGACTCTATGGTCAACTTCCACCAAAAGAGTCACTTCCTCCTTTCAGTCATGCTGGAAGACCTACACGTATTTAGAGAGAACACTTTTCTAGGCATTTTAAAGTCCTCCAGGGTGATTCTATGGGCAGGCTCTGGTGGATGTTGGCCATAGAGTGGTGCTGGAAGACCTAGAACTTCCTAAAGCAGTATTCTGTCATGTTTTTAAAAATAGAGTGTTTGTTTGTTTGTTTGTTTGTTTGCTTTGTGGGTTTTCCACTTTCATGAGGGTCTTGTGACCCTAATCCCAGAGAATGTGGAAGGCCCACTGTATCTCACACAATTCACATATTTCTGCAGTGCAGATGTAGCCTGTGTTTAATTGCTATCTTTAACTTTTAAATATATCTTATTCTTTGTTTCTACCATGCCTATAGTCTAAAACCTAATCCCTAGTTTAGCCAGCATAGTGGTGGTGATGGTGATAGTGATGGTGAAGGTGACAATGATTATAGCAATAGCAAGTACATTTCTATACTGCTTATCAGTGCATTTAAACACTCCCTAAGCAGTTTACAATCTGTAAGCCAATTGCCCCCAATAATCTGGGTACTCATTGTAGTGACCTTGGAAGGATGCAAGGCTGAGTTGACCCTGAGCCCCTAGCTTGTATTGAACCCACAATCTGGTTTGTTAGTGAATGGCTACATTACAAGCATTTAACCACTGCGCCACCAGGCCTTCTGATGATGGTGGTGGTGGTGATGATGATGATGATGTATTTCTTACCTGCCCTTCCCCAAGGATCAAAGTGGGAAAAGCATCAAACTAATATACAACAGATAACATCAGTCAAAAACACATGAACCAGTTAAAACATATAACTTCAGTTTAAAAGAACATACAAGATCAGTAGATACTGAAACAATCCGTCCATAGTTTAGAATTAATAATTTAAAATTCACAATTCAATTTTATCCACAATTTACTATTTTAAGGCCATTGTAGAAGGAATTATCCTGCACCTCCTTGTGTAACACTTTCATCTTTCAGTGTGCAAGTGCACACAGAAGCTCTCAGGCACAGCCCAACCATTCCCTGCCAGCCACTCATTGGTCATGACAGTGCTACTAGGAAGTGCTTGACTGCCCTTGCACCCCAGGACTGAAGCACTGCACCCTTCTCTGGGGGCAATGGCTGCTCATTCCCAGTGAGGTGCACAAGGACAGCCTGACACTCCAGGGTACACATCCATGGCCAATTCATTTGCCTAAGTCTGACCATTGCAAGATCTGCAGGTCAGCAGTTCGAGATCCAAGTGCTGCATGGCAGAGTGAGCTCCCATCACTAGTACCAGCTTCTGCCAATCTAGCAGTTCAAAAGCATGTAAATATGCAAGTAGATAAATAGGTACCATTTCAGTAGGAAGGCATCTTTGACAACACTGGCTCTTTAGCTTAGTAACAGAGATGAGCACAGCCCCTCACAGTCACACACAACTTGACAACCTTGTCAAAGGGAACTTTACTTTTACCTTACCTTACAGAGAACTGCAGCAAGACATGGAATGAAAACACCCTATTCAACTGATCTTAGATGTGATGTACAGAACTGCATATGGAAATATATGACTGGATTTTGGTCCATACTGCATCTTCTATAGAAAGCGAGCGTGGTATTATGGTTTGAGCATTGGACTATGACTCTGGAAATCATGGTTCACGTCCCCACTTGAGCATAGAAACCCACTGGGTGATCTTGGGCAAGTCACACCCTCTCAACCTCAGAGGAATGCAAAGGGAAATTCCCTCTGAACAAATCTTGCCAAGTAAACCCCATGAAATGTTCATTTTAGGATAACCGTAAGTTGAAAAAACTTGAAGATATACAGTAACCACATCTGTCAAGTGGGCAGAAATTTGATTTGTGACTCAGCTAATGATTCTTACTTTGGATCTTCTCAAAGATTTAATCTAGGACCTACCTGCCCTATTACAAAGCTAGGGAAAATACAGTGGATTTGAACAACTTTTTAAAAAAATATATTTTATTTACGATTTGAACAACTTTTTAAAATTGACTATAATTTTGCGCTACTGTGTTCCAATTAAGAAATGTACCAAATATTACTTTTACCTTTAAAATGTTTATTAACTAACTAAATAAATAATAAACTTTATTCTTATATCCCGCCTTTCTGCTGCAGCAATCAAAAAGGCTTAGATGACTAAAATATATTGGAATAATACATAACTGGAGCATAATTGGTGTGTTCTGGTTGATTTTGCCTCACTGCACAGTATAACCTTGCTTTTCTCAGCCAAGTCATTGCATAATGTATTAATCCCCTAGAGAACTGAGTAAGTCCAGTCAGATCTCTCCACCCAAAAATGCTTAATAAAGGCTGTAAAATTAATAGATGGTGGAAATTTATGGAATATTTTAGGTTATGTGGTCTCCATACCTACAATAATTTCATTGAGTTTTCATTTCCAATGATGTGAGGGAACATCCAGCAACATATTAAGGGCTGGAAGAAACTCAGTTAACTTTTAAAGATATACCTAGGCCAGAATCCAAAGTACAATGAATAGCTATAAAATATAGGTACTCCACATTTTTTTATAAAGTACAGGTACTGCACATGGCTATCTGAAGGAGAAGGAAAAGAGGAAGGGGGACAAGCAAAGGAAAAAGGGAAGAAACAGCACAGAAGAGGGGGAAGAATAGCAACAAAACAAAAGAACAATAAATGGAGGATAAGTCCCTAGGCCACTTTATTTTATGAAAAGCTGATCAGTACCACAACAAATTGAAAATGCACCCTCTCCCATCTAAACACTGCACTCTCTCTGCCCTGAAGAAGGTTTCATTCCATTCCCTAATCCAGCAAATGCTCCACTGTAGGGGTGCCTTAAATTTATTCTACCACATGAAACAAACACCCATTTAGTACCTGGGATGTCTGGATATGGAAAGAGGTATAAATTCTGTAAAGGAAACTGATGATCATGAAGAACTCTTTAAAATAACTTCAAGGAAATGCCACTTTACCCTGTACTATGATCCATTTTCAATCATGCTTCCAACACAGAACCATTGTCATAGAATTATAAGACTGACTTTCTTACCTAGCAAGAACCATATGTTTAAGCAAAACAGATGTAGCTGGATGACAAAATTTATTCGAGTTTCCAGGGAAATTGTAGCCAAACACTGCACCTCTCCTTGCTCCTGTACAGTGGAACACTTATAAATGCATTCAAAAAAGGTCCTCAAAGCACAATTAAATATTCATAGAATAATTCATTTTGCCTGCTTGGTGTGATGTTCACGTAATTCGGTGCTTTGATGGCACAATTTGGGCTGAAATTTTTTAAAAAGAAAGTCTAACAAAGTCTGCTACCCAGTAGACTTCTGTTTCTAACTGCATGCCAGACATACTTGGCCTGTTTTTGTTACTTACAAAATATATTTTGTCTATTCCATTCTAAGGAATGTGGGTATGTAATATGCCACATATGCAAAAATATCACTGATGGGAATGCACAACTCCTGCTGTTTCTATACTGATTAACCTTTCAGGATTATAGTTGTAGCCTCTATAATGTTAGAGCATTGCGATTACTCAGGAAGGCATCCTCTGTTAAATGTACACCAGCTGGACAGCCTTAGGCATAAGTCCCTTGCAGCAGTAGATCTGAACTTCCTCTGCCAGGAACATGCTACTGTAATTGCAGCACAAGGTTAAGGCAAAGCTTCAACTTTTCTCTTGGATCTGGGGCAGTATTTTCCACTGAACAGCAGAGTCAGCCACCTCACATTGCAGCTGAAGCATCTGTAGATATGAAGCAGTCCTACTTTGGGTCATATTGGGGTACCAGAGTATTACTGTGTCCTCTCCACTCATTCATGGATTTGAAGGGAAGTGTATAATGAAGTCTGTTTGGCCACACTGTGCTGCCACAGAGAGGCCTCCATTACTCCCTAAGCAAGAGGCTAAGGCAAAATGATCTAAGGCATAACTGCATCATCATCAATAATAATTTTTATTTATATATTTCCCGCATCTCCCTACGGAGAGAGGCGGGATTACAACAAAAGTCATACACAAGATACAGGATAAAATACATTAAAATACAATCAATAATAAAATAATTACAACATCTTTTAATATTATTGCCAACCTGTAGAATGGTAAAACTGAGGTATGGGGCAAAGCATGTTGAGTAAGCTAGCCTTTTCTCTCCCCCCCCCCCCCCCGGCCCTGCCTCCTCTTTGCTTTTTGACTTTGCCCATCTGTCCAGCTTCTGGATCTTGGTAGATTGTGGGTGGTCACTATGGGGATGTCTAGAATTTCACTGGCTTTACAAGAAGTATGGGCAAAGTAAAGTCCATAGGCTGTGTGTCACCCCCTTTATGCCTTCTTTCCATTCCCTTGGTGCCCCTAGAATTTCTTACAATTTTCAGTAGCAAGCCAAAATAAAATAAAACAGCCAATAAAGACTAAACTGAACATCTAAATACACTAGAGGCATTGGGATAGTCAGTGGGGTAGTCAATATCAAGTCTTACATTCAATAGTCAAGGCAGTTTGAGGACATTTTAAGTTCATTTATGCAGAAATAAAAAATACTAATTATTAGTCAAATATTTTTTGGGTTTTTTATAAAGTTTTATTGGTTTTAACACACACACATACACAAACAATAAAACCAAACATGTAAAACATCAACAATTATGACAGAAATTACAAAAATAACACTATCACAGAAATCAAACCCACTATTCAGTGTTTTCTTAAGGCTTATTACTCATATGATTTAACTAACTTCCTGTATCTTCAGTCACTCATTTCCTATCACCATTTATTTAAAAAAAACAACACACAAACAGATTTGTCATATAATGAAAAAAAATTCATAGCAAGTATCGCATTTCACATATTAATTATTCAATTATACATTATAGTCATTGTGTTGTATTTGTAACATTGTTGTATTGGTAACCATGTGTCCACAAAGGAAATCTTATCTTTCATCTGATCTTTTTATTCTTTTTGCTGTCTACCTTTTTCCAACTGGGTCTTCACCCTTCCAGTGTTTAATGTTCAATCTTGATCAAATTTGTAGTCAGGTAGCCACATTCTCATTCTAAATATATTATCACTTTATTCCGAGCATCTAAAAATCTATTGGATTTTTCGTCCCTCAGCTTTCTTGTCATCTTGTCTAGAACCAGAACTTCATAAAGTTTTATAAGCCATTCTTCTACACTAGGGACTCTCTTTTTTTCCACCATTTAGCACAAACTATTCTGGCAGATGATATCATATAGAACAGTACTAAACCACTGTTTTTTCTAGTTGATCATCTATCGTATTTAACAAAAATATCTCAGGTTTATATTCTAATTTAATTTTTAATATTTTGTTGATTGTTCAATGAATTTTCATCCAAAATTTAATAGCTTCTCAGCACATATACCAGATATGGTACAATGTTCCTTTCCTCTTTTCAGGCTTCCAACATTTATTGTTGGTATCGCCATATATTTTACAATTTTTTTTCAAGTGTCAAATACCACCTGTAACATATTTTATAGTAGTTTCCCCATATGTCTTGACACAAAGTATGGTTCATTCTTTTAGCCCACGAGATTTCCCACTGCTTTAAATCCAAAGTCTTTCTTATATGTGGTGCCCTAGACACCATCTTTTCTTTTACAATTTCATCTTCTGTGTAATATTTTAACAGATATTTATATAAGGCTGATACTGTTACATCTTTTTTGACCATAGAATAGCTTCCAGTTCGGACTTATTACCTCCTTTTCCATTGTTTTAAGATCAGTCTTAAACTTCTCATTTAACTGTAAATACATAAACCAATTATTCACTTTACTTTTTATTTTTAACTCATCTAATGATTTCATTTCAAATGAACCTTGAGGTGGTCTTAACAAATTGGCATGTTTCAACCATATCTCATTTCCCCATGGATCTGTCTATTTTAATGGTATTACCAGTCTTCTTTTTTGTTTTCTCTTCCTTACAACTGCCTTTCTAAGACCTCTGTAAAGAGCAGGCTGTCAGAGCTCTGACAGCTTGCTCCTTGCACCTGCGCTTGCCCAGCAGAAGTCCAATTTTTAAACAAGTATGACTGTGGTGTGTATAGCTGAGTCTGAAACTCTTTAACCTAGAAATTTCATACCACATGACACTTTTATTCGTTAATAATAAACAGGATAATTTTATTGGTTAAAACTGTGATTTACTATTCCAACCACTAATTAATGATGTGTAAGTGGAGGAGTGATTGTATTTGTTAATAGTGAGTATGGCAATTTTATTTGTGAATATATATGGATTAATGGACAAAGGATATATTTTTAATGGATCTTTTTGATTCCTGTCTCCCCTGTCACCCAAGACCATTTGTCTTTGTAATCATTACTATTCCCACATTTTAAATGTGGGCAATTTTCTCACTGTTCTCGGAAAACTGCCATTTTCAAAGACTATTTGCAGCTTGTGACTTATTCTGTGTAAAGTGGGCATGTGTTATCATTGCATGGAAAACAGCATTTTCTGTGCAAAAAATAATATTTCAGGGAATAATTATTATCTGCTGTGGAGAAAGATATGTTTTCTGAGGAGAAAAAGCTGTAGCTGGGGACTAATTCTGTACAATATCTGCAAATGGTACTTTTACTGAGAAAGCAACAATTTTTGCATAGGAAATACAGTTGTCCCTCCATATTTGTGAAGGATCCCCGCGAATATGGAAAAATTGTAAATAACCCCTCCCTCATGGGAGGGCCCCCATGGGTCCCCTCCAGACCCCTGCCATGCCTGGATCGGGTCATCCAGGCTTGGCAGGGTTGGATAAAGACTCCTCACAGGCCCCCTGCAGACCCCTGCCATGCCTGGATTGGTCATCCAGGCATGGTAGGGGTGGAGAAAGACCCCTGCAAGTCCCCACCAGTCTTCTGCCATGCCTAGATCACCTGATACAGGCATGACACCTGACAGAGAAAACAGGAAATAAAACCCTGAGGCCAAAGTAATTATCTAAAAGGGTAAAATACCCCACTAATAATTTAAAAATACTAAGGACGATAATAGATAATAATAATAAAAATCTCTACACCAGGGTAATTAGCCCTGGAAGGCCAATTGAGCAACAGAAAGGGTGAAAATAACACCCCTTATCTTCGCCAATGGCAATACAAAATAAACAATAAAGAGATAAAAAACCAAGGCCAAATGCGTTTCAGCCGAAGCCTTCTTCAGTGGCCTGCCTATGTAAATAGTAAATAATTCCTCAGCATACAATATCTTTATCCTTGCTAAATTCAAAAGCTCTGGACCCCTCTCATGCCTGGATCATCTGATCCAAACATGTCAGGATTGGAGAAAGACACCCCCCCCCCGGGGCCTCTCCAGATTCCTGCCATGCGTGGATTGGGTCATCCAGGCATGGCAGGAGTGGAGAAAGACCCTCAATGACCTGATCCAAGTATAGTAGGGGTCCTGGGGGGACCTTTTGGGTCTCTCTTCACCCCTGCCATGCCAGGATCACCTGATCTGGGCATCAGAGGGATGGTAGAAGGAGCTGTGTAAGCTCTCTCTGAATCCCTCCGATGCCTGTATCAACTGTTCCAGGCAAGGGAGGGGTCAAGAGAGACATCACAAATAACAACATTTGCGAATTCCAAGTTCACAAATTAGGAGAGATAACTGTAGTATTTTCTTTCCATTACTATTATTGTCTTCAGAAATAAAAATCTGTTGTGTGCATGTGTGTTTTTGTGTGTACACAAACACACATACACACAAACCCCTAAATAAATTAATTAGGAATGAAACTCCCTAATCAAAGAGGCAATGCAAATTGTATCTTGGACTTGTCTTTTTATTCCATTTTTTGTTGTTGTTGTCACTGTTTATTTTGCTTTTAATTTATTTTTGCCTTTTTTCTGTAGGTCTCAGCTATTTTGAGTTCATGTTTCCAAGATGAAAGCAATGGGATGGGTGGAAAGAAGATAGGAAGGAAAAACAGAAGCAAAACTCTGGAGTTAGAATATATGGGTGGCTGAATGGATATACCTTAAAAACAGCAGACAGCAGCTATCCCTAGCTGATAACTGTATGGATCTTTTGAAGTTTGAGCTGCTAAAAAAACTGCAACTACATTTGTTTTTGAGCTTTTATTGCTACTCCACCTAGTACCTTAAAAACCATTCATATTATTTCTAGTAATAAATCCCCACAGAATTAGACTTCAGATAACATATTGGAAATGTTCTTAACCTTGCTTGGTTTTTAATTTGTGGCAAATGCAGCAGGGATAAAATGTATCTTTGTTATGACTTCAGGTCATGTTTACCTTCAATGAACTGAACACCACTTGGGCATTGGGTTTGTATACACAGCGTATTTGACAAACATGGACTCACGCTGTGTTGAAGATTATTACAGAAGAATGGTTTTTCCTTAATATCCCAAGAGCAGGCACAAACCTGTACTGACCTATGATCAGTCAATGATGATAGTAGTTCCTTGCTGTTAGGGAACAATTGATTTTCCCCCCCATGACTTCAGTGATGTACAGTCAGTTAACCTATATGTTTTCTGGAAAGTTGTGGGGAAATTTGTCTCAATCTATGCTCATAGCTCAGTCTATGCAATTACAAGTAAAAACTGTACTAATTTTTTTTTATATCAAAGAGGTTTGTGAGACTGCAATCTGATTGCTGTTATTATTTGCCTTTAAAGCAAGGTCTGATCACAATTTGGAGTTTGACAAAAGAATTTTCTATGAGACAGGATTATCAATTGATGTCTCCTTTCTGAGAGATGATAGTTAAGAGGTAATTTCTAGACTCTTCTAGAGTCTTCTCTGAATCTTTATATTGTGACTGTAATCAGAGCTGGGAGAAAATGTGTCAGTGTGTTCCTTAACTGCAGTTTTCTGACACACACATGAAGGTGAGCTGTAAAGTAAAATGAACACGCCATGGTGTCCAGGTAGCTGTCTCTTGAAATCTGATAATCATCTGCTGCATGCTATGAATTTATAGTATGTATTTTGCCTTTTTTAAAAAAAACTTTTACAGTCAGCCGTCGGTATCTGGGGACTTGTCATCTACAGATTTAAGCATCTGCCAATAACAAGCCCACATTGTAACAAATGGTGGTGTGTGCACATGTTGCACCATCATTAGCAACAGTACCCATTGTCTTTTAGAAGTGCATGCATGCAGCTGCACTGCCATTAAGTTTCATTGTCTGCAATGGCAGCATGACTGCATGCATTCACCATCACAGGACAATGGGGCTGTCTCTAATGGCAGCACAGTCATGTGCATGTACTGCCATTGTGGACAACAGATCCTGAGCATCCACGCATGTTGGTATGCATGGGGGGGGGGTCCAGAATGGATACTGAGGGCTAACTGTATATACAGACTGTATATACAGATGTTTACCCTTCAAGGAAAACCATATTCAAATAGCACAACCCCTGGGAATTTCTCACCTCCTTGGGAAGAGAGTACGTAACAAGATGATATATGAGAACATTCTTCCCTCAGCATGCCAATCACAATGGTTGGCAACAGGTTGTGTGATTTTAGTCCAAAGCATGAGACATTACTGTGACCTAATTTGAGAAAGATGAGAAAGAAACAGTGAAGAATATAATATCGGTTTAAAAAAAAAAAACATTCCTCACTATTGAATACTAGCCTATTTGTAGTATGCCCTTGGCGTATGTCCTCTAAGATCTTATCTACTACTCATCTTTCCTCCATAGATGTTTTTCTGTCAGAAGCTGAATAGAAGAATAGAAGAAAAAAATGAGTTGGGAAAAGAAGGAAGAAAGTGAGTAGAGAACTGGGTATTTGGGATACTAGACCAGGGGTGAGAGAGAACTTAGTGAGGCAGAGAGAGAGAAAGACTCCTAAGTCTAGTAATACAAACTACCCTTCACAGATGTTTTTAAAATTTTCATTTTTAATAGTTACACATCAATAGCAAGTAGGGAAAAATGACAAACATGGAAAAATAGAATCAAAACAGAATTTCATATAATGCACAAATTGGCCTTGTACATAAGGATAATTCTTCATTCACAAATAAAATGAATGCACCCCACATGCAGCAAATGTGGCATTTCTACTCTGCCCTTTTACTCCAATTGTCAGTTGTCCAGTAATGATATTAATCAGGTTCAGTCAAGCCAATTGCTCATGCTGTGATTTTCTAATGTTTTCCAAGACCAAGCAATTTTGAGGTGCACAGCCATCAGAAAGAAGGAAATAAAATCTTTCCATAGCACTTTTTCATTATTACTAGAACAAAGAGGCAATAACCACAATTCATTACAGAATTTTATTGGCTAGCATGTCATGGATACAGACACATTAGGAACCTGCTTACAGAAGGAAGGTACTGCTAGACAGGTAAGCTATAAGTGGATTTGGGATCCCAGCAGATTGCATTCTCTCCAGCACAAAAGAAAAAGCTTTATTTTTACATCTTTAAAGTTTAGCAGCATAAAGATGCCAGGGGTGGAAAACTTCTAAAACATATTCCTTCAGCTTTGCAGAGTGCTTTAAATAATAAGAAAGCCAAATTCAATTCCACTGGGGTCTGAAATGGGTATATTTAGATCTACTTCCCAAACCAACTTCAAAGTTTAAAGGCCTTCTGGAGAACAGGGGTTTCCTTTGGAGCATCTTCTCTCCCTTGTTTTCTACAAACCAGTCCTCTCACTCTTCAAAATAGTTGAGTCATCAGAACTGGGCACCAGCCATATTAAGGAGAAATGGTACTCAATGACCACAGATGGGAATGAAGAAAGACACTGCCAGTTGATAGCATCTTTGTTAGTGACATGAAGAGTCCACTCCAGGTTTTATTCCAAACTTCAAAGGATTTATCCAAAAAACGAAACCCTCACTCCAAAATAGAATTAGCATTTTGGATAGCTTCAGGCAAAAAGTATGTGTGCTCTGTGCCTTGAAGTAGTTTCTGACCTTAAAGCAAACCTATCATGGGATTTTCTTGGCAAGATTTGTTCAGAAGAGGTTTGGCATTGCCTTTCCCTGGGGCTGAGAGCATGTGACTTGCTCAAAATTTACCCAGTAGTTTTCATGGCCGAGTGGGAATTGAACCCTGGTCCCCAGAGTCATAATCCAATGCTCAAACCCCTACATCATGCTGGCTCTAAACAAAAAAGAAGAATGCTATTTTATTCCCACTAGGATAACTTTTTTCACGGAACCTTCCATCTTTGTATGCAAGATTAGAACTGTGTGTACTTGTGTAATATCTGTCTGGAATAGAGGATTGTTATTACGTTTCTACATAGCAGAGCTAGCAAAGTGCCCTATAAAAGTCTGTGGACAGTTTACAACAGTGCCTGGTGCAACCTGCATGTTGATTTACATTGTGCACCAATGCTCAGCATACAACAATGCACATCTTTTCCTATGTGCATCAGGCACTCTTGTCAGTGTCCTATTACACAACTTCACAATTAAGTAAATGAGTTTCTGTTATATAGCTTTGTTCTTGTTGTGTATCTTCAAGTAATTTCTGACTTCTGGTGACCTTAAGGAGACCATATCACAGGGTTTTCTGGGGCTGAGAGTATGTGACTTCCCCAAGGTCACCCAGTGAGTTTCTATGGCTGAGCAGGGAACTGTACCCTGGTTTCCAGAGTCATAGTCAAATGCTCAAACCATTATACCACACCGAATCTATGTATGTGGGCACACATGACCATTTGTACAGGTACTTAGGATTCTGATTCTTTATTTACAACAATTTCTATAAATATTTTCATATTTACAAAACTGACATCCCCCCCCCCCAATGTCTACCTTGATATTCCTGACTTCCTGGGTTTATAAAACGTAGGATAATAATCACTCAAATTTCCCAGAAGACCACTTAAAAAACAGATAGACACAAATAAAATATACTCTACCCCCTCTTGTGTACCTCCCACTTTTTGGTTCTAACATTCCCTGTTTAGTATTTGTATTTGAAACTCAACACTGTAAATAGGATGAGAACAAGAACAACAACAAACTTTGTCAAATTTTGAGGCCTATAGCATGATTTTCCAAATATGTTTCCTTGTAGTACATATGTGTTTATATCATAGGAAAATCCTGAAGCATTACATACAGATGAGAGTAAAATTTAGTATTCTAATGTTTCATTGCATTCCAGTTTACCTACTTTATATACAATACACATTCAAACTCTTGTCTTAATCTGGCTTTTGATTTCTAGGTTTATGCTAATCCTTTGAAGTATTTTTTAAACCATAAAGATCCTTTTGAAAATTTGCCATACTTGAAGTGAGGCAAAGTGCTGACAGATGAATTTTTTAATAAAAAAAATAGATTACTCATAGCAAGTGGTAGTGTGGCTGCATATATAAATAAACATGACAATATTAAAGCTCCCCCTAAAGATATAATTACAAAGTTTGTTTCTGAGCACATATTACCTTTTTGCTGAGTTTTGCTACTATTTATGAAAACACCAAAACCACCACAAGTTAAGTGCCTAGCAGAACTAGAGCATAATGTATAATGCATTACTGTAAATTATATTTTGACTGCTCATTAAAAATTTTTCCTTTTTTCTAAAAAAAAGGTATTCTCAATCCAGATTGAATTTCATGATAAAACTCCTGTTTTCTTTAATAAGGTAATTAGAAGGAGGGCCAGGGTTTCTCAGGGACTAATTCACAACTTCTTAATATACTAAGATCTTCTGAGTGTTTTTTTTTAATTTAGTGCATTTTGTGTTTGCAGAAGTTGTTGCATAATTTGATAGAGGTTCTAGAGTTCATCTAGTTGTTCAAGTAATATTGTTCTTCTTTCTACTAATACGTATTCAGGTTTGGGCATAGTAACTGCTGGATGACCTCTGAGTATACAGAATAGTTGCCAACTGCCCAGAATGTCAAACTCATGCCCAATAGCTAAAAAAGAATGCAAATCTCATCTGTGTCATTGTTTTCTTTGTTGACATGCATTCATGAATACTGTATTCTTCTTTTGAGGCAGTCTGGGACAACAATTCTGCTCCATCAAGAGACACACTGAAGGAAGTATGAGCACCAAGCAGCTTCTAATATATTCTGTTCAACTACAAGCTTTTTTATGGGAAAAGGGAGCTTCTGCTCATAGGCTTAATCTGTCCCACAGTGTTTCTCCCTCGTAGAATGGAGATGTTTATGGACCAATTTGAAATTTTTGAAATGGTAGGCTGGCATTCTGTTGATTAATTATATATGGCATGCCTACACAGGTCATTTAAACATAAGGCATACAGGCCATTTATACCAAGTTCCCACCACCCTCCTGTCACCCTCTTCTCATGAAGCATGGCCAAAGCCCTGGTTCAACTGCAAATTGTCTTCATGAGGAAAGGCCAATTCTGTATCAAATCTGGGCCATACCTGCCTTAAGACAATTTTTAAAAACTGACCATTTGCTTCATATTTCACGGGGCATTCTAGAACAATGTGAGGCTGCTATTTACATGTGTCCCAGTGTGCCACTCAGTGCTTCCACTGCTGGCACAAATCACTCCCTCTGTCACAATAGGATGCCCACCATGTGATTGACACTGGGTGCTTCATTTCTTACCTCCAAGGAAGCAATTCATACAAGCAGCAGCAGATGGTACAATGGGACATGCATGTAGACAGCTGACCAGAATCACTATAGAGGGCCCAGTGTAACAGGAGGAATTTGGGGCAGTTTAGTGGTCAGAATACTACAGGAGCAGTCTGGAGTATTCTGGCCAGTGTAGATTCACCCATAGTTAGACTTAACACTATTGCAACTCACTTTTTTGGTCATTATGAAGGTTAGAATTATGTTCCAACAAAGCCAAGACCAAAATCTTCCCATCTTGTAAAGCACTGCAGCCTGTCTACACCTAGTCATTTCCGTATTGTTGAAAAGCAGGGGGATCAGCAGGAATGTGTCAATTTTTCCTGTAATTGGATGTTCTGTGAGGATGTCATCTTCCAGGGCCTCCTGAGTACTGTTGAAGGTCTCAATGGATACTGGTCAGAGTGCCTCCAGTTACATCAAATAGCCAGAAGGAACCCTGGTAAACTCCTTCCCCCACACATTATGAAAACACAGAAAAGATTGGGTTAGGAGTCTATAACGCTTACAAGATAGATTTTGTGGTGAATCATTGAGAGATACAGCTGTATCTCTTTAGCTACATGATATATGTAAATCTCCCAGTGCAAGACCTCAGCTAGCAGTTAAAAAAAACAACTAAGGTACTTATTTAGAAATTCTGACTATGATTCAGTGACTTTTTGCAATTTATCCTAACATATAATATCATTTTTTCAACAATGAGCAGAGCACTTGTATGGTGTTGAAGATTTCATTGCAGAAGATCTCAGGCTCACTGTGTACAAGGTGGAAGACAATGGCTTTTCCTGTTTTGGTTGTCCTTCCTTTCTCTTCCCTGCCCTATTGATCATAACTGGAAAAAAAGCACATCCCATCTCCAGAGCTGGTGCAATTTGGGATTTATTTGGAGAATAATCTAGTGAGAAAATAAGCCTCTCAACATGCCCTTGAAACATCCCCCAAACAACCTATTTTGCCTTCCAAAGGTGGTAGAACACTTCCAGCAGGATAGTAGTGGACAAACTTTTCACCATAGCACCAGGAGGACCTTGGATGGAACTTCCATGGAATCACTGTTTTGCATTATTCATGGTATTATTTGGTTGAAATTTCCAAGAAGATAGTGTTAGGGGCTGGTTGTTCAGCATCAAGACCTTCAGCTTATTCAGTACTTTCACAGGTTCAGTATTGTCTCCTATGCTTTTTTTAGGCAATTGCATGAATCCACTAGGGGTAGCCATCCAGAATTTGTGGGCTGGGTCTCACCACTGCTGGTGACACCCATTTCTCTTGGCCAAGTAGGCTGTACAAGTCATGAATCATTACATGAAGTGACAGATTAGATATGGGTGAACAAACTGAGGCTCTGTCCAGAGAAACTAAAGTTCTGTTGAGGAAGAGGAAAGACAACTAGGCCTGGGATTACATCTTGTTTAAATTACAACCAATGCTGAGAGGGGTTGCACTCCCTTTGAAGGACCATGCTAGTAGGCTAGGTATTTTCGATCAGCACTGCTCATAGATCTCCAGGTGTCTGCTACAGCCACAAGAGCTTTTGGCAGCAATGCTGGACCCCTTCCTAAGAAAGGGAGATTTGGCTAAACTGATCCATGCTTTACTTATGTCTCAGGAAGACTTTTTATGTAGGGCCACCTTAGAAAACTATTCAGAAGCTAGGGGGCAGCCTATTGCTTGGCAACCATTTTAGAAACCAATCCTGACTCAATTGCACTGCCCTCCAGTTTGTTTCTGAACTCAGGTCGAGGTGCTAGTATTGACCTAGATGGCATTAAATAGCAATAGCAAGTACATTTCTATACTAATTATCAGTGTACTTAAGCACTCCCTAAGCGGTTTATGAAGTGTAAGCTAATTGCCCCCAACAAGCTGGGTACTCATCTTAGCAACCTCAGAAGGATGCAAGCCTGAGTCAAGCTTGAGCCCCTGGGCTGGTGTTGAACTCAAATCTTATGGTTTGTGAGTGAGTGGCACTGCAGTATAGGCATTTAACAACTGGGCCACCAGGGCTCTTCCTTCCTTAAATAGCCTCAGAATATTTGAAAAACTGCCTCCTACCAATATGAACCTATCCAGAATTTAAAAATTGTATTGCATTGTATTGTTTTTGTTTTGATTGTTGCTGTTTTAACCTTGTCCTAGTTTAATCTTATTTTAAGGGGTGGGAGGAGGGATTGGGATGTAACATTTTAAATTGTATTTGTTTTTAAATTGTTGTACCCCACTCAGATTGCTCACTCAGAGGGGCGGGTTATAAATTATCATCATCATCATCATCATCATCATCATCATCATCAATATCTCCAACAGAAGTATGTCCCATCAACTGGAGAGGATCGGTGAGATGAGTCTATGAGATGCGACTTTTTCTCTATCCTAAATTATCTTGTGGAGCAAAATGCCATAGCAAGAAGCAATTGTTAACAATCAAAAAGTCAAGAAGTCAGTTAGAAGCCTGGAGAAAGACAGATAAAAGTATTACTGAATAGTTGGTATCCATTTCCTGAAAGAAATCAAGGCTGAGCATCTGAACTGGTAGGGTGTCTTCCATGAAGAGTAACTGGTCCTGCTTTAAGCACCCAAAGTGTGTTACAGCAGCTTGCCTTTTCTATAGACAGTGATTGCTGAATGAGGACAACAAGAGCAACTCTGGTTGAACTGCAGGTGCCTATCACCTACCTCTCTTCTGGGAATTTTTTTGTTCCTGTCCTGTTTTTATAACGTGATTATATTCCCACACTTTAGGGGTCCTGGTGGGGAGCAAGTTGATTCCAAATATTTTTAACTAATAACTGCAAAATGTTATGGCTTGTCAGCTGTCCTTAGGACTGTAAAATTGCTCCAGGAAGGAAGGAAGGAAGGAAGGAAGGAAGGAAGGACAAGCAGACAAATGGTATTGCAAGAATATTTTTTTTATTTAAAAATATTTAAAAATAATTAAAATAATTAAAAATATTGTATAAAATTGCCTTCAGTCTATGTGTATGAGAGGTATATAAAATATAAATAAATTCTGCATTTAGACTTGGGTCCCATCTCCAAGCTCTCGCATTATGTACGTATAATACAGGTATTCTGAAATCAAAAGGAGGAGGAGGAAAGAAAGAAGAAAGAAAGAAAGAAAGAAAGAAAGAAAGAAAGAGAGGGAGGGAGGGGCAGGGCAGGGCAGAGAGCCAAAATCCCAAACACCTCTGATCCCAATCATTTCAGATAAGAGGCACTCAACCTGTTAAGCAATAATTATTACTCATAAAAACATCTAAAGAAATCTTATAGAGAGGGAGAGGGTCTGAAGTGGTGAAATAAACACTTTCTTCTTCACTCTGCCACTGACAGATTATGGCCCTGATTTTCACCCTTACAATAGGGGCTGTATCCACACTGCAGAAATAATCCAGTTTCATACAAACTTAACTGCCATGGCTCAGTACTATCAAATTCTGGCAATTATAGTTTATTCTGGTGCCAGAGCTCTCTAACAGTGAAGGCTAAATGTTTCACAAAACTATGGGGTTTTCTAGATTGGCAGGAAAGTGTGACATGAAGTTGCCTTTTCCTTAATGCTTAGCAGCTGCACCACAGCCTTCAGATGGAGCTGCACTGTTCCGCAGTTTTTAAAAAAGAATCTGGGAAAATCAGCATCTTTTTAAAGGCTCTTATTCTCCCCTAAAATGCAAAAAAAGTGTTTTCATGGCACACTTTCCCATTTTCTCATCTAAAGGCTAGAGTTTCATGCAGCCATGAACACACCTCTTTTTTCCAATCTAGAAAGCCCTTATAATTCCTAAAATTCCATAGCACTGATTCTTGGAAGTAAAAGTAGTGTCAAACTGGATTATTTCTGCAGTGCAGATGCAGCCAAGGAGGGCCTGAAAGGCAGATATTCTTAGTCTGTGGACAGGAAGATCAGCAACATCCTTCAGCTTCTCAACAACCCTCTCAGAAAGTTTAGGATTGTTTCCAAGGAGTATTGTGGCAACATAAAGGCTAACAGAACCTGTTAGCATAAACTTTTATGGAGTAAATTCCATTTTCCAAACACAAGTAGCATTATTTTAAGTTGCAGGTATAAAGAAGACATTGGGGGAGGGTGTTGTAAATTGAAAGGTGAGACAGAAATGAAATGCAAATTGTACAGTAAGTCACAATTATGGTAAAGCTTAACAGTGTGTTAAAGCTTAATTGTGTTCCTGTGGTGCTTTGGGATTTTGGAGCTCCCCAGGGGCTGCAATTAGTTCCTGTTCTTGTTGTCTTTAGTAGGGGTGTGAAGGAGGAACTTGCCCATTTGTTTTTTAAAAAATCATTTTGATTATTATAATTATTTTGAAGGTTCTGCTAGATTAAATTCTCTTTAATGATGTTTTTTTAGCTACCGTGGGCCCTAATTTGTAGTGGAAAGGTGGAAGATAAATATAATTCATAAATAATAATAACACTAAAGATATAAAGACATCAGTCTTTAGAGGTATGCTTTTGTGTAGCCAGCAAGTAGTTTTGAATTTCCTGGCTCAGACTTTTTTGCCATGGGTATTTGCAGTGGGTATGTATAGGCTATAAGCAGTGTGTGTGTGTGTGTGTGTGTGTGAGAGAGAGAGAGAGAGAGAGAGAGAGAGAGATGCCCTTCAAATTGCCTCCCAACCTACTGCAACTCCACAAATATAATGGAGTTTTCTTAACTGTGGAATGCCAGTGCAGTCCTTTGAAATATAGCCTGCAACATCTGGCATTCCTTGGAAGCCCCCCCCCCCCCATTCAAGTACCAACCTGTCCTGCACGGGCTTTTGTTGTTGTTGTGAACCTCCAAGTCAGTTCTGACTTACAGGCCCGATATAGACCACCCAAAAGGGGCGGTCTCCACCCGTCTCCAGAAGCAGCGGGATGGGGCCAAGGCTGCCATACTGGCAGTCTCTGCAGCCCCATCCCACTGCTTCCAGAGGCCGTGGGGAAACGTCAAACTGCTGGTTCCCCGCAGCCTCCAAGCGGGATGCAGCAGGTGCCCTGGACTTGAGGCGGCAGGCCTGAATGAGAAAAGGGCCGCCACTGTGGCCCCTTTCTCCCTGGGTCTTTGCAGCGGCTGTCTAAAAGCCACGGCAAAGACCCAACGCCAAAAAGGAGCTCCAATTTGCACCTTCCCGTGGTGCAAAGGCGTCATGGCATGCACAGCACATGTAACAGCTGCGCACATCATGACGCCATCATGGCATGCCTGTGTGAACACCGCCATTTAATTATGGTGGTGCCCATACGTGCTAGGGTTAGGGAGGGTGTGAAAGCTGAGCCCTCCCTAACCCTATTCGCTCACTTTTGGGCCCTAGACGCACCTCTTTTGGCACGTCTAGATCGACCCACGGTGACCCTAAGGGTTTTTCTTGGCAAGATTTGTTCATAGAAGGTTTGCCATTGCAATCCTTTAAGGCTGAGAGAGTGTGATTTGCCCAAAATCATCCAGTGGGTTTAACATGGCTGACCTGGGATATGACCCCTGGTCTCCAGAGTCAGAGTCCAATGCTCAAAGCACTGTGCCATGCTGCTCATACAAATATATTAATGCTCTTATGTAAATGGATGTCATGTATTTATGTACAGAGCGCCTACGTCATATGGGGCTCGAGCATATAAGTTTTTTCCCTTATGTGGTGGGCCCTCCCGAACAGATCCTCCACGTAAGGGAAGGGTCCACTGTATTATGTATTTACATGCTGCCTGTGTGTGTGTGTGTGTGTGATAGATAGATAGATGATAGATAGATAGATAGATAGATAGGCCTCTGAATAAGACCTGAAGAGCATGAGGTCAAAACATGTCAGGGTTTTATCCAAACAAAAACCATGCACAGAATTTCTAAATAAAAACCCAGGACATAAATGTGTGAGAGAGAGACCCCAATATGTCCATGTGGAGGAAAAGAAATGTTCCCACCTCATTCCTACACTACCTATTTAAGATGACACATGGGGCCAAAACAGGCAAAACCTGAGTCCATTCTGCACCCCAGGTGATGCTCCAGACTAAAAGAATCCCCATTTATGGTGAATGAGGGCAGAAACTTCAGAGTATCCTCTGAGCATGAGGACTGCATACTGCTGCAGGGATGTCAGGAAAGCACTGGTGGGAAGCAGAAGAGATCAGGTGGAGGCATGCTGGGACAGGTGAGCTACTGATCTCTTCCCATCCAGAAATTCCAGCTCCCACCACAGCACTTTCATTTTCATTTTGCCTGGTTCCTCCAGCACCATTCCTTTTGCAGATATGTAAACTGATCACACAAGCACACATTAGCACAACAATAACAACAGTACAGTGCACTGATGCTCAATAGGAAGGCCATTGTCCCTCACCCCACCTGGAGCCATGAGAAAAGAGATGGGTCTCCTGGGGTGTGTGCAGACAGTGCTACTAGTATTGGCCCATTGTGGGTTCTGGTTGTGTGCACAACTTGTTCTCCCCATGGGTCTGGAAGCTTTGACAATAAGCCTCTTTTTCCTGTCAGTGCCAACTTGGCCAAATTAGTGTCTTCAAACCTTACACCTCCCCAAGCCTACTTTATGGCAAACACCAGATTTGGTAAAGGAGGTCCATACAAGTGGCAATTGGACCACTGGAAGATGACATTTTCACATACACCCCTCCCATCTAGTAAGGCTGCAACAATCAGAAGGAGGACCCCTGTTACAAGTCTTTCTCACAACCTTACTGGCTGGCGAGAGTGGAGTGGAAATCTTACCCTCCTGTGACCTGTTTGCTAAATGAGCCTCCTTTGCCTGTTCAGGTGGCTGCCTGGCAACGTAGGAGTTTATTTGGGGGACGGGAACTCAATCATAGATATAGTGCTATGTTAGTGATATTTGTGTTCATGAATATGAATCAGTTATGGAGTTACACATCTGTAACTTCAATGCTTGAATTCTAGCCCAACCTTTTAGCATCGTGTGATGTGTCTCTTTTTCATTTAACAAAGCAATAAATGAAGGCAGTCCATCTTATCTCAGGGACCGCCTCTTCCCATATGAGCCCCCCCCCCTGCACGCTCCAATTCTCTGAGAGGAACCTACTGCAGCCTATGAAAACTAAGCTGTCGCAGACCTCCCAGAGGGCTTTCTTTGCAATTGCTCCCAGGCTATGGAATGGCCTCCCAGATGAGATCTGTCTTATTTCCACTCTTGATAGCTTTTAAAAAGCAGTAAAGATGGATCTCTTCCAGCAGGCCTTCCTGGAATAACTTTCCCAACTCTAAAACTTCTCGGCTATACGAAAATAATTGCCTACCTGTCCCTCCCTGATGCCACTGCCTGTGTTGTGCTATAGTTGGTGCTGTTTTTGGCTTGTCTTAATTGTTATTTTAACTCTATATTAGTTTAATTTAGTTTTAAGGGGTGAGTGAGTTAGAGATTGGGTTGAGGGAGTGTTTTTAATTATACCTGTTTTAAATCTGTTGTACGCTGCCCCAGTTGCTGAGCAGCGGGGAGGGTTAGAAATTCTTCTTCTTCTTCTTCTTCTTCTTCTTCTTCTTCTTCTTCTTCTTCTTCTGACAGATCCCTTCTGACGGGCCTTCCCAGATTAACCTCCAGCTGAATTAACCTAATTGATCCATTCACTCTTTCACTGCCTCCTCTGATGGTCTCTTGGAATAATTCGACCAATATCGATCCTTAAGTACAAAATTTGTAACTAAGTATACTGTACTGGGGGTATTGTATTGTATCTTGATGTTTATGTGTAATTTTAGCAGAAGGAGGGGGTGGGGTTAAGGGGATTAGGGAAATTTTATTATTGTCTGTATATCTGTTTTATTGGACTGTTGTTACCCACCTAGATCCTGGAAGGGAGAGGCGGGATATAAATACATATTTTATCATTTATTATTATTTTTTCTTTGGGGATATGCAATCCAACAACATCCAGAGAGGCGTTTGATTTCCACCCCCGACATATATGAATGAATAGACAAGCCTGGCATTTTCTGGAAATCTGGCCCAGGCAGGTGAGATATTGATATTTCTAAAATATTCCACAGTGCAGAAATAAAAGGTTCTAGAAGGGAAAAAAAATACTGCTGTCACACTTCCTGAAAATATAATTTTCATTGGCTGCCTTGTCTCAGATCATCTCATGGAAGAGCTGAACATTTAGCGTAGCAGTAACACCCTTTTTCCATTTGCCAAAGCTCATTTCAGGAACAGAATGAGTGTCACCAACTCGTTGTGACCATAATCTCTGCTGTTCCTATCATCATCATCTTAGTTCTCAGCAAAAGCAATATCTCAGTGCCATGTTATTATTACAGGTACCACTTTCCAGGCTTTTCAGATTGTGGCATGTTTTACTAGCCTTTTCTCTCACAATGCATCATGGGTCTTCAAATAAAAGACAGAGGAATTTTGATACTTTTTAAAAAAGAAAAGCCATGGATTCAAAATATATGATCAGAGAAGCTAGCATTGCAGTTCCTGTGAATTACTTTTACAGCTGTTTTTTCTTTTTTCTGTTTGCAGCTGTCTTTCTTATATTATTCAGCACACTGAATAAATGAATCTCATTTATCATTTCCACTAAAAGTTGCTGCATGGTGGGTTGTTTTCTCAGTTAAAGGTTTTGTACTCATAACTGCATATCAGGCAGATACTCAACGGGTGGTACTTTCCCCAGCTCACATTCACAGTGAAAAATACAGGTATATCTGCCACTCAGTGCATAATGACAGAGAGCTCCTCTCATAGAAGAGAGGTGGTGATCATTCAGAGAAAAGAGCAAATTTGGGGGTGCAGGAGGCAGCAAACGTGAGTTTCCTGGGTTTTTTGAACCCAGGATTTAGCTCAGCTGCTCAAAACAGACACCACAGGTTACAGCCTCCTGGACCTCCTCTTTTCAAAACAGTTTGATCACCAAATGATAATGTTAAGCTCTGTGCCACTACAGGAAGAAGGAGCAGCTAGTGATGTAAAGAATATATGTCAAAATTTGATAAACAGAAGAAATGTCTATTATTCAAAGATTTCGAAAGCTTTTTAAAGAGAAGAAATTATGAGCACTGCTTGGTCAACGAGTAAGAATTTTGCTTTTTAATTCAGTGGCCACGATTTGGGCATTTTGCATAAGCAAAGCTGCCATATTGGGTTTTTCTAGCAGAGGAATGTTCTTTAAACCTCTCCTAAACTTCCTTTTGACACGCTAATTGAATTTGAAATGCCAGGTAATTAGTGTAAATGTTCGCCTCCCTTATCTTTTATTTTCATTTAAGAAATCTGTGAAAAATACTTCTCAATGGGGAGAGAAAAAATAACCTTTTGAAAGTGGGACAACTGTAAATGAATATGAAAAAGGTTCCTAATGACTTGCCCAGTTCTGACCTTGTGCCCTTTAGATATTTTGGACTACAACTCTTGTCATCTCTGATCATTGACTATGGAGGCAGGGGCTGATGAGAGTTAGAGTCTAAAGGATATAGCCAGCTAGTGGAGAAGGTTGTACTAGATCCTGCACAGACTATAGGGCATTTGTGTAGTGATGTTTTGGTACTGCTGTGAGATTTTATTTTCCTGCTACTCATTTTAGACTAGATTAGACTTTGTACTTTTTCATCATTATAGTTTTATTATCCTGTTCTGTCAGTGTGTGTGTCTTTTAATTTTCTTATTGTACACTGTCCAGATACCTTACATTATTATGTGGTGTATTAACATAACAAGCAAACAAACATGAATACAGGTCTTCCTCTCCTATTCTCTCTAGGGAGATTACAAAATTCTCCCTAGAGCCCAAATATTTGGAAAATAATAATAATAATAATAATAATAATGTTTTATTTATACCCCGCTCTTCAGCCAAGACTATCAGAGCGGCTTACAATTTGTTAAACAAACAGCTTCATTTACAATTGTAAGCTATTTGCCCCCAACAATCTGGGTACTCATTTTAGCGACCTCGGAAGGATGCAAGCCTGAGTCAAGCTTCAGCCCTTTGCTGGTCTTGAACTCGCCACCTTCTGGTTTTGAGTGAGTGGCTGCAGTACAGGCATTTAACCACTGCGCCACCAGGGCTGTCATTATTATGAGGAATTAAGGGAGCAAAATAAATAAGTGAACAATCTGAACAGTCAAAAGAGGAAAATCACAATCTGATTTGCTAATAATACACCCTTTCTAAAAGAATCAGTCTTAGCCATGCTAGCCCTGCAGTTTCTCACTGTTCAGGGAGGTAGGAGGCTCAACAGTCTATAATTCTGAAAGAGATTACTTGTTCTCTTAAAAGAAAATGATCAGTGAGATTGCAAGATGATGGGAAGATAATTTAGCAATCGGTTCAGCCCATCCCATTCTAGGAAAAACAGTAGGTGTGGGCACCAAGAAATGAAAGGGCTGGTCTAGAAGAAACAAAGAAGCAAAGTTACAAAGCTGAGATTTAATTTAAAGGATGGAATGCCATTTTGGCACTTGTCTCTGGGATTACTGTAAGTGTGGGGCAGATATGCTGCTCTCTCATAGGAATTGCACCTTACTCCCAGCTATGGTTTGTTTAATTATCTGTAAATAGAGCACATTTTCTATTTGGTAAGCCTTCAACCTGACTTGTTGCAAAATAAATTGAGGGTGGACCATGCTGCTGGTGGGGTTTATCACTGCTCAGAGAAGTGGAATAAAGTGGAAATGCCATCCATTCTAATACCTATTGGAGGTCATTATTATTTATTTACTCCCTACCATTTTTCATACATTACCCTTCTCTCTACGACAGGGGAACCAACTGACTTCAGAATATTACCAATAAGAACAACCAATTCATATTATTACAATATAATAGTTAAAAATGGCAGTAGTTAATAAAACACAGAAGTTCAATAAGAAATTGAAAAATCAGGAGCCAAATGCTTAAATAAATATGAAGATCTTTAATGTTGATTTGAAAATGCAGAGAGGAACTAATAATATCACCAAGGGGTGACAGGTAAGAGGCCACCACAAAGAATGCTCTTTCTCGCATACTTCCTTTCTCCCTTTATTTCTAGATTAGAGGAACAATTTGCACTCTAGAGCAAAACCCTGTATTTCTCAGCAACTTAGTTTAGTACTTTCTCATGCTAGGAAACATTTTACTATACATTAATATATAAAAGCTGGTAAAAGCAGAAACTTGTGGATTACGTGCAAACCTCATAGAAATTTTAAGTCCAAGGTACCTGGATCTCAGGGCTTTATAAGCTGACACAAAGACCTTAAATGGGTTTAGTGACTTGCTGGCAGCAGTTGAAGTGCTTTGAAAACCTGGCCACATGTGAGTAAGCAACATGGTATGGGCAAGATGGCAAAAGTTATTAATGTGGAAGAACAGACAAGCCAGTAGTGGCTGTATCAGTTTTACTGGAGCTTCCTGGGAAGGGCAAGATTCCACCTATTCTCTGCTCTCCCCATCGCCAAATCTAATCGAATGCAAACTAGTTTTGCACTTTGGTTTGGTTTTGCTAGGCTTGGAGCAATTTAAGGATGCTTAGAACAAAATGGGAAGTGAAAGAAAGAGAAAAATACTGGATCATTTTAAAGATAGGTGAAAATGGGAGGTAGAGGATTCCCATATATACTCAACTATAAGTCAAGAAATTTGTACCCCAAAATGGACTCTAAAATCTTGGGTAAACTTATCTACAGGGCAACAAGTTAATACTGCCTGAAAATCTCCAGAAAAAAGTGCCCGCCTTCCTCTGTAGCCAGGGATCTTTAAGGAGGTTCCCATTTTCAGTCCCTACCCAGTTGCTCCCCGGCACGCTCTCCTCTCTTCCTGTGTGTGAGAGAGAGAGCAAGAGAGAGAGATCCCTCCAGTCCTCAGTCCCCTTGCAGCCAGAGCTAACAAGGAGCTGCTCAGGAAAGAGAGAAAGAAACTATGCCCAGGCTTGGACCCTGTTTTGTAAACCATGAGCCTGGAAATCCTGGGGGTGGGAGGGGGAGAAGAGAGAGAAAAAGGTCTTAGAATCATAGAATCATAGAGTTAGAAGAGACCACAAGGGCCATACAGTCCAACCCCCTGCCATGCAGGAACTTCCAATCATAGCATCCCCGACATATGGCCATCCAGCCTCTGCTTAAAAACCTCCAAGGAAGGAGACTCCACCACTCTCCGAGGAAGTGTGTTCCACTGTCAAACAGCCCTTACTGTCAGGAAGTTCTTCCTAATGTTGAGGTGGAATCTCTTTTCCTGGAGCTTGCATCCACTGTTCCGAGTCCTATTCTCTGGAGCAGCAGAAAACAAGCTTGCTCCCTCCCCAATGTGACACCCCTTCAAATATTTAAACAGGGCTATCATATCACCTCTTAACCTTCTCTTCTCCAGGCTAAACATCCCCAGCTCCCTAAGGCATTCCTCATAGGGAATGGTTTCCAGACCCTTCACCATCTTAGTCGCCCTCCTTTGGACACGCTCCAGTTTCTCCACATCCTTTTTGAATTGTGGTGCCCAGAACTGGACACAGTATTCCAAGTGGGGCCTGACCAAAGCAGAATAGAGTGGTACTATTACTTCTCTTTATCTAAACACTATACTTCTGTCCCCCCCTTTGCAAGCCATGAGCCTTGGGAATCCTGGGGGTTATGTGCAGGGAAAGAGAGAGGTTTCTATCCCCTTTTGCAAGCCATGAACCTTGGGAATCCTGGGGGTTATGTGCAGGGAAAAAGAGAGAGAGGTCTGTCCTTTCTTTTGCAAGCAATAAGCCTTGGGAATGCTTTTGGTAAAGGAAAAGAGTGTGTGTTTGTGTGTTGAGGTTTGTTTCCCCTTTTTCATGCTGAGACCCTTGGTAGAGGCCCAGAGAGGGAGATGTAGGGAGGGAAGTCGTGATTTGTTACCCCTTTAGATCTTTTATAACATGACCCAATGTTTGACCCTTGACTTATCCACGAGTCATATCAAAATCCATAATTTTGTCCCCAAAAACTGCCTTTGATTTTTACATGAGGTCAATTTATACACTAGTATATAAAGTAGGTGGGACTTCCTTGCCAAATTAAGAGGTTAGAAAATGTGCTCTCAAAGCTGCTTCTACCAGCTCCTGAGCTTCAACATTCTGCACTAGTTGCAGTTTATAGACTGTCTTTGTGGGAAGATGCATGTCAAGCATATTCTAATAATCTATAAAAGCATAGACAACTAAAGCCAGGTGATCTTGAACCAGAAATGGCTACAACTGGTAAGCAAGCTGGAATCAGGGGAATGTAGCTCATTATGCTCAGAGGTCCTATGCCAATGGTCTTGTATGCAGTATGTATTGAGGGCCTATTTTCAACTTGAACACATTGCACCAATATAAGATCTGGCAGATCAGCCTGTGCAATCTAAGTAACCCCACATCTCTTTAGGGTGGATATGGTTAGACCAGAACTAGTAGTGTCATTAAGAACAATTATTGTGACTTGCTGTATTTTGATTTTGTGGTAGGTTTTATTGTTTATCATTTTGAATTTCAAGGACCTCTGAGACAGCAGGCTGAAGAACAGCTAATAAGAATGCTAAATTTATCAACTTAATGGGAACAGATCCTGTTACATCTTGCTGAAAGTCTCCAGTGAACAAATCGAGGCAATTTAAATAAAATGTTTTTTTTTTTATCTATGTGGTGAAAATGTAAATCTAATGGTTCCAAAATGAACAAATTGTTCAGACAATTAAATATCTAATGTGTCTCTTCCACTTTGGCAATATACATAAACATACATAAACATTAATTTATTTTCCCATTCACAGAAAATCTCCCAGGAACTCAGCTTGTTTTTGTATCAAATATTAGGATTTTCTGTCATTTTCTCACCTGAGTGCAGAAGCATCCATGTAAAAGGAAGAGGCTGCTAAAATGTGAATATGTTTTCTAATGGCATGTTTCTGCTTTGGGTGTTTAGGATACTATAGTGTCTAATTGTTTAAGGGACCCAACTCATCATTGCTTTCTTTCAACAAAACAACCAGCCCCCAATGCTATTCCAATGCTAATTCAAAAATTAGATCCCCTCTAGTGTTCAAATACATCACTAGGGAAGGCAGGAGTGACTCACAAAATTATCTTTTAAGAATAGCTTGAATTTGAAGAGAACAAAGTTAGAAAACAAGTCAACAGTGGTTCAATTATTCTTCTCTACCAAATTAACAAGCAATTTTGCTTTGATGGTTTTGAATCTTATTTCTGTTCTTTTAAAGATAAAATGTTCTTGTACAAAACTCAGTTTCTCTCAGCAACCTGGTTTAATACTTTCTCATGATAAGAAACTTTCAATTAGTTATTATAGTTATTTAAGGGTTAGCATATCCAACAAGTGTCCTAATTTGGCAGGGACATTCTCGATTAATCCTGTGACATCCCACTTTTTCTGCTGCTTAAAATGTCCCAATTTCTCTTTCCTCTCCTCCACTTTCCCCCTTTTACCTCTGCTTAACGGAATTGCCACAAATTGAATTCAAAGTGCAAAACTAGTTTGCATTTGGGTGAGATGAAAGGATGGTGCAGAATCTTTCCTTTTCCAGTGGGCTCAGGCAAAAGCAACCTGTTTCAGATAATGATGGCCTCTCCAAATCTGAGGAGTTGGGGTCTGAAACAACTGAGGAGCCATTTCCTCAGCAGAATATGGCAGATACTGAGCACACATACTCTTCCTTTGTAGTTTTCAGAAGGAGAGGCTTTGTAGGTTTCATAACATCTTAAGCATACAAGGCTGCCCAACTTACCAGGCCAGCCTAGTTGCTGTGCAGGGTGGAGCCATTCCCAGGCTGGGTTGCAGCATGCTTTGTGCTGGGCTGGCCAGGGTCCGATTGGCTGCTGGGAAGGAAGAGGAGTCACTACCACTCCCTTATGGTGCTGGGGACTACATTTCCCAGAAGGAGCAGGGGCAGAAGTGCCGCGTGATTGGCTGTGCTGTGCTGGGTGGCACAGCTAATTGGCTCAGTGGCTGAGGGAGGCACTCTTGGGCCCTGATTGGTCGGGTGGCCTATTTAAGGCCATGTGGCACCAATGGTTGGTGCCTTTTCAGCTTGGCTCTTCTTGCCCTACCTCCCTCTTTAGGATTTTGGGCTGCGCTGTCACAACTTTTGGGGGTGGTAGCATAGGTCTGGATCTGGTGGGTGTGGTTTCCAGGGCTGTGTAGCACTGGATCAGAAGTCCTACGGGGGCTTGGGAGTGCTGGGGGCATGCAGTGTTACTATGAATCGGCAACACTGATTCAGCACCTCCCCGTGACTAGGAGCAAAGTACTGAACAAGTGATCAGCCAGTTACCTGAGTTGCTGAAGGGCATTTAACTGGTTGCCCCTATGTCATCCTGAAACATGGCTGTGACCAAGCAGTTGGGTTCATCAACCAACCAGGGGTTGCTAGATTACAGATCCAGATCTCATGCTTTGGGGCCAACCCTACTTTTCAGCTGTTATGTTAATAAAATTGTGGCCTTTTTCCTTCCAATATTTTGTGTTTTGGTTTTGTTCTGGCAGCTCCCCTCTGTGGCAACTCCTCGTCTTAAACCAAGGAGCAGATGCTTAAGACGACCCTTCCCATTGAAGACTGCAGCAGAAATTAGGAAAGCCTCCATAGGTCCCAGTGTCTATTAAATCATAAACAGTGACTTATTAAGCACCTGGCAGCCAAAGACAGCTACCTATAAATTTCCCAGCAGTTTCCTGAAGTCCTGCTGCTTGCAACTATTCTATCTGAGAGACTGTCAGTGCTCTTGTCTTGACCTTTGGACTGACTATGACTGACTTATGCATTGTCAATTTCATTTGGCTGAATTACTGGCTTAGTGTAACAACTCTTCAATTTGCTAAAGACCTTGCTTCAATTCCTCCCTTCATCTTTCTGGATTACTTGTGACTGACTTTGAATGGACAGAATACCTTGCAGCTCTTTGTCTTACAACCAAGTGACTCTCAAGTCACTTGCTCACTGTAGTACTATATGCTTCCAAAGACATTCCCGTGCTCCCTTTTGCTAGTCTTGCGTCTTTTGATACTTTTCCATTAAACTCTCTGTACAGCCTTATCAAAAAAGCAATAGGCTCATGTGGGAAGCTCAACTCTTCCCACCCATGCCCCACAAACACAGAAGTGAACTTGAACTTCAATGTGCAAGATAGATCAAAGGAGAAAAAGCAGGTTTTGCTGGAAGCTTTGTTTCATTTGAGTACTCAGTCTAACTAGTGTATGTGTTGGCAGCTGATGCTTTTCAGTACAGGAACCTACTGTTTTAGCACCAAGGCTTACAGGGATTTCTTTTAAAAAAATAACAACAAAAAATTAAAAGGAAGAATAGGGGGAAAGAAAGAAGGAGCAAACGTTGGAACAGAGGTAAGAGAAGAAGGAAACTTTTTTTCTCCCCCTTTCAACCCCCATCCCAAATGTTCGCTGCTGCCCCGTTAATTTTTGAAACAACAAAAAGAGAGTCTGGACAGAAAAATAGCAACAAAAGGTAAGAAGCCACATGGAAAGTAGGGGAAAAATCAGAACAAATATCTAGTCTAGAGGAGCCTGAGGATTAAAACCAATTTAACTCTTTGAAAGATGGAAGAAGTGAAAGTTTCATGTGAGCACTAGCTTTTACGCCCTTCTTGAAGATGTGGGCTGTGTTTGCTGAAGATGCTAAATTCACAAAGGAATTCAGAGATGGCAGATAACAATTTTGAAATATCATCAGCTAATTTGTTCTGCATCTAGAGATGTAGTTTATCTGCTTTCAACATTTGAACCTTCTGAAAGTAAGGATGGAAAAATATTTTTTAAAAAGATTAACTTTTTGTTAATTGGAAAATAAATTTTTTGAGAGTTGACAAATCCTGACAAGGAGAATTCTAGACTGGTGAGAATCTTTCCAGTTTGGAAATTATTGTATGTAAAAATGTACATGGGATTTTGCACAGGAAACTATCTTCTGCAAAATCAATGCCATTTTCTATTGAGGAAACCTGTTTACTGTACCAACGCACATATACAAATTTGCACAGACTAAGTCCTGAACTGTGAATTATCTTTGAAAATTTGAGTTTTCAGCAACTTTTTTCCAGTGGAGAGAAAGATGGAAGGTTTAAGCATTCTTTCCTGAAGGAACAAAATTTGCAAAGATTTACATTCCTAATATAAAGTAGTTAGGGGCTCTCCAAGCATCTCTTTTTGGATTTTATGTACTCTAGACTTCACATTCTGTCTTATATTTGTTCTCCTTGTCTGATGCATAACAGAACTCCCATGTAAGAGCAGACTGAACCACTTTCACTGCCTGTTAACAATCACCTTCCTTAAGCATTACATTTACACCTTCCTTGATTTTCCTTGCTCTTAATATAGCCAAAGAAGCTTTTTCTTTGTTATTTTTCATATGCTCTGAGCCATATAAGTGAGTCTAAGTAGCACATCTTGGTCAGAAAATGAGATTACATTGAACTAGATACATTTTGGTTTTTTCACAAAATACGATATGTTCATGGCCCTATCAAGGTGTGACTTAGGCCTTAAAAATCCTTATTATTTAACCTTTTTCTACTACTCACTGAACCTTTTCTGAGAGTTGATAATTGACCAGATAAGAAACAGTAGAATATGTGAGCACTTTCTCACTTTTTTTCAGGAAGAGCTTCTGGGTAGCAGTTGATGGTATTTCATATTCAGAGACTGTTGTACTCTTGTCTCCTCTCTTCTTTCATGTATTCTCTGCCTTCAGGATCATTCTACCCTGGCAAGGCTTGTCTGATAGTCAGAGCAGAATAGGAATACTTTGTAGTATATACACATCATAGAACCTCAGGTCGAGATTTCGTCGAACTCTGAAACAGGAAAGCAGCTGTTCACAGCTAAATGAAAAAAAAACAACTGGCCTTAAGTTCATCAGGGATGATTTCTCATACTGTAATTGTATGACAATTTTATGCAGGTATGACTACAGGAAAAATCATTCTCAGATTTCATGATTCTCTATAAAGATAAGCAGCTACTTGCTATTGACTTATAAATAAAGCAAAGGAGCAAATAGAGGCAGAATGACAATGAACAATAGTCAGATTTTATCCACCATAGGGAATGAGTCAGCATTCCAAATTCTAAGAGATTTAGAGCATCCTTGCAGACTTAAACTATCAATGTTACATGTAACTGTTGATAGCCTTTTGGCCTATCAGAATGTTTTGGCCTATCTGCAGAACTGGTCACAGCACAGTATGAAGAAGTTGAAAATCACAGCAAATATAAATATCCTTTTTATTTATTTGTGTATGATTAATTCATTACTTTAAAGGATGTGCCTTTCCACTGCAACTTTCTTTAACTTGTTACTTTATGAAGACAAATTGGATCTTGCATCTCTTACTATCTCCTGTAAGGGCAGAATTCAGAAATGTAGCCATGTTAGTCTAGAGTATCATGCAAAGGAATCTTTTGCAGCTTTGTGACTAAGGAGATTATTGCATTGGATTTTAATTTTAATTTTAAAATTGCACACAGCAAATGCAACCCATATGCAGCTGGATCCCAGCTGGCAAGCTCCTGTTTTTGAAAAACCACTGGTTGATCACAGCTGGGATCCAGACTGCATACAGATTGCACTTGTCTGGCTGTGACTGCATGCGATAATTCTTGCTTTTTAAATTAAATGTGACATTATCCCGTCAGGTATAAATAACTTTAAATTTAATGCAATAATCTCCTAACTGTGTAAAAGAACTTGTAGCATGAGACTATGCAAAGAGATCTTGCAGCACCTTTGAGACTAAGTGTGAAAAAGACGTTTCAGCAAGAGCTTATCATAGACCAAGTCTACAAATGTTTATGCTACAACCTCTTTCACAGTTAGTCTCAAAGGTGCTGCAAGATCCTTTTGCATATTTATATCTCTTAAGAATAATCTTTTTAAAAAGAATATAAAAAGAACACAACAAACACAACAGTTCAGATCTTCAGTGTTGAATTTTTAAAGAGGGCTCTAGTGGGTTCAGGGCCATATAGATATGAATTAGGAAGGTACAACTTCTTTTTTTAGCTACTAACTCTACCCTGCACTGAAGATGGAGTCAGATTTTTATTTACTCTTTCAACTACCAAAATGATATTCAGCTCCAAAAGGTCTGGAAACTTCTCAGTCTCTAGGTAGCTATATTCCATTTCCACTTCAAATCTGGGTAGCCAATTTACATATAATGCATGCTATTATAATCATGCAAATATTCAAATTTGTAGTTTATTTATGCAAATTCAGCATACTCTTGAATTTTTCTGCCATTATGTTTCAATTTTCATACCATTTTAACTGTTACAACTGAGCTCACGAAACTAGTGCAGAGTAATGTTTCAAGTCTGGATTTGGAACCAGAAGACTCAAGCCCCAGATTACCAGTTAGTTCAGGGGCAGACAATAATCTAATTTAAAACAGAGGAGATAAATGGAGTCCAATGAATAATATAGTTAACAGATGACCTGCATGCACAGTTTTCACCATTCACTCCCCTTCCCTCCTATTTCTTCCCATGCCTCACCTCATGTTGGCTCCAAACCCAGGTATCGGGATACAGCCTCCAGCTCTGGAAGGGATCACACTCTCCTCAAAGGACTGTGTTCGCAGTCTGGATGTGCTCCTAGACAAATCAGGAGAATGTGATGGTCAGGAGTGCCTGTTATCATCTTCGGCTGAAACGCCAGCTGTACTCTTTCCTGGAAGTCAGGGACCTAGAGACCATATGTGCTTGTGCTGGTAACCTCATGTCTGGATTTCTGTAATGCACTCTACACAGGGCTACCCTCGTGCTTGGTCCAGAAACTTCAATTAGTACAGAATATGGCAGCCAGACTGGTCTTGGGCACATCTAGAAAAGACCATATTACGCCAACCCTAATAACTGATTGGCTGCCCATCAGTTTCTGGTCTCAGTAACATGCTCTACATGGAGCTACCCTTGTGCCTAGTGCGGAAACTCCAAATGGTACAGAATATGGCAGCCAGGCTGATTACAGGAACAACTAGGAGTGACCATATTACACCAATATTGAAGTCACTCCACCGGCTGCCTATTCATTTCCGGGCAAAGTACAAGGTGTTGGTTATCATCTTTAAAGCCCTACATGGCTTGGGTCCAACCTATCTCCAAGACCGCCTCCTCCCATATAATCCTCCCTGCACACTAAGGTCCTCTGGGAGAAATGTTACAACTAATAAAGCAAGGTTGTCTACAACTGCCCAGAGGAGCTTCTCAGTTCTTGATCCCAGTTTGTGGAACGGCCTGCCGGAGGAGATCCATCATATGACCACCTTAAATAGCTTCAAAAAAGCTGTTAAGATGGATCCCTTCCTGAATAGATGCCTGGCCACCACAGAGAATAAGTTAGGTATTGATCTTGTTTCCTGTACTATTAGTTTATATATTTTTGCTTGCTTGTACACTTTTTAACTGTTTTAAATTGCTTTTTTATATTAATATGTTTTAGACTGCAAATTGTTTAATTCTATTTTAATGGGGGAGGGTTGGGGGGATATGTTATGTATATTTTTAATTGTTGTAAGCCGCCCTGGTTGCTTGAGTGCAGAGAGGCAGGATATTATTATTATTATAGTTGTTGTTGTTGTTGTTATGACCTTGCAATCCTTTCCCTTGCTTCTTGTACTTCATCACCTGCATGAGTGACACTTCCTTCCTTCATGCCTGAAAAGCAGGGGCAGACTCACAAAACAATTTCACAAAAGAATATGCATCCTGTTTTGCCCTGCCTTGGCTTCTATAAGGGCTAGAGAAATACTTTAGGAGAAAAACTGAAAGCTTGAATTTGGGCCAAATGATAGACCAGGTGACTTGTCTATAATATAGGTGCAGAGGGACACAGCCAAAACAGGGATTTGACAACTTATTAGCCTCTCACACTCCTCTCACTACTCTTTCTCTTTTCTTCTCAGTTTCTTCGCTTATCATTTCTCTTTCTTTCCCTACACTTCAATCCTCTGGGAGGAACCTGCTACAGCCTATCAAGACCAAGCTGGTGCAGACCTCCCAGAGGGCTTTCTCTGCCACCACTCCCAAGCTTTGGAATAGTCTGCCAGATGAGATGCGTCTTATGACATCTTTAGATTGCTTTTAAAAAGCCCTAAGGACACATCTCTTCCGGCAGGCCTTTCCTGAAATCCCTGGCTCCAGATCCAGACTCTGATTTTGTCTGCTCCCAGGTTTCTGATCCATAACTTATGACGTGGCCACTCAAGGAAGGGTTTGGATGATGTCTTGTGTTTTAATATTGCTAGTTTTAAATTATAGCTGGTTTAATCTATTTTTAAGGGGTGGGAGGTTTGGAAGTGGGTTATGGGATTGTTTTAACTTATGCCTTTTAATTTGTTGTACCCCGCTCCGATTGTCTCTACAGAGGAGCAGGTTATAAATAAATAAATTATTATTGTTGTTGTTGTTGTTGTCTTTCTTTCTGCTAAGCACAGTACTCATTCACTCTTTTCCTTATCTCTATCTCTCTCCTCTAGAACACAATGTTCTCTAGACCAAAATTATGAAAGAAATATACAAACAGATTACTTGAGTCCTGGATAACAGAGTTTGTAACAATCTAGGCACTCTACCTGGACACTCTACCCTTAGCTTTCCCATCATCATTCCCCCATTATTTCTGACCATTTCTGCCAGTCTGCTGAAAAGAGCATTGTGCCTCTAAGCCCACAGTAGTAGTTTTCTCTATGAAAAGAGCATCTATGGGCATTGACAGCTCCTGCTACCAAGTTGATTTTCTGGTATGCCAATCAGCCTGGAACACTGAAAACTATATTTTCAATTGATAAGAAACAAACTGAGGCAGCTGTATTGACTGGCTTGTTTCAGAAACTGAATGACAATAGAAGACTGAAATAGTTGTTCCAATTTTGAATGACTTAATTATGTTCAGTGTCATTCACTTTAGTCTCTGAGCTTCGAAAAAAAATTCACTATTTCAGCTCATGTCAACCAACTCAGACAATTTAATTTCAATCCTCACTATAGCATTTGCTTTGTTAGATTTTCCCACTGTCTGGAAGTTTTGTTTGCTATTTTCCCTTATAACTTTCACCAAAATCAGCTTCATAGTTGTGTATGGCCCAGTGAAAACCGATAGATCACTCCAAATAAAAAGGAACCCTAACAAATCTTAGATGAGATGTTCAAGTTTGTCAAGTATCAGTGTATCCAGGCCTTTATGTGTATATTAAAATATTAGGGCTGGGCATTGAAAATGCTAAGACATGTTTTCCATCCATAGCATACAAGACAGTAATTATTGTTTTTTAAATGATCAGTTGGGAAATTGCCTCTGAGGTCTCATCATCTCATTATCTGTTGGGGTGCTGAGATAGATGGGAATAGAGTGTGTTTTGTACTACAAGTAGCCAGTACAGTTTGGATTTTTTTTAAAGAGCAACTAAAAGTGTTGTATATACTCATGTATAAGTCTAGAAATTTAGGTTAAAAATTGACCCTAAAAACCTGAGTTGACTTATCCATGGGTCAATGTAAGTAATGATATATATATATATATATATATATATATATCCTCTTGTTAAAGGCAAGAGCATAATCTGTCCAGAAGCACCAACCCCCATTACTCTCTCATCCATTCATCCTTAAGAGTGAGCTGCTGGGATTTTGTACGTTCTTTGACATAGTTTTTCTTTGTTTCATCCTTTAACTCCTTTGTAGCATGCCCCTAAGTTTTACCCTCAACTTTATCCATCAGTTATACCAAATCCATAATTCGCCCCCCCCCAAAAAAATTTGCCCTTCACTTATACATGAGGCCGACTTATAGTCGAGTATATACAGTAAATATTTTAGTTATTTTTTTAGAATCAGAAAAAATAAAGACTTACTTTTAAATTATAATTATAAAGGAAATGCACTGGTTTTAATTAGAAATGTAGTTGTATGGTATGGGATAGTGGTATAATGTAGAAAGGTTTTCACACACTCTAAGAATGTGCTACATAAGGTCTCCTTTGGTCTCTTTATTATCATCTCAGCCTTTCAAATGCCATCACCTTTGTTTTTAGCTCTCTTTAAGCTGTTTTTCATCAATTTTAATCAGATGAGTATCTTCAAAGTGTTATTGTAGGAACATCAAAATTTACATGATGGCTTTGACCTACACATCCAGCTAGCTACATAAATAGAAGGAGAAGGGGACATGCATGTCTTCAGAAAGGCAGGATATAAATTCAATAAAGAAAAAAAAGAAAGAAAAGATCAATGTGCATCCAGTTTCATAATTACCCTAAAAGCTGTTGGTGGTTCTGATGCTACTTGTTCATTAAGTCTATTGTGGGGTTTATTCCAAACTTGAAAGGAACAATCCAAGGTGCCGAGCCTTATCTTCAAAATAGGTTTGGCGCATTGGATAGGGCCTTTTAAGTTCAGACTACAGGCTGGAGTGGAATCATAGCTCCACTGTGTTGCGCTACAGCTTCTCATGTTTTATCTCGTGCTGTGTTGAACCTCTTTGTAGTCCTCATGAACAAATGAAAGAATAGATGAGATTATCACAAGCTTAGCATAATATTAGCTGCCCATGTTGTTGCTACTATTGCTCATCCAGAATTCAGGGTTCTTGCTGTTGGGTAACTCACAAATATTATATAAGCACGCCTTCAATGTTTCACATTTTTCTTTTAAAGATAATCTCAATACAGTTTGCAATCCAGCAGTCATTGTCTTAGTCACTTTTTATTATATTGTTAGAACAAGCTGCAAATGAGGGCAGAAAAAAACAAGATTTCCTTAGTCATTTTTCCAAAGTATGAGTTGATGCAAGTTGCACTATAGGGAGCTGTAGAAGTAATATGAATGATCCATCTTGCTCTTCCTCAAAGCACCATAATACACAATGATGCTGCAATAAGCTACCATATTGCATTGCTAATATACCAGGTGCAAGCACCCATTTTAGGCTCTCAGTTTAATACTGTGAGAGACAAATCCATTTGTCAAAGGCAAACTCCAAAGATTTGCAGTCAGAATGTTCATACAGGGAAAATGGACTTTATCTAGAAATAACATTATTCCATGACTCTCCCTTCACTTGATGCTTTGTATTGTTTGAACAAATAGCATCTAGGGACAAAGATCTACAGGGCTGCCATACCAACTTAATTAAAAGGTGGTATTTTTAAGCCGTGGGCAAATTTTGCTTTTTTTTTTTTTTTTTTAAGAATTCAGATTGTGTCATCATCACCACCACCACCACCATAGAATCATAGAATCATAGAGTTGGAAGAGACCACAAGGGCCATCCAGTCCAACCCCCTGCCATGCAGGAACTCCAAGTCAAAGCATCCCTGACAGATGGCCATCCAGCCTCTGCTTAAAAACCTCCAAGGAAGGAGACTCCACTACACTCCGAGGGAGTGTGTTCCACTGTCGAACAGCCCTTACTGTCAGGAAGTTCCTCCTAATGTTGAGGTGGAATCTCTTTTCCTGCAGTTTGCATCCATTGTTCCGCGTTCTAGTCTCTGCAGCAGCAGAAAACAAGCTTGCTCCCTCCTCAATATGACATCCCTTCAAATATTTAAACAGGGCTATCATATCACCTCTTAACCTTCTCTTCTCCAGGCTAAACATCCCCAGCTCCCTAAGGCGTTCTTCATAGGGCAAGGTTTCCAGACCCTTCACCATCTTAGTTGCCCTCCTTTGGACATGCTCCAGTTTCTCCACATCTTTTTTGAATTGTGGTGCCCAGAACTGGACACAGTATTCCAGGTGGGGCCTGACCAAAGCAGAATAGAGTGGCACTATAACTTCCCTTGATCTAGAAACTATACTTCTATTGATGCAGCCTAAAATTGCATTGGCTTTTTTAGCTGCCGCATCACACTGTTGACTCATATTCAGCTTATGGTCTACTTGGACTCCTAGATCCCTTTCACATGTGGTCTCATTCAGCCAGGTGTCCCCCATCCTATATCTGTGCATTTCATTTTTCCGCCCTAAGTGCAGAACCTTACATTTCTCTGCATTGAATTTCATTTTGTTAGCACTGGCCCAGCTTTCTAGTCTAGTCAGGTCATTTTGAATTTTGATCCTGTCCTCTGGGGTATTAGCTACTCCTCCCAGTTTAGTGTCATCTGCAAATTTGATAAGTATGCCCCCAATTCTGTCATCCAAATCGTTAATAAAGATGTTGAATAGCACATCAGCAGCAGCTGGTATCCTGTTAGTGTATTATCATGATGTGAGCCAGTCTTACTTTTTTGGTCATTTCAGGGGTCAGAGTTCTGTTCCAACCAAGCAACCCCCCCCCCCAAAAAAAACCCACCTTATAAACAAACATAGCCCCCTCCCAACACAGCCATTACTATTTTGTTGGAGAGTGTGGGGGGATCAACAGGGAAGCATTCAGATATTTTCCTGTAACTGGATACATTTCAAGGATATCATCTGTAGCAACCTTCTGAAGACCCTTGGAGGTCCATGTAGATGCCTATGGCAGAAATTCCAGCTACAGCAAAATAACTAGGCATCTCTATACTGGTTCCTCTGCTCTCTGACAACACAGAAATGGTTACATCGGAGGGGGATCTATACTACTTACAAGATGGGTTTGAGGGAAGTACCGGTAGTATTAAGAAACATCATTATGGGGATGTAGCTATATGATACAGTTGGTCCTCCACATTTGTGACTTTGACTTTTGCAATTTTGATTATTTGAAGTTTTGATTAATATGTTCTATTTAAGAATCTCTAAGTCTTCTAATACAACTCTGCCAGAAATTGACCATAGAGTTGTGCTTCAGAACCATGTTCCTAGAGAAAACATTTCTCTAGGGCAGCAGTTCCCAACCTGTGCTTCATGGAGCGCTTAGAGATCATTGAGTCAAAAATGTTGGGAACTCCTGCTCTACAGATTTGTAGTTGGGAGAAACCAAAAGTGACAGTTGCATCCATTCCATACAAGAGAGAACAAGAACAAGAAGGTTTCAAACTATTTTGGCAGCAGAGCTACCACACATTTGTCATGTACAATTGAAAGAACTGACTGAAATAGTGGAGTTAAGGGGTAACAACCTGTTTTCACTTGAATAACTTGCCTTATTGTTAAAGGGCACCTGTATTTTCAGAGAGTTTTACTTCCCACCAGCATATCAACAGGATTTCATACAGATTCCAGATTCTCCATGTTTTCATCTGCACTTCAAGACCATGTATGTAAGGAAAAATAACCAGAGTTGTTTCAAAGTATTTTGGTACCCTAGTAATGGGAAAACTTAACACCCAACACAGCTGTTATTTCTTGTACATCATAAAAACAGGTGGAAATCAAGTGATATCTGCAGGAACTTCTAGCAAAGGTCTAGAGCACCCTTGTGTACAAGGAAAGACCACAATATCTATGCCTTTTTGATTTAGAGAAAAGGCATGTAAAGGGAAAATATGTTAAAAATTTATAAAATCAAGCATAGTTGAAACTAACAAACTTAAAAATAAACAATCATATCTAGCCAATTTCTCTTTTAAAAAAGTTTTATGTCAGAAAACAAATACAAACTTTATTACTCCCAAAGTGAATGAAAACTTTGAATTATCTAATTTGGGTCACCCTGTACTTTTGTTACACATTTTTGTGAGCCCTAAGAGAGCTGAAAAGAGGGAGTAAGACCATCCCACATAAATTTATTATGGTTTGTAGAAGGTTTCTGAAAGAATTCGTGTGCATAATTCAGCACTTCGGCATCAGCAAAAAGACAGGAACTGAGCGCAGTAGTTGAGGTTCATAGTACAGCATAACCACATGGGGAAATTATTCACAGAACAAAATAAAACCTAAATTGGCTAGTAAGGCAGTTGACAAGTACAAAAACTATACTACAGAGTTCTACTGAAGCAATAGTAGGCTCATCAGATCTAATACTAAATCAAGTATCTAAAATACCATCCTATATATTTACCTAGGAGTAAGCCACACAGTGGAGCTTTTTTATTAAGAGAGAAGGGTAAGATTGCAATATAAAAAGTTATCACACCTTTATGTAAGATCACAAAAGTATCATGGAAAGAAACTCTTTTTCTTAGTAATTTAGAAAAGTCTACCTATTTATATGGGGTAACATCCAAATATAATATTCGATTACTTCTCCCTGTGGTCACCAGCGTGTGAGAACACATAGGAACACTAGCCCTGAAAGAGAATCTTAAGTGCAGAGTCCTATTTCACTTATTTCTGTATCTTGGTACATACAGTGCACTGCTGAGGTAGACCCAAATGTCTAATTCTCCCGAAGTAAACTACTGTTGGCACTGTAGTGGAAGAAGGCTGCAATGAGAATGGGAATGGTGGCACACTGGGTACAATATTCTCACCACACCCAGCTTAGTTTTCTTATTGATGAGGTGGCATGTATAAATGGCAGGCAATGTTTACAAGCCCAGACTTTAACATGGCTTTCCCACATTCTCCTCACCTTGATTGCTGCCAATACTATAAAGTCAAAATAGTTCTGACTTCTGCCCCCCTACAGGCTCCTGTCAGTATACAAAGAGGAATGAATTACTCTATGTATATTCCAATAAGTGAAGGCATGCCCCCACTCTATTGATCCAACATTTACTTCTTGACATCCCCAATAAACTATTGCAAGTGTGGATTAGCAATTTTTGATAGTTTTTTGTGGAGCTTTCGGGCTATGTGGCCATGCTCTAGAAGAGTTCTTTTCTGACATTTCGCCAGCATCTGTGGTTGGCATCTTCAGAGATGCCAGATGCTGGCAAAATGTCAGAAAGGAACTCTTCTAGAACATGGCCTCATAGCCCAAAAGCTCCACAAAAAACTATGGATGCCGGCCATGAAAGCTTTTGAGTCAGCAATTTTTCGGTTTGTAATTTTCATCAAGTATCCAAACCTGATGTTTTCCAGGCTTTGCAGCTGATTTCTCAGTGCCAGGAGCCCTGTTTCCTCCATGGTGACTTAGATAAGCTTCTATTCATGTGGAGTGGGGAAGCTACAAGCAGACTCCATGCACCTAAGCTTGAATTTTATAGGCATTTCCAATTAGAATATTTCATTGAATCAACAGGATTTATGGGAAGTCTTGTTGACTCAGCATTCAGCAAGTGGGAAGTAATAGTGGCACTCTATTCTGCTTTGGTCAGGCCTCACCTGGAAAACTGGGTCCAGTTCTGGGCACCACCGTTCAAAAAGGATGTGGAGAAACTTGAGCGTGTCCAAAGGAGGGCAACTAAGATGGTGAAGGGTCTGGAAACCATGCCCTATGAGGAACGCCTTAGGGAGCTGGGTATGCTTAGTCTGGAGAAGAGAAATTTAAGAGGTGATATGATAGCCCTGTTTAAATATCTGAAGAGATGTCATATTGAGGAGGGAGAAAGCTTGTTTTTTGCTGTTCCAGAGAACAGGATCTGGAAGAATGGATGCAAGCTCCAGGAAAAGAGATTCCACCTCAACATTAGGAGGAACTTCTTGACAGTAGGGGCTGTTCGAGAGTGTGGTGGAGTCTCCTTCCTTAGAAGTCTTTAAGCAGAGGCTGGATGGCCATCTGTCAGGGATGCTTTGATTGAGAGTTCCTGCATGGCAGGGGGTTGGACTGGATGGCCCCTGTGGTCTCCTCCAACTCTATGATTCTAGGTGTACTCCAGCTAAAATTTTGAACAATATTCAGGCCTCAGTTTGGCATTACATGGCATTCATGACTGTGCTTATTACCTGACTTTACAAGCCCTAGCATAGGCGTGGGAATCATATAGGCTTCCTGATGTTGTTAGACTGTAAGTGCCAGCAGCCTTATCCAGCATAGCTAATGTTAAAGAATGCATTTCAACATTTAGAGGGCTGCATGTCTAGTTGGACTCTGTGGTGCTGTTGTCACCAGCACAGACCAGTTTTGAGGTAGCGTTATGTCTAGGCAGCTTTGCCCCTGTTCTGATCATCTCTGCTATGCAAAACCATACCAGAGATCTGATGCAACCTCACAATGATTTCAGAAGGTTTTTTTTCTTTCTCTTTTCTCCAGAGTGAGGTAGTTTAGTCTTCCTTGTGGTTTGCAATGTTGGTGAGGTAATGGCATTTCAAAGCTGAGGTGAAGTTCATGGCATTGTTTAGTTCCTTCTTTCAGTGTTGGCAGGTAGCCAACTGAGTTAGCTTTGATTGGAGCTCCTACCTTCTGCTGCATTTCCTCCTACCTTGTTGTTGCTGAATGCATTTTGTAGATACCATGCCTGCTTAGAAGTCTTGTACGTCTTGTAAAACTGTTTGTGATCAGAATAGAATAGATGAGGAATGGGTGGTCCTTTGTATAATGTTAGAATGAACTACAATCAGCCATAGCCAGACTGAAGAACTATGGGAGGTACAACCAACAACATATGGGAGGCCTCACATTCTCTATTGCTGCCCTTAATAACCATTAACAACAAGTGATATGGTTTAGGAAGCTTCAAAAATGTTTTAAAAATGCATGAGGACCAATGCAAAAAACATATTTATCATCAAACACCATCTTGTTATTCTCCCTGTTCAGCTCAAAACTAATGGATTTGTGTCCTGGACTGCACACACCAACCCATGCTGATAAGAAGGCTTTACAGACCTTTGTATTGTCCAAAAGAGTAATCCAGTAGTCAAAGCCGAGGTAAGGATTGGGGAAGTCACAGAAATGAGTCCAGTCCAAGGTCAGGGCAAGGAGAAGGCAGCAGTAGTCCAATTCATTCCAAGGTCGCAGGGTCAAGGCAAAACAAGAGTTCATGGAGCCAGCACAAAGTCACACCAAGAGACTTTCAATAAGTTCTGGCAAAGGGATGGCGTTCCACCTGTGGTTAAGTAGGAGACACCCTCCCTGTTATCAGCTGTGCTTTATTAGCAGCTTGCTTTTCTGCAAGCCTGCGGAACTGATGCACACAAGCACTCTCAGCCCTCCTTTCCTTAAAGGAAGGGATTTCTAAGCTGGATTCTTCCTTTGAAGTCACTGAAGCCACTGAAGGGAGTTCCACAGTGCTAGAGCCTGGCTAAGCCTCTGCACCTGGGGCTGAAATGTCAGGCCTGGGGTCTGGCAGGGCAGCACTGGAACCTGGTCTAGCCTCCAAATCCTCTTGCTCCTGAGGAGCCATTTTTTCCTCCTCATCCTCCAACTCCATCTCTTGGCTAGCCATGACAATTTGTCACAAAGTTGTCCCTGAGATCCTGGTCAATTTGGAGAGATTTGATCAATGTTGAGAAATAACAGTCCACTCCTATTGTATTTTCTCTACTCATCTGCCAAATCCCTTAAAAAGTAGTAGCCATTTCAAATCACAGAAGGAATAAAACTGTTTGATGGACTAGATCAAACAATCCTTCTATAAACATAGTAAGGATTAAACAGAATGTATGAACTACTCTTGGGATGCTGCAGGTTTCTTCTCTCTTGCACTGAAGTATGTCAGTAAAAATATTCTCTTTCCAAATCGACTGATTTCAGCACTTTAATTTGAAACTACCAAGCAGTGGCCTAAATTCCATTGTTAGCTCTGAGTAAAATGGACACATTGAATCAATTGGATTTATATGTGTTGACTCAAGAGCCAGCATGGTGTGGTGGTCTGAACATTGACTATGACTCTGGAGAACAGGGTTCAATTCCCACTTGGCCAAGGAAACCCACTGGATGACCCTGGGTGAGTCACATACTCATATCCCCAGAAAACACTGCCATAGGTTCACTATAGGGTTGCTATAAGTTGTAAATGGCACAGAACAAGATGTACTGACTCACCATTCAACAATTGAGTGAATTGGTTTGCTGTAGTTGGGTCTAAACAACAGGATGTCTGCCAACATGTGTTGTACGGAGTTGTTGGATGATGCAAAAAAGAAAAAGAACACTAGGTCTTTCATTTCTGGCTACTGTGTGCCTAAAATATGCTCTAAAATATGCCCAAAATATGTTTCTCACCAGCATATCTAAAACAAAAAGCAGCAGGATTGTCAAGATCATAGTGGTATGCCCTTGCCTCAATGTTGGGTGTGAACCACACCATTCTGGCAAATTCCATTCAGTGACCCTTTTAGATAGAAGATCATCTCTAACAAGATAAAATTATCAAAATGCATAATTAGCGGGAGGAATATAGTTCATTTTCCATCAACAAATAGTCTCTGGCAAAATTTCCACACTGCCTTGCTCGATGCAGTGCTGGAGGGATTAAATAGCATGAGGAGCTGAAACAACCAGCAGCTGGTAGGAAAGCCTGCAGGGATCCATGCTCAAATTGAATAGAGTCAATGAGGTCAAATCTAATGAGAAAGAGGCAACGGGCCATATAGAATCCATATTGCAAACCTAACATCTGAATCATTAAGTGATACATGACTACTGCAAGCAGAGTTTGGAAAATTTTCTTTTGGGGGGCTACTTATTTGCTTGCCACTGGCCACGTCAATGACCACTAGTTGATTGATTCTGGAAGCTGTCATCAAGGGAAAAAAACAATTTTTCCAAAGTCTAAGTAATCAAATATTTAAAATGTCTATACACAAGAGTGTACCGTGGGAAATCCTAAAATCAGGCAAGCTTCCATAGTGTAGTAAGGAAGAAAATGGGTGGAACAGACAACCCTCAATCCATTAGTACTTTATTGTCATCTTGAAATCAGGAAAAAAATATATCATGTCGCATATACACTGATGCAATGTGAAAGAAAGTAACCAAATGAAGAGTAGACTCCAGCAAGAATGGTAATTTGTAGGAATCTATCCCACTAATTCTTGTCTGTGATCTCCATTTAAATAAGAGCTGTAATCTCCATTTAAATAGGAAATCCCTTGCTAGACTGTCAGACACCTCTTCCATTTTTTCATCTCAGCACAGGTGCATTCAATTTGTAGGCATAGGCTTGATTATTATAAATGGCAGTGTCACCCAAAATCTCAGACAGGCCCCCAAAGTGAGCATTTATGCCCAGCATGGTAGAGTCCAATTCACACACTGAGAAAGAGATTCTTTATGGCACTTTATTTAATCTTGCAAGATTGAGTACATGTGGTTTAGTAGCAAATCACATGTCCTCCCATTGCTGCTGAGAATAGCATTCTTATACCATTTTTAACATTATATTTATGACATCAGAGCAAGCTGTGATTGGAAGACTATATTCTGCGTACAACAATAGCTTAAGCTCAGAGACACAGTATGGTTACTAACTCCAGATTGGCTGTTCAAGTTTTGCTTACTATGTTACATATATGTTTTTCTGCTTATAGCAATAGCAAAACTGAATTCATTTATTATCTATTCACCCCTCAGAAATGCATTATCTATTGTAGCTGTATTCCCTTAGATTCCCAGGGAAAGGAATTTATTTATTTATTTACTTATTTATTGGATTTATATTTCACATTTGTCCCAAAATGAGATTCAAAGTGACATTCAAGGAATGTCAGTTGCATCCTTAAAGAACATGCCTGAAGGCTAAACTCTACTTGCTTTTCTGAAACATACCGTGAAGCCTACTTTCTGTCCCAGCTATCAAATTTTCCCTTCAAAGGAGTAGATCACTTATTGAGCCATGAGCTTTGTTCCTTTTTTGTTTGTTTGTTTGCCCAATTCCCTAAGTAGACTTCTACTCTGTTGGGGGGCACATTACTTTGTTAAATCATGTTCATGTTTTCCTTAGGCTTGCAAGTGGGTCTCACTTCACTCAACTCTTTGGAGAGTTGAGGACTTGCAAGACGTAATTTGTATCTTGACCCTGAAGCAAGGCATTTTTCTCAGAGACTTGTAATTAAAGTTCCCTTCCAGTCCTGGCAGGAAAATACCAGTGGCTACAAACTCTGCAAGATTTCTGATGGTGAGTTCACTATGACACTCTGGTCCCAAATTCTTTATATCCTCTTTGGGTCTGGCATCCCACATTATAGTAGCCAGGACTGTCTTACTGGGTGAAAACAATGCAAGTTTACATATGGTGCATGTATGGTGCCCAGCATATTTTCTGGAATATAATTGAAGGTCAACTGTTGTTCACATGTAAAATGACTTTAATTGGAAAGCCTTGTAAATGGTGACCTAAGGTGTTATGGAGAGTCTGTACTTGATGCTGTCATGGTTGAGCACATGTGTAAATATCAAAGTAGCAGTCACCAAGTGATGTGATTTATGTACACTCTTTGGCTATGTTGAGACATTTCATTTTAAAAAAAATATGACGTAAATGATAGCACTACTCTGGGGCTTGATAACCATTCCTAGATAACCAATTTTAAGAAAAGGTTGAGCAACCCAAGAATGCACACTTTAACCCCTTACTTTAGTCCATGTCTATGGGAAGCAAAAGTAGTGATAGTATAAGTAAGTCAGCCAAACACACAAACCTCCATATGACTGGCAGTCCTTCTTAGCATAGTTATCCAGCAAATGGAGCAGCATGTGCTTGTACAGTTGAACCAATTTCTAGTTTCATCACAGACCCATCAATGGAGAGCATGGATCAGGAGGCAGCTAATGGCGTCTTCTAATCTCTACAACCCCTTCTTTTCTGCCCTCGCTCCTCCATATCTTTAATCTCTCTCTCTCTCTCTCTTTGGGTTCCTTCCCTTTTGACTTCAAACATGCTCTCGTTTCCCCAATTCTGAAGAAACCCTCTCGCTACCCCTCTTCTTTGTCTAGCTATCGTCCAATCTCTCTTCTGCCTTTCCTCTCTAAGGTTCTGGAACAGATAGTTTATTCTCGCTCTCTTGAGTTTCTCGAAGCCAACTCCATCCTGGACCCTTTTCAGTTTGGTTTCCGCCCATGGCCCTCTACAGAGACGGCCCTCACCAAGATCTCAAAAGATCTCTAGCAGGCCAAGGCGAATGGTCTCTACTCTATTCTCATTCTTCTAGATTTGTCTGCGACCTTTGACACTGTGGATCATTGTCTCTTGCTTGACTTACTTTCTGACCTTGGGTTCTCCGACTCTGTTCTCAACTGGTTTAAATCTTACTTGTCAGACCATGGTCACAGGTGGTCAGACTTCCTCCTCTGTTCCCTTATCTGTAGGAGTTCCTCAGGGCTCTGTCCTGGGTCCCCTTTTATTCTTTCTATACACATTATCTCTTGGTAAACTCATCAGTTCTTTTGGTTTCTCCTATCATCTGCATGCCGATGAGGCTCAGCTATATCTTTCAACCCCTGATCTTTCGCCGGGGCTTGAACAGCAAGTCTCCTCTTGTCTGGCTGCCATCTCTCAGTGGATGTTGCATCGGCATTTGAAGCTCAATATGTCTAAGACAGAGCTTCTCATCTTCCCACCTAAGCCCACCCTTTAATACGCCTTCTCTGTTTCTGTTGACGGCACTTCTATTCCTCCGGTTCAGCAAGCCTGCAGTCTTGGTTTCATCTTTGATTCCTCTCTGTCATTTATCCCCCAGATTCAGGCCACCGCCAAGACCTGTAGATTCTCTCTTTACAACATTGCTAAAATCCGTCCATTCCTCTCAGCCTCCACTGCCAAGACTCTGATCCATGCCTGGTGGTATCGCGACTAGATTATTGTAACCTTCTTCTGACAGGGCTTCCTCTCTCTCACCTCCATCCTTTAATCTCTGTCCAGTACTCAGCTGCACATATTATCACATCCGCTCGCCACTTTGACCATGTTTCTCCTCTTTTATCCTCCCTTCATTGGCTCCCCTTCCCCTTCCGCATCCAGTACAAGCTTTTTTTATTAACTTTCAAAGTCCTCCACGGACTGGCCCCTCCTTACTTATCTGAGCTTCTTTCTCCTCACACTCCTTCTTGTACCCTCCATTCTGGTAGTCAAGGTCTCCTGTCCCAGCCAAGGATTTCCACTTCCCTGTCCCAGATTCGTCTCTTCTCACTTGCTGCCCCTCACTCCTGGAACCTTCTTCCCCCACATATACGCCTCATCACTTCTCTAACCAGGTTCAAAATTAAGTTAGACTATATTGTTTAGGGAAGCATTCCCAGGATTGTGCCATCTGCCCCAGGATTCCTCCTCTTAACTATGTATTAAGAACCCTTGCCCTCCCTCCAGTCCATCTGCCTTGGTCCAGGCCCCAGAGGGAGAGGAGAACCATTGGACCTCATCCCCCTCCCACCATCTTCCCCTTTTCCTTTTGTGTTGTCTTTTAGACTGTAAGCCTGAGGGCAGGGATCAGTCTAACTATAAGATTGTATGTACAGCACTGTGTAAACTTACAGTGCAATAATAATAATAATAATAATAATAATAATAATAATAATACTGGAATACACCTGCTAGAATTTCCTAGTCAATATGATCACTGGCCATGCTCATTGGGTGACTGAAAGTTGTGATCCAACAAGGGAAACTTTCCAAGTTCTTATCCAGAGGATATGCTCTCATATATTAAATGTATTCCCAATTCTGAAGCTGAACACCTGAAGTGGGCTTATGTGTTTCAGCATTATCAGAGAACACCTAGAAGTGGTACTATGTTCATTTAAATATTAATGCTTTACATAATCTTCATGTGGCTTCAGCAAAGGAACCTCTGCACATTTGTAAATAATAATTCTGTTGCATGGGGAAACACTTATAAGTAGATTACCAGTACCTGAGCCTTCAGTAATGAATGAAACCCTATTATATTCTAAATAATCTTGTAAGTATCAACACCCATCTCTGTCTCTAGTTCTCTATTAGAATGGTGATAATGGGGAAATGTTAGTCTTATGCTTCCCTGTTTACAAAACAAGCCTACTCCATTATAATTTGCAGCCCACATTGCTATATCATTTTTATCATGTAACCTTAAGTGTCAAGTGCTAGTTCCATGTTTTCCTGAGTTGATCTATATAATAAAAAGTTAATTCTACTTTGGAAAAACAAAAATGTACTAACAGTGTACCCAATTGTTTTAAAGCAATTTACTTATTTACACAGATTTCATCTCCTCACGCCAACATCAATATGTTGATGTGATGAGCAGGGGCTGATACCATGGGCTTGGCCCATAGTATCCCGCCCCATCTGGTCAGGTCCTGGGTTATTTATCTAGTGGTTCACCTAGATCCATATTCATCCATCATTGGACAGCAAAAGGATTAAAAAAAAACTTGATATCTTAGAAGGTGAATAAAGAAAGGGGACAGATTCTATCGCATAGCTTCATCCCCAGGCAGTACTCATCCTGTACCTGACTCAGGCTTCTCCCAGACCTTTGAAAGAATCGGAAAATGTGTGATAGAATCCATCCCTGTGTGTTTACATCTTGTGCTCTAGTCTCCACAGTGATTAAAGTTAAAGCATGCCTGACAGTATTTCCAAGCCTTTCATACCTGCCAAAAATAACACCCTGGGGAGGGGTTAACTGTAAAATAATTCCCACACTAGGTACCTTTTCCATTGTAAATTCTTTCCTTTTTGCCAAGGTAATCCCTTTGGGGAGGGTGTCTTAGAAAATGCAGAGGTGACTGAAAGGAGCATTAAGATAAATGCAAAGGCAGGGTAAAAACCTAATTTTGAATTGAGCCCAAGGAACAAGAGACTTAACTTGACTCAAATAAGGGACTGTAAATGTCTTTCTCTGTATACTTGCACAATCCCTGACCACAATTCCTGACACAATCCTGGTACTAGTGCAGGCTTCACTTGATATCAACAATATTGAATATATTTTCCTTTCCTGTGATTATGTTTCATTTTTCTGGCATTCTGTTTTGATGCTGGGGGAAAAAGATTTTAGGAGACACTGTTCTGCAACCATGCTTTAAGTATCCTTGAAAGCTTTGGTCAAAATATTAAATATAAATATAAAAAAACAAAATATTGACTGAAGAGTTGCTGGTGGGTACATTCCTCCTCTATTGACCTTTGAGCAGTTTAATCATAGTTAAGGTGAGAAACTTTCTGTAGATCTATTGACTATAAAGAACCAACTATTGCTACAAACAGCAACTTCCAAATTGCTAGGAAGTACAGTACTATGTGCTTAGAATTTTTTAGTTAGCACAATTATAAGTTAGACAAGAGAATAATAAGATTAAAAATAATCACCTGACACAGTTGGTAGCATTTTCATTCAGAGCCCATGCTCATCTGTGAAAGCTTTTGATTTGAAGAGAAAAGATGGAAACAATAGCAGATACAAGTGCTCTGCGGGATTTTTCTTGCAAAGCGCAAACTATGCCACATAATGGCGTCTGGTATTATGTGTTGTTCTCTTTTCTAACCAACATTTTTGAACTGCTCAGGTATTCTTTTTAATGAATTATGAAGATATGGGGGGATCAAAACACACATAGTGATCTTTCCTAAATCTGTGTTTTAAAACTTTAAACATAGGTCTTCTGGAGATTTCAGATCATGGGAACTAACCTCAACTAGTTTTGCCAAATAAAGATAACAAGGAAACTGATTTTGTTTAATAAAGGACAGGGGGAAAACTCAGGTTCAATAAAGAAAAAAGAGGTAGAGATACCACCACAGCCATAGTTGTTGGCCCTCCAGAGAAATCTAATGCTCTCACTTTACCATCTGTATCACTGATGTCACCTAGTTAGATGACAGAACTTCCTTTCAAATAATCACTTTGATTCCTTATAACAGAGGCCAATCTTAAATTTTTGGCAAGGCAAACACACCCCTCCAGAAAACAAAACCTTCATGAAGGAAACATTGCAGAACAGAAAAAAGAGATTGGACCCCTAGGGACACATGTAGAAAGGAAACAAGATAAGTTAGAAGGAAGCAAGCTAGGTTCTACATATCTCAGGTACCCAAATCTGCCCCAAATTCATGCAAATTGGTAATAGAAATTGATTGACTGCTTTAATGATATGATTTATATCACAACTTTCTCCCTATGCAGTATCCAAAGCAGCCTACAGGGAACAGTTAAAATATTGTTTATAAAAAAAGTTTTAAAATAATTAAATAGCAGTTCAATTGAAAGACAAAGATTAAAGTAATATAAAAAAACACAGATAGTAAAAAAAAGATAAAAAGTACAACTCCACCACAAACATTTATTGTTACATAGATTTTAAATCCCAGTTCTGCCTGTATAAGAAGGTCTTAGCTTGTTAACACAACAAAACCTGGAAGCGAATTCCACAATCTGGAAGCAGCCACCAAGAAGACTCTCCCCTGGGGCTTCAGCAAACGTTTATTTTTATTTATTTATTTTTAAGTGATTGAAATACTAATATTAAAAATAAAGAAAAATAAAGGAAATGAGCAAATACAGGGAGCAAGAAAAAAATAAGATTAAGGTTTTTGCAGACAATTTGGTGAAGAATAATAAATACATTAGTGGAATTTGGAAACATGATGGGATGTAAAATCAATAAAGAAGAATCTGCAAGTCTTATTAAAAATATGGCAAAAGCAGGAGAACAGGAATTAAGTAAAAAAATAGGAATTAAAATTCAGAATTGTGTGAAATATTTTGGAATATTACAAATAGATCTTTCTGAGAATAATTATAAGAAAATTTGAAATGAGAGAAAGAAAGATTTGGCTAATTGGAATAAACTAAATATATCACTACTAGGTAGATTATCAACCATAAAAAATGGCAATCTTGCCCAAAATGTTATTTCTATGCTAGATGATCTGGAATGGAAAAAAACAAGGGGAAAATTTAAAGTACTACCCAATCTAATAGAAAAGGGAGGTTTAGGAGTTCAAAATTTGTGATTATACTTTGAAGCATGCAATCTCACATGAATAAAAGAATGGGTAACCATGAAAGACAACAGACTGTTAGAATTAAATGGAGATAATCTAAAATTTGGATGGCATGCCTACTTACAATATGGAAAAGAAAAGGCTAATACAAACCTTAATATATATTGTGTAAGAAGAGCATTATTATGAATTTGGGGGGGGGGGGGGGAACCCTAGAGATAAAATTTATAGAAAAATTCCTCAGTGAATCTCACCCCAGGAAGCATTTCACAGAAGAGAAATGACAATAGGAAATAATTGGCTTACTTCTAAAATATTGCTTAATAATCAGGAAAACAAATTCAACTTGAAATCCCGAGAAGATTTAAGAAATGTAGGACATGATATATGTTGATTTACATATATTAACGAAAGTTATAAAATGGACGGTAAATCATATGGATTTGAAGACAAAGGTACAAATTTTGATAAAAATGTATGTGAAGACCAGGAAAAGACAATTGGAATTTTTTATAGAATTCTATTGAATATAAATTTAGAGGAGGAAACATGAAATGATTTGGTGGATGCAAAAAAAAAAAAAAAAAGGTTAGAAAATGGGCAAATGTTTGGGGGAAAGTTCCAAAATACACAATATCACAAAATCTGAAAGAAATTTTTTATCGGCTGTACTTTCGTTGGTATATAACACCTGAAAAAATTCCAAATATATATATAAACCCCAATAATTTATGCTGGAAATGCAAGGAGGAACCTGAAACTTTTTATTACTGCTGGTGGTCATGTAAGAAAGCAAGAAAATGTTGGAAAAACATAAAAAAGTAGTAAGCAAAATATTGAATATCAAGTTACAGATGAATCCAGAATTTTATTTTTTTTAAGCTTGTTTGAAGGGGATTTGGAGAGAAAACATGGTAAAATTTGTTATTACATGACCACAGTGGCAAGGTTAATATATGCGCAAAAATGGAAGTCCATTCATTAAAACAATGGTTAATGAAACTATATGATGCAAACAGAGATGGGTGAACTAACTATTCAGGAGTATCTAGGAGAGATATGGGGAAACATTGCAACAGTAACTTCTTTTTCTTAAAAAAGATACACACAGACAGACAGACAGAGTTAAAAAATTGTGAGCTCAAGAAGGTGAAAGTATGAAATCTATAGAAAGCCAAGACGAGGAAAAAAAATAATGAAATGTGAAGTAAACTTTTGAAATAGTAAGAGAAGAAGTAATAATAGAGTAAGCTAGATCAGAATTTAATTAGAAAATTTTAAAAGAAGCAAAGATGAATTTCAACAGAGAGAATGGTAACAGAAAGTTTTTTAAAAAGTGGAATGAAATAAACCGATAACCAAAGGGAAGCAAGGTAGAATGAGAGTTGAAGGAAGAGTATGTGAATTAGAAGGAAGAGTGAATGTGAAGAGGGTAAGAGAAGGTAGAAAGAAGATGTAGGGATAGAAGAATGAAAGGGGGAAAGTATAGAGGAGAGGGAGTGGGAAGGAAGAAGTAAAGTAAGGAAGGAATTTGGAAAGGTAACTGGTAGAAGGTATTAGAAAGGAAGGTGGGTAACATAAGAAGAAAGGAAATCAGATTGGATAAAAGATTGGAAGGAGGAAGGAGGCATGATTGATGCTTATTAGTTGTAATAACTAGAATAATAGTAGGTTATATGATGTCATGGAATGATATAGTAAAAAATTAGAATAAGTGTAACTTTAGTATGATTTATGAGAAATTGAGACAAAGAAGAATAATCATAATGTATGACATGTACTGTGGAATGTTTTTATTGTTGATGAAGGTATTGTATGTTGTGGATTTTTTAATGTAATAAAATAATTTTTAATTTAAAAAAAATCCCAGGGTTTGTAAAAGTAAAAATATGTATGGAAAAATAGTTCCTGGTGAATGAGACTGAGAAGTCTAAAAATGAAAACTAAGCATCCTCAGTGACATGACAGACTGAACTCATGTTGAGGGGAAAAAAAATAGAATCATGGATAGAGGTTGAATAAAGACTGCCTGGCTAGAATATTAGCATCCTGAACAGAAAAACTCCACACTGCAACATTGTATTGCAAACAAAACTGGTTATATAACACAACTTATTTCACAGATGCAGCAGCCTAAGGGAACAATATATCTTTATATTCCATTCGGCTAAGGATCAAGAAATACCAAGTGCTGTTGGCTATATTTCAGAGGAAGGAAGTGGAAAAATCACCTCTGAGTATTCATTGCCTTGAAAAAAAAGCCTTATGAAATCCATGGGGTCTCCAAAAGCTGACAGGTGACTTAAGGGCACATACACACACATACAGAGATGGGGGAAGGTAGGAGAGATAATATTCCTTGTTCTTATTTTAGAGACATGTTGCAGCAAACTTAATCCATTTTCTCATGGCTCTCTCTTTCACATTTAATTTGAAATGTTTCAAGATTTTAATTAAAGCACAGCTTTTATGGAAAAGTGACATTTTCCTATATATAATGTGTGACATTTGCAGCCTGTCTGCTGTTGAGAAGAAATGCCTCCCTTTGCATGGTTCAAGGTCCCAGTTACAACCTCCTGGCATTTTTCTTCTTGAAGTATTCTCATAATTAGGGCTGTTGCACATGACTAGTCTCTTTGGAATGGCTGCTCACTATAGCAAACTGGTCACCATGAACAGAATATTAGATTTTGCAGACCTCACAACAAACTTTCCTACGCGTGGTATGAATGGGTCACATCACTTTCTCACATGGGATCCCCTGCCAACTGGACAATATTACGAGGAGGTGGGATATAAGTAAGAGTAAAATAAATTATGTGATGGTCATACAATGGAAAATCAGATGCCAAGTAGTCAGAAATGACACACTTAGCAGCAAGAACTAGGTCGAGACAGTGACCAAAAGAATGAGGTTGAAGACCAAAAGAAGCTAACAGAAAGCTAAGGTGAGATCATGAAGGATTGTTGGGATCCGCAAAGTGGATATTAAAACATCAGGTTGTGGGAGGCTGCTCTAGACACAGGACTATTTTTGTATAATGCAGATTTATGAACCAGCGGGAAAGGACAAGAAAAACAAAAGCACTATAGTTGTTATATGCATGTGTTATAATTCTAAACATAAATTTCATTTATACTGAGCCTCTCACAAAAGGAATTTCACAGATATTCCAATATAAAGCTACTTTGAGAGCTATTTAAAAATAAAAAGAAATAATCCCATTTAGTATTTTGCCATTTTCAAAGGACTGCACAAGGTAATTAATTACTTCCCCTTCTGTTCATGTTAGATTTTATACTCAAATGCTACATTCATACACACACCTATTATTTATGTTTAGCAAGAATTTCACTTAAATGTATGAGTTATACTTAAACATTACAATTGGTTGGATTCCTAATCATTATTTGATTTCACTGAAGAAATGCCCCAAAGAAAGAAAATTTTTATAACATTCGGGGGGGAGGGGGGGGAGACACACTTGTAGAGCCAAGTAATTTTTCTATTTGTCATTCTGGGGAAAAAATTCTAATTATTTGCAATTAGTAAGGGGTGTGAAAAAAGCAAAACTATGGATACCTCTGAACAAAATTAAACACCAATCCATGGAAAGACAACAGCATCTCCAGGGAAAAAAAAACTTTTTTTCAAAAGAAAAAAAACTTAAATGGTGGTGAAAGTCTTTAACATGCTGGCCAGTTTTCTATACCACTTAACTAAGTGATATAGTAACTTAGTTATGTAACTAAGGGAGTCAACAGACAGGCAGCCCCATGCCACCCATTTTTGCCCCACATCGTTGTCACAGCAACCAAAAAGCGTGCCAACGATGAGCTTCCTCCCAGGAGCAAAAGAAGCTGCCAAAAGCAGCTTCCTAGAAAGGGTGCGATTGGCATGCTTGCACACCTCAATTACGTCACTTCCGGCCAGTGACATGTGCATGCTGCACGGTGCGTGCATTATCATGGCGCCGCCTGTGTGGACAGCGGCAAGCTATGATGGCAGGGTCCTCATGAACTAGGGCTGCTGGGCATATAAATGCCCAGCCTCATCTAGCCCTTGTTCGATGGGAGGATGCCACAAAGTGCCTGTCTATACTGGGCCTTAGTAACCTCTCCTGGCCTGGCACATTCCCAAAACTGTGAAACCCATGTTTCACTAATCACCAGCAGAATGGACATTCTTCTCCCTATGCAGTTGATCCTCAGTAAGGTAGGTTACAAGAAATCACAATCATGACAATAGTGTCTTAGTCATGACTTAGTAGTGATCAAGTATGGGTGAGTAAATCTAGGTAACTATTTCTATTGACACTATCATAATTCCCTATTCCCCAAACTGCTTTACCAAGCATTAGTACTTGTGGAGGAGGAGGATATCTATTCTACCAGCAATTGGAGCCTGGGTGAATCATGTTTCTATAAGGGTGTTTTTTTTTGGGGGGGGGGGAGCAATGGAACTAAATAACATTATCTGGTTCAATCCACCCAAATGTAGGTAAGTAAGTATACTTAGAATATTTATACAAACTTAGTATAGTTCCATGGACTAAGTATACTTAGTATAGTCTCTACTTAGTATAGTGGCTACTATTTTTAGGTAGGGCTCTGAAATAGCAATAAATCTCCCCATCATCCAATGTGTGACTGGGAGTGAGGTACCATGTCTTTTGGTCATCCAAAATGTCAGTTAGGATGGCATACAGTAGCTCTTAAGAGCTTTGGAGAGCTGAAAATTGAATGGTGTGTCCTTCCATGCATACAGCTCTGTATTCCACTACTTCATTGCTGTTCTCCACCACTTCATTGCCATCTGATACAGTCATCTCATTCAACCTAATGATATGGCTGGCCCTGAATAAAAGAAATTTCAATAACAGTTGGCAATATCATTTTTCTTTAAATGAAGCTCCCAGAATCTGTCAACAATGTTGCTGTGTGATTTCAAGATAACTCTAACTTACAGTGACCATATCACATTTTCTTGGCAAGATTTCTTAGGCTGATAGCATGTGACTTGCCCAAGGTTGTAACCCAATGAGTTTCCATGGCTGAGTGTGGTTTCAAACAAAGATCTCTTGGAGTCCTAGTCCAACACTACACTGGATAAATGTATAGAGATCAAATGGACAATGTGTCCTAGCCTAAAATAAGCTCCTATTTTAAAAGAACTTTAAAGGATCATTTAAAAAGATAGAACTGTACCAATAATTACAGTGGACCTTTCCCATCTATGGGGGTTCAGTTTTGCTTCCCCCACCAGCTGGGAAAAACACAGACAGTTTCATGAAGCTGAAGATTTTCATGGCCGGCATCCATAGTTTTTTGTGGGTTTTTTGAGCTATGTGGATGAGATGAGAACTCTCTGAAGATGGCCTCATAACCCCAAAACCCCACAAAAAACCCACAAAGAACTACAGACAGTGATGTTTCATATTATTAACTGGGTGGAGAAACATGCATGCACTGTCATTGAGTAATATAAGGTGTAGAGATCTACAGGTGGTTGAACCCTCAGATCTCTAGCCCACTCATGCAGTGGGTCTACTGTATTCTTTATGATTACCCTTTAAAGAAGGGGGAAACTTGAGGAGTGGAGTGGAGTTTCACAGAAAAGACCTTGAGCTTCTCCTGCTTCATTTGAATGAATGAATTCAGACAGTCAAAACTCTTCACAAATAGGTAGGTACCTGGCATGATTCTCCATGCTATCCTCCACTGCTTGTTACTGTACCGCATATAATGAAGAGCAAAGTAATAATATATACTAAATAATAATAATAATAATAATAATGATATACAAAGTAGTAATATAAGGAACTAGGGTAGGGTAACATTGAAGGACTCCCTGGAGACAAAAAAGGAATTTCCTCCTGATGCTGAACATCTCAAAGTGGACAATCTTCCACAGATTGCCACTAAACTAAATACAGGCACATGCTCTGCCACGCCTCTTATATTTGAAAGACCTCTTTGCCCTTGTTGAAAGTATAGCTGATGCATAAAGTCTCTTGCTTAATAATGTCAACAAATGCTTCCTTTATAACATCACCCCTATGGTTGGCCCTGTAATCTCAGGGTCTGGGAATGTCCTCACCTGGCAAACCTACCCTACCTGTAAAGGAACCCCTGTGTTAGACCAACTGTTCACATACTGTAAAAGGGTTCACATAATCCACCTCACATGATATCTAGTTGCCTAGGCATCCTGATTACACGGAGTCTCCTTGCATGAGCACATGTTAAACCATGTACAGAGGGTCCTTTACAGATATTATGTATGAACATGAGAAGAATGGCCTAGTCCAGAGAAGTGATTTGGAGGTGAGGCCAACAACATGACTCCATTCCCACTTTGACTGGGCTAGATTAGGTAACATATAACCTTTTTTATTTCTATTAAAATACATAATAGATCCCCAGTAAAGAATGCTTTCAATATGCAATTTAAGCAGGCTAAAACAATAGCTCCTCAGAAATAAGCAGTATTTAAGCTTTCACAGTCTTCATCATTGTTATCAAAGCCTTTAATCTTAACATTATAAAAGAATCCTTGCGGAGGTATACTTAAAAAGACCAAAGGAAGTCTAAAGCAGTCTTGAAGCAGACTTTAAAAAGAGAGCTCTATTGAAAGTCCAACATCACAGTAAAAGTCACCCAGCATGCTCTCAGGCATCTGGTGAGCTTCATAGGCTGGTAAAAAAAATCTAATATTCTCCCAATATCCTAGTATTTTTGTACGCTTTTTTATGTTAATAATACAAATGATTTTGAAAGATTTCTGGTGCTGAGTGCCCTTTTATACTTGACAGTCTTTAAAAACTCCCCCTAATTAATATCAATTCATGAATAATCTATCCTCCTGTGCTACAAAGGAAAGGATCTTTGGAGTATAAGTCCTTTGGCTGGGAATACAAACTGCCATTTTGAGCCAGCCTGTGGGCATAGTCACAGCATAGTGTCTGTACGCTCGATGCCATGACTCCTCCCCATTGTGCCATGATGCCACACGCCAGTTTACATGGTGTGTGGCATTGTGGCATGACTCTACCACAGTGCCCAAACAGCGCAGCATGGAAGGGGTGTCATCATGCCACCCTGTCACAGCTATGTCACCCCTTCCAGGATGAAAAAGAAACCACGGCATGTGGTTGCTGCATGTGGTTGCTGAGGCCCCAATCCGGGGCAAAAAGGGGCAGCATCCCACTGCCTGTCTCTACAGCCCCAATGTTTGTTAATTTGGTGACAAAAAAGCCCCGCCATTATGTTTAAATTTAGTGCCAGAACTTTCCTCCATATTCTTATTTGTAATTCAGAAAGTGAAACCAACAAGTCTTTATTCAACATTCAATTTGCTGCACTACTTAAAATCATGTCACCATTTGTTGGCCTCCTGATACAGCATTTGTTTCAGGGGTCTTGCTTCCTAATTTCTTTGCAGGGTTCTTGTTTCCAAATTTCTTTGAAAACTTTTAAATCCATCCACCTCATGTTTTTGGAGGTTAGCTGTTGAAACATTTCTCTCATGGTACTTTGCTTCATGTCATTTCTGACTTATTTATAAACTGCTTAGGAAGTGCTTAAGTGTACTGATAAGTGGTACAGAAATGTACTTAGTATTGCTCTTGCTAAGGCAAAACTATCACAGGATTTTCTGGGCCTGAATATGTGACCTACCCAAGACCACACCATTGGTTTCAATGGCCAATCAGGCAAAGACTATCAGAGCGGCTTACAATTATTATTTTAATTAGACACTCAATCTTGATAAGGCTTCATCATTGTCATGTTTCTTTATCACTAGTCCATCCTTCCACAACACTACAGTATAGAGAGGGGAACCATGGTGACTCTCTGGGGACTAGAGGAAGGAAGAGGCTGCTGTTCTACTGCTTTGGACCTCTGCCTCCTTAGTAGGGCTCTTCTCTTTGCAGGACTCAGTTCCTGATTCAGCAGGCTTGTGCTGGGTACAGAGGGTGAGGGAGTGCCATTTTGCCTTGCAGAGATAAGGATTGTTACCTGTTTTGACCATCTCTGCTGTTATCATCTGCCTATTTATTGCATTGTTTTGTTTAACAGCTACTGTCCTTCCAGCCTAATACAGGAAGGATGTGCATTTCAGAGGAGGGTGTAAAACAGTTTCAGGGAGCAGCCTTTGGAGTCATACAGGGCAGAGGGAGATATGGAGGAAGGAGTCAATTAAAATATCAAGGAAAAGGGAAACACAAGAGGGTCCCAAAATTGTTTTCCAGCTCAAATAGCATGGCTATGGTGAAAATCCTTCTATCTGCTTTATCACTCTAGGGGGCAAACAGGATTAAAATGAGAGTTAAACAAGAGTTTATCATAGGCATTTCCTGTTTAATTCTCATTTAAATTCCATTTGCCCCCTAGTGTGATAAAGCGGCAGGTTGAAAATACTGCTCCTGAATGCCAGGTTAGTTAATGGAAAAACAAGTGTCATCCAGGATTTGATTCTGGATGAGCACACCGACTGGCCTGTATTATAGAGACCTGGTTGGATGAGCCTAGAGAAGTTAATCTCTCTCAGTTTTGCCCGTCAAGATTCTCTGTGCAGCAGCCAGCAAGACCTGGAGGGGCGGACAGGAAGGTGGAGTTGCATTGGTCTATCAGGATTCCATCTCCCTGACTAGATGCCCTCATAATAATAATAATAATTTTTGATCCAAAATTAGTCCCTTAAAATAGACCTGCTGAAATCAATGATTAATTTAAAATCCATTAATATCAAGAGGTCCACGGTAAACATGACCAAGACAGCAAACTTAAGAGAGAGAAGACAAAAGGAGAAACTGGAGAAAAGAAATTTGCTAACACTGTTCCTAAGGACATTCCCCTTCCCTGATATTAGGCCATTCGTATCTATTTCATAGTATAGTACATGTTACTCACTGGAGCTTTGAGCCATGTAATTGACAACAGTAATAATGATGATCAGCAGCAGCCTGGCCCAAATTCCCTTATAGGCCAGCTGTTTCCCATATTCTACACCTTCTGGCCTTTGCACAAATGCAGACAGAAGACATAGAAGGTCAGATAATCTATAGTTCTTTCCTCTGTATTGTATTTTATGGCTCCTGGTTTTGTTATTTTGTGAATCTGCTCTATTTTTTTACAGTCCATATTTTGTTTAAACTATGTTATGTTTTGTTGTTTATGAAACATTTCTTCTCCCATTCAAAAGGTTCATGAATAGAAGTTGGCACCATATGTACCATCCTGACTTACAGATGGTGTTTAAAGTGATTTTTTTTAAAGGACATCAACACAAATACATTTACACTACCAATTTATATTATCCTTCCAACAACCAGAAATTGTCTGAACTAAAAAAACAACAACTGTAAAGCGGTGTGTGTGTGTGTGTGTGTAATTCACAAATTAAATTCACTAATTACATTGGTGTTCACTTAGAATCATAGAATCATAGAATCATAGAGTTGGAAGAGACCACAAGGGCCATCCAGTCCAACCCCCTGCCATGCAGGAACTCCAAGTCAAAGCATCCCTGACAGATGGCCATCCAGCCTCTGCTTAAAGACCCCTAAGGAAGGAGACTCCACCACACTCCGAGGGAGTGTGTTCCACTGTCGAACAGCCCTTACTGTCAGGAAGTTCCTCCTAATGTTGAGGTGGAATCTCTTTTCCTGCAGTTTGCATCCATTGTTCCGCGTTCTAGTCTCTGCAGCAGCAGAAAACAAGCTTGCTCCCTCCTCAATATGACATCCCTTCAAATATTTAAACAGGGCTATCATATCACCTCTTAACCTTCTCTTCTCCAGGCTAAACATCCCCAGCTCCCTAAGGCGTTCTTCATAGGGCAAGGTTTCCAGACCCTTCACCATCTTAGTTGCCCTCCTTTGGACATGCTCCAGTTTCTCCACATCTTTTTTGAATTGTGGTGCCCAGAACTGGACACAGTATTCCAGGTGGGGCCTGACCAAAGCAGAATAGAGTGGCACTATAACTTCCCTTGATCTAGAAACTATACTTCTATTGATGCAGCCTAAAATTGCATTGGCTTTTTTAGCTGCCGCATCACACTGTTGACTCATGTTCAGCTTATGGTCTACTTGGACTCCTAGATCCCTTTCACATGTGGTCTCATTCAGCCAGGTGTCCCCCATCCTATATCTGTGCATTTCATTTTTCCGCCCTAAGTGCAGAACCTTACATTTCTCCGCATTGAATTTCATTTTGTTAGCACTGGCCCAGCTTTCTAGTCTATTCAGGTCATTTTGAATTTTGATCCTGTCCTCTGGGGTATTAGCTACTCCTCCCAGTTTAGTGTCATCTGCAAATTTGATAAGTATGCCCCCAGTTCTGTCATCCAAATCGTTAATAAAGATGTTGAATAGCACTGGGCCCAGGACAGAGCCCTGTGGGACCCCACTGGTCACTTCTTTCCAGGATGAAAAGGAGCCATTGTTGAGCACCCTTTGAGTTCGGCCAGTCAACCAATTACAAATCCATGTAACAGTTAACTTGTCTATCCCACATTTTGCAAGCTTGTTTGCAAGAATGTCATGGGGAACCTTGTCAAAGGCCTTACTGAAATCGAGGTATACTATATCCACAGCATTCCCTTCATCTACCAAGCTGGTAATTTTATCAAAAAAAGAGATCAGGTTTGTTTGGCATGACTTGTTTCTCTGAAACCCATGTTGGCTTTTTGTGATTATGGCATTGGCCTCTAAGTGTTCACAGACTCTCTGCTTAATGATCTGCTCTAGAACCTTTCCTGGAATTGATGTCAGACTAACTGGACGATAATTGTTGGGATCCTCTTTTTTTCCCTTTTTGAAGATGGGGACAACGTTTGCCCTCCTCCAGTCTGCTGGGACTTCTCCTGTTCTCCAGGAGTTCTCAAAGATTATTGCCAATGGCTCTGATATTACATTTGCCAGTTCTTTTAATACTCTAGGATGTAGTTCATCTGGTCCTGGAGATTTATATTCATTTAGGTTAACCAGGTATTCCTGTACTACCTCTTTACTTATTCTGTGCTGAATTTCCTCTATTCTGTCTCCATTATCCTTAGGTTGAGCACCCTTTGCCTTTTCTGAGAAGACTGAAGCAAAGAAGGTGTTGAGTAATTCTGCCTTTTCTCTGTCCCCTGTGAGCATTTTGCCATCTTCTGCACGCAGTGGCCCCACTGTTTCCTTCTTCTTCCTTTTGCTGCGGACATATCCAAAAAAGCCCTTTTTATTGTTCTTAACCTCTCTAGCAAGCCTGAGTTCATTCTGCGCTTTAGCTTTTCTGACTTTACCCCTACATGTATTGGCTATTTGTTTGAATTCCTCTTTCGTGATTTCCCCATTTTTCCATTTCTTATACATGTTCCGTTTAAAACTTAGCTCATTTGAAAGTTCCTTAGTCATCCATCCTGGCTTCTTGAGACATCTTCCACTTTTCTTCCTCATTGGAACTGTTTGAAATTGTGCCTTCAATATCTCCCTTTTGAGAAACTCCCATCCGTCTTGAACTCCCTTTTCTTTTAGTATTCCTGACCATGGGATCACTCCCAGTATTTCTCTAAGTTTATTGAAATTAGCTCTCCTAAAGTCTAGAGTGCGTGTCTGACTATGCCTAGCTTCTCCCTTCCACTGTATTACAAACTCCAGGAGAACATGGTCACTTCCACCTAAGGATCCAACCACTTGCACCCCATCAACTAGGTCTTCCCTGTTGGTTAAGATCAGATCTAAAATGGCTGATCCCCTTGTTGCCTCTTCCACCTTTTGGACAATGAAATTGTCTTCCAGGCAAGTGAGGAATTTGCTAGACTTTGAGGATTTGGCTGAGTTTGACTTCCAGCAAATATCAGGATAGTTGAAGTCACCCATCACTACTACATCTCTCTTTTCTGAGTATGTGATTATCTGTTCTAGAAAGGCATCATCCAATTCCTCTGCCTGAGTCGGGGGTCTGTAGTAGACTCCCACAGTAACATCCCTGTTATTTCCCTCTCCTTTAATTTTTATCCAGATGCTCTCCACCTGGCTTCCAGTATTGACTTCCTGCATCTCTTCACTGGTGTAAATATCCCTGACATATAATGCTATTCCTCCTCCTTTCCTGCTTGGCCTGTTTCTCTTAAAAAGGTTATACCCCTCTATTTCTACATTCCAATCATGAGACTCATCCCACCAGGTTTCAGTGATGCCTATTATATCATATTTCCCTTGTTGTGCTAGGAGTTCAAGTTCATCCTGCTTATTTCCCATACTCTGTGCATTAGTGGAGAGGCATTTAAGACCATGTGTCCTCTTTACTTGCTGCTTTTGCACATTTTTTTGCCTCCTACTGTTGGGTCCTTGCACTGTTTGCCTTGTTCCCTCTATGCCACTTGGACTATTCTCTCCATCCCTTTTGCCTTCCAGAATAATGTCTCCCTCCCCCACATAACTCAGTTTAAAGCCCTCCTGATCAGATTCTTCAGACTGTTGGCAAAAACGTTTTTGCCAACTGGCGTGAGATGAAGCCCATCCCTTGCCAGAAGTCCCTCCTCATGGAACCGCAGCCCATGATCCAAGAATCCAAACTGTTCTTGGCGGCACCATCTACGGAGCCAGTTATTCACCTCTGCTATTTTCCTCTCCCTTCCTGGACCATGCCCTTCTACCGGGAGTAGAGATGAGATGACAGAAACCAGGATGATGTGTCTTTTAGTCACACTTTAAACTGTTATTTTAACATTGTCTTGCCCAAGAAAGACAGAAGAAATAAGCTCAATTGCTCTGGCAATGCAATACTGTACTTGTGCAATGCTGGATTTAGGCCAGTGGAATTAGAAAGGTGAGCTGATGATCCCCTCAAGCCAAATTTTCTTCAAAAGTTTGATTTATTAATATATCAAGAGAAGGAGGTGTTAATTGGATGTTCTATGTCTCAGTAGGTTAGCTGAGGGAATGTTATCTCATTTGTGGTTAATTACACCATTCAGCCCACCAGAGTAATGACCTCTGAAATCATTCCCTCAAAAGTGCTTGAGGTATTTAGCTGCATTATAATTTTAAAAGTGGTACATGGGAGTGAGGATGCTTTAGAAGAAATCTAGATTGTGCCTACATCTCTAATGGATGAATAACACTAGGCACAGGTATAATAAGCATATATTAAGACAGGCCAAATTGCCCAATCCAAATCCTAAGAGGGCTTCAGTTACTTAATTGAGATTTTACAGAATAGAAAATGGTGGCAAGCACCTTTCATAGCAGCAAGGATACTAGTATTCATACATTATCATTTTTCTGACATGATTTGCAGCTTGATATGATGTATACCCAGGATTTTAGCTGTTATATTTTCCTATAAAAGTGCCTAACAAAGCTTTTGCTTTGTGACTGTCAGATCTGGACTCACCACATTCAGCTTCATATCTGCATCATTCTCCTGCATGCAGGTATTTTGACTTAGGATTTCCTATTGCATCTCCTTTTCGTATATCAGCAACATAAGAGTGTTAGATGAAACTACAGCTGACCCTCAGTATCTATGGACGTGCCATCTGTGGATTCAAGCATCTGCAGACAGCAAGCCCAGGTTATCCCCTATGGTGGTGCATACATGTGGCCATGCTGCCATTAGGGACAGTCCTCATTGTCCCATGGTAGCACATGCATGAGGCTGCACACTATTAAGTCCCATTGTCCCTAACACAGCCGTATTGCCACTGGGTACAATGGGGGCTATCACTAATGGTGGCACAGCTATGTGCACACACCACCATAGAGGTTCCATTGCCCCTAATGGTGGCACAGCCACATGCACACACTGCCATTGAGGGCAATGGAAATTGAACATCCACAGACTTTGGTATCTGGGGGAGGGGAGTGAAATGAATGCCCCATGGATGTGGAGGACTGAAAGTATAAACCTGTTTGTTTCCACAGTAATTAATCAGATGGCTATTGGGAACACATGAGAAAGAGACGAATGCAAAACATCCTTCTGCTGATGCTCACCAACAACCGACAGAGATATACAGCAATTTTAGTTGCTCCCTCCCCTAAGTAAGTTTGGGTTACTGAAGAAAACTTTTTGACCTTTATACTTTCTTACCAGCTTTTAAACTGCTTTTAAACTGTTGCAGAATTTTTAATTCTTCTGAGCTTAATCTTTCTACTTCAATATTGTATCTAATTTTTTTTTATCTCTACGCCATTTATCTTTTAACTGAAACTGTCTTGCGCTGGTAAAAACGGACAAACAGAGATGAAGAGATTAATTTAACCCTGTATTATAACATGATAAAACCTGTTGTTGTAGAGTGTCTTCAAGTTGTTTTTGATTTTTGGTGACACTAAAGTGAACGTATCCAAGGGTTTTCTTGGCAAGAATTGTTCAGAGGTGGTTGCTATTGTCTTGCTCTGAGGCTGAAAGAGTGTTTCCTGGCCAAAGTCACTCAACGAGTTTCCATGGCTGGTTGGGAAGTCCAACCCTGGTCTTCCAGAGTCCTTGTCCAATAGTCAAACTACATCACACAGTATAAATACTAAACATTAAATGATGGAGTGTTCTCTTCCTTCACAGCAGACCCTTCACAGCAGGCCCTATCTGCTGAAAAGCATCTTGCCTAATACCTCTTAATATAAATAAAACAAGTGCATTCTCAGCATTCATGTGACATCTGGGCATATTTTAATAAAACTGAAACAATTTCATGTGACTCATAATCAAGAGTAAGAATCGTACAACTTTCCAGATGTCATTGGACTGTAAGTCTCAGCAGCCTTAAACAGCTTTCCCAATGGTGAGAAACCATGGAAATTGCAGCCCAACAATACTAAGAGAGCCATATGACTCCCAATCCTGTTATAATGCATTAATTAAACAGATAATATCATTGGTTTGCTTTTTTCCTTTTCTTCCTTTTCTTGGGCTTTTATCAGCTTATTGGTAAGAAGAATCCTAATGAGTCAACATTGCCAATACTACAACTGCACATTGGGAAAAGATCTTCCCTTACTCATAAAATTATTAAAGACAGAGTGGTCTGCCAAAAGAAAAGGTGGGAATTCTACAAAGTTGTTTATTAAAGCAAAAATAAAAGCTGCTCCATAGTAATGATGCCTAAGCTAGATCTCTCTGTCATTTTTTCATTCTAGAGATAAATGATCACTTTGCTTCCCAAGAGACCCAGACTAATGAAGGCTACATCTGTTAAAGTTTGCAGCAAAGTGGTTTGCTAATTGTGCTCCCAGGAAACAGTGCAAGTCTCATTATGTTTAATACATTGTACTAACAACTTAGCACAACTGCAACAGCTAAGATGGTGTCATCGGTTGACACATACTGGCCAAATAAACCATGCATCAAGTGGGACAGGAAGAAGGAGGTTCATCAAGGACAGCTCACTTTAGTTTAAAACAATTCTGTCACATTAGGTCCTCCAAGCATATGCAGAGTGCCTCTCCCTTTATCAGGGTGGCCAGATTCAGAAGAGGTAAGGGCTCCTGGATGTTGAAAAACTGTGCAGGGAGGGATAGATTTCAGCAAGCACAGCTGGCTAATCTTTCTGCTAGAGGAGCATCTCTTCTTTTACAAAATGAATAAGAAGTCAAGGTTTTGGTGAGTATGACTGGACTGATTTCCACACAGAAGGAAAGTATAACATCTCTGGAAATTTTCCAAATGTCTTTCCCCACTTATCATTTTAATGAAATCAGTCAAAGGAATAAGTACCACTGTGCATGTGCAGAGTCCCCCTGTATCAGCTTCCCTGTATTTTTTTAGCTCCTAGAAAAAGAGATATAAAAATGATATCTCTGCTCCCAAAAATCCTATCTTGCTTCTCATGCCCCCCCCCCCCCCAGCCATCCTAAACTGAAGAATGAAACTCTTCCTGGGTTGTAACACTTTTGACTGTTTGACAACCCTGTTAAGTAAATTCTTCCTTTACAAATTTCCAGGTACCAAAACACAAAAAATCGCAAGGCTGTATCCAAATCTTCATTCTGTTACGATGCACAGCTGTTGGTAACTTTTTTTTAATTACTTTTCTGTTAACACTATTTTTAATTCTGCAATTTAGAACCAGTCATTTGGCTTCTTTGATGCATGCTGTTATTCTTCCATTCACCATATTAAAAAAGTAAAATTACATATGCTTAATATCACTGCAGTAACATAAGCTGAAATGTATTCCCTGCTATTAGCACTGGCTTTTCTCACTAAACAATAAGCTATCTGGGACTAAAGTTTTAACTGCAATTATAGTTTAACAGCATAATTGCTGGAAACTGTGAACACTGGCAAGAAGATACATAAAGAGTTTGTTGTATTAATATTTAAAAAGAACGCCTTTGATGTAGCTGTTCCACAAGCCAGCATACCAAAGGAAACTCATCTGGGAGGAAGAAGAGATGGGTGCTCTCATGATCAAGATTTCTTTTAAATTATTTTCAGAGAACTCTTCATTGGACTTGGTTAGACCCTGAGTTCAGAATTAAGCTCAGTACCTACACAAGCAGCTCAGAGCCAAATGGTACAGAATAACTATAGTGCACAAGTGGGGTCTGCTAGGTGTTATTGGACTCCATCTCTCAACAGACCCAATCAGCATGGCCAAAAGTCTGGGATGTTGGGACTTGTAGGGGCTTTCCAGACCGCCCAAAAGCAGCAGCCTCTAGTCACCCCAGGAAGCGGTGAGATGGGGCCAAGGCTGCCACACCGGCAGCCTCTGCGGTCCTATCCCACTCCTTCCGGAGGCCACGGGGAAGCGGAAAACTGTCACTTCCCCGCTGTCTCTAAGCGAGAGGCAGTAGGTGCTCTGGGTGCCCGCTACACCCCACTTCCCTTGGTGGGGCTGAGGGGAGAAAGGAGCCACCATGGCGGCCCCTTTCTTCCCAAGTCTTTGCCGCAGCCATTTAAAGGCCGCTGCAAAGACCCACATCAAAAAAGGAGCTCCATTTCGGGTACGCTTTCATCATGGCACGTCCATATGGACGCCACCATTTAAAAATGGCGACGCCCATACGCTTTAGGATTTGGGAGGGTGTAGACGCTGCCCCCTCCTGAACCCTAAAGGAGGTGCAAAGAGCCCTTATTGCGGCTCTTTGCACCCATCTAGATCAGGCCACAGTGAAACAACACCTGTTGGACTATTTTAAGGAAATTAAGGAAATGTTAAGGAAAATAAGCAAGCAAAGTTCTCCTCCAGATTGCATTGCCTTTATATTGGAAAAAATCACCGATGGTGGTGGATAACTGTAACATACTCTGTATGGGACTGCCTCTGGAAAGTCTTTGTAAACTACTGTGAGTCCAAAATACTATGTCCAGACTGCTGGCCAGGACTGGTTATAGGAAACATACTGTTGTCCTGTTTAAACATTCTCATTGTCTACCAGTATGTTCCCAGACACAACTCAAAGTGCTGGTTATGATAAGATATTCAGAGCTTTCTCTTGGATCCAAAACTATGGTTGGTGAGGACAGCATAGACCCTTTTTGGTGTTGCCCACAAGCCAATGGAATTACCTGCCACAGGAGACTGTGTTGCCCCCCCTCATGGTCCTTCCAGTAAGCAAAGACTTTTTTTATTGTGGTTGCTAGGAAGGCCTTCAGCATTACATGAAGTTAACAAGCCAGGTCTTTTAATAAGAAGTGTATTTTTGTTATCATTATTATGTTTTAACTGTCTTTCTAATTGTTCTAAATTATTCTTTTTGGGTTTTTTTATTTAATTGCTTCACTTGGATCCCTTATTGGAAGAAAGGTGGAATATAAAGCCAGTAAATAAATAAGTCAATAGCATCAGAGCATTTAATCATTAAGCTAGAAAAGACTACAAGGGCCATCTAGTCCAACCCCCTATGATGCAGGAATACACAATCAAAGCACTGCTAACAGTTGGCCTTCAGTCTCTGTTTAAAAACCTCCAGAGGAGACTCTACTACACTCCAAGGCAGTGTGTTTCATTGTTGAACAGCTTTTGCTGTCAGGAAGTTCTTCCAAATGTTTAGGTGGAATCTCATTTCCTGTAGCTTGAATTCATTGCTCCATGGTCTAGTCTCTGGAGCAGCAGAAAAGATGCTTGCTCCATCCTCAATATGATATCCCTTTAAATGGTCGTTATGTGGTCATCTACAGGCTAAACATACTTTGCTCCCTAAGGGTCATGGTTTTCAGACCTTCCACATTTTGGTAACCCTCCTCTGGACATGCTCCACCTTGTCAATACCTCTCTTGAATTGTAGTGGCCAGAACTGAACACAAATTCCAGTTCAGGTCTTACCAAAGCAGAATAGAGTGATACTATTACTTCCCTCAATGTAGACATTATACTCCTATTGATGTACACTAGGATCATATTGGCTTTTTAGCTGCTGCATCACACCACCTATTCATTGGTGCCATCTATTGGTTCCAACCAACTATTCATTCATGCCTTCAACAGACTACTTGATTCACTGGGATTGTGGAAATGGCAGGCACATTCACAAAAACACAGTTTGTTACACAATGTTGGTGTACAGCAGAAAGGTAGTAAAGCATAACCACCATTACATAAGCACAGTTCAAGATCTCTTTTCGTAACTTTTTGGAAAAATTAGGGACATTTAAATAAATAGTTATCTGAGAAGAAAGTTCCAACAATTATCAGTTGTCAAGTTGTCAAGAAATTCTGTGGCATTCTGTCTGGGCAACTGAGGTATGTTGTTTGCATGCTGCTATCTAAAGCCTAAATCCAATTGCTAATCCCAGTTATTGTATACCCATTGAATAAAATGTTGGTTGGTAAAATAAATACTTAAGTAAATGTAATTGATTCCAGGAATCTACTGAATCAATTACATTAGCAAAAACCAAAAAATGTGGAAGTGTGGAAATTTTCTCCAGAAAATGAACAAACTGCAGAATTCTCTGTGAGCGAAAGAACATAGAAAATGCTATTTCCTATACAGAAAATGTACAGGTGTTTTTTTTTTTTCCCTGGGGGGGGGGGGGAGAAAGCCATCTGTGAATATTGCATAGAATAAATAACTGACATGAGAACAGTTTTTGAAGATTTTCTTGCAGCAAGAAGAAAATTGTTAAAATTACTCATTACTTCCTTTGGGATCAAAATTTGCAAAGAATATCATATCTAATAAAATCTATCTATCCAATGAGACAAGAGAATGCGCAACATTGAGCCCTGATAAATTTATATAGCTGCTTCAAGCTACTTTCAAGCTAGGTTGTGAGATTTATTGGGATACAAAAGATTTAACTAGAAATGTGTTTTAGTTTCCTAAACTTGCTCTTTCATGAATAGCAAGCCCATTCTGTTCAAACCTGGGAAGCCTTATTATAAGAATTGTTCTTAATTATACCACACAATAATTTCTCTGCATTATTCCATCCAGAAAGTAGCTTGTCAGATCTATGCCTGGCCCACTTCATGAATTCCTTTTCATCTATTAGTTATGAGCAGAATCTGAATGCTTCTAACACAAACCATAATTGAGAAACCTAACATGTACTAATAGAATTCAAAACAGAACTGGAGAAGAAACATTTTGCTGTTAACAGGAATGGACATTTTGCAAATTAAAATGAAGACCAGAGGCTTCTTCTTAACGAATATGTTGATTAGAAGGAAACTTTTTTATATAGTCCTAATGAGACATTCATGAACGAACCTGATGTCTGGGGGGAAATAAAAATGTACCCAAGAGAAAGGGAGGACTTTATTTAATTTGCAGATTTCAGTTTGCACATAATTATATACAGATTAACCCTTTGACCAATTCTTTTCAGGTTAAGTCCTCATGAGATGAATCCATTGATTAGCCTGATTTTGCATATCTTGATTTCCTTTGTGACAACTATTGCTTGTCATCATATGGCCTAATCATGAACATTGATAACAAAGACTATAAATTATCCATTAAAACATGTAAAGAGTACAGTATAAGCAAGTATGCTTATCTGAGGATAATTAAAGGTGGTAGTTTTCTTTTAAAAATAACATGAAAAGCTATCCAGTGCCTATCTGGAGGAAATGGAATACCAGTTGGAATTGTGGCACAAGAAAGGCAGCTCTCCAGCTAATTATTATTATTATTATTATTATTATTATTTTATTATATCCCGCCTTTCTCCCAATACAGTGACTCAAGGCAGCAGGATTATTTTAAGGAAGATAAAGGCAATCTGCCTTAATGTGGCCATGCATTAAAAGGAAGCTGTGCCAAAAGTTCGTCAAGCTGAAAGACAAACTAGAAGCACTTTAAAGGATGATTCTGGTGCCTGTAATAATATGCATTTTTATGATGTTTTTATATATCTGAGAATATCACCTCTTCAGAACTTGTAAAAGTTTCTTTTTGACACAACTATATTGATAGAGGATGCTGAGACTTTTAATTTAAAAAGTATTTTCCCCAAAACTCTAATCTCTTAGCTTGCCCTGAGGTTTTTCATTCCCCTTCTTTATAAAACCATGGCTGCTAATATTACTGGATTATTGAATTATTGTCTATGAGTGCTGTATACCACACAAATATATGACCATGCTGGCAGGGAGACTCTGAGAGCTATAGTAATATATATATATATATATATATATATATCAGATTTTCCAACTCTGAAAACAATAAAGACTTCCCACAGAATAGTCTGAGGCATGCATCTCAAGAGCTGTGCAAGAACCACTCAGCTTTACTGTGGGCAAGGCAAAATGTTAGCTAATAAAGTGAGGTAGAAGCAAGTATGTTAGAAAATGGTAGCTTGTTTCAGTTTAGGATGGGCAGAATCAATATAAATTAAATAACCGGTGGTATCTACTAGACGCATCAATGATGTTTTTCAACCAGATCATAAACAAGTGTCTTTGAGTTCTACAGTTCTCAGATATTGTTGATATAGCTCATATTGTGCCTTCATCAACATTATTAAATAATCTAGAAAGCACAAAGAGAATCTGAAATATCGTGAAACAGATGTGTTAAAAATTGAGGATTCAAATGCATTGTCAGCTAAATAAATAAACTATAAAACAGGAACAGTTTATCTGAAATATCTTGAAACAGATGTGTTGTAAAAAACCCAAACCCTCCACAATGCCTCGAAAAGCTATTTTGCATTACTTTATAGTTTTATATTTATCAGATAACTTGCCTTTCATATAGAAGCACAATAGTTTTGTGTCAGTCTTCTCTGTCTCATTTTAAAGCTTTTCTAAAGAAAAAAAATATGGCTTAATATGCACTTTTTAAAATTCAGACAGTGTATAAGTAATTTAATGTAGGATGTATGCACATATAATTGATTTTATGAATTATAATTTGCCTCCTGTTATAATTACTGTTATCTATGTATTGTCCCCCTTTCTTTTAACAGCCCCTGAAGAAGGCCCTAAATATTTTCAGGATGAAATGTATTTTTTCAAGATGAAATCATCTCCCCCCCCCAAAAAAAAAAACCACCCTAAAACTTTTGTCCAAAACGCACTGCAGAGATAATCCAGTTTGAGACCACTTAAACTGACCTGGTTCAATGCTAGGGAATTCTGGGAAATGTGGTTTTGTGAGACATTAAACTTTCTCTGTCAGAGAGCTCTGGTGCCACAATAAAATCCAGTTCCCAGGATTCTCTAGCACTTATCAAGGATGATGAGGAAGAGCAGCAGGGACAGCCTTCAGGGACAGTGCAGCAGGGGACCCTGAGAGTACCACCACAAGGAACAGCCACTGCTAAGCCTCAGAGGAGGTGTGTGATGGTGGTGGGGTACATGTTCTCATGCACTGTTACATTAGTCTGTTTTTAGTCTGAGCGATGGCAGCTGGCAGCTAGCAGCTTTCATGTTCAATGGCAGCGAGTGGCTTCCAGAATCCACTCTGGAGCTATTCAAGAAACTGAACATAAAAATGGGACAGATTCCTTGCCACACTGAGATAGAAGTCATAATTTATGTTTATTTCGACCTCAAAAGATCCCCAGAAAAATTCAAATTTAAATGCATAATGTTGGGTGCATTTTCTTCCAAAATATGCACTTGTTGAATTCTCAAGGTGCCTCTATTCATCCAGATGTAGTCCTGTGTCTCTTTGCCTGTATGACTTTTAATATCTTTGCCCAATGAAGAAGCCAATGAAGCTTCAAAATCTTGCATTGTGTGTTTTATGCATGTCAGTTGTCCCCCCAAAAAGTGTCACTGTTTTGTGGATCATGGATTATGTTGTATTCAGCTTCCTATGTTACTATGCTATTATGTCCTCCAATAGGAATATGATGATTCTGAACTTGGCCTTCATGTTTCCTTATGAAAGATTAAATGGAAATCCTACTTCACATGAAGGAGATGTGAATAGTATTCAGTCCACATGACTTCCTCAAGAAGCTCCACATGTATTAATGGAAAGACAGAAAGGGAAGGAGCTGTATGCTACATTTTGCCTGCATTTATAACTCCTCCCTTTTAGAGACAATTAGGTCCCAAGTACTGTAATTTAAAATGCTGAAAATGTTTTAAGAATTAGTGTGCTGATACAGTCTTTCCATTATGCTATACTTATAATATATTAGAGAAAGAGACTTTTCATAAATAATTTTAGTTAATGTTCATGAACAACGATACAAAGAAAGGAAGGTGAGAAGGCCAATAATCTGAAATTATGTTGTTGCCAGAGGAGTGCGGTAAGCATATTGATTATATGGTAGCTCTCCTCTGAGAGAATATTTAGATTTTTTCCCTTCAAAGGCTGAAGGGTCAGTATTCAATAGCATTCTACCTATTGTGCTGTTTACATCAACTGATTCATATCCCAAGACTGGCAATTTTTGCACAGACAGTTTACATGTTGTTTATATTGCTCTTTTTGCTGATTATATAACAGATCTGTTAGATTTTACAATGCAGCAGATTATTTAAAATGTGGCCAGACAAAAAAAGTCTGGCATCTGAGAGCCGAAACAAATAAGGTGCCATTAAAAAGAAATATCTAGCTAAAATCTTGCTTAGGAGATGTTAGTAATCACTGTCTCTCATAATTTTATCCTCTTATCTTACATTTCAAGGGACAATAATCCAATCTACTATACATCATAGCTGAAATATCCAATGTATTCACAATTAAATAATGCATTTGAGGCACTTGAACAAAGTAAATTCTAATAGAAAACAAATCATCATCATTGAAATTAAAAAGTTCAGGTAGCAATGTGGTATGATGCAGCTATGTTAAACAAGCTCATGGAATCAGACAGTTTTGCTGGTTTAGTTTATTATTTCCTACATTTGTAGGTCCCAGACCACCCCAAAAGGGCAGGCTGGAGCTGCCCATTTCTACTCTTGATGGAAGCTGCAGCAGCCAAACAGCGCTGTCTTCATCAAAAGTAAAAAGAACCTGCTAAAACCTGCTAAAAGCTAGTTCTTTTTATTGTGTGTGCTGGGCACCATGGCTGCTCCATTGGTGCACTGGCACAAGTCAATGACACAAGTGTGAAGCCCCGACGTGCGGAGACTGCGCCGCACTTGCATCATGATGGCGGCCCCTGTATGGATGGGAGGCTGCCATTATGGCACTGCCATTATGGACTGCACGCTCTCGAACCCTAATTTTGGCCTGAGGCCATCACAAACCAACAGTCTGTACCGGGCCTCAGAAACTGTAATCCTGCATCAAGAGGAAATAGCATAATGCTTTATGCATTGGTTAAAGAGAGTTTTTGGACTATAGATCTCTGAATCCCCACCGATAGAGTCCACAACTGGAGTTTAAAAAAATTACTGTACACATTTATTTTAACTGAATTCAAATATATTTTTCCCACTGTCTAGTCAGAAAGACTCTCAGAGCAACTCAGATCAAGGTAAAGAGGTTGTACCCTTATATGTGACTGTTGTTCTTACTGTTGTGTGCCTTCAAGTGGTTTCTCACTTATGGCAACCCTGAGGCGAACCTATCATGGGGTTTTCTTGGCAAGTGTTGTTCAGAGAGGGTTTTGCCTTTGTCTTTGCCTTCCTCTGAGGCTGAGAGTGAGGACCAGAACACATGGCAGAAATAATCCAGTTTGAGATATCTTTAATTGACTTGGCTAACTGCTAGCGAATTCTGGGAACTGTAGTTTTGTGAGATATTTAGCCTTCTCTGTCAGGGAGCTCTGGTGCCACAATAAACTCCAATTCTCCTTACATTCCTACTCATACCCTCTGTTCTGGTAGTCAAGGTCTCCTGTCCCAGCCTAGGATCTCCACTGCCCCATTCTAGATTTGTCCCCTATCACTTGCTGCCCCTCACTCCTGGAACCTTCTTCCCCCACATGTGTGCCTCATCACTTCCCTAACCAGTTTCAAAATTTAGTTTATATTCTTTAGGGAAGCGTTCCCAGATGTGTGCTGTTGTCTGCCCCAGGATGCCTCATTTTAATTATGTATTAAGAAACCGAGCCCTCCCTCCAGTCCATCTGTCTTGGTCCGGGCCTCAGAGGGAGAGAAGAACTGCTGGACCTGTTCCCCTTTCCCACCACCATTCCCTTTTCCTTTTGTGTCGTGTCTTGTTAGATTGTAAGCCTGAGGGCAGGGAACTGCCTAATTACAGATTGTATGTTCAGCGCTGTGTAAATTTACAGCGCTATACAAATAAAGGATGATGATGATGATGATGATGATTATTATTATTATTATTATTATTATTATTATTATTCCTAGCATTCCCTAGCACTGAGCCAGGGCAATCAAAGCAGTCTCAAACTGGACTAAGAACAATGGGTTCCCATGGCAAGCGGGGATTTGAATCCTGTCCTACAGAATCCTAGTCCAGCACCCAAACCATTACACTATGCTGCCTCTCACTACTACTCTACTACTACTACTACTACTACTACTACAGTAAATAAATCACAGTCTATTGCCTTTCCATTATACTTTCTGAGGCATGCTACTCACTGGTAGCCCTCTCACACATTATCTAAGGTCAGTGCTATAAAACCAGTCTAAGCCAGACTGGTGTGATCTGCCAAAAGAAAAAAAGCCAAGAAAAAGAAACATAAACAGAGCCAGATATCTCATCCACAAACTGCAAATGAAGTCACAAAACATACAATATATACACATGTAGCATATTGCCCAGGAATTAAGAATGGATCATTTGGATAATTTTTCCAAAGCTGTATTTAGAAGTGAATCCATTTTAAAGTAACCAGAGTGCACTTTAATCTCCAGATGTATCCTCTGTTAATGAAATGCATGCAAAGGTTAAATTTTGAGACTTCTATATAGAAATAACTAGATAGGCAGAGCTAGTGCTAGGAACAAAGTAATTAAAATCAATTATTAATTAAATTAGGAATTTTCTAATGAAAATTAGCATCTTAGTTAAATGTATTATTAACTAAAGTAATTGATTTAAATTGCTTCAGCATGCAATGAGATCCAAAATTAGTTTATTAAGTTCTTAATTAAGTTCTTAATCAATTACATGAAAGTTGATGCTAAAGAATTAACAAATGTTACACTTCCCAGTTTATTCTGTACCCAAAGCCTAAGTCTCTTGAATTTTTGCAGAATACTTGCTTTTACTCACTCCTTGAGGGTTGGAGAACTACAATATTTGGGTCACAAGGTTCAAACCACTTACTCAAGATAAGCTCCAGTGGGATGAATTATATTAAGAGCTTTAAGTATACAGTTTCAGTAACTGATCTTCACCCATTTTTAAAAAATAATAAAGGATCTGTATTACTGAAACCAGGTGTTTATTTATATTCATAAAACCTAGAAGCCATCAGAAGGTGTAGAAACACTTGAAATCCATATGAAGTCTAAACAGGAAGAAAGCAAGAACGAACCTTAAGAACATGATTTCAAATAATTTTCTGCTCTACTTTGTCATGTACATTTTAGACTATACCCAGTTGCTAGTCCCTTCTCAAGTGAACTCACTGAGTTATTTGCTAAATAGTAAGTCAGTACTCATGCAAGTTCCATTTTGCTGGGCTCACTCTAGCCAGGATGAGCAATTGGATTTCAACTACATATAGTCTCAAAAGAACATCAGCCCAAACATCTTGAGTTGGTGTTTTATTTGGTAATTAATTATCTGTTTCATTCTGCCCAAATTGGAATTTAAACTGCAGGCTAAATTTATGGATAATTTACACTGCAACACTGACATGGAAACCACCACCCACTGTAGCAAAAACCCATGTGATAGCTGTCAAATTAGGTTTTTATCATGGAATCACTCTGAATCATTTACAAAAATTTATGGATAATGTACACAACATTTGTTCCCCTGTTGTTTTTTAAATGTCACTTTCCCCATCTTTTCTCTAACCACAAAAATCTGTTAGGGGGAGAGGCAAAAGAGGCAAACTAAAGGATGTCCATCTGGTGCCATCTTCAGTTTGAACTTTCTAAAATCCATGATCAAGCAGGAACTAGTTTTAGAAGAAACAACTAAATTCTGTAATTCCTCTGTTTCTCTGTACTGAATACATCATAAAGCTAAAATAGAAGGGTTACTGCTAAGAATGCTTCCCAGAAAAACATTCTGATCCAATATAATCCCATTTCTGCTATAGGTGTACACATAGGCTCTTCAGACTCATGGATGGACTAATAGTGTTCCTATTATGAATTTGTTTCTGCCTAGCACAGAGATTGTCTTCTCATAGATTAAGGGAGGATTTGAAGCTTTTCTTTAAGAAGCTAGAGAAAGGATGTTCTTCTCTTACCTTTAAGCTTTCTGTCATGCTCACCCAAACACTAAATCAGCACAGAAAGGCATGAATTTAATTCCTAGAATGTTATATTATTTCACATGAAATTTTATACTATTAGCTGCTTTCTGGAAGGACATAAGGTCCAAAGAGAGGTGCTTAAGTCAGGACTGCAGTGGAAACATCAGTTTGTGATGAATAACTACAAAGCTGCTTATCTAGCGTATATAAAAGGTAATCTTAGGCCAAGACAGATGGGCAAAAAGGGGAGTGGCAGCGGCAATTCTATGGTTAGGGACCACGCACCAACTACAGGGTCCTTAACCCTAGTTAATGTGCAGGGTGCCATCTTTATGCGGTGCCCTCCACATGGTGCACGTAAGGATGATGTCATGTGTGTGCCACCTCCAAATGGCGCAGTGCACGCCTCACATCTCCATGCTGCCCTAGGCTGCTTACGGCAGCCTGGCAGCAGCGTGGAAAGAAGCTCTAAAACAGAGCTCATTTTGGGCCCCCGCATAATTGGTGTGGCAACCAAATGGCTACGCCAATGATGCCAAGGAGAAAGGGACTGAGCCGCCCCTTTCTCCTCATGACTGGGGTTCTCGGGGTGTCTATGGGGACGCTGCACTGCTGCTGAGGTTGCTCTGGCCCCAATCCAATGCTAAAAGGGGTTGCACACACCCACCCCTTTGGGGTGGTCTGTACTGGTCCTTAGATGTCTATTTCTGAATTTATTCATTGTTACAAACACTTACCTCTTTTGAAAATATATCCTTTAGTGCCTTACTAAAAAAGTATCTGAGGAAGTAGATTGAAGTCTATGAAAGCTCATGCTGCCAAATTCTTTCTTTCAGTTAATCTCAAAGGCATTACAAGATCTCTCCACATACCTCCACATACCTTTACTACTCAGTTTAACAACAAGGAGTGAGGGAGTGAGGGAGTCTTATATTAATACAAAAGTAAAAAGTAAAGCACGCCTTTCCGCGGCACAAGAAAGGAAGTCCTTCAAGGAGCCCCGTTCATTGCCACCCGTGCAGCTGCTCTGCCTGTGTTTCTAGCATCCTGACAGCTTCCAGTGTAGTTGCTGAGCAACAGAAAAGACTTCAGATAAGTTGTCCCCACACCTCCTCAGTGTAGCTGCCCTATGCCTTTTTATTACACACCTGGGGCCTGCAGTGTAGCTGCTAAGCATTAAGGAAAAGGCAACTTCATGTCTCCCTTTCCTGCCAATCTAGAAAGCCCCATGGCCATCCACCCTCTAAAAAACCTACAAAGAAGGAGAATCCACCACACTCTAAGGGAGCATGTTCCACTGTCTAACAATGTAATAGCAGTAGCAGTAGTAGTAGTATACTTTCACTGTTGAGAGGAAGTAGTTATTTTGTTTAAAAATCAAACAATTCAAAATAACCATGATGCTGTGAACTGTTGGAAAGTGCTTCCCAACCAAGCATTTTCTTTCATCCCATTCACCATTTGCTATTAGAGCAAAGGAGCTTTAAACAGAAAGAGGTCTTCTGCATGTCTCTCCCCTATATTTGTGAACTTTTATTGCTAAAAGTGATGAGATATCGCAATTTCATATATTTCTTCCCTATACATGCTGTGTCTAAAATTACCCCCAATTGCTCAGTCATCCATTGTGGATATATATGTAAGCAACCACACCATGTGAGCAGAAAACTTTCCATGTGATTTTGCAAGCACATAACAGAATCCTCCCTCTCTTCCTCTCTTTCCCTTTATCCTCCTCCAAGATGCAGCTCTTCCACACTGCATAAGCATCACTAGGGGGTGCAGACCACACAAGGTGACAACCAGAAGATGGGTGACACCCTGTTGGACCCTCCTCCCTCTCCTCAGCTGCTCCAGCCCTGTGTTTCCTTTTCCAAGGAAAAAGCCTGAGACAGAGGAGGTGGAGGAGAGTGCACACCCTTGCAGGCTGTTATGTTCTGAGATTCCTATCCAGGGGAAAAGCCCAGGATGGAGGAGGAGGAGAGCATCCTTGCAGGATGCTCCATCCTGGGCTTTTTCTCTGGAAAGGAATCCTGGGATGGAACAGCCTACAAGAGTGAATGTGTCTTCCTTCTCCTCCTCCTCCAGCTACAGACTTGTTTTCTGGAAAGGAATCCTGGTATGGAGGATGAGGAGGTGGAGTGTGCATGTACCCTTGCAGCCCTGGAGGAGGAGAATGAGTGTGCACTGTGATGAAGCCTGCAGGGCCAGCATGCTGCTGCTGCCAACTCCTTCCCCCAGCAGCCCACCCCTGCACCAGGTGGCACCTGACATGGGGATGCCTCTTGTAGTTAGCCAGGGATTAAGCACTGCACGAATATATGGTTTCATGTAGCATCACAGAGTTGGAAAAGACTACGAGGGCAGTTCAGTCCAACCCCCTGCCATGCAGGAAATCACAAAGCATCCCCAACAGATGACCATCCACTCCCTTTAAAAGTATTAGTAAAGGGTTTTTTAGCTATGAAATTAGCACACTTTTTGACTTACTTTGATAAAACTAGAGAGAGCAAAGAGATCCAGGACTTCCATATGTGAAGTCTTAATCGAATCAGTCTTCAGCTTTCCCAGAAATGAGGTTAACAACCTGGAATTATCTAACATGAGCCTTGACGTTGTAAGGAAAAGGTGTTGATACCATTTGTTATTCAGTCTCAGAGGGGGAATGGTCAGGAATGACTGTCCTTGAAGACGATTCTAAAAGTGATAAGACTAGAAAAAAATTCATGTGCGATTCTGGCCTTTACCAGGACAATTATTGCTTCATTCAACTGGCAGTCTGGTGAATCTCTGTGATTCAGGAAATAGTTTTTACTGAAATCCATATGACGATTCCATAGAAACCAGGAACTCTGATCATGCCTTCTTAAATTGTGTATTCCAGCAGTGAGCTGAATATGCATAGGCTGGGTAGTATTCAGTACCTGAAAAAGTCCAAAACCTTTATGCATATCTTGTAACTTATTAGAGAAGTCATTTCTTGCAAATAGGCTGTAAATGCCACTCTTTTCCTGTATGCTTATTTGCCTCTAAACAATGCCTCTGGGCAACAATCTATTTCAAAAATGCAAACTGATGCTTTCATGCAATAACAGAAGGTTCAGCCTATAAACAGAGCAGAATCAAGTCCTTCTTGTGCTAATGGGCTTACTCCCATAGATCTCTGCATGTACTTCAAAGCTTTTCCTTCGTGTTTGCTGCTGACATTTTATAAAATGACTATCGAAATTATTAGCGATTCTCATCCAAAGTTAGAAAAACAAGAGCAGCATGACTAATAGTCATCCATATCTACCAGGAACATGATGCTTTGTTTTGTAGAGGAAATGTCTCCACAGGATATTCATTGGATATTTTTCAGGGCCTTTGCTTACAAGAAATAAGATGGTGTAAGATCAATGGTACGATTTTCCTTTATGTTTTATCACCTGCCCAGAGCAAATTAAGGTGTCAAAGCCAAAGCCATATTGTATGCCATGTGGAGTGGCAGAACATCTGTCTCATTTGCTGAAAACATGAACAGAAGTATATCAGGCAAGTGAATAAATCAGCCACAAGACAATGATATATCTACAGCTGCTCAGCAGTGGGTTTTATTTCTTCCATGTTATTACTCAACAAGCAAATCTAAGTTTCTAAGTTTCTTTTTACAGGATCACCTTGACCCTTGAACATTATTTCCAGTTGTAACTCTTAGATTCTGAGATCACCATTGGCAGACTTTCACCAGAGTGGTCAATTGACAGCAGCAGTTATGCCAGCAGAACAATTTGACCAAGATGGACTTCTGAATGTTTTGGTGCAAAGACTAAATTTTTCATGACTGACAATTACATGAAAACAAAGTATAAACTCCCTGAAGCTTTGACTTCCTGTGTTACTCATTGGATTAATATCAATTATAGGAGCGTGTGTGATATGAAAAGAAATTTGTTCGAAAAGTTCATGAAAATTAAATCGTACACTTCAGAATCTCAGCCTTCATAAAGGCACAGCTGGGCAGAATGTACACCTTTAGACCGATAGTACTGGCATGGCTCCACAGTATGCCAGTATATTCATGGCTCCTGTCCATTACTTTCTCAGATTCTGTTCTGAAAAGTCTCTGAGACTACAACTTTATTATTTGAATACATCTTTATTATCTGGACACATGGACAGCAATCACAGTAAGTTAACTTAGACTTTGTTAGCTTTTACTTCACCATCAGTTGAACTTAGACCAAGCCAGACAGCAGGCCTACTTACTAGTTTGCAAGTACTTAATGGATATATGACTACTATTTCATATTTTTAATATGTATAGAGATTTTGTAGCACTTTTGAAACTAACTGAAAGAAAGACGTTGGCAGCACAGGCTTTCATTGCTCATGCTGCCAACTTCATTCTTTCAGTTAGTCTCAAAGGTGCTACAAGATTTCTATACATACAGATTGCTGTCTAAGTTCAACTGATGGTGAAGTGAAAGCTAACAAAGACTAACACAGCTATATTTTTGAATTCTGTCATATTTTTTAAAAGCCTTACTGATTCTTACATGTTGTTATGAGCTTCCACCTAGAGCACATCACAAAATCCATTGTCTATTGCAATGATGAGAACTTATGGGAGACCACATGTCAAATATCCCCCTGAGAACCATTAGGAAGAAGGTTCATTAAGTCACTGCCACCATATTTGTAACAGCAAAACTCAATTATTTTCCATATTAATTCTTTTTGGTATATGTACATCTTGTTTTCAAGGCTACTGGCAGCCTGCTAGAAATGCCATTAACCTTGTAAACAAGGCACACATACAAAGTGAGAATAGTACAGTGGTTTGTTTGTTTTTTGCCCAACTCCCCCCCCCCCCCCCAAACACTTGTTTAACCTTGCAGTTTGACCACAACTGGAAAGGCATTCATGAAAAGCTTAGACTGAACTCATGAGGAGCAGGTATGGGTTTGCCTGTCACTCTCATCAATGTTCTCATCACGTGAAAAGCAATAGTCTTCAAAGGAGAGCCTTTGCCTCTTGTAAAGGCTCTTTTTGGAATCTGGAACCTTGGAAGATAAGGGTATCTGATGGTGAGAAGAGATTGCATGTACAGAAGACATTGTTCTCTTCAAACTATTTTTATCCAAAACACCAGGGGATGGTGAAAGAGACACATCTACATTTGTCACATGTAATGATGTACCTGTACTCTACATGTTATTACTGTTGTTGTTGTTGTTGTTGTTGTATGCCTTTAATTCATTATTGACTTATAGTGGCCATAAAGCAAACCTATCATAGGGTTTTCTTGGAAAGATTTGTTCAGAGGTTTGTCACTGCTTTCCCCTGAGACTGAGAACATGTGACTTGCCCAAGGTCAAAGGAAGCTATTTTCATCTTTTAAAAATCACTGTATGTGAAGGAGCCCTAAGACCTTGAGCAGACTGGCTAAAAGTAGTGAACAGAGGCCATTCCCACCCCAATCGCTGTGGGACTGCGAGGACCACATGTGCCTAGCCCCAATCTGGGCTGCCACTGGAAAAGGATCTTGTCCTCTCCTTTTTTGCCCAGTTCTTCCATGAAGACATAGCCTAAGTGTGGCTTCTGGATACGTCATCTAAACACTAAGCCCCAAATGTGGCCAGAAAAGTCATTTGGCCCATCTGTTTCAGGCCTAATATTCCTTTTGAAAAATGGCTAGTATATTTTTTATTAAACAATATATTCACACAAAGACAAAATTTAGAAGAAAGGTGTTATTACATAAGCAGAAGTAAAGCAGTTCCATCCAAAAGTAAAAGGTAAAGTTGGATTAATAATTTGTTCAGACAAAAGAGGGTTCTGCTGCTGAGACCATAAAAACTGCCCCAGTACTATACATTTTATTTGTTCTACTAGTTACTACCTCTTGTCAGAAATGTTGAAGGCATGGGTTTGTGATAGAATCAAAAGCACTTCTAAAGTTAGTGATGCCAGAGCATGAAAAGCTTTTTTTTAAATAAAATTAATGGTGGTGGAATAATTTTCTTCCATTTGTGAGACAATAAAGCTATCTTGGAATAAAGTAAATTGCTGAAGCTATTATGCCATCTGTATTTCAACTTCCCACTGCAACCTGGGGCAGCAGTACTGCTTTCCAGTAAGATACCAATTGCTTACATGTGTTGCATGTCTCTTGCAACAAAACAGGAACATAATATGAAAGATCTGCATAATTGGGTAGAGAATCCACATGCAGGGCGTTGTGTCTGTTCTAAGGGCCAAAACAGATGGCCCTGAAGGGGTGGCTTCAAGCCGCACTGGAGAAAACTGGGTCAAGGCCATAGCAATCACACACCATGGCCCCGATCTGGCTTTTTGCCCACCTCAAAAGCTAGCTTTTCCACCACCGTGATTTTGCGGTGCTCCTGCAGCATGAGGCATATGTGCCACCATGTGGTCAGGTGGGAAGTGTGATGCTGGCTTGGGGGAGCATGTGTTTTGCATCAGAGCATGTGTTTTGATGCCATTCCCCAAGCCAGCTAAGTGGGGCAGTCTGTTTTGCCCCTAAGTAATGATTCTCCAGTAAAAGTTTAGGGAGCAATATCTATAATACAAAGAACACAGTTGATTTCTTTCTAATAAAGGAAATATGAAAGAAAGTTCTCAGGAAATTACACTGTGGCTAAGGGGCCTAATGGTATCTCTTCAGACTAAGAGATGGGAGCTATGAATAAGAAGGCCTATTGCCATTGTTGTTTTTTTCCCTAAGATGGCCAATGAATAGCCCCTCTAATTAAAATATTTCAGGGCAAAGTTATTGTTCTATAACTTCAAGCCGTTTCCAACTTATGATGACTCTAAGTGAACATATCACATGGGTTTCTTGGGAAGACTTTCTCAGAGAGGGGGTTGCCTTTGCCCTCCTGTGAGGCTGAGAGAGTGTGACTTGCCCTCTTTTCAGGGTATGCCCTCTGTATATTTCAAAGGCAAATTTTATAAGGTCCCTCTGGATCTCTGTTCCTATGGGATGGGTTAAGTGGAAAATATTAAACATTATGCCTTACAATGTCCTTTTTATAGTAACAAAAGTAGGAAATTCCTGTAAGATTCTCAGGGTTGGAAGACAAATGTATCAGTACTTATTGGCAGATGCACTTCTGCATGTTATTTATGAAGTGGCTGTTTTTACCTTTTATTTCTTAATATTAGAAAGAGATCAGTACCTGCTATAACATTGGTCAGAATGCTGTTGGCATCTCTATTTCTAATATGTGGACTTTTATCATTTTTGTAACCACTATTTTTTATTTTATATTTCATATTTTTATCCATATAAGATGTTATTTCAACAAGTATGTATTTTCTCATGACTTCAGTTACAAAAGACATTAAATCTTACTTACAATAGCAAATCTATTCAAAAGAAACTACCTACAGTAGAAGTCTTCTCCTCCAGAGGAACATTAGTTGCAGGACCACAAGAAGTTACTTAGTTTTGCTGAGACTTGCACAGTTGAAGATTGTTCCTAGAAGAAATGTTGATCCCTTTAAGAAGATTATTCTATGCTTACCAGAAATGTCTTCCTTCTATACTGCTTGTTATATGGATCCATAATTCCCCCATAGAATGGCATTAAAAACTACCTGGATCTCTGTAATTTCAATGGAAAATACCTGACTGTTTTGTGCATAGTTTTAGGGGAAGGGGATTTGCTAGTGTAGTAGCAACAGCACTTGGCCTTCCATCAGAAGTGGGACCATGGCCAGGTCCTTAATGTAACAATTCATAATTTCTGACCATTAGAGAAAATTGTCTTTAAAAGACTGTTACCATTAAGTCTAATATTGTAGCTAGAGTAAGTAGCATAATTTTACTTGAGATAGCGGTTCAGATGCAGCTGCAATTAAGAGGTTGCCTTTGAGCACTCAGAATGGCTGAACTGGAAGAAAGCCAGTGATTCTAATGGGAACTGAAGAGTTTGGGAGGCACAGCAGACTCATGTGAGCTCAAAAACTACACAATGGTATTATTTTGTGTCAGGGTGGGGAGCGTGCTGCCTAGGAGCCACGTGTGTCCTCACAATGAAAGCTACAGGACATCCCAACAGCCTACTTCAATTATGAAAAAACTGGAAAAAAAGTTTTACTCCCTAAATACTCTCTGCATTGCAATGACACTTTGCAGTTATAGCATTTTGCCACTGCTATAACTGCCATAGTTCAGTGCTATGGAATCCTGGGATGTAATTTTGTGAGTCTGCCACTCACCCAAGAGAAGCCTTCTGGGTCTGGAAACTCTCCTGGCAAGGCATTAAAGAGAGTCTCCTCCCCCTCCCTTTGCCACTAGTAAGGCAGCTCCACCAGACCCAGAAAAGGCTGTTGAAGAGAGGAGGGGGATGTATCAAAAATTAATAATAATAATAATAATTTTTATTTCTATTTCCTGCTTCTCCCGTCAGATCGAAGTGGGATTCCAACATATTATTAAAATACAGTTTGCATTAATCTATACTATAGTTAATTATCTTAAAAGTCATTACACAGTTAATCATAAAACAGTAAAAATAGCAATAAGAGCAATAAAATTTGATCCTTCGGCATAGTAGGTAGGTGTTATCTCTTCCATCATTGATCTGGTTTAGACAGTTGTTCAATATTCTGTTATAGTATGTCAGGTGGGTAGGCCCGCCGGAAGAGATCCATCTTAAGTGCCTTCTTGAAAGCATCTAAGGTGGTAATAAGTCACAGGATAGTAGATTTCAATTGAACATTGGAAGAAACTTGACAGTTCTTCTAAGAACAGTTAGGCAAAGGAATCAAGAGGTGGGGGTATCTCCTACTCTGGACATCTTCAAAAAGTTGTTGAACAGTTACCCGCTGGAGATGTTGATATTCATTCCAATGCTATGATTCTATGACTCTGTGATTATAGCTAAATGTTAAATTCTATAAATTTAAAACACCAATGTATTTATTTTTTTCAAAGACTCAGCTTCTAACTTCTTTAAGTCACCTTTTTATGATCCACTTCTGTCTACCTTAAAAATCAATTTCAGGCTATTAAAAATAATGATTTATTTTTTTTAAATGATGATTAAAATAATGATTTTTAAAGCCATGGTGTGCTTCACTGGATTGGAAAGCATGTTTTCCTTAATACTGGAATTATTATATATTTTTTTAACTTTTAAAATGAATTTAATTCAAGGAGAATAAAAAAGAGCAAGGAGGGATGGGGGAGAAATGTAGCAGTACCTTTAAGACTAGCTGGTTTTTATTTTTGCATGAGATTTTGAGGAAATAAATTCATGTCTTCAAGTAGGGTTTGCATTTTGTTATTTCTTTTAGTTTGTCCAAAATGCAATCGGCCTTTGCTATGTCCTTCACTTTTGTTAGTTGTTTGTAAATGTGGGTATCTGTTTACAGCTTTGTGGTATCCTTTATGGATGTGTTGAGAGTACCATACTTATAACAAAGTATCCAAATCACCTCCTGTGTGAGGCACATAGGGTACATGCAGTTTACAACACTGACAGTTCCAGGCCCATTATAGTCTTACTCTAATATATTTGAAGTTGAGGGCTGTGCCAATACAATTTGCCTGTAAACGTCAAACTGCCTTTACAGTGGCAAACATGTCCTTCTGCCTATCCCTCTATGCATCCTTGCTACTTGTTTTTCTTCCATTTAACAGTTGAGTGTGCTGCTCATATGCCCTGTGTTACAATAGTAGCTTCTATTGTAATTGTATTGTCATAACCTCTTTGACCTGGTTGCCTTAATGGAAGCATCAATACACAAGGGAAGCGAATTCAGGCACCAAACCCCACAGGACAAAGTACCATAAATGACAAGGAATGCCCAAAATAAAGTATGGGGCTTTCTAGATTGGCAAAAAGAAGTGTGTTCATGGCTGCATGAAACTCTAGCCTTTAGATGAGAAAAAGGGAAAGTGTGCCATGAAAACACTTTTTTTGCATTTTAGGGGAGAAGAAGAGCCTTTAAAAAGGTGCTGGTTTCCCCAGCTTCTTTTTTAAAAACTGCGGAAAAGCGCAGCTCCATCTAAAGGCTGTGGTGCAGCTGCTAAGCATTAAGGAAAAGGCAACTTCATGTCACACTTTCCTGCCAATCTAGAAAGCCCCTATGCCTCCAAATAGATGAGTCATGTATATATATAATATATATATATATATATTCAAAGTATATGTGTGTTGTGTGTTTCCAAGTGCTTTCCAACTTACAGAAACCCTAAGGTGAACATATCATGGGGTTTTCTTAGCTAGATTTGTTCAGAGGAGGTGTGCCATTGCCTTCCCCCGAAGCTGAAAGAGTGTGACTTGCCCAAGGCCACCCAGTGGATGTCATGGCCAAGTGGAAATTCACCCCTGGTCTCCAAAGTCATAACCCAACACTCGGACCACTATATCATACTGCCTCTCATTAAACAATTCCAAAATATATACATGTATATAATCAGTAATAGCAAAATGTGAATACAAAACCTATCTCAACAAACAACAATAAAGATATGTTTAAAAAAGAAACACCAAAAGTTAATAAGGTGTAACATAAATTTTAAAAGGACAGAAAACTTAACAGTACAAACAGGAGAATGGAAAACTTGGCCAGAAGCACTACTGATAAACCCAATACAAGTAAACAAAGTCTGTCATGACAAACTGACAAACAACAAACAACATGCCTCAATATAGGCAAGTGATAGAATGAGTTCACTTATGCGATACCATGTATATAACTACATAAAACAAACTTGTTGATATATTTATATTACCATCAATAACAAAGTCTTTGAAGGCCAGGAAGATTTAAAAGAAAGCTACTATTATGTCAAAGCAACCAGTCATTCTCCATTCAGTCTTGTGCACTGATTCCCATAGAAAGATCAGATAAGTTTAAAATTGTTAGACTTAGTAAATGCTGAGTGGTTGCAAATTGATATGCAACTCTTCACTGAACCATGGAAAATTCTGTTTGCAACAGAAAAAACAATCATGTTTCAGGTCTCATCTGTCCCTTGTGAGCCACAGACTCCAAACAAAGTGAAGCAATTATGACTGAATTGTAACTTGCTGGATATCCCATTTTGTATTCCTCCCATGACTTCATATTTTCCATCCATAGAACTTTCTCTACCTCCATCCCTTGATCACCTTTCCTTCCTCCTGTCAGCCTGAATATTGTACAATAGTAAGCAGGCAAAAGGGGAAGGAGGAGTGAAAGAACACAGCACCACTGAGTTAATGGTGAGAGGTGGACCTGACTCTCAAATAACTCTATTCAAAAATTTAATCCAAGTACTTTATACAAGTAGTCCTCCTGCTGTTCTGGCTACCAAACTGTTGAGCTACAATGGAGAACAACCTTCTGCCAGAAAAGAGCAAATGGCAAATCCACTAATGTGCAGATATCTGTAGGTCAGGCCCCTCTAAAGAATTTTTAGATTTTGGCAGGTGTGTGGGTTCTACACACCTTCAAGATGTCATTATAAGTAGTAAGTAGAAAATGTGTAAATAATGACAATAAAAATAGAAATGTACTTCTTAATGGTTTCCATTATGCTATAAATCATAGAGCAGAGAAGAAAGTTTATTTCCTCAGTCTGAAAATATCCCACTAATGCAAAGCTGTAATGGTTGAGGGAGGTGGTGAATTTTCACGTGTCATGTAATACATGAACTAGAAAACTGCTTTTGAAAAATGGCATAATCCTTCCTTTCCAATAACCTTTCCCTAGCAGGTGAAACACAGGGACAGATGAGAACTGAAACATCCTTGGCCTATTACTAGCAGGATAGGAAGTAGGTCTAATTACGCTCCTGCTGAACAGATACAAAAATGACAAAAACTCAGAACAGTATCCTTGAAGTAATGCCATGAACCTTCTCATTTCACAAACTCTATGAAAAAAGTATGCATCTGAGGAAGTAGACTTTATGAAAGCTCATGCTGCCAATTTTTTTCTTTCAGTTAGGGGTGAAACAGACTGCTCCGAAGGAGCAGCTTCTGGCTGCCCCTTTGAGCACTGGATTTTAGCCACAGAAACCGCATGCTGTGGCCCCAATCTGGCATTTAAGTCAAATGTTACTAATCAGTTATATAATCTGCATAATCAATTACACATTTTGAATAATTAACTATACTTGAACTGAATTTACCAAATTTGTCTTTCCGTTGGACTACTTTAAGGAACTAAAGCTGAGAACCCCAAGGTGGAGGTGAAAGCAAAGGCAATGGTAAAAGGGAAAAGGGGAAAGACAATGGCAAGGAAACGAGGGGAAAGGGAACAACATCAGCAATGGAAGGAGTAGGCTCCCCATTCTACCACCTTCCCCTCAAGAAGCCAGGGATTCAAGGACCAGATAAAATGGAACCAAAGCCTACTCCTCCCATCCCCATTTTCTTCTTATACAAGTGTAAACCACTAGCATAAGATACTTTTATGCAAATGTTGTACCTCTGTACTTCCATAACTGGATATCTCCTGCACTGCCCCCAAAAGTACATCCCCTGGTATGACTTGTGGTTACAATGATGTATATCATCAATAGGGTTACAATCAATGTCACCTGTGCCAAATGAAAATCAGTTGTAGGGCAGCACTCAATGCTGTGCAACCCAATATATGCCAGCCTACTGGAAGTTGACTGGACCTATTACCCCATGTAACTAGGAGCAACTTCACTTTACTTTGTTGTGCTGCTTTCTTTTGGAAAGTGCCATATATAGTATAGCATATGTATATAGTATATATTATAGTATATGTATAGTATAGTTGGATATTCAGATTTCCTCACTTTTGAACCAGCATGGAGAGCACACTTAGTAACTTTTTCCTTCTTCCAAAGGTTAAAGTAAGGGATATTTTGCTTTAAGTATTACTTATATTCCTTGCTTCTAAGATGTGTTCATGAGATCTGACAGATGAATCTTTTCAATTCTTGACACAGATATGAAATATGTTAATATGACACACTCACACACACACCTAAATGGAAATAAATGTAATACCCGTTTCTGACTATTTCTAATCATTTTAAGTGCTACTGAAGATTGTACTGGAATGATAATGTGTCCAGTATAAAGGAACGGTCATTTCCATACAGTGGCACCCATTCAGATGCCTGTCTTGCAAAAAGACTCAGACTGAGAAGACTCAGAAGAAATGTTACTGGTGAGTGAGTGATTGATTCTAGAAGAATTTTAATGAACTATTTCCATTCCATTTAACATGCCATTCTTACAAAAAATGTGATGCCAGGAAAAAGATTAAGAATGTTTAGGGTCTATCTAATGTAATAAATAAAGGAATAAATAATTGACAGGGATATAGTGAACCCCTTCTTCTCTTTTTCTTCTGAAACCAACTGGTTATTCAAAATCTTTGGGTTGGAGACACCACAAATCAGTAACAGGCTATCTGTTTTGGGCCTCCAACCATAAGACATAACAACTCTCTCAGACTGTTCCATAGTAATAAATACTCCAGAAAAAGTCAATAAACAGTACATAATTTCCAGGGATTTGGTGTGGCTTCAATTGTTTAAAAGAGAAAATATGTGCCAGTGAGTTGCAAATTTTATCTGATGTAATTTCTGCAGCAATTCACACATCACTGCTATGGTTAAAAATTCATCTCTGAAATGCAGTATGTCATCACTTCAGTAGATACCCTATAAAAGAAAAGGATGGTGAAGATTCTGCTTTTGGAACTACTTTTAACATCGAGAGGTTTTCATAGTCACCATCTAGTATGAAGTTTATTGAACACAGCTATAAAAACCAGTCATACAGTGAAGTATGCTAGTCCATAGTTTTTGTTCTGCAAGCCTAGCAATGTTTCTCTCATCATGGAAAATGCATCCTCTTTAAATCAGACAATTGCTAAAATACTGAAAGGGACAGTGTGTTTGCAAGTATAGTTTCTTCAGTTTCAAACACATGTTCCTATCAGTCCAGCCCAAGATGTTTTTCTCCCTTAGCAGCAAGTGGCTGTAAACCATTTCTTGTATCTAAAGCTAACCAAACTATTTTGTCACTATTTTGATACCTCTCCTCCATTTTCTGGTTTGCAGTAAAATTGCAATAACACCAAAGTAAATAACTAACATTCCATTGCCCTTTCAGGCTATCCCAGTTTTGCTGCCTGAGTTCACTGCCTAATAGTCGGGACATCTCTCCATTTCTGGCTGCCACTGTAAATATTCTCTCCTATATCCTGATCTGGAACTCCTATCATCTGATATTCCACCTAAACAGTGCCTTAATTTGCTCCATGACAGGACTGCTAGTTGCAGTAGCAGATTTCATCTCAGTTTTTTGTGTTCTACAATGTCTTACTTTCATGTGAAAATGCCAGTCTTTTCTATCCCCACTCTTATGAAGGAAGCCATGGTCCTGAGTCTGCAAGATCTGGGCAGCCCACCTGACAACTGGGGCTCCTAGAGGTTTCCTCATATGCAGGGTCTCTATATGTCAAATACAAATTGACAGCAAACAATCTGTCAAAATCAGCATGCATGGATATGTATGCAAAGATTCAAGCATGTTAGTCTGTCTGACTGACTCTCATTGCCACTCCTCTGACCTCAGAGGGAGAGAAGAAGATTCCATCCTATCTAGGCCCAGAAGCAGATGAAGAGACCTTCCTCCATTCCAGCTGCCCCTGCCCTGGTCTCAGAGGGAAAGAAGAAGGGGCAACCATGGCTCCATCTTGCCTAGGCCCAGAAGTGAATGAAGGGCTCTTCCTCCATCCCAATTGCCACTGCCATGGCATCAAAGGGAGAGAAGAACCAGCAATATCTGCTAGACTTAATCCCTGTCCCCACAGTCAATCATTTTTCCTTGTGTGCCATGTCTTTTTAGACTGTAAGCTTGAGGGCAGGGAACTGTCAAATTAACAGTTTGCAAGCTGCTCTGAGAGCCTCTGACAGTGGCTGAAGAGTAGGGTATAAAACACCATAAATAAACACTAGAGGAAAATAAATTCTGATTATCGGGGGGGAAAGGAAGTAATCCAGAGCACAGTGATGACTAATGTAGATTATTTTTAAAGCATATGGTATAATTCAACCATCAGCCTAAGGCAGCCTCCCAGTACAAGATGGATGATAATGCCTCTGATGCAGGTTTGTCAAATGTGAGGCCATAGCAGTTGATGTCCTGCCATGCAGTTCTAACGAGTAGAGCAAAGGGTGTGAAACAACTATCAGAAAAATAAAATTTTAAGAAAGCAGCTTCTGTGTCACTCTCTTCTCTCTTCTTCTGTGCTAAAGGGTTTAAGACAATGTGTCTCATGAAAAGACAGCCCCTTTTGAGGGGCAATATGTTCTTTGACAGCTCAGGAAAGGCTGCTTCCTCAGCTATTTTCACACTGAACTCTCAGACCCAGTCTATGCATAACGTCATCTGTATTCCCCAGAACAAATATCTATGCTTTCAGTAGTCTCACATGGATTGTCTGAAACACAGAGCTTGCCTGATGGGGCTGTAAGGGTTGAGAAGACCTTGGGCAAGGTATACTCTGGCAGATCCTCCTGGTATTATCACCATTATGTTTCCCACTTTTGCATTTCCTGGTGGCACTTTATTTTCTTTCTCAAATCTTCTCCCCCCCCCCCCCGCCTTCTATCTCCTCATTACTCTTTTTCTTTTTGTCTCCTTCCTCTTCCCTTTTGCTCCACATCTTTCTTTCACACATACTTTTTCTCCCCCCCCCCCACTCATTTTCTTCTGTTTCTATCAGAAATTGCCATCCTTCCTTTTCTGTATCTTGTGCTAGAAAAAGTTTAATATGCTACAAGGGAAGATACCCAGCATCTTGCTTTCCTCCAGAAACTATTTGTCTTGTTTTCTAGGGCCATATGGACTTGTGTAGAAGATCTTGAGAAAAATGAAACTGTAGCATATCCTCCAGTTCTCCTGATTTGGCAGGGACAATCCCTATTACTCCTCTATTGTGTTACTTTTTCAACTTTTAAAAAAAAGTCTCCTTTTCTCTCTCCTGCTCTCACATCTCCCTTCATCTTCAACTTACCTCAACTACTGCAAATTGCAGTCAAAACAGAAAAATAGTTTACACTCAATTAACTTAGCTAAGGAGAGGGGAGAAAGTGAGTGGTTGAATTTGGCTTTCCTTTAACTGTTTCAGCCTTTTCTATCTTGAGTTCTTCCTCATTAATAACTTTGCCATTTTGATCCAAGTCTGATGTTGTTTGGCCACATATGTTTTGGTTTTCATCTCTGAAACATCAGAGACTAGTCTGATTGTATCCTGATAGCAACTTGAGCTGTTGGTGGTATTCTAGCAGCAGGTTGATCTTGCCTTATGTACACTCTTAAAGAAAGAAAGCATTTTTAGACTATTGGCCCATATCCCATGCTGTCATGGACTTTTCAATTGATTAGGAGGATACCATGATAAACTGGGCTAAGTTTAGCCAGAGTATAGATAACCTCCAACAAAAGGGGATGCAATGGCCAAGGGAAAAGGCAATGGCCAAAGTTCTATTGTTAGTCCTAGAGAGACAAGAGCCATTGAATCCACAGGATGTACCCATAAATTGATGCACCTCAGAGGGAAGAACAAACAAGTTAAGCAATTGGCTTGAGGCAGGGGTTGAAGTATGCTTGGCATCTTGTTCCTGGTGCACATCAGAAGAGCCTTCTTAAGCTTTTTGAAAGTTTTAGAAGGATCTTTCTGCCTTAAGTCTGTTGCCTAATGCATTTGGTGTTCCCCTTCAAGAAATGTGCTCCATGCTCTCGGGGTGGATCTTGCCTGCCTACCTGCCTGCTCTAGATGAATGATGAAACAGGTTGGTTGCTAAAAATATAGAAGTCACGAGTTAAGTCAGTGTGTCATTTATTGCCTGGTTAAGTCACTGAAGCAACTTGAGTCCAAGTCAATCAGCTCGAGTGTACATCACTGCTTATAACACCCCCACAGGGCTATGACATGGATTAACCAAGTGCCCCATTTCTGCCATTACAAGCCATGACAGGGATTTTTTCAGCAGATGTAATCGTGGAGGTACAGGGTGTACGGAGGTAGTGTGTCCATGGTGCAGCAGTGAGTGGGCATATAAACACCCACCCATTGCTGTCTCACCCTGGGCAGAATAACACAGGCTTGGCCCATGCCATCCTGTTCATCTACTAGGGCCCCAGTGACTATAATATATAGTTTGGCACTAATCCAGCAAATCTTGAAACCTTTTTCTCTTCCATTTTAGGCTTGCAAAACATTACACCATCACCTGAGACTACACTCTCCTTGAAACATACTGACAGTATTTCAGAGCTTAAAACATTACCTAAATATAGGCCAAAGATGCAGATAATGAAAATGCCAAAAGCTTTGACTAAAAGAGAACCTTCCTTCTACAACAGAATTTTCCAGGTACACAGAATTTAAAGGGTTACAGAAAGACACCCACCCTCATAGCCTCTCTGTGGCTGCTGACAGACATCTATGAACAACATCTGTAACAAGCAAGTCTCTTAGGGATTCTTGCCAACCAAGTGACTGGAGGAAGATGCATGGAACTGAAAAAGGTTTAAACAAGCTGGAGAAAGGAGATGCCAGTTATACTTGTGTGTAGGAGGAAAAAGCTGTAAACAGCCTCTGCTGCTAATGTGTCACTTCGATCCTATTGAAACTCTGTGAGCACAAGTGCTTCACTTTTTTTTGAAAAGCAAGCCCAAACTCAAATTATCTCATGCGCTCATGTTCGCAAACCATGTTTCAAAATGAAGCTAAAGTTACTCTCTTCCCTATCTGTCTCCTCTACCTCATCCTTGTTTTGTACATTGCTGCCATTAAACTTTAAGGGAAGCATTCAGACTCTCGCTTACTTTTGCCAAATTCAATTTCCTATTTGCCATGCCTCCTGCAGATATTATCACAATTGCTTCTCATTTGCTGCAGGAGTTCTTGTCAGATAAGCAATATGCAGATGGCTGAGTATAGCTGGGACTCGACTCCCATGAAATAGCACAATGTGAAGATGATGCCAATGTTCTGGATTATAGGCAGAGCTGATGTTAGATTTTGCCTTTTTATTATGGTGAGACTAGTATACATAGCTAGTTGTATGCAAAAGTAATCTAACATCTGATGCTCACAGAAAGCAGAATCAATGGGAGCAATATCTACATTAAAGCCAACTTCTATTCCAAGTGACCATGTTAATATATATATATTTGTATGCAGTTGCTGCTCTGTCATCACACATTAACAATACAGTAGAGATATAAATCCTCAAGTATGTTCTCTTCATATACAAGGACAAATAATTACAGTAGTTTTTTCCCCTATAGCTGTGGGTAAAAGTGAATATTCCTTCACACTAATCTTCTTTATTTGAAAGTCTCAAAGTGATGTGGAGGAAATGCTTTTCAGAAAAAGAAAAAAAAGAAAAAAAAAACATGAGAGGAGGGTTGCACAAAAACTGTTGGTTTCCTGCACAAGAAACTAAGTTTTCAATGCAGAAAACATGTTTTCTGCCCAGAAAACCATTGCCTTTGCACAAAAATACATTTTGCACATTTTGTCTCTGCAGAATAATTCTTCTTTAAAAGTTCAGAATATTCAAATACTGAGAGAAAATTGAACTGAATTGTTGCCGGTCTATAATTCCTTAGTTTTATTTTATTTATTTTTTTTTACCTGAGAACAGATAATTATGAATTTTCTTTCCATTGCTTAGAATATAGCAAGGACTTTTTTAAATAACAGTTCAATGGCAACAGATGGCACATTCTCCAAATAGAGTTCAGAACCTCAGAGAGCTCCTTTAAACTTCTGACTAAACTCTAAACTTCCAGCTACTGAAATGGTAGCTTGCATCTTCCACTGAGCCAAGAGCCATACACCAATTCATAGTGCACTAATGGTGGGAAGACCAAGAGATGTTTGAAAGATCATGTGTGGGTCCTAGAACTAGAATTACAGCCCAGATTCAAGAGAAAAGCTGCTGACAGAATGGTTGCCAGAAGGATGGTCACTGGAGAGAGAAAGCAGTCCCTCGTTCCTCCCACAAAAGAAAGGAGAGGAATACAACTAAAACCTAGGAATGCTGCTTTCCAAGGAAACAGAAATTTACTAACCTACACAAGATCCAGAGCAAATAAATAACTCAGGAGACAGCCTGGAGGTTGTTGGCATTGCTTTACTGAAAAGGACAAACTTATGTAGAGTGCTAAAATGGACCGTGCATGTGTAGTTCATAAAGCAAGGGGTAGGAAATTTGTGGACCTTCAGATACTAAGAATGTTGATGGACTTCAACTTCCACCATCTCCATAAAAAGCTACTGGCCAGGGATTATGGGAGTTCTGCAGGACACATTCTGGAGCCCTGGTGGCACAGTGATTACATGTTAGTACTGCAGTCACTCACTCACAGTCACAAGGTTGTGCATTCAATCCCAGGGCTCCAGGGTCTACTGGCATCCTTCCAAAGTGACTAAAATGAGTACCCAGTTTGTTGGGGGCAATTGGCTTACGTGTTGTAAACTGCTTAGAGACTGCTTAGTTCAGTATGAAGCAGGATAGAAATGTAGCTGCTATTGCTATTGCTATAGGTCCCACAGCTTCTACCCTGAACACAGGATAGAAGCTCCCATCTGAAGACATTTCAAGAAATAATGGGGCTTTTTAGATTGGCAGGAAAGTGTGACATGAAGATGCCTTTTCCTTAATGCTCAATGTAGTGAAAAGACCCCAGAAGCGACGAACCCCGGAGACAGAGATAGCCAATCAACGAGCCCCAGGTGACCAGCCAATTAGAAGCTGGCTGGGCAGGTTTCGCTGCTTCTGGGGTCTTTTCACTACACTGAGCATTAAAGAAAAGGCAACTTCATGTCACACTTTCCTGCCAATCTAAAAAGCCCCAATATTATTTAATATGTTTGCGTGATACACTATTTTTACCTGCCGATTCTAGGTCAGAGTGGAAAAGCCTTTGCTACCCAGCCGGTTTCCAACTATAGCCCTTTACTTGTGACCATACTGGCTGGGGCTTCTGGCACTGAAATCCAAAACATCTGGACAGCCAAATATATCCACCCCTCCTTTAATCCAGTCTTTTACAGGCTGGTGCCCCCATGTGTTGCAGTACAATTTGGCTGGGAATTATGGCGTTGAAGTCCAACATAGTCAAGAGCCACTAGGTTAGACTATTGTCTTGTACAGAACTCGCTTTTTGGAATACAGCCACAATAACAAAATAACTTAGCAGAAAGAAACCAAGACAGAACAGGAATATCCATGCCTATGGGCTCCATTGGTCTGCTACTGGCTTGCTACATTATTATGCCTGTTTATATTTTCTTTTTTCTAAAATGAGGTACTCTCATATTCAGCTGAGCCATGCCAGTTTATCTCATTAAACTGAAAGCTGGTAGCTTTGAGCATGCTGTCTGCGATCTGTGGCACATAATTTTCTTTGCTTATACAACCTGTACCTTTGACTGCTTCCCAGAGACCAAGATAATTGATTTCAAAGGTGTCGCCTGCTTGCCCATCCTAGTTAACCTAGCTTTCATTTACGTCACTGAGCCTGAGAATGCTTCAGGGCAGGCTTTTCAGTTGATCATGGTCAATACTCCTTAGTAGCTGCTCTTGCTACTGCAGCCTCCTACTCACCAGTCTTTCAGATAAACCAAACAAATGATGCAAAAGGCAACTCTGACCTGTGTGTGTGTGTTTAAGAAGTCCAGAAATCAGAAGCAAATTGTGATGCAAAATAATGCTTAACAGACTTACCCATTATCTTTTGAAAGTGCAATCTCTCTTTTTTTTTCCCCCAAACCATCAACATTCTTATATTTGGAAAACACTATTACTGAAACATAACCAGAACACTAGATCAAGAAAATATTGTAACAGCAGTAGTTATAACCAGAAAAGCACTTCCTAAAGCAAAAGCATTTAGTGTCAGTGTTTGGATTTCTCACAGGTGAATCTCTTTAAAAAGTCTTTTCTCAGTTCCATAATTATAAGTTTTTAAAACATTTTTCTTTTGAATGTATCAAACTTCTTAACCTAATTTCTTTCCATTACCACCATTTGTTTAAAACCTCCTGATACTTCAGGCTTAGGCATCAGATGAAATATCATCACCTGAGACAGTGAAAAGTATTAATCACAGTAATTTGTTAAAACAATTATTATTTTACCCAACAATAATCTGAATTACTTAGAGACAGTTTCAGCAGTCATCACCACACAGACATGTAATATAATACCAATAGCCAGCAGAATCAGACAGTTTGACACATTGCATTTTTCCACAGAAAACAAGACCAAATCTTTCCATTGTAGGTTATTTTGTTCTTATGTACCATGAAGTTGGATGTACCATTCAGCTTTGATGACCCTATTTGGAGACTAGTTTAAGAGGATTTATTATATTATTCTTAGGTTCCATGACACTATCAAACCTCCTCACCACATTATGGTGAGCATTCAATAGAGACAGTTGTATATTTTACAACATCTTTAAAAATGTACTTCTGAGAATCCCAGGGTCTTTTCCCCCAATTCCCTCTTAGCATACCAAATCCCTTCTCTTGTATCTCAGTAGTCATTTTGTCTAGTCTTCATAGCATTCTGAAATCTGAGTCTGCTATTTGAAAACATCATAACTGCAGCTCAAACATATTCAGTGTATCTGAACAAGTGTCTTCCATTCCCACTCATTGAGAGGTTTACTAACAAGGGGTAGCAGGATTATGTGAAATGCTTTTCAGGCCTGTCTTCAGTTTTACAAGAAATTTGTTTTTAATCAAAGAACTGATGGACATAAGCCCAGGAGCAATATTCCAGAAGAAGATATGCAGATTTAATATCCATAATCTTACATAAAACTTGGCAGACAAATGTTCATCTTCTTTATTTGTCATAGCATTTATGAGAAAGCAATGTTTTCTTGTAAATGTAAAAATATGTCTTATACTGTGAAAACAACTTTTGGGAAACATAATGTTTTTATTCTTCTGACTTAATCGAGTGTGAACAAAGACGATATCTTCTTTTCCCAGTGACACAAGTGTTCCGACTATGCCCTTAGACCAGAGTACTTGCTTGATTTTGGAGTCTTAACAAATGTACAAGAGCTGAGGAACAATATAGGGAACCTCTACAATGACTGGCAAGCCTCGGCCATAGACAACATTCAAAGGGAAGCCAGGGAGAGGAGCCAGAAAGTAAGCTGAGTGGGAACAGAAAGCCGTTTTATACTCTGTTTTCTTCAGGAATATGCAAGGGCCAGCTTACATGGATGGGGTCATTCTGTAGCACAAGGATACCAAAGTACCAAATCAGAAACTACAATATGCATTTCAATTGTTCACCATCTGGGGAAGCTACACAGAAATCCAATGGATCCCAGTTCAAACCCCAGCAGCTCCTAACAGCAACCTATTCTTGACAAATTGAATTAAACTAACATCAATTAAAACAACATAATAAAAATTACAATTTAAAACAGCAACCCATTGCATAGACATCAGGGTCAAGATGTTAAAGTGTTAATGGGAGAGCTTAACCCAAACAGAGCCGGGAGCTTAAGGACTTTCTGGGAAGGCCTGCTGGAAGAGATGCATCTTCAAGGCTTTTTTAAAGCAATCAGAAGATGTAATAAGACGCATCTCGTCCAGCAGGTCATTCCATAGCCTGGGAGCGACAGCCGAAAAGGCCCTCTGGGAGGTCTGCGTCAGCCTAGTCTTCATGGGCTGCAACAGTTTCCTGCCAGAAGACCGGAGTGTGTGGGGGTGGGGGGAGTTCGTATGGGAGGAGGCGGTCCCTCAGATAAGATGGACCCAAGCCATGTAGGGCTTTAAAGGTAAAAACCAACACCTTGTTCTGTGCTTGGAAGACCCTGTGATAAGGTCACCTTATGCTTAACATAAGTCAGAAATGACGAAGGCACACAGTACTTGGTTGCCTATTCCTGCATGGCAAGGGGTTGGACTGGATGGCCCTTGTGGTCTCTTCCAGCTCTATGAGTCTATGATTCTATGGCCTCACAAAGGATGGAGACAGACTGGATTGCAAAGGAAGTGTCTTTTGTGTTGCAAATGGATGTTAAATTTCCTGGACTTTGAGAATCTTCCAGTTGCCACATGGCCAGAAGAAGGAGGTGCCAACTTCCATGAGATACCCCTCGATACCTTCAGAACTAAGAATAAAAACAGAAAAATGCAGACCTATAACTAACATCTTCCATTTTTTCCCTCCTGCATGGTTTTTAACACCTTGCCTGATGAAGGAACCAGTGGAGCTTCAAAAGCTTGAAACATGTATGTTATGCATTTTGGTTGACCCAATAATGGTATCACTGGTGGATTTTTAATAAAGTTTTAGCTAGTATTCTTTAACTTAGTTGCTTTGGGTTCAGTATTGGGAGAAAGACAGGATATTAAGCAAATAATTAATTATTGCCCAAACACTTCCCCTCCGTTGGACTCCTGCTTAAAAGAAACACCACCAGAGAAAGCATGGAAAGAAACTGTTTTCCGAATGGCAGCCACACAACAATGCCTTAAAATCACCCACCAATCTTTACTCTCTCTCCATTTGATGCATCTACCTAGTTATTATTAGTCGGGAAAGAGAGAGAGAGCAGCCAGAGAGCCAGAGATTCCAGTTTAGCAAGTCCAGGTCACAATTAGAGTTTCAGTGTTGAGCAAATGCATCCTCTAAATAACATCTTATTTTATTACAAATAAGCCATGACTCAAGGCTGCTCACAACAGAATTAAAGAAGGAACATTAAAAAACAAAAACAAATAGATTTTATATTAATTTTAATATAAAAAAATTAAATAGAAAAAAACCCAATTAAACCAATTGTATTATTACAACACAACTGAAATAAAGGCAATTTAAAAACAAATCTTTATAGTACCCATCCATTAAGAGCTCCTTCCTCAGCAAACAGTCAATTGCCACAAGTCCATCTGCACATAAAGGTCTTTGCTTGCTTACAAAAAAAAAAAAAAATCAACAACAGGAAGAGGGCCAATTTCTCACAACTTTGGAGAAGTGATTGAAAAGCTATTATTATTATTATTATTATTATTATTGTTGTTGTGCTGTAAATTTACACAGTGCTGTACATACAATCTTAATTAGATGGTACTTTCTATGTTGGGGAGCTGGGAGAAATGTTCTCTGGGTTTTAGACTAAAATTTAAACAAGGTGCTGAGGCTTATCTCCAAAAAGTTGCCATACCTTGGACAGCTCCTTCACAATTTGGAATAAGCCCATAAGCATTCATTGCTGCAATAACATGGAAACCATCAAACACCCACAGTTGAGAAGGCCTTTTTTCACATCTCCATCAAACAAGCCTCTAATGAGGCTACATCCAAACTGCAGAAATAATCCTCTTTGACAGCACTTTAACTGCCATGGCTCAATGCTATGGAATTCTGGGAAATTAAGTTTTGTGGGATATTTAGCCTTTTCTGTCAGGGAGCTCTTGTGCAACTAACTACAAATCCCAGGATTCCATAGGATCAAGCCATAGCAGCTAAAGTGCTGTCAAACAGGATTATTTCTGCCATGTATATGCAGCCAGAGAGAAGAACCTCCCCTGAAGTCCTCAAAGCCTAAGCAGAGGGGAGGACCCAATTCTTCAAATAGTCATAACAAGCACTTTAATTTTTGCTCAGAAGCACTGGCAGACTAAGGGGTAAAACAGGCATCAGGGTGGAGTGGGGATATGGTGACTGCACGACGCACACCCCTGTGCTGTTCCCACACCAGTTTCATGCTGCCCACCTGCCTGCATTGTGGGCAGCATCACAGCGCTCTTTTGGCACAGCAATCAGATGACACACACCAAAAAGACTGCCAGAAAGTGCTGCCACAGCAGCAAAGACGCCTTTTTTGCCAACTATAAAAGGAGTGGCATTTTGCCATTTCTTTTAGAAAGTGCAAGTTCAGGACTGTGACATGAAGAAGCAGGATTCCACTCTATTGGGGTGGTCTGTTTTGCCCCTACGTGATGAGGAAGTGCATGTCCAAGTGAAACGCCTTCTTCTCCTTCACCACCACCACCACTCCAAACAGTGTGAGAACAATGCAAGTTTCTAATTGTATTGCACTTTGGAGGGGGCAGGAAATATTAATCCAAGGAACATGGAGGTGCAGCGAGTTCTATAAGGCAACAGAGCAGACCTTAAAGATCTGTATTGAGTTTATCACATGGGAAGAATTTCTCTCAATTTCGAAAGAAATGGCAGTGAGGCCAGTTTGGAATTAAGTAAATTCGCTAGTTCAGCGAATTTACATGATTGCGTATTGACACTGCATTGCATTCAGAACTGCCTGAAATTGCCTCCCAGTGCCCGAAATTGCATGTGATAGTTTCTCACGCAATCACACAAAACCCCATGATTGCGTTCGGAAGGACTTCCCTTTGCCCAAAAATGTGTGTGATCAGCTTTCACGCAATCACGTAAAACCCCATGATTGCATTCAGATTGACATTGATTATACTTCCAATTCCCTTCGTGTGATAAACTCCTATGTAATTAGTGTTACCAGCCCAAGTCCATCCCAAGCCCTAACATTCTAGCACCAAAATTTAAGATATAGGGATGACTTCCCTTCCCAACCTTGTGATGTCCCACAAAGGTGGGACCTGGTTATATTGCAAATAAGATGTCACAAGGGGCATCTCCTAGTGATGTCATTAAGGCCAATACTTTAAGCATCAGCCACAGCTGCAAAGAACATGCCATTCAAATTAAAAAAAATACCAAGTCTAACAAGTTATACACAAACATTTTAAAGACAGCATTCTCACCTTGAAATTCCTCACCCTGGGTACTGGAGAAGAACAGCCAGCTCCTAAGACTTGGAACTAGGCTGTAAGATCTAGCAACCCTCTATGGAACATAAAGGAAACTTCCTCCTGACTATTGCCAACCCAGTTTAGATCTCCTTTGATTTCTAAGCAATTTCTTTACAATGGTATCATTATTATTTGGGCCTAACATATTACATGAAATCCTTTTGGTTTTTCCCAGCTAGAGAAAACCCACTGAATGAATTATTGAATGGTGAGTTAATACATAGATTAATCCAGTGGAATCAATTGATCCACTCTACTCAGAAGCAACAATAGGATTTTGGCCGTCTGTTCCTTTGTATTCTGTTGCAGTCCTCTGTTTTCACTATGCCCCAAGCTTAGAAGAACAGGAGGAACAGTGACGTTTTTATTCAGTTACCGTTCCACAATTTTTCTACACTGCAGAATTCAAGACAGAGCACGAATCTCTTGATATTCAACCCAGCCCCCTGGAGCTTCTGTTTTAGAAGAACGATGGGAAATTTTTATAAGTTTACTCTCTTGAGAGTAGTGTTATGACTCTTGCCTTCAATATTATTTTCTCCTAACTTGCTTGGTAAATCTGGAGAAAGGTGACAGGGAACTTGCTCATTCCACAAATGTTAATAATTCAAGAACTCGGTGCCACCCTATGGGTTATTCTCATTGGCATGCTGGCTTCAGTCCTGTCTGGATCAATAACATAACAGAGGAAGAGGAAGGAAAATGTTCACATATGAGATTTTTAAAAGGGGTGCTGGGGTGGAGGTAAGTATGCTTCTTTTATGAGCACCTCCTGCCTTTATTAACAGTAGCATACTGTAGTTGTATATGTACTTGCAATGCCACCTAGTGGACATAATTAACATTGAACATTGTATAATAAAGTGGTTAATTAACTGAAAAATGTATTGTTTTTAATGTAAATAAAATTTATTTAAAAATAAAAAATAAAAAAATCCATTTAATGAACACGCACATGCACATTTCAAAGTAGCTGTGTTAAGTAAACTCTTGCATCATAAAAAGGAAAAAAGGGGGGAAAGAAAGGTGGCAGCAACCTCTAAAGCTAACTGGTTTTTATTTTCACATGAGTTCCATGGTTATAAACCCACTTCTTGAGATGCAAAGCCGAATACCATTTCTTTGGTACTGCATCCAAAGTTGTTTATTTATATACATTGAAGCTTGTGCACATGCTTGTGGCACTTTTTAAAAAAATAATTAACAGATTTATTGAGACAAAATTTTTCACAGAGTAGAGTCCACTTTGTTGAATCATTAAAGTGTATAATTTACTGGTGTCCATATCATATGGGTCATAGATATTCATCAACCTAGTCTACAAAAGCTTATGCTACAACTTCCTTTGCTTGATTAGTCTCAAAGGTGTTACATGATCCCTCTCTGAACTCCAATAAAGTCTTAGAATCATAGAGTTGGAAGAGGCCTTATGGGCCACCAATCCAATCTCCTGCTAAATGTGGAATTTCTGGCTAGAACATCCCCAGAGGTAACTCTACATGGGGCTACCCTCGTACTTTGTCCAGAAACTGCAACTGGTACAGAATATGGCAGCCAGAAAAATATCAGGAACATCCAGGAGGGATCATATTACCCCGGTATTAAGATCCCTCCACTGGTTGCCAATTAGTTTCCAGACCCAGTACAAGGTGTTGGTTATCACCTTTAAAGCCCTAAGTGGCTTGGGTCCAAGCTATCTCTGGGACCTCCTTCTCCCATACAGTCCTCCCCATGCACTCCGGTCCTCCAGGAGGAATCTGCAATAGTCACAAAAATCTAGACTTTCGACCACCTCCCAGAGGACCTTTTCTGCTGTTGCCCCCCAGAGTATGGAAAGGTCTGCCAGACGAGATCTGTCAACTGACATCTTTAGACAGTTTTTAAAAAGTTGTCAAGACAGATCTTTTCCAGCAGGCCTTTCCTGATTAGACCGTCCCAGCCTCAGAAACTATTTTTTCTTGAGAGGCTTTAGAGTTCCCTTCAGCCAAGACCCTATGATGCTGTATCCCCCCCCCCCCCCCAAAAAAAAAACATGTCTCTGTTGGCGCAGGAACTGCATTTGTAATTGAATAGGATTTTAGAATGATCTCAACCATCAGAAGACTTCCTGGAGTGTGGAGCAAGATTTCATGCCAGCTCTCATCAAATCTTGCAGGATTTCACACTCTTGGAGATTTTGAGTGAGATTTGGCCAGCATATTAAAGTGTTCAACTATTTTGGTTTCAAGTGTTCATACAAGCAGGCTGTGAAGCTTACGTCTCCTCATGACCTGCCTGGGTAGATCTGTGACTACAGGTGAGTAACCATAAGAGTGGACGTGGTTGGATGTATGGGTGTAAGGGTCCAGCTGTTGCAGGATGGGATTTCTGGCTGCTGGAGTCCTGTTGCCAAAGTCTTTTCAGAGTTAGCCAACAGGCATAGCTGGCTCTAATGCATGGCACCTGGAGTAGCTGGAGGTACAGCCTTTTCAGGGTTGCATTGACCTCTCAGCCCTTTCCACAGCAACACAGTTTTCTGTGCTGCTTGTAGCTCCTCTCTTTGCATTTTGCCTTGTTAGCTTTGCTGTGTTCAGACCTGGTCCATTTCCTGCCTCTGGCCTCTTGGATTTGTGGAGATTGGCCTTGTTGTGTTTAGACCTGGTCTGCTCCCTGGCTCTGGCTTTTGCCTTTGGCCCATTGGACTCTTGGAACTCAGCCTTGTTGTGCTTATACCTGGGCTGTTTTCTGACAATTTGCCTCTACCATTAGACAGGCCATCTTGGAACCCAGGCCACCCATGCCTCAGACTGACAGGGGGGAACCAAGTGAGGTTATTGGTGGGGGGAGACCTGGTCATCACCAGCAAGGTGGCCGCGGATAGCTTCAAACTGTTAGATCTGGTCCTACCCTCTGGGGTAACAGAGAATAGGTCTGCCCCCTGCTTTCTGTTATAGCCCTTCAGGTATTTAGAGTGCAATCAATCTTCTCTTCACCAAGCTGAACATGCACACACATCTACATTTCCACTTCAGATGAGGGGAACTTCAGTGTGAATAGGTCCTGCTCTGGAGGGAAAACCCTGCACACAAGAAAGCAAACATGTAGGGGAGAGAGCTAGACTAGGACACCTCTCCCTAACATGTTAGCTTGCTATGGACAGCATACCAATCCAGGAGCTGTATGCTACCACAGCCCAAACCACATTCTAAAATGGCACAATCCAGGAATAATATTAACCCTATGTGGAAACAAGGTTTCAGTCACAGCTCTTCACAGAGAAACATAACAAGGCTGGGGAGAGTGTTACCTTTTTTGATGGTGGTAAAATACTCTGAATCCGACATCTTGGTGTCTGCTTCACTGTGCTGGTGGTGAATCCGTTGCTTCTGCTTCTCTCCATCTATGACCACTTCTTCCATTCTTGGCTCCAATCCCAGCAGAAGTGGAGTATCAGATCGGTGTCCATTTATGCTTTGGCAAAGAAATGGTTTGTCCTTATGTAGTCTGCGGAAGGGCATAGGTAGTAATGCTATATATCACATTGAAGTATAGCATTGAGTGACTTCATTAATCAACTTATGTATAACTCACAATGCATAACACATAACTCATGACACATTGATCATAACATTAATCATAACTCTTTAGCCCTTCCACCTAACCTATAATTTTTCAGGCTTCTTGTTCAAGGATGCCTATATGATATATGACATTTTCATACAAATTGGCCCCAAACCTGGAAAGGAAGCAACCCTGAAGGGAAGCAAATTATTCCTCCCAAAATTTAACAATCAACCCCTACTAACAGAAACTCTAAACCTATCTTTTTTGAAAATTTCCAAATTCTGGTTTGTCTCTTAACTATGGCCCTCTCTGGTACTTTCCACAGCAACTGTGCACAAAAAAAAAAATCAATAAGGAGATGTGATCCCACTTATTTTTTTAAAATCTCCAAACTTTAAAGCAGATGTGGAGGAAATATGGACTTAAAGATGTTTGTGGACAGCAGTTCCTAACATTCCTTGGCATTTACTATTCTGGCTAGGCCTGATAGGATTTGCAGTACAAGAATATTTGGAAGAACTCACTTTGCCCAAAGCTGTTGCTTTTGTGCAAAGTTTGTTGCACTTATTCTTCTTAGTAGTCTTGATCCACTCACAAGGGACACCTGTTCCTCCAAATTCCTTCCAGTTGTGCAACTAAATTAAAAGTAATTAGCAATTCCCTTGAGGGTGAAAAAATAAGAAGAACTTATACTAGTTGTTGTGTGCTTCAAGTCATTTCCAGTTTACGGTGTCTCTAAGGCAAACCTATCATAGGGTTTTCTGAGGCTAAGAATTTGTGACTTGCCCAAGGTCTCCCAGTGGATTTCCAAGGCTAAGCAGGGATTCCAACCATTGTTCCCAGAGCTGCAGTTCAACACTCAAACCACTATGCCATGCTGACCCAGAAGTTATAGATACATTGCAAAAATAAAACAAAACATGGAGTTGAAGAAAGCAATATATTATTCACTGCTAAAAAATTCATTTCTAGGACCCAAATGGTGTTGGACACAGCCTAATAATGGCCTGGTACAGACTGGCACAAAGTGCCGGCCTGGGGCTAATTTTAGGGCTCGGGAATGCAAAGCATCTGCATACTTCTAAACCCTACTGCACACCCCTGGCACCATCATGGCTTGCCCCCTTCCACACGTGCGACTCAGCCTCCAAACGGCAGCATGCCATGTGTACATCATCAGTGCATGCAAGGGCACCAATGGCACCCTGGCGCATCCCAGAAAGAATTATTCCGTGAAGGGGCAAGGTTTTCTCTTTTATGCTTTTTACAATGACTGAAGTCTTAAAGCTAGATAAAACCATCATAAAACTTGTTTGGCTGTCTAGTTCAGCCTTTGCTACTTTTTAAAGTCTTTGTATTCTTTTAACACTTCCTTAAAAATAATAGTTGCCTCATATGCATAAACATTCAGAGTGCACAGGCATAGGTCATTTTCTGGCATAACATAATTTTCAGTAGCTTATAACCTTCAAGGCTGGAACTTAATCATGAAAACTACTACAGAATTTCAACCAGATTCTTTAATAAAGCAAAGAAGTGTTAATAAAAGATAAGGAAATGTTGCAGTGCATTGCTGTGACTAATCTCTTAAGCACTTTAACTCCTCTGGTAACATTTCTTCTATGCTCTAAAATATCAATCACCAATTTGTACTTAATTTCATTATTACAGCAAATGAATTACCCACACCAATAAATTAAAAGGTCACAAATCACTCTCTCCCACTCCCAATACCACCTCTTTAGAAATATCTCTCCCTCTCTCTCTGAAGAACCCTACATTGTATCTTCACTTGAAGCATTTCCATTTTTTAATATAAGTTTTGAAGTGAATCACTGTTCTTTTCTTGGGTCCCATGTAGGAGAAAATCAGGATATTAATTCATTTTCTGTGACTCCATCTTGACCAGCATGACCTTAAATCATGATTTTAACTGCTCTGCACAGAACAAATTCAAACCATGACAAACCCATTGGTAATTGCCTCCATGCTCTTGGCACCTGATACAGGTACAGTAATATCTCAGTACCTCATGCAGGTTAGCTGCAGAGGATAAAATGTTGGACTAGGATTTACAAAACCTGGATTCTAGTTCCTTACAACTATGAAACCCAGTGGGTGACATTTGGCCAGTCACACACACTACAGCTAACCTACCTTGCCTCACAGACTAGTTGTGGAGAGATCCCCAGACCCCCAGGGAGGAAGAACAAGATAAAACACAGTACAACAGCTATAATAATAATAATCACTCCAGTTCCTACTTCTCAATAAGTAGATAGCTGCTTTACATTTACCAAATAATTCAGCTAACTCAAATAAGAATGCAGTTGAGATGGCACTATGACCAATTTGGGGTTTTAACCATAGAGCAACAATTCTTCAGTGACAGACAAACAAACTGCTGCAATAATGTTTGAACTGGCACAGAGATTTGAACTTCTGTCAGGAGGTTTTATTTCAGGCTAGCTTGTGAAATTCTGCCATGCATGTTCTTTGAAAGTCCTTAGGAACTCCTTACTGTTGTATTTTCCTGAAGGATACAAGTATTTTGATTTTGTGTGCTTAACAGGTTTTTTTTTTTAAATAACTCAAGTTCTTTATGCATTGAGTATGGGATGTGCAAGTCCTTCAGCTACTAACACAAATTTAATCTGGTTTCTAATCTCAGCATGAAGTAGATCACATTGTTCATGTCTGCTATATAGTTTGTTTATGCTAAGCACAGTTTGTTTATGCTAAACTATATAGTTTGTTTATGCTAAACATATATTTATGTTTATGCTAAACATAAGAATTTTTAGGAGGGAACCAGTTAGCAACCTTAGATACTAACATGGTCCAGTACCCATGGATTCAAACCCAGAGTTTTAAAAGTGAAGCTTTCAGATCCCTGGACCAAATGGGTGAATGTCAGTTTTGGTTTTCTCCATATCTGAAATTGTGTCACTCAAATTCATTCTATTCTGAATATCAGGGCAGTTGCAAATTTTAGGAAATGCTTGTAAATATTGAAATGAAAGAAAATTTCCCCCATCACTATTAGCAGGGAAGTCCAGCAGTTTTAGTCTATCTCCTCATCCCTCATCAAAATGGCATACATGTAATGTAAAACAATCATAGGAGAAGTAAGAAAAATCCAGCATATTTCCTTATTAGCTCAGTTTATTTCCTAAGACCTGCTAGCCAGGGATGGGCAGGAACAGGGTATTCCCTCTTTCTCTCTGTCCTCATTGCGATCTTATTCTTAATCATGGTGAAAGCCCACCACAAAGGTAGGGAGATTAGCTCCAAGTGGGCAAGTTGCTCCAACAGTCGCTGGAGCTGAACTGAAGCATGTTATACTGCTTCACTCCATTCCTTCCCACCAGATAGGATGCCTTAGAGAAAACCTCTCTGTCCTTCAGAATGGTGTTTGTGTCCTTTTTAGATGCTGGTGTTGCACACACAGCTAGTGTTAACATATCAGATCCCAGGATCAACATTCTGTCCCATATTAGGAAGGTGCCAAGGTTATGATGGGCATGGAGGCCTCATCAGTTCCAGAGTGCATGGAATCACTGACTCTCTGAGGTCAAGTATGGCCAACTCTGTGGTGTCAGACCTCTCTCATTCAGGTTTAGCTGGGTCAAGGTATGGAGACCCAGGCCTGATAACTCCACCATTGTTCCTCAGACTATGAATGTGTCCAAACCACTACTAGATTCTTAGGACTTGCCAGCTGCTCCCAATGGGAGGGAATAAAAATATAGTGGGCCCATCACATTTGCTGGGTATAGGGGCACAGGACCCCCATGAACTCTATGGTCAACATCTGCCAGCCAATGACAGTGATGAACAATGCTGCTTGAAATGTGGGGGTGGCCAGTCTGTGTTGAGGGGTTAATATGAAATTTATTATTATTATGAAACTTTGTTTATAAAGTGTTGTAGGTTTACACAATGCTGTACATAAAATAGAATAAAATAAAAATAAAATGGGCCTGCCAGTGGCATACATTCTAGACAATGGAATATAATACAAAATACACAATATCATTTAACAAAAATATACAAACAGATTAAAATAAACATAGAATATCAATCAAATAATGTTTGGGAATGCTTCCCTGAACAGAATGGTCTTTAACTCAGTTTTAAATCTGGGTAAAAAGGAGATGAACCGTGCTTGAGAGCGAAGGAGGTTCCAAGAGTGAGGAGCAGCCAAAGAAAAGGGGTGGATCTGAGCTGGAGAAGTAGAAAACTTTGGCTGGGACAACAGTCCTTGGTTGTGAGAATGAAGTGGGAAGGCAGCATTCCTGCCTGATTTCATACTGAGCCAACATGTGAGTGCCACAGTTGGCTAGCAGGTCTCAGGAAATAAGCTTCTTGAGTGAGTTGGGTGGATTCTCCTGGAATCCCAGAAACAATGGGATTCCCACCTGGTTGTTGGTTTTAACTTCAGAGTTACAAAAGAAATATTTTTGGTTGGTGGAAGTGACATTGATTTAATCAAGCAGTAATAAGATCAGGACATCCCCAGGAAGGTTGGTTAGGATTGGGTGTGGGAAAATACAATGGGGATAGCAGAAAGATTGACTCACTGCTTTTGATTTGAAAAAAACCTTTGTCTGTGACCTTCAAGAGGAATTACACAAGGTAGAGGGTGGAAAGCCACAATATTCACAGCCATAAAGTTACAAGGGTTATTTCCACATGCCCTTAGGTCTGTGACCAGTCATTAGAAGTTCACTTAAAAGTCATCTGACTTTTCCAGGTTCATGCTTATGGCCGCTCTTTAACTGCTATAATAATAAAATAAAATATTTGTACCCAAAAATAATACAGGTTATGCTAACAAGGTCAATGTGAATAAATCATGGAAGGGAAAAAACCCCAACTGGACTTTATATTTGATCTGCTATGAAATAGTCACAATATTCAATGCTATAGGGCATTTTTAAAATAATCCAGGGAGCAAAACCTACAAAACCTATAAGCTACATGTAGCAGAAGTCCTTTACTAAAGCATATTTTACTAAAGCCGAAGCCAGGTTTGGGAATACAACTCCCAGTCCATGATGGAGTCACACTCTACTCGAAAGACTCTGTTCGCAGCCTGGGGGTGCTTCTTGACTCGTCGCTTCACATGACAAGTCAGGTGAATGCAATAGTCAGGAGTGCCTGCTTTGGCTGATACGCCAGCTGCTCCCTTTCCTGGAGATGAGAGACCTGAAAACTGTGGTACATGCTCTGGTAAACTCTCGCCTGGACTACTGTAATGTACTCTACATGGGGCTAACTTGGAAACTGCAGTTATTTTAAAACATGGCAGCCAGGTTAGTTACTGGAACATCTAGGAGAGAGCATATAACACCAGTGCTTAAAGCTCTCCACTGGCTGCCAATTAGTTTCCAGGCTCAGTACAGGGTGTTGGTTTTAACCTTTAAAGCCCTGCATGGCTTGGGCCCATCCTATCTCTGGGACCGCCTCTTCCTGTATGATTCCCCCCCCCCCCCCCCCGCACACTCCAGTCCTCTGGGAGGAATCTGCTACAGTCCTTGAAGACCAGACTGACACAAACCTCCCAGAGGGCCTTTTCAGCTATAGCCCCCAAGCTGTGGAATGACCTGCCGGATGAATTGCATCTTATTACATCTGTTGATGGCTTTAAAAAAAGCCTTTAAGACGTATCTCTTCCGGCAGGCCTTCCCAGATAGTATCTAATTTCCCGGCTCCATATCTATTGCCGGCTCTTTCTCTTAGCTCCTTTTCTCCCCTTCAAAATCATTTTATGCAGCTTCTGGCAGTTACTTCTAAATGTTTTATTTGTATTATGTTTTTAATTTTTAGCTATTTAATTCTATTTTAAGGGGTGGGTGAGGGGGGTGGGATTGTTGTATTTTAACCTGTGATACTTTTACCATGTTGTACCCGACCCCGATTGCCAGTTCAGATGGGTGGGCTATAAATAATAATAATAATAATAATAATAATAATAATAATAGTATACTAGTAGTACATCTGACCCAATCAAGTATGCATTTATTATCTGTGTATTTTCATAATAATTTTGATATGTTGAGAATGGAAAGTATGGTCCAGTTCAGACAACTGATGTGAGAGAAATATTTTTTTTTGTCTCAATCTATATTTCTCATGGCAAATAAGACTTCCTATGTGACTTCCACAGGTTTAGGGAAATCAATTATCCTACCAGCTAGAAACTTCTCATTCTAACTCTAGTGTGATTATTTTCACTCTGCTTAATGTCCATTTAAATTACAAACTTCAGATATAAAACAGGGTGGGGGGAGTCATGTAGAGAGCTAGCTAACAAGAATATTTAACTACAGGAAGTGGTAGGTATAAAATGGCAACACGGGATAGGAATTGGAGAGGTCCCCAGTTCAAATTCTTGTGAGTGATGTTGTTAAAAGTAATTAAGAAACAGATTGCCAGGCACTTGAAATTAAGCTCTAAGACAAGTTCTAACTGGTAATATAATTGCTTTTTCTTAACTGGTAGAAATGACATACGGTGTCTGATTCTTGTTGAAAATTACAGAGAGAAGAAAAAGTTTGGTTTCACTAAGCAAACTCACAGCCTGAATGGAAAACTTCCTGACCAGTTTACTGCTTTTCTGTTAGAAATATCCAAATAGTACAAACAGTAAAATTAACATAAGCAATAAATATAAAGAAGCGTGATAAAACATCCAAGTGAATAAAATTATGCATAAACATATACAATGTTGTTTTGGATACTGAATATTTAGTCAAACTCTTCACAGTATTAAAAACACTCTATTAATTCATTATTAAGCAATGTGTCAGGCACAGTGCTCTGCTGCTTTATAGTCACTGATCATATAAATAGAAAAGATCTTTTACTCGGCAAGGATATAGCTGATGCCTGTGGTAGTTTTACAAATAAATACACTCTAAGACTATTGCTGACTAGTTAAGAACTATTAAACTACTATTGTAATAGTCTTTATAACCCAAGGACTATTGGAAGGCTGGAACGTGGGTAAGAGGTTAATGTATCTCCTTAAGCTATGCAGCCTTCACTATATAGCAAAGGCTCAGCTTGTATTTAATAATCCATTACAAAGCCAAGGACCTTGATTCTTGCAGCTCATTAATCCTGTGTGTAGAAACACAGAAGTGTATGTGTGGACGCAGCTCAAGAAGGTGGAATGAATGAGCAAGTATATGGCAGCTAATATATTGCCTTAATGGGGCATACAAGATCTCCGTTTCTTAATTAGCAGCAAAAGTTGCTGTGAAATTAAAGTTTAAAAGACTATATATACCAGAATGGACACTCCAGTGTTACGTCTTTGCTCATCTCTGGCAACTGTGTATCCATTTTCATCTTATAAAACTGAAAATTTCTTTACACACTCCAATATAAATGATGTTTAAAAATGTTGCTCTCATCCTCCTCACTGTCTTTTATTTCTACCCCCTTTTCTCAGAGAAAAAGGTCCTCAGGGAAAATATAATTGTTGAGATTTTTAAAGCAGACACAGCTATTATTATGCTTAATGAGAAGTGCAGAGTTAAATCCTTCTCTGGTGAGTTTGAAACATTTCAGCTGTTGTCTTTCCTTATGTTTTGCAAAATACAGGACACACTTGGGAACACAACACTAATGGTAAGACTGCAAATGGTATTGCCCATTTCTGTAAAAATTATACCATTTTTTTTCTACAAAACAAACAGATGTAGATACCTCTAGAGGCATTTACTAGTTTAAAATGCTAATATCTTCTTTCATGTGCTTATATTAGGTATATTCTTTTTGTAAGGATAGTAGAGGTTAGTTTATTGAAAGTATCTGTATTTTGCAGAGGGATAACAATTATGATATTTGTTATTGGAATGACAGTATTTCTAGATTGCTCATGGACTCTACCTCCAATTTATCCTTCAGTCATGGTCAGTGTTGGCTCCTGGGTTCCTTGAACACACAAAACTGCTTTCTGTGGTCCAGCTATAACACACCTCTATCCACATGGATGTTGACACTTCTGAAGAGTCAAATGTTTAAGCTTTTTGGATTTAATTTTCCTGTAATCTCATTGTCTACAGACTCATCCTCAACTATTTCTACTGCATATCCCTACAATTCTGAAAAATGCTTAATGCATGTGAAGTGAACTATAGTCCTCCAAAGCTTATACTACAATATTAATTAACAAACTGTTGTTTTTTCCTTCAAGAGAGTAATGCCATAATTTGTTGTTGGAATGTTTTATTGAGTTTGGGTATGCATCACACATCATCCACTTTAAGGAGATGTATAAATAATTCATCCAGCTTCTCTGTCTCCCCACCCTTATTTAACCATCTTTTCTTTTCTAATAGTCCAACTGACTCTGTCTGGTTTCCTATTTTGTTGATTAAGTTCTTTAGTAATACCATCCTTGAATATTATTTTTCCCTCTAATCAGCTGACCTGTTTTTTTCAGAGTTCATGATCCTTTTTTGTTTTTCACATTTGGTAAGACTTAAATAGTATAAAGAAAGCCTTCTTGCATTGCTTTGGTGCTGCTCATTATCAATATTTTTATCTTCTTGCTTGTTACATTTTCTAATTTCATGTTTGCTCTGCTTCTAGTGTCATTGTTTCAAATCACTTCTAAGAATCTTGAAAAGGGCTGACAGGCTTGACTTCTCTTATCAACTTCCTTTCCACTAATTCTTTAGTTCCCTCTTTTGAAAAAACATCTGACTATCTCAGACTTTTCTTAACACCTTCATAATGACATCTAGTGCATTTGACAGTTGTATTATCATGGCTAACAGTGTTCAACGACAACCCATCTTTCATCGGGTTCTGGACATCACTCAAGATTAAGTCCAAGGTTGCCTTCTTTGTGGGCAGTTTCCATGGATGACTGAAGTCAGACTTGTTTAGCTAAGTAGAAGTATTGTGAAGTGAAAGACTTTCATGGCTGGCATTCATAGTTTTTTGTGGGTTTTTTGGGCTATGAAGTCATATTCTAGAAGAGTTTATTCCTGATGTTTCATAAGCAGCTGTGTCTGGCATCTTCAGAGAATGCAGGTATGGAAGAGAGTGGGGCATATATACTGTTGGTTGAAAGAAAGTGATTTACATGTTAATCTGTGTATTGTTCTGTTGTTGAATGGCAAGGCCTCAGGATGTCTATTTAAATAATGACCCATTGTCTGCTTTCTGCTGTCTGCTTTCAGGGAAACCTCCCTGATCCTGGGTGGTTTTCCTTTGCATTTGTTGAGTCTTGATTTTGTTTTTCAGGATTGGTAGCCAAACTTTGTTTACTTTAAAAGGGTTTCTTCTTTCCTGTTGAAATGGTCCAGGTCCTCTCAACCAACAGTATATACCCTGCTCTCTTTCAGGCCAGCATTCTCTGAAGATCCCAGCTACAGCTGCTTGCAAAACATCAGGAATAAACTCTTCATAGCCTGAAAAACCCACAAAAACTATAGAACTGTTGTCTTTGTTATGACTCACACATGCATTTAACCAAATGCTCTGAAAATTGTTGAAGTCATCATAACACATGCCCTTGGTGGTAATAGTGGCCTGCATTCTTTAGATTAGTCCCAATTAGAGTAAATTACTGAATGACTTATGGAAAGTTATGTCAACATTACTTCACTGTGTCTATTCTAGTTGAGATTAATAGAATTCAGTCCCGATTACTAAATTACTTTTTGGGTCTTGTATCAGCATGAATAATTCCGTGGAAGGGTTCATTCCCCTTACATTTTCTGGTTTATTGGACTCTCTTGAGTCACAAATGCACATACTCATCTCCACTACAGTACTCAAATTCAAAACTGGAGACTCCAGTAAAGAAAAGGTGATAAATCTTTTTACTGCCCTCTACTGTCATGGTGGAAACTATCCTCATCCTCCCCATAGCTTAATGCCTCCCCTTGACTGTTGCTGCCATCAAGCCAACTTTGACTAATGGCAACCCTATGAAGAGACTCTATGAAGAAACCCTCATGAAACTCTACCTTCAACAACCCTGCTCAGGTCTTGCAGACTCAAGGCTGTGGATTCCTTGATTGAGTGTACATTTAAGGAATCTTTCCCACCTACAACCTGATTTTGATGGCAGGTAATGTGTATTATCTGTACTGTTTTATAAGCTGGTTTAGAGTTATTTTAATATGTCATTAATTTTATTATTTCCTCCTGCTGGTTTTTAGATTGTACGCCATCAGCAGGCTTTTATCTGTATTTCAGTTGTTTCACTGTGTAAAGTGTGATGTGAATTTAACGTCAGAAACAAACTCTTCTAGAACATAGCAATATAGCCTGAAAAATCCACAAAAAACTATGGATGCCAACCATGGAAGTCTTCCATTTCAAATATATCAATAAACTTTAACAACAACAACAACAACAATCTGTAATATGTTCTTCTCATTTTCTTACTGCTACCTTACCGAGATTTTCTGGCCACACTATAAATTCTCATAAATGCAAGGTTGTATTTCTAATATGCATTGCATTTTATTCTATCACATGAATAAAGACCAGCTTCAAGACCATTTTTCGGGTCCTCAAAGACCCAAGTAGCCCTCAAAAAGTGTCCCCATTGCACATTAAGCCTTAGTCAAAAATGTGGGGGGAAAGGCAAAATGTAGATTAATTAAAAAAAAAAAAACTTGCTGTGGCTGACAGGTGACTTGAAAGCACATACCCACAAAGGTTGTGACATTTTTGGCCTCCAAAAGAAAAAGTCTTTTTTTTTTAAAGGAAGCAAATTTCTGGTTCACTTCCTGGTTTGTTTTTTTGTTTTGATTTTTTAATGTCCTCTTCTGAGCTGCATGGAATTCCCTCCTGTGTTCTAGCCACCAGCTGAAAATGCATTCATTTGTGCAAACATTCAGGGTGATGGCAATTTCTACATTTCTTTAGTTACTGATGGTTTAGTTGTGGTGGTAGTTATGGTGGTGTGTGTAAACACATACTTTTTCCTGCTATATATCTGAGGTGGAGGAGCACAGTAAATGAATATACCTCATAGAATCCTTACTTGCTTTTAAAAAACATAGGTTAGCATTGTCTCTTACTATATCTTCAGCCACAGAATTTTTTTAAAAAAAAATCACCCAGACTGTCTTTGCCCCTTTGTTGGCAACTCAAGTTTAACACAGATTGGGGAAGATGAAGTCTTTTTATGTCAACTACCTCTCACAGCTTGCTCCGAGAAAAGCCATGAGTTGTGACATGCCTGTTCAGTCACAGCATCAGAAATCGATGGCAATTACCAGCCAACTCTCTTCCTTGCCTACTGCCATTAACTGCTGTACTGCTGCTGCTTTATGAAAGCCTCTTTCATTCTTTGAGAACCAAGGATATATATAAAACATATCACGAATATTTCTTCAACTTTAGGTTACCCTTCAACAGACGCTGGTACATGATGACCATTTATTAAATGCTTCAACGTATTCCATACTAAGTGGTTTTAGTTCTGGTATTCAGTACCTACATTTTAAATAGAAGTATCACTCTCGTCTCCTTCTTAATAACTCCCAAAATTAAAGGTCCATCGCAACGGTAACTGAAAGCAGTTTCTTCTTACATGAGGAACAGAGCTCAAGCCAGTTTAACAAAATGTTATGAGCAAAATTGAATTACACACGGACCAAAATATTAAAAGGTGCTTAGTTCGACATCTTGAATGTAAGCATATTTGGAAGGTGACGGACTTTTTACATGGAAGGGAACCTAGCAGTACAGAAACTGTCAATAAAAATTAGGTTTTACAAGAGCCATTGCCAGGAATGGTGTTTTCATTTCTTCTTCAGCCTCAGGGAACTATTTCCTACTGAAATGTCTGTCTGAAAGAGCAAGTCTTGCCATTAGCAGATTTTTTGAATACAAAGGAATTCACAACTTGTCCAGAAAAACAAGGTAAAGAAGAGAAAACTTTTGCACAATTTGCCAACCTTCCTTTTTAAGATGGATCATAGAGAGGAGTAGCTATTTTCTTATAAGCACTAGCCAATATATTTGACAGATTTGTAAGGCAAATCTAAAAGACTTCCCTGGGAAAGTTTGTTTATAATTTTATTTTTGCATTGTTATTGCTCACACATAAAAACTGGAAACCAAATACCTATGTCAAAGGGTTTTTGAGAATGGACTTTTTCTGACAGTCTTTTTCATAATAGTTGCTAACAGGTGCTGCTCTGTTAAGGCTTGCTGCAGCAAGAACAACAAAAGTCAGATGATAGCATTACTCTCAGTTATGTGAATGTTTCCATATCTTCCATACCTGTGCAGTTATTGCTATTACAAAGAGGTAGGATGGATGAGATCCCCCTCCCAAGCCCAGCTCCATCCTTCATGAGCTATTTGTTGTGTCAGCTTCTGCCCCGATCTCATGTAACTAACCAGGCAGCCTCCTTTTCTGCACTAGCAATGAGCAGGATTTTGACCATAGAAGATAAAAAACAACGACATACTTTTTAAATGACCACTGGTCATTTTGTGAAATCTTCTAGTTGCTTCTAGTTACAAATGTATCTGTCTGTACATGGGTTTCTTCATGAGACTGACGTAATTTCTACTCCATACAGCTAAATCTGATGCCTTTCCACAGTTCTATCCATTTCACTCTGTTGCAGCAAAAACAAAGACTTCAACAAAGATCAACAAATTTTATTGTACAATAAGCTTTCACTGCACAATATTCCATGAAAATGTTTGTTATAACAAATTGGTTGGGCTCTATGATGCCACAGGATTCCATAGTTCTATGTGGTAAGACAATCTATGAGCTAGACTGAAGACCAGGCAAGGCACACAGGTCATTACATTAAGGCTCTTCTGTGGCAAACAGGTGTGCAATAGGAAACTAACCACAACTTGAATGATTTACCTAATGCACAAACAGTTACACTTGGAACAACATATGTAAATAAAAGATCACACCCAAAGCTATCAAGATGGAAAAATCTACTGCAACATCTCACTCAGCCTGTGTGTTAAAACTATCGTGAGGGGAAGGTTCCACTGCCTGGTACATATTTCCACCGAGTCCATATGGCATCTTTTGCACAGAACAGGGTAGACAGTCATGGAAGGCTTGGAAGGCTGAACCTGTCACATTTTCAGGTCCTCCATAGACTATCTACCATCGCCAAAATTGTACTGCCATTTACAGTTTTGGCCTGTTTGAAATCTTTTACATGTGCAGCAAGCCAAAGCCAGCAATATCATGGAGGCCTCTAGAGACATGATTCTCTTTTACCATTCTTTTGGACTTGGTAAGATTTTAGGACCACCCAATGCCCCCTGAGTTATACAATTCATGCCTGTGCCATAGAAATACTAGCCTCAGCTATACATAGGTCAGCCAAAAAAACAGAAAAGCTGAGAAAGATATTCCAAAAGCCCAGTATAACTATGAGGAATTGGATGGACCTGAAGAGCATATACAATGGATGGTGTCTGGGAGTACCTGATCCATCTTCATTCTCTGAAGAACACTTGACCAACTGTTGCAAAGATTTGACCATTGAACTGGAATCTTTCCAGATGTGACTACTATAAAACTCAGTTATACACTAGACAGGAAGGTTCAGTTTCTCTAGCTGTCTATTTGTATGACAAATAGCACCTTAGGTTTAGACACAGATGTGTAATTAAACTTACATGAGATTATGAGCAGGCTATTATTAATGAGTCAGTCACAATCAAAAGAAATTCTGAGTTGTTTATTAAAATAAAATTACTGTCCAGCTCTGTGCTTCTTACAAGAGATACGTAAGATGTTAAAATAGGGAAAGCAGTATAGTAACATTTTTCAAGGCCGTGCCTGTTTTCATAAGTAGAAATATAGAACAGCTACAGAATATTGCAATTCTATGTCAGCCCTTCATTGTTGCAAATATCATGCTAACTTTTTTAAAAAAATGTACAGGCAAGCCAATCAGTTAAAAATACATAACGTGACACTTAAATGTAAAGTAGGAGAATGAAGATGTCACGATGAAAGGACAGGTGCATGTCCTTAGGAAACAATTCATAGAGTTCTCTTTTAATCCTTTCCCCTGAAATAGGATAAAAATTCTACACATTAGTTATCAAATAGAATCCAGAGATGTAAGTGGAATGTTGTCCTTAATGCTAACTTGTAGAGCTGTACTCTTGTAAGTACAAGTAAATAAAATTTAGATATTTAATTGTAATATTCTAAATAAAGCCTTACGAAGAGCCATAGAATTAAAAACTACAAAATGAAATCCTCACTTAAAACCTTATCTTACATCAACAAACTAGGGGCTTAAAAATAAACTGCAGAAAGGCAGAATTCTGTTTAGTTGCCTTGTAGTAAAGAGCTGTGCTTTGCTTTCATGGAAAAGCCATACCAGCCCACATGCAACTATCTGTTTAGCCATGTCCATGTTACAGAAAAATCTCTACCCCTATCTTTACCCCTGCACAACATTCACAGCTTGACACTTCAGCACATGCAAAGTCATTCTGTCATTTATGAAGTTTACACTGAAAAGCATCCCCTTACATCCAGCATTTACAATACTCTGCATTGTATCAACTCAGATGCACACTACAGCACACCAAGAATATTTAAATAAGGTAATAAGTTATCATTATTAGTGACAACTAGCTTTCTAGCATCCAAAGTAATTCCTACAACCTTTTCTTTTAAATTAGAACATTTTCATTAAAATTAGTCAAGCACTATCTGCAATATATTGCTTGGTTCTTTTTGGGGGGAGGGAAACAAACTTGATTCTAGCGTACACTGAATGTCTACTGATGTGTGGTAAAACAAAAAGAAGTTACTTATTTACAAGCACCTATTATCTGACATTAAATAGAAGCCAACAGTAATATTTAGAAATTGCTATTCAGATAATACATTCAGTTTAACAAATAGTGCACATTAGCAAGGATGAGATGTAATTGCTCTAAGTAGCTAGTAGGCTTTATTAGAACAACTGGAGTTCATTTTAGCTGCTATCTTGTTGAAAATAATAAAAGAACAAGAAAATTAATTCAGGTTTTAGTGTCTGCTACTGTCACTGATATGATGTAACTTTGGTTCAGAAATTCATCTTAAAATGTTTTAAAGCACCTATTTAGTGATGGAAAACATGCACAGCAGCTCCTCTCAGAGGCAGTGATGTGGAAATACTGACAAAATATTGCAATCTGTTAATTGCTTTAATTCAAATACATTTGTAAAAGATAAGACTGTAACAAATGTGGAATACACACACCATTGTGGAGTAAACACACAAACTGCACAGAAGGTCTGTGCAGGAGCAAATGTGTAACACTGTCACTTGCAGTGTTTTTCTTCCAGATAAATAACAGCTAAAATAAATTTTCATGGCAAGTTTCCCAGATTACAACTGAAGAACAACAAGTCCAAGATTGTTCTGTTAAGGTTAGAGCAGCAGCCACATTTTCTTCATTCAATACAGTGAGATGTTCTCTCAATAACAACTTCCGTGGTTTTTGCCTTAGTTAATATCAAATGTGGTGATATTGTGCTGTAATTGGGAATCGTTAACTTCTTGGATATTACCCAAGAAAGAATGGTTTCTAGTCTTAATTTTGAACTTTATCATTAATAATAAATAGGTAAGCCAGAGTTACACATTTGCCTGAGCCATTTTGCTGGTATGATTTTAGCGATAATATCCAAAATAAATAAAAATGAGAATGTCCTAATTCACTTTAGAAATATTTCAAATTTATCTCTAAAATTTATATATATTCAAAACACTGGAAAGTAGCAAACTGCTAATATCCTGGTTCAAATGCAAATCACAGAATGTATCTTAGTGCTTTGGATGCAAAATGCTAAGGGTCCTGATGTTTAATAATCTAAATATTAGTTTTCCAATCCTACTGGGGAGAAAACCCAGTATATCTTAATATCTTATTTTAACACTCCAATGTAATGGATGAGGTTCACTGGGAGCCATTCAGCTGGCACATAATGAGATGCTGGCTGTTGCTCCATTATTTTTATTTAGCACGTCCCCACAATAATCAATAGGAAAAAAATATTATTAAATGCCCCTTCCATCCATCACAATCAATTCTCCTAAAAACATTAATCCACAAGAGTGAACAGAATTTGTTGGTCTTGCTGACAAGGCTTTTTAAAGTTTGCATATTACTCTGAATTATTTTATCTTATTCAGAACTGCAGAGATTGCTGGTAAAGACATTTGTGCATTTCTCACAGTCATTAGTCTTGAAATAAACATAATACTTTGCAGTGCAAATATGTAACTTGTGATTCATGTGAAAAGTAAGTATTGTTTTGCACAAAGATGGCTTTATCGCTTGCATCCAGTATATTGTAAATGTTTAACTGGGTTACTGAGTCGTGAAGTTCCAGACATGCATATTTAAGAAGGCACTTGTCTTCCAGTGGTTGGGTCAGATAAGGCCTTACCAAAATGGCACTATAAACACTATGGAAGCAGCAAAAAGCCCTGAAGCTGTGTCACATTCTCCAAGTCTTCCAAGTTCTTGGTGGCAGAAAGTGACAGGTCTGTTCTACAGTATAACAAAACCCAGGATGAATTCCAGTAGTTTTTGTCTATTGCCATGAGGTAGAAAAGTGCTGCTTAGTTCCAAAATACTCTCTCTCTTCTGTTTTGTCTCCTTAAACACCTAGAAGGAAAAAGTCAGTGTGTTTTAATAACATCGGTAGAACCCATTGCCTCCAGTTAATGGCAGCCCTGTACAAATAAGCCCTTTCAGAACCATGTTACTTGGGTTGCTTTATCTATCTGCAAAAATTGTTTCTTCACACACCAATACATGTGATCTAGCAGCTCATGGAATTTAACCTGAGCAACTTCCATATTCTGTAAGGCTCTGAAATGGACCTCACATCTCAACTATGTTGTATGAATATTAAAATCTATTTAGAATCAAGCATTAAAATGACATGTGGATGTCATGAATGTAATGTGAAACACAAAAAGGACAGATTTATAACCTGTTAAAAAGAGCCAAGTCTATGTAAGATTGATGACACCAGGAATTTGATGTGGCTATGTGGCAAAGGGCAGGATGCTGCATCAAAGGAGCTTTTTGTGCTATAAATTAGTAGCCTCATCAAGAAACCAACTATCTTCAAAAGAACATGAAAAACAAACATGTGCTTCCTACAGGCTGAAATGGCTGAGTCAGTGGGGCTTTTGCAACAGATCCATGCACTCACCAACTAACAGATGGGCCATAGGCAGGTGTATTTGTCTCAACGGTGCTTAGGATCTGGGACATGAGGGCAAAAACAAAACTGCCAGATGCCCCTGGACTGAGGTTATTACTTGTTATTAGCAGTTAATTAGGAGCACTGGTGGTGCAGTGGTTAAATGCCTGTACTGCAGCCACTCACTCAAAACCATAAGGTTGAGAGTTCAAGACCAGCAAAAGGGCTCAAGCTCGACTCAGGCTTGCATCCTTCCGAGGTTGCTAAAATGAGTACCCAGATTGTTGGGGCAAGTAGCTTACAGTTCTAAACCGCTTAGACACTCCTTAGGCGGTATAAAACGGTATATAAATGAAGCTGTTTGTTTGTTTAGTTAATAGTTTATTACAGTGCTAGTCCAAAATGAACTGTAACAAAAAATTACAGCTTGACTCTCCTTTATTCAAAATGCTGGAACCAGAAGTATTTGGGATTCTTTAAATTTTATTTTACTTTTAGAATACCTGTATTTTCATATACTTACATAAAATTTTAAATACTTTTGGGCATGAAACAAAGTGTGGGTACATTCAACCATCAGAAAACAAAGAGGTCAATATCTCAGCCACCAATGAAAAAAGTTTTCTTGGAGTATTTTGGATTTCAGAAATCCAGATAAGGGAGACTCAACCTGTACGTATAATTTCTAGCCCATCATATAATACTACTGCAGGAAACATGGAATATCAACAATATCATATTAGAAGAGTTTACCTCATATTCCCCAGTAGCCTCTAAGGAAAATAAGAAAGGTCGCCCAAAGGGGGATATTGGTATTCGTATTTCATCTTCTGTGGCTGCTAAGGTGTCTGAGCTAGAAAAGTGTGAGCCCTTAGTACAGATATGGAAGTAAATGGTAAATATTTTCTTTGTCTCTATCTATACTCCTCCTATTACTTCTATCCTAGTTAAAGGAGGATTGCCATAAAATAGAATCCGATTTATCTTCTTGGTTACAAGGTTTCCTGATTCTTATTTTTTTATATTGGGGTGACATGAGTGCAAGGATTGGTCCAAACAATTTTGAGTTGGAAGATAATTGTTCTAATTTTGCTGGCTTTGGTTTAGTACAACAGTTAAAACTAGATTTAGTTATTCTTAATGGGGTTTCATCCTTGGAGAGTTTAGGGGATTTCACCTTTTTGAACCTGTTTGGCTCAAGTACTGTAAATTATGGCTTGATCTCAAGAAATGCCTTTCATTTAGTATATAAATTCAAAGTTGGCATTAACACAGACAGTGATCACCAACCACTAATTCTCATCTTACTATATAGGAAAAGAAGAAAGTGGTCAGATGCACTGGAAGTCAGCTAGAAATCAAACTTAGATCTGAATCAGTAAGATTGAAAAAGCAATCTAGCTATTATAAAATTTGCTACACATTTTAACAGAAATGTGCAAGGACAGTCAAAGGCCGCTCCCCCCTCCACCATGAATACATATTGGCAACAAGGGTTCATTGGGGTGTCATTTGGCTCCCTTAATACACCTGGGGAAGCAGCAGCAGACTACCACCTTCTGTGAGTACTTACTAGGTGCATAATTACACTCTGCAAGTGGGTCAACAAAATTGCCTGGTGTGTCTCACTGAATTTAACAGGATTAACATGAACATACATATTTAGAAATACATATGGCATTGTAAAGCAAATATATACTTACACCGATGTCCTTGAAGACTTTCACTGCATTTTTTGCAAGGCAATAGGTGGCACTCTCAGCTGTAAAGGTGAGGAGAAAAATATTATCTCAGGATGAATACAACAAACATTGCTGAGAACAAAACCATTAAATGCAAAGCAACTTTTCTATAGAAAGAAACTGCTTTACATACCATAGACAGCGACATTTTTCTCTGTTCTCATTATTAAGTATTTGTGTAATTTTTGAAGGTACTCGGATTCCCTGACAGGGCCACTGAAATTATGGATGAAAATGGCTGCAGCACTGTATGCTTCCAGTAAAGGTCCCAATAGCTTCTGCAGGAAGGTGATGTATTGCTGGTGTTCTTGGGACTGGCTGACCTACATAAGAGAAAGAAAGAAAGAAAGAAAGAAAGAAAGAAGACTGGTAATTAGTTACTACAATTAAGATAAAATGTGAGACAACAGCTATACATCTGGTGGGATCTTTTACCCAATCCAATAACAAGAATTGTATACCTGTATACCACATACTGATAGTCTTCTCAGTTCTCACAGTACTTTTTTTATTTTATATCCTCTCTTTTCCCTTATTACTGTCACTCTTTCCCCCCACAACCCAACAACTAATAATTATACAGCCAAAACAATTCTACTTATGAACAAAAGGGATGAATCAGCAGGTACAAGCATATCCCAATATTTGCAGAATTATGCAACAGGGGATTCCTCCTCTAAACAACCAAATAAGTAGGAATGGAACACTGACTTAATTGAGAGAGGTGGGCTGGAGATGAAGTGGAGGAATGGAATTGAGTGCCTGAGATCCTGAACAAAGAAATGCATGGCAACATTTTTTTTTCATTCAGGTCCTGAGTTATAAAATGAAACTACAGGAAAAGACAGAAATATTAGCTTTCCTGGGTAATCAAGAGTCTTGCTGCACTTTGAAGACTTGTGTCTTAGCCATTCATTGGTGGTTAGAGTTCACAAAAATATACCAAATAAGACTTGTTAAGGCTTTAACAAGAATATAAGATTCTTTGTTGTTTTTGCTGCAACAGACTCACACAACTATGCCATCTGCTTGAATAGAATGCTTGGAAGAATACTAAAGTTTGCAGAAATAGAATATCCAGAGGTGAAAACCTAAGGTGGCAAAAATCCAAGCAAACCCAAGGTGGAGTGTGCATGCTTAGCAACCAAAAAAAGTCAAGTATCTACAACAAGTAGCTAAAAACCTGGATGAAATGATAGAATGTAATACCTTGAAAGAGGGTATAACTATGAAGAACATTAAACAGGAGAAGTCCACTATTTTGATGTATAATCAATATGTATACAATGGATATATTTAAAACCCAAATGAGAAGACCATCAAATTGGGTTAGCCAGGGAGAGGTGTAGCTGAGGCACAAGAAGACACAAAGTGGAAGCAGACAAAAAAAATCTGTGTTTGCAAGGTAGGTCCAGCACACATAATGTGTGAATGCACTTTAGGCATAACCTCAGTTCTGCACAGTTTGGGAGAGATACTAGCTATGATTTCTAAAGTGAGTTCCTATGCAGTTACAGTTCCCTAAACATGGGCCAAAATTGGCTGATGCTCCTACAGTTTATGCATTACCTTCAAGTAGCAATCTCGCTGTTCTTCACCAAAGTCACTGTCTTCATCTTCCTCATCACTCCTCCAAGACAATGGCTCTGGGAGTTTCTTCTCCCAATGCGTCTCTGCAAGGTTAGGATTGATATCCTCCTGTTCATCCTGCTTAATATAAAAATACAAAGCAATAAGAATCAGGCAAACAACAGTGCTATTATTTGCCAAGCTTTTATCATTTTTTACCCTTTCTTTGTACCATGCAACAACCACTTTATGGGTTCTAATACTTATACAGACAAAACAATTCCACTTATGAACAAAAGGAATGAATCAGCAAGTGAACAAGAGGAATGAATCAACAGCATTAGAAACATGGGATCATATCTACCCAAACTGTGGACTTCAAATCTCAAAGTTTTTTTTCCAAAACAGGCTCTTTTCATTTTTACAAAGAGGCAGTGTGTGAGAAGCATCTCCTATTAATGTGGAGTAGCCATACTTCTACTAACATTCACTGGACAAGTGAATAAGCAATATTTAATCAAGCTTTTTAGAAGTATTTGTATTATACCTATTATTACCATCTAACCTTAGAACTGCCTCCTTTATTTTACCATCTGATGTAACCATCCCATCTGGAAACTATATAGCTCTCTTTAAACCTATATATATTAACTGCCTTTACATAAGTCTCTTAACAGACGTATTGGTGAACATTCAAGCACATATATCTTGACAAGTTTAACTTCTAGGCAGTTTCCTACCAGGCTTCATTTTCATTTCCAATTCTTTAAATTTGTGACCACCATGACGTGGTGATTCTCACATAACAAGAGCTTTCTCACTCACAAACCACAGTGAGTTCAATACCAGCCAGGGGGTCTGGGTCAACTCAGCATGGCATCATTCTGTAGATCAGTAAAATGAGTACCCAGCTTATTGGGGGCAATTAGCTTACACTTTGTAAATTGCTTAGTACATAAGTAAGTGGTATAGAAATGTCACTGCTACTGCTAATGATACAAGATAATAAGATTCAAATTAAGGAGGGGTATTAGAGCTAAATGCCCCTCAGTAAACGTGGAAAAACCAGAAATAATAAAGACACTATTTTTTTTACCTGAAAGAACATCTCTCCAGAAATCTTTAGGTCCTCCAGTGCAACTCTGTGGTCAACATCTGCCAGACACTGACCACAGAATTGTGGTGGAGGTGCTACAAATGCCTAGTGGAGTATTCTCTCTAGGAATCTCTTGGTCCTTCAGTGTTAACTTTTGGTTAAAGCTGACCATAGAGTTGTACTGGAGGACCTAGATATTCCTATAGAGAACATATTAATAGAATCTGTGAATAATCAAATCCGCAAATGTGGAGGGACGAGTGTAATTGTTATCAAGTTGGTTTCAACTTACAGTGACCCTATAAATGACAGACTTCTGAGGGCTCTGGTTATCAACCTACTGGTAACACTCAATAAATGTAATATGGAAAAGAGAGAAAGTCTGAGAATTTTGAAAAAAAGAGAATATTTTATTCTTTAAAGCAGCCCAATGTATTTTGGCCTGGGAATGTTTTTATGGCCTTCTATGGGGATTACAACTTTAAAATCAGCCAGTAGGCTTCTAATAAGTGTGTCTACAAAGCTTGCGTCTGACAACTGATAGTTTACAAAGCAGGAGACTCAGCATTATACTACTGGAAAACTGGAATAGAAAAGCATAAAAGCATAAACACATAAAACATAGATTAGCATCTTACCTCTGCTATCAAAAGAATCCCATATTGTATAAACTGTTCAATCGCCTCATGGCACACCTGACATAATAGCTGGCAGGGCTGAATAGAACAAGAAGTCAAATCAGTCATGTATGTCATGTCATCCACCATATTCTTTCTTCCCTCCCTCTAATACCCCTCCTATAACTACAGTCTTCAAAAAAGAAATGGGTACACCTGTAGATAGCAGGAATTAGAACTAATTAGAGGAAGACAACTTAGCCCTTCATCTAGTCCATCTGCCATCGTCCTGGCCTAGGAGGGAGAGAAGAACCGCTGGATTTATTCCCCTTCTCCCCTGCCATTCCCTTCTTCTTTTGTGTCATGCCTTTTTAGATTGTAAGCCTGAGGGCAGGAAAATGTCTAATTAACTATCTGTAAGCTGCTCTGAGAGCCCTTGTGGCTGAAGAGCAAAGTATAAATACAGTAAATAAATAAATAAAATATGTGGCCAACTCAAAAGTTTTAATTGTTTGTTTCCACAAAAGAAAGGGCTAAGCAACGGATAAATGGGGAAATGGGTAAAAGGAAGAGCTGTGCAGAATAACTAGGTGAAAAACGTACTTTTAGGAGGGGAAAGTTAAGAAATATTTATTTAAATCTGGGGACTAGGATGCTGACAGACATTATTATGAGTTATTGTACCCTATGATGATTTTGCATTAAGAGATGATCCATATTTTCAACCAATCCATCCAAGACCTTTCCTCAAACAATAATTGTTCTGGAAGGTTAGAGGAACATGACAATATAACCACTTATTTTGGGAGAGCGGCAGGATATAATAAAATAAAATAGTAATAAAATAGTAATAACCCTGTCTCATTTATTTTACCAGAGGAAAAAAAAACTTCAGACACAGAGTTCTGCCAGTGCTAGGTGTTACTGTAATTTCTTTCGCCAATGTCCTGTGTTTTGCTCAAGCATGAAGTGTGAACCTTATACCCAATCAAAACCTTTACAATGATGCACAAATCTGTCCTCCAATACCAACAAAAGTAGCCTTGTATGAACCATTCAGGAAACCAAATACTGCTTTACAGCATGCAAGACAATCACCTCCTCCTGTCTGTTCCCATTACCCTCATCATGCTCATGACTAACATCAGCTGAGCCTCCTTTATTCATGAAATCTCTCTATGTGTCATAGAACACTTTAAAATTGCACAGAAAGCCTCCATGAGCAGAAAAGGTAATGCACTTCAGAAGTTTGCTCTCAATAACACAAGGTATAGATGAACAGTGATGAATTAGGCAGAGCTACATTATTATTTTTTATCAGATTTATTACCCCACCTTTCCTCATATGTGCTCAGATTGGCTACAGTATTAATGGCTACTATACCTCCTCAAATATAAAGATTACACATATTGTACCTTGTGAACTGTTTGAGATATTCTCTAAATCGCTTTCTTAGGAACACCAAAAATCACTCAGATGAAAAAATTTGGTCACTACTTATCTACCAAACACGTTGGGGCTTTTTAGATTGGCAGGAAAGTGTGACATGAAGTTGCCTTTTCCTTAATGCTTAGCAGCTAGACTGCAAGCCCCAGGTGTGCATTTAAAAGGTACAGGGCTGCTAGACTGAGGGGTTTGGGAACGACTTATCTGAAATCTTTTCTGTGGCTCAGCAGCTACATGGGAAGCTGTCAAAACGCTACAAACACAGGCGGAGCAGCTACATGGGCGGCAATGAACGCGGCTTTTAGCCGCGCTTTAAAAAAATTTTTCCTTGCCGGCTGCGAATTGCGCAATTGCGCAGGTACACAATACAGCGACATTATCATTGCCTGCTGGGAACTGCACAATTGCACAATTCGCAGCCGGCAAGGAAAAAAAATTTAAAGGTTCAGAGGTTTATCATTGCGGTTCCTCTGCCTTTTTAAACTGTGCCGTTGCACTGGTGCATCATGAATGAACCCCCTTATTTTGTGAATGAATTGGCATGTTATCCACAGTAGAATAACAGTAACGGCATCCCAGAGTCCCTACTGCGCATGTCTAGGGTTCGGATTAGGGCTGGAACTAGGGTTTGGGAGCTTTAAAAAACTGCGCTGTTAAACCCCAGCTTTTACACCTGCAGGGCATTGAGCGTTTTAATTAGAAGTGAACTCCACACCATGCATGCTCCCAACCCACGATCCATTATAATCCGCACCTCTAACGCTGCATTTAAATGGGTGCCTTAAAGAGACAGAGCCCCATTTAACTGCGCAACTACACCTTAGTCTTTAGATGCACTAGCGCTATCGCGCTCTTTTTAAAAAAGGAGTGGGGAAATCAAGCACCTTTTTAAAGGCGCTTCTTCTCCCTTAAAGCGCCAAAATAGCGTTTTCATGGCACACTTTCCCTTTTTCTCATCTAAAGGCTGGGCTTTCATGCGGCCTTCATCACACCTCTTTTTGCCAATCTAAAATGGGCCTATGTATGACAAATAAAATATGACAAAATTGTTTCATAATGCTCCTCTATCTTAGTATCAACACTGTAGTCATGAGTAATCCTACGTCACTTCTTTGGCATTTTACCTAAACCTGGCACAAGTGAAATATCTACCACCAAGTGAATAGCAGTCCCACAGTGTCTGTATTACCCATTAGTCTACGCCTGTCTTTCCAATTTACTTTCCAATTTGTTTCTATAGACGTTCCATCATATTTTAAAAGGTCTCCCAATTTCAATTTTTTCCCCATAATTCTGCTTGTCTCCCATTCTCCTATGTCACATATACGGGGAACTGCCCCAACATACATATTTATTGCTCTTCAATAGTCCTCAGTTCTTATCTTTAGATGTTAAAAGTGTTAGAAATAAAATGCACCTCTCTTTGCTTTTCAAAACCATAACAAACTATAAATGACACATGGCAGCAGAAACAAAGCATCTGACATGTGACACATATACGCATCAACACCTACCAAGGAAATGGTGCCTTCATTAGAAAGTAAATAACACAGGCTGGCAGCTTTGCGGACTAGTTGTTCCTGACTAATCATGTTGGATGGGATTCCATTGATGCCATTCCTATGCCTTTTACTCTGTAAAGCATGGAGACTGCAAGCTGAAGGGGAGGAAAAAGAACAGTTGCTTTCAAATACTTTAATAAACCCCCAAAATTCAGTCCAATGAATGAGTACATGATACATGTGTCAAAAAATATAAAACCATTCTTGCATAGCACAGCAAAAGTAAGATGCAATAAATTCAGGAATTAGAATTACATGCTGACAATGGAACAAGAGGGGAAATGTGCTGTTACAACCTGAAAAATTATGGAGTGCCTAAAACATACTACACAGTGTTTCAACTTTGGCTACACTCAAAAGGATAAATGAAAATTAATATCAGTCAGATAAAAATGGTTTATCTTTTTCAAGTTTTAGAACATACCAACTATAGCTTCTTTGAAGAAGACATGTAGTACCCCATTGCTGTAGAAATTGAGTTCAAAGACAGAAGGAACAGATGTGCTAGGAGTGATGAAAAAATCATTATTCCGACTGGTGTTTGTAATAGTTATGCAGTTTCCCAACAAATGGATGGCATGCATGACGACATCTTCAGAATTCCCTGAAAATCCCAAATCATAGTCCCGAGCCAGAACTTCTTCCTTCATGGAGAAAAAATCTTCTACCAGCTTGGAAAGATCAATTCCCTGGAGCAAAAATCGTAAGATGTAGAATAGTAAATATTTTTTATCTTTTAATTTTTTTAAAGGAAAGTCCTTTTCATCTAAATCTTAGTGCCTATACACTTCAACTTTTTCCACAACTCTGTGAAATAAGAGTGGTCAAACTCTTTGCTTTGCAATTTTTTTCTTGTGTCATCTGAAAGCCAGCAGTTTCCCTCCTGTTTTTTCCCCCCTCCTAAACCAGAAAAAAAAGCTCATATTTGTTTTTGGTACTCTCTTTGTTGGTTGGCAGGGAACAAATCAGAGAAGGGAAAGTGCCTTTAGCTTAATATCCAAGAAATAAACCATCAAAGAAAGCTGAAGATGGTTGCAACTGAGCAGCAAGCACCAGCCTGCTGCTTGTCTGCAGTAAATCACAGGCCTGCAGTGCCAATACATGTGTTGTGCAAACCAGACATTGTGCTTTAGTGCCATCTAACCCAAGTTACCACAGCTTAACAGATCATAACTAAGACTGCTCAGAATGATTTCTTCAGATAGTACAGCAGAAGGACTTTCAGGTAAGAGTTTAGTAAAGATTATTTTACCCTAATTTATCTCACTTTCTGGCAAGCTTAAGAACCACTGCCTCAACAAATGGACCTGGATTCTACTATATGTTAGTCCCAAATAGACAGAGCAATTGAATCAATGGAATTTACTGAAGAGTGTATCCAAACTGCAGAAAAAAATTAGTGTGATACCAGTCTAACTGCCATGACTCTAACTTACAGAATCCTAGGAGGCACCAGAGCTCTCTGACAGACCAGGCTGAATACCTTAACAAACTACAAATTCCAGGGTTCCACAGGATGGAGCCATGACAATTAAAGTATTGTCAAACTGCTTTATTTCTGCAGTGTGGATACATCCTAACAATTTACTCAACAATTTACTGAATACTGTATATTTATTCTACAGGTTTCAAAAGGATTCAGGTTTACGTGAGTCCTACCATGTCCATGAATATTTCTTATTAATCACTTAATAGCCTCCATAGAAGCATATGCTTGTTTCACCCCAAATATTTGAACTGTATAATGCTGTTACCAATGGACTACTCAGAAATGCAGGCAAGCTGACTTTCTGTGTAATTGGAAAAGAGACAAAGGAGCATTTTCTCAATTACAGCTATTGTTTCTCAGCTTGGGTTTACTCAAGCATTCATTTATTTGGTGCTCAACATGCACTGCATTCTCCCTCAGAGCTTCTCAAAGGGAAAGGTAAGAAGAATAGATTAAAGAGAATATTGGACCATGCAGCACAGCAGAACAAACAGCTTAGATTACTATCCAAGAAGCTTAATTCCTCAGCAACTGGCACTGGTTACACAAGAAGCATGGTTTTACACAAACACACACATACATACACAAAACCCATCTCTTTTTAAAATAGTTCTTGATCTCATAATGAGGAAGATCATGCATGCCACAAGAACAGTCAGATCTACAACTACCTAATCCGTTTATTTAAAAGTTAAACCTCATTATGCCAGGGGCACTCCTTTTTTATGTACATTAAGAAAATGCCTGCAGTACAAAACTTTAAAATTAATATGGCAAAGAATTCTCCAGGCTGATATTATGCAAACTCTTTTTTGTCACTTGCACTTGTATATATGTATTTAGACATTGTGGCATACATTAACTTTTGGAACAAACTTTCATGTCAGTATATAACCTCAAACAAGTTCCTTACGTTAGTCAATCCACTCCACAAAACTGGACCAACTACTTTACTAATCAGTTTGAGTATGATGTTTCGGTATGTACTTTATCATATCCAACTTGGGAAATGATGAAGATACAATAAAGATCACATGACCACAGACTATATCTTGCCCATCACTGGCAATCTGCAAGCTCTTATAAAATTCATTACTTTGTGAGTGCAGAAGCAAAGCAGCCTTACCTGCCTGTGTCGGTAGAGCAGCAAACAGGCAACAATGTGTGTTGACATCACAGCACATGACTTGTTAGCAGCTAAAAGCAAACAAAATAAAATAAAGCTATGCTGGCGCTCTGTCATGCAATTGAAATGCTTACAAGGCAATAGGAACAATATGTAAGCTACATGTAAACTGAGAATAGTTAACTTAAAGTGTTATAGACTGATAGGGCTTCATATTTCAACAATACACTGCACTGGACTAAATAATAGTCAGACAGCAACATATTGATTGACACCGTTTGAAGCTTTTAATAATTTTTAAAGACCCTATATATCAGGATGTGGAACTTGTGACCCTTTGTGTTTTGTAAAGTTAAAATGTTTTTACTTATAGATATTCCACTAACAACATTTGCATAATTTACTATAATCAGTGCAAACATCTGGTGGAGGGAGCATTTTTATTTGTATACATCTTTGGCATAAGCAGCTATCCAATGATAAATCCTTGGTTTGCACAGAATGCTCATGACCTAAATGGAAACAAATCTGAGCCGACAGACGACAAGAAAACAGAAAGAAGCTTGGTACATCAGGAGAATGCTGTGTATTGTAACATATCTTCATTTCAGTACAGATGAAGCACTCTACAATATTCTTGCTAACAATGGGTAATAGGGGCTAGACCAGTGGTCCCCAAACTGTGCCTTTTAAGAGATTTTGGACTTCAGCTCCCAGAAGCCTCAGCAATGTTGGCCAGTAGTCTGGATTCTGGGAGCTGAATTCCAAAATCCCTTAAAGAGCACAGTTTGGGGACTGGGCTAGACACTATTGATGTTATGATAATTTGAAACTGGTTGACACAAAGTATCATCACCAATGATTCCCTTTTATCTTGGAGAAAAATGACTAGAGGGGGTACCACAGGATTATGTTCTGGGACCAATGTTATTCAACTTCTTTATATATGATTTGGAATGGTAACCATGCTAATCAAATCTGACCATGGCAATAAATTAGAAAACGCGAAGTTAATACTCCATGGGACAGAATTAGTACACAAAACTATCTCAACATTTAGCTTTGGCTGGGACAAAACTAAAAAAAGTGAATTTCAACAGGGATAAATATAATATATTACAGTGAATCAGGGAAAATGAAATGCATACATAGATAATATAGCAATAAATGAGAAAAATATCAAGGGGTCTTAGTAAACCACAAGCTCAACTTCAGTCAACAGGGTGATGTTACAGTCAAAGAAGCCAACACAATTCTACGCTCCAAGAATAAGGGTGCAGTATCCAGATCAAGGGAAGCAACAGTACCACTCTATTCAGCTTTGGTACAACCTCAGCTGGAATACCGTGTTCAGTTCTAGGCAAGAAGTAAACAGAAAAGCTTGAGCTTGTCTAGAGGACGGTAACCAAGATGTTAAAAAGGCTAGAAATCAAGCCCTAAAACAACCTGTAAATGCTTTAGTTTGCCCAACAAAAATTCAACTGGATCACTACATAATGTGATAAAAGTTTAACACTTTTTTAAATGTGCACACATAGCTAGTCAAAATATTTCATCTTCTATATGCTCTTCTTGTTCTGCAAACAAATCACAAAAATGTAGTGAGCAGGTAATAATTATTTTGTATGTGTGAATTATTCAGAAGCAATACTTAAAAGCACATATTAGCATTATTCAATTCAAATATTCCGCATTCATAAATTAATCAGAAGTAGTAGTGTTCTAACAACTGCTTATGGCATCCTACTAAATTAAAATACTGCACTTGGAAAATACTACACATATAGGAAATCTCACAGACTGGAACAGGATTATTAGATATACTTTGACAACACATTGCATTAAGGCAAACACTCCTGCTCATATGATGTAATTTTAAATCAGAATATAACATATCTCCCCCCCCCCCGGCACAAAAAAAAAATGGCCCTTTTGGTATAGAAAACTAATGGTTCAATAATTAGTCCCACTGCCAATTTTCTCACTTATACTCATGGTGATAGATCCAAATTTTTATAATCCTACTAAACTTAATCAATTTGCATGTTGAAGTTAGGTTAAGAGACTTCTATTCCCAAGGCACTTGGTAAGACAGAAGCAAATAAAAACTAAACTGCCAAACTGCCTGGATTATGGTTACAGATACAACAAATCATACATTTCTTTAATAATACAGGAGTACAAAGACTAGACACACACCCTCTCTTTGGGTTCATGTAATTATAGTGTAGGTTCAAAGGGAACTGTAAGAAAAAAATATAAAGCACTTTTAGCAACTGCAGAAATCTCCACACAAGCTGTAAAGGCAGGTTGGGAGCAGTAACTGGGTCATCCTATCATAGAGGGCAATGAGATTTTATATGGAAAAATTCAGTAAAGAGAAGGAAAGGAGAAGGAAACCAGAGAGCACCTGCTGTACAGTTACAACGTTTTCCTAAAGAACACAGATGGTGCCCAGCACTGACTTGTGGCTGTGTGGCACAGGGCAGGATGCTGCACCAAAGGTGCTATAAATGAACAGCCTCATAAAGAAACCTTCAAAAGCACATGAGAGAACAAACATGTGCTTTCTGGTGGCTTATGTCACAGAATCAGTGGGGCTTTGGGGACTGATTCATGCTCACACCAATTGAGAGAGGGTGACAGGCAAGAGTCTTTGCCTCACCACTGCATATGGTCTGGCATATGTGCGGACAAACTAAACTGTCGATGCCCCTGGACTGTGGTTACAAATAAATTCAATTATACATTTCTTTAATAATGTATAACAAAACAATCCACATTATCATCCCACCTTGAACAATTTGTAACCGCAACACTGGATCAAAAGGAAATGTAATTAAAAGTTATATATCACTTTTTGGAAATTTCAAAATTTACCACACAAGGTCTAAAAGTGGTTTGGGAGCAAAGTTTTTTTATAACAGTGGCTGACTGGATGTCTACATCATGGAAGAAACCCATAAAATCAGTTTCAGTAGATAAAAGGGAGACTGCAATAAAACTAGTTTACAGAGTGTTTACTGCAACTAGGTTAGAACACAATATGGGACACAGTTCTAATTTAAGATGGAAAATCTGTAGAAGCATCATGACATTTTTGCATATGTTGGGTTTCTCCTGCGTTACATAAAATTTGGCCAAAGGTTAAGAAGGGAAATGAAGAAGATATGGGTCATTTGATAATGCTGAACTCAATAAGGTCTTGCTAAATACCTACTCAAGGTGCAAATGTGACATCTTTACAAAAGAAGCCTTCTTTCAGCAAGTGCCTTTTGTCTAGAAAACTGGTATTAAAGGATCAGGAATATAGCATTGTCCGAAGGACTTGCGCTACATTTGCTGTGCAAAAATAATATAGTTTGACAAAACTTTAACTGTCATGGCTCAATGCTATGTAATCCTGGGATTCTCTTTCTTATTTTCTGTATATATTTTACGACTGCATCTCATTTTGGTTGTTATTATATATTATAATGTTAGTGTTAAAATCAAAAAATAAATTGATGTGTGTGTGTGTCAATTTGTTTAATAATAATAATAATAATAATAATAATAATAATTATTTCTAGCCTGCCCCTCTGAGCAAGCAATCAGGGCGGGTTACAACAAGAGGTTAAAACATAACAGTTAAAATAAACCAATCCCATCCCCACCTCCCACTGCTAAAAAAGGATTAAATAATCTGTAGTTAAAATATAGTAAAATACAAACAATATTGTATATCAGCAACAGGCCTAAGAGTTCTTAAGCTGTGTGGGACAGGCCAAGGACATAGAGGAGAAAAACTGGAAAAACTCTAAGGCTTGGACTTGGAGCCGGAAGATGACTAAACATTCTCTGGGAAGGCCTGCCGGAAGAGATGCGTCTTTAAGGCTTTTTTGAAGCCATCGATGGATGAAAGGAGACGCATCTCATTCGGCAGGTTGTTCCACAGGGGGTGATAGCTGAGAAGGCCCTCTGAGAGGTCTGCGACAGCCTGGTCTTCATAGGCTGTAGCAGGTTCCTCCCAGAGGACCGAAGTGTGCGGGGGAGTTCATACGGGAAGAGGCGGTCCCTAAGATAGGATGGACCCGAGACATGTAGGGCTTTAAAGGTTAAAACCAACACCTTGTACTGTGCCCAGAAACTGATCAGCAGCCAGTGGAGAGACTTGAGCACAGGTGTTATGTGCTCTCTCCTCGATGTTCCTGTAACAAGTCTGGCTCCCATATTCTTAACCAGCTGTAGTTTCCGGGTTAGGCACAAGGGTAGCCCTATGTAGAGCGCATTACAATAGTCCAGACGTGAGGTTACCAGCATGTAAACCACAGCTTTCAGATCCCTCATATCCAGGAAAGGGCACAGCTGGCGTATAAGCCGAAGCTGATAACAAGTACTCCTGACTGTCGCATTCATCTGACTAGTCATGTGAAGCGACGAGTTAAGAAGCACCCCCAGGCTGCGAACAGAGTCCTTCAAGGAGAGTGTGACTCCATCGAGAAATGGAGATTGTATTCTCAAACTGGGTTTCGGGTCAGTAACTGTGAGTACCTCTGTTTTGTCTGAATTAAGCTTCAATTTGTTTTCCCTCATCCAATCCATTACCGCCACAAGGCAGTGATTGAGAGGAGAGATGCCATCTGAGGTCTGAGCAGACAATCTTGTCATGGAGAGATATATATGAGTGTCATCAGCGTACTGAAGACACTGGGCTCCATGCCTCTGAATGATCTCACCAAGCGGCTTCATATAGATATTAAATAGCATCAGGGACAGGATGGCGCCCTGAGGGACACCACAGTTAAGTTAGATCTTTGAAGAGCAACTGTCCCCGAGCCTCACCCTTTGGGATCTGCCGGAGAGAAAGGACTGGAACCACCGAAGCGCGGTGCCAGCAATCCCCAACTCTCTCAGCCGATCCAAAAGGATGGAATGAACTACGGTGTCAAAGGCGGCTGAAAGATCCAAGAGCACCAGCAGGGTCACACTACCCCTGTCGATGCTCAAGCGGAGGTTGTCTGTCAGAGCAACCATGGCAGTCTCAACTCCATATCCTGCCCTGAAGCTGGTTTGAAATGGATCGAGATAATCAGTTTCATCCAAGACAGCTTGGAGTTAGGAGGCGACAGCTCTCTCGATCACGTTGCTGAGAAAAGGCAGCAGGGACACAGGTCTACAGTTCTGTCCAGGGGATCAAGAGAAGGTTTCTTCAGGAGAGGCTTCACAGCTACCTCCTTCAGACAAGATGGAACGATGCCTTCCCTGAGGGACGCATTGATCACATCCCAAATAAATGTTCTCAGTGCATCCCCCCCCCCTGGACACCAGCCAAGATGGATATGGATTGAGGGAGCAAGTCGTCTTCCTAGTACTACCAAGGAGCTTGTCCATGTCATCGATACTCACTGATTGATACTCATCCAGTAAGCTGACAACAACAGAGTTGCTGGACACCTCATTTACAGACATTGAGCAAATACTGGCGTCTAAGTCAGCTCTAATCCGAGAGATTTTATCTGCAAAGTGGATGTTGAACGCCTCACAGGAGGCTGCCGTAGGCTCCAGTAGGGGGTTTGGCGCAGGGGGAACCTGCGTCAGCTCCCCCACCACCATAAACAGCTCTGCTGGGCGAGGCTGCAGACGCAATGCGTGCAGAGCAGAAGGATCTCCGTGCTGCACGTAAAGCCTCCCATAGGTGCGAAGATGCAACCTGTGGTGAGTTCTGTCGGACGAGAGGTGAGTCTTCCGCCATTTGCGCTCTAGTCGTTGTCCAACCCGCTTCACCTCCCTGAGCTCTTCTGTAAACCATGGTTCCTGGTTAGAAGCGGATTGGAAAGGACACTCAGAAGCGATGGTGTTGATAGCCCTGGTGATGTTGGTGTTCCACGTGTCAACCAAGGCTTCATCAGAGTTGCCGGCATTTCCAACCAACAGACCCTCTAGGACTTTCTGGAAGCCAATAGGTTCCATAAGCCTTCGAGGACGGACCATTCTAATGGGTCCACCACCCCCGGGGGGCGGGGGGGACGGAAAGTGGCCTTTAGTTCCAACTTGATCAGGAAATAATCCGTCCATGACAGTGCGGAGGTTTTGGTTACCTCTGCCCACGGATACTCCTGTTCCGTACCAAAAATCCCGTCGAGAGTATGACCTGCACAATGAGTAAGCCTGCTGACCAATTGGGAAAGGTTCATGCCTGTCATGGAATCCATGAACTCCCAAATCGCTCAAGGGTAATTCAAGCAGGCTGGTTTTGAGAGGAATGTTGAAGTCGCCCTAGACAAGAAGTGTGGGCGACTCCAACAACGACTCGGAAACCAGCTGAGTCAACTCAGTTAGGGAGTCTGCTAGGCAACGGGGTGGCCAGTATACTAGCAGAATCCCCAAGCTGTCCCTGGTCTTCAGTCTTAGGTACATGCACTCGACGTAGGCTGTTTTCCAGACAGGTTTCCTGATCAAGTTCAGGTTGTTTTTATGGACTATGGCCACACCGCCATATTGATTTTAACACTAACATTCTAACATACAATCACAATGAAATGCATTCATGTATCGTGTGTGTGCGCGTTTGTGTACCTGTAATGTTGTCTTCCTTTTTTCCTATCACCTTCTACTTTACCAAGCATTATTGTCTTTTCTAATGAATCATATCATCTCATAGTATGTCCAAGGTAGGACAGCCTCAATTTAATCTTCTTTGCTTCTAGTGAGAATTCAAGCTTGATTTGCTCTAAGGCCCTTTCATGTGATATCAGTCTGTGATATCTGTAGAACTCTTCTCCAGCACATTTCAAATGAGTTGATTTTCTTCCTGTCAACTTGCATCACTGCCCAGCCTTTATATCCATACACAGAAATTGGAAATCCTATGGCCTGAATGATTTTGAGTTTGGTACTCAATGATATATCATCACACTTGAGGATCTTATTTAATTCCTTCATAGCTGGCTTTCTAGTCTTTGGCTGCATCCACACTGCAGAAATAATCCAGTTTTACAACACTCTAACTGTAGTGACCCAATGCTATGGAGTTCTGGGACCTGTAGTTTGTTGACAGAGACAGAAATACAGTGGACCCTTGTTATCCGCTGGGGTTTGGTTCAGGCCCCCCATGGATAACAAAATCTGTGGATGCTCAAGTCCCATTTAATACAATGGCATAGAAAAATGGTGTCCCTTATATAAAATGGCAAAATCAAAGTTTGATATTTGGAATGTATACTTTTTTTGAATATTTTCAAGCCATGTATGCTTGAATACGTGCATTAAAAAAATCAGTGGATAAGGAGAGTTGACAAAACTGCATTTCCTAGAATTCCATAATATTGAGCCACAGCAGTTAAAGTGATGTCAAACTCAGGGTGACCAGACATCCTTCTTTTCCAGGACATGTCCCAGATTTTAGCCTTCTATCCAAGAGAAATTCCAAAAATTCTCTATATTGAGCAAGTCTAAGAAGCATGAGTTTAGAATCATAGAGTTGGAAGAGACACAAGGACCATCCAGTCCAACCCAATTCTGCCATGCAGGAATACACAATCAAAGCACCCCAAACAGATGGCCGTCCAGCCTCCGTTTAAAGAGACTCCATCACTCTCCAAGGGACTGTGTTCCACGATCAAACAATTCTTACCGTCAAGAAGTTCCTCCTAATGTTGAGGTGCAATTTCTTTTCCCATGTCCTAGTCTCTGGAGCAGCAGAAAACAAGCTTGCTCCAGTCCCTTCAAATGTTTAAACAGGGCTATCATATCACCTTTTAACCTTCTCCTCTCCAGACTAAACATATCCAGCTCCCTAAGTCTCTCTTCATATGGCATGGTTTCCAGATCTTTCACCATTTGGTTGCCCTCCTCTGGACACACTCCAGCTTGTCAACATCTTTTTTGAACTGAGGTGCCCAGAGCTGGACACAGTACTCTAGGTGAGGCATGACCAAAGCAGAATAGAATGGCACTATTACTTCCCTTGATCTTGACACTGTACTTTTATTGATGCAGCCTAGAATCATATTGGCCTTTTTAGCTGCCCCATCACACTGTTGACTCATGTTCAACTTGTGGTCTACTAGAACTCCTAGATCCCTTTCATACATAGTCTCATTGTGCTAGATGTCCCGCATCTTATATCCATGCATTTCATTTTTTCTTCCTAAATGCAGTACCTTACATTTCTTTGTGCCGAAATTAATTTTGTTAGCTTTGGCCCAGCTTTCTAATCTATTAAGGTCATTTGAATTTTGATCATCTGCTCTGGGGTATTAGCTACTCCCCCTAATTTGGTGTCATCTGCAGATTTGATAAGCATGCCCCCTATTCTTTCATCCAAGTCATTGATAAAGATGTTGAATAGCACTGGCCCAGGACAGAACCTTGTGGTACACTACTGGTCAATTCTCTCAAATGTGAAGAGGAGTCATTGCTGAACACACTCTGAGTTTGGCCAGTCAACCAATTAGAAATCCACCTAACAACTACATTGTCTAGCCCACATTTTGCTAGATTGTTTGCAAGACTATCATCGGGGATCATGTCAAAGGCCTTACTGAAAGTTTATATTTCTATCAATGTTTCTAGCTTTTATTTTGGAATATGTTACATTTTTCTCAAATGTCCTACATTTTGCAGTTCCTTGTACTCCTTTGTGGTTAGGACATCTGGTCACCCTGGTCAAACTGAGTTATTTCTGCAGTGCAGATGCAGCCTTAGCTTCCTTTCGATTTTTTGCCTGCAATCTCCATTTTGGTTAATGACTGAGGAAATCCTTCAATATCTTTTTTTTTATCATATGGACACAGGCAATTTTAGTGCTATCTGGTACTGTATTCTTTTATTTGTTTTGTCCAATGTGAGAATAATGCATGGAAACAAACACCTGCTTCACATGGAGATCTGTGGCAGAACTCTTTGATCTCTATAGTCTAATTTGACTATATTATTATCTGGTAAAGATTTGTTTCTTCTTTGCATGGGGCTTAATCTGCTATTGTAATGACATTATTTTTGTTTCCTGTCTGTAATTATCTTTCTTAAAAAAAGGCAAAAAAGTCTGTAGTGATGGTTTGAGTTATAATTAAAATTGAAATAACTAAAATGTATCAAAGGGAAATAACAAAAACACCTACTAATAGGTTCATTCTGAATGACAACCCTGCAAACAAAGGATAAAATAAACACTCTGTGAATATGCACATACATGTGTTTTAGAAGAGAAAGAAAGAGTAAAGAAGACAGAATCCTGCCAATATATGAAGTTCAATGTAGCAGAGAGAGTATGCCAAGGGAGATTTGTAGTATAGTAACTACTTACTGTACATTATATGCTGTGCCAAGTTAGCTATCAAGTGTCTTCTCAATGGTTCATAGGAAATATCCCGGGAATCTGGAAGTGCAACTTCTATACCTTCTTGTACTACAAAATTAGGCCTGAAGAAAAAAGCATTAAAGATTATTTGTGCAAACGACTCCTTATCTCGAAAAAAAGGTCATATCCCATTGCAGCAATACCAAAAAAAATATTCTAATGACTTCCCTCTATGGTCAAAAACATACTGCAGAAATAAAGTTGAAACCACTTTAAGTGCCCTGGCTTATTGCTAAGGAATACTGGGAATTGTAGTTTATTGTGGCAGGAGAGCTCTCTCACAGAGAGTCTCAGAAAACTACTGTTCCTAGAATTCCCTAGTACTTAGCTAGGGTAGTAAAAGCAGTCTCAAACTGGATTATTTATGCAGTGTGTTTTGGACCTGTATCAGGACTAGGCAAAAATTCCTAACACAGTTCCAGTGCTTAAGACTACCCTTTAATATTTTAGCTCCTGTAAAATATATAATTATATAAATATAATATTTTAGAAAACACAGTAAGAAAGCAAATAGGCTATTACTATCTGCTATCCTACTCCAAATCATCAACAGTGCCCTCCCAAGTCAGACTCAGAAGTAGCAGAGATACAGAGATAACAGAATCTGCCTAGAGCATAATAAAGCTATTGCATTTTGGCCGAGGGAGTTTTGTGCTCCCATACCAGTTCTTACGTTATATGTGACAATAACAACTAGGTTTCATTCAAAAGGCAAACTCAGATTTCATGACAGGAATCACCAGGTGGTCCAACATCTTCACAGAGTGAAGTGTGGATTACAGGTACAGCTAACAATTATATACACTCACATCAAATTGATTATACTATGTTTCTGTTGTATCATCAATATGTCAAAAATCTTTCTTCCTGTTGTATAACACTGTTATGTATTAAAAAGATGGCTATCATTCCAAAATTCTGCTTATAATAAAATAACATGTTATGTATCACTGAAGATTAATGATCTACTTAGTTTCTTCCCAAAAGATTTCATTGGAAAAGCTGAAGCTTACCAAATGTCCACATCACAGTGTAACATGATGTGAAGAATAAATATTTATCATGCTTTCCTGTAAGCTTGCTTGCTCTTTCTTTCTTTCCTTTCTTTTTTCTTTCTTTCTTTCTCTTCCTTCCTTCATTTCTTTCTTCATTTATTTATTTATATTTTGCCTTTCTCCCAGGATGGGCCACAACTAGCATAGCATTACTACTTGTTTGTATATAATCTTTTATCTCAATACTGTTACTACAGATGTATTAAGCAATAAGCCAGTTGCTTTCAAACTATAATATGTTCTTATTATTTATTGCAAAAGAGTTTTAAACTGGGTGAGCTCATTAAAATGTAATATACAATGCATTAACTGTTAAAGAAAACATAGTAGGCATACTGTAAAAATGTCAATAGACCTGAAGTGATTATATTTGCTTAAACTGAACATGGTAGCAGAATTCAAAGATATAGCTGTGTTAGTCTGTAGAATCAGTATGCACAGAGATGTTGTAGCACCTTTGAGACTAACTGAATGAAAGAAATTGGCAGCATGAGCTTTTGTACACTTCAGTCTACTTCCTCAGATGCATTTGGATGTCTTTCTGTACCTGGGCAAGTTTCTCGAATAGGTTGATATATTTCCACTCCATTTGCCTAAATTTGGTGCTTTCCATAATGGTAGAATTCAAAGATTATAGCCATGTTAGTCCATAGAATCAGTATGTAGAGAGATCTCGTAGCACCTTTGAGACTAACTGAAAGAAAGAAATTGGTAGCATGATCTTTCATATACTTCAGTCTACTTCCTCAGATGTATCTGCAAATGCATCTGAGGAAGTAGACTGAAGTCTATGAAAGCTCATGCTGCCAATTTCTTTCTTTCAATCAGTCTCAAAGGTGCTACAAGAGCTCTCTATGTACTGAACATGTTAATAAGGTTTACTGTGGTCTGTATGAAAACTTCAGAGTTATAATAAAATATCCATAGATTTAATATACAGGTTAAGATATTCTCATTGTTTTTTAGAAATTCAGTTTGGTCTTACCTTGAAGGTAGTATAGTTGGTAAGAGTGTTTGCTCCAAAGAAAGAGGGACAGAGATGGGTTTCTGGCTTTGGCCATCTAAATATTCCTATAAATATATAAAATTATTCAAATATTTCTTGCAACATTTGACATCTTAATAAGCACGAGAACTGATCTTGAGAGGACCAGTACAGGTAGAACACAGATAACAAGCAAACACCTTGGCAGTTCCATACTAAATTATATTGGTCACCATCCCCCTCACCATGCAAACAACAATGAATACATTAAAAAAACCTACACTACATTCACCGGATCACTACTATCTATACACAGATACAAAAAAGATAAAGGTTCTGTCCTAGTATATTGTACAGCATTCTGTAATAGCAAACAAATCAGTTTTGCCTAACTTTGAATTCCCAAATGTTGTTCAACTACATTCGCCATTCTGCCTAAGCATCATGGGATTAAGAGTCCAATTATCACTTGCGAATCTGATACAGACCAGGTACAGATGCTACTTCCATCTCAATTGTCTTCAGATGTTGAGGACAGAGACTACAAAGTTTGACTGATTGTCATGGATGCTGAGAGCTTTGGCCCAAAGGATCTGGCAGACTACAGGTTGGGAAAAACTTGAATGTAAAAGGACTGGGAAATTGATCAGAGTGCCTAGGGCTTACAGGATCTTTCTCTGATTGCTCACCCTGGCTCTAAATGTTATGGCTTAAATATCTAGCTTAACAGTTGGTGGTTCTTCCCCCAGTCTCTATTGTCTTTCTTTTCCACATCACTTGTTCTTAGCTCCATCATGCCTGATGAGTACTGGAAAATGCAAAAACTTGCAGATTTTTGTGACACTTTATTTGGCCCTAATAAAAGTATTCCCCTGTTGTGGATTACTATTTATCTCACATCCAACATTATTGCTGCATTTACTAACAAGTGTATCTCAGCTTACTTTTGACTGCATTTTGTACTTACTTCTAAATATATTTTTCTTCTAAAGAATATAGCTTTATTTTTGTCACAATCTACAGTTTTACCTAGTTTGGGCATTTATACAAAAGTAATAATCACCAAGAGAGGCAGCATGGAGCAGTGGTTTAAGCACCGAACTGATGTAGGAGACCAGGGTTTGAATCCCAGCTAAGCCATGGAAACTCACTGGGTGAGCCTGGTCACACACTTTCAGCCTCAGAGGTTGGCCACGACAACCCCCCTCTGAAGAAACATGCCAAGAAAACCCCATGACAGATTCGCATTAGGGTTGCCATAAGTCAGAAATGATTTGAAGGTACACAATTTCAACAATTATCACTTTAGGTTAGGTATTTGAAATATTAACTTTTAAAAAGTTTAAAAATTTCTAGACATGCCAGATATTGGACATGTCAGATATTGTCAGGATTGCTCACACCAGAACCAGGACTTGGGACACATGTTGACCAAACAGGATGACACCAGAATAGGGTGAGGGGGACTGGCCTTTGTAGAAGGCCTTTGTTACTAATGTCTGCTGGTACAGTTGGACCTCCGTATCCATGGGCTTGCCATCCACAGATCTGAGCATCCGCAGATGGCAAGCCCCACTGTCCCCAATGCTCGCACATGCCCGCAGCTGTGCTAGTGTGTATGTGCACATCACACCATGATTAAAGACAATGGTACTTGAGGTCCCATTTTATAGTCATTTCTCAAATATACAAATCATTAATTCACATTTCCTTATTTTACTACTACATATCTAAAATTAACCAACTCCATTACGTTATATCAACCAAAATATCTTATAAACTACAAAATTACTTTTTTACTAATTATACTTCCCCAGTTTAGTTACAATAAAACCTTTTGCTTCAAAGTAGTTATTGTATGTGATTTTTTTCATCAAAATACTTCCATCAAAGATTTCCTCAGCTCCAAATCCTATTTCTACTTCTCTTATTTTCTCTCTGTCTCTTATTCGTAGTATCTCTCACTCTTAACTCTCTTTCTCGCTTTATTACTACCATCATTTTTTGTAAAATTCTATTATAGGAAACCCTTCCTCAGTTTTTTCCTATGTTTTTATGGTTTAACCACAAGGTTAGTTTGCCCATCTCTTGCATGTCAAACAATTGCAAAAGCCAGTCATCTAATGTGGGAGCTCTGTTTACTTCCATAGTTGCGCTACTATTATTCTTGCTGCTAAGATCATGTACAATAGATTTTTTGTATCCACTGGGAGGTCCAGAATGGATCCCCCGCAGATACAGAGGTCTGACTGTACTCCGGTCTAGAAATTCTGAGTTTTCTCAGATAGTATGTAGAAAAAGCTTTGCCATTTTCTAGCGCAGACCTAGCAAAAAAACTCTTCACTCCTATCCTTGATAACAAATAGTACTGTAATTAAATTAAAGCAGTAACCAGCACTGTTATACAGTGGCATTCATTGCATTACAAATTGGTTGGTGAACTGATACATGTGCAAGTATGAGAGAAAGAAAGAACAGTGAGAAAGAGATAGAGGGATCTGAAGCAGGATGGAAAAGGCCCAAGAACAGGTTAAATAACTACTACAGTGGTCCCCCGGGTTACGAAGGTAATCCGTTCCGGATTACCTTTCATAACCCGGAAATGCTCGTATCCAGGGGGACCGCTTTAGCAGACGGACCGCGCGGCCGATTTAAAGGGGCCACGCGGTTTTTCCGTTTCGTTCCCCGGGGGATCCTTCGGATCCCGGGGGAATTTTTGCGTTCCCGCTGGTTTCGGACCCCAGGGATTTCGTTCCCCGGGGGATTCGTAACCCGGGGGACCACTGTATAGGCAGTTTAGACATTACCATCATTATTCAGAAAGACAACTACCAAAAAAAGGGGGGGCATGTGGAACTGAATACGGAATAATCTGTTCAATTGAAGAAATGTTATAAGAGAAACAAAGTTAAATACTATGCATTTATGGCTACACAGAATGAAACAAATTTATAGTTTAAATAATGACAGTTGTTGGAGAGAGGTGGTATTCTGAAAAATAAACAAATGGAAGCTATAACATCAGCTTTCTATGTTTTACTGGCTATTTAATTTTTTCTTTAATACGAAATATATTCACTAGGTAACTAGTCTTTTATAAAATACAGAACTTTTCTCTTTCAATAAAATTAACTTAGTTACATACTTGTGAAGAACTCCCCTATGAGAATAAGTTTATATGGTAGTAATTGTAATACCTTCTTTTTTCAGATTTCAAAGGGGGATTATATTCTGATGGCCTATTAAATTATGCATTAAAAACTTCTTATCACCTGCTAGCAACACAGCTAGAATGAAACCGTATTAATTCAAAATGTCCTACATATCTCTAACAGCTGAATTATAACCAGGCTGCAACTTTCTTTCCACTATCATAAAATCATTCTTAGAGTTCACTTGTACTTCAGTAAAAGTCAAGATGACCAACCTAGCTTTCTACTGTTTTTACTTATAAATGCAAATGAACTATATGCTAATAGGTAAACTACTATTAGCCCCCTGGAAATCTAGTCTGAACAATAGTACTTTCAGAATAGTACACCAATGTAAACAAAACACATTCTCAACTGAAAATAAATTAAGAGGCAAAACAGATGGGCAGGAAAAAGTGGCTTGAAGCTGCCTTTTCTGAAGCCACATTGAAACCCCACCAACCATTCCACTGGCTCCCAAGGCAGCTGGAGTGCACATACCATGACCACATGACATGGCTTCAAGCCAGGAAGAAGCAGAAAAAAGCTGCTTCTTTTTGAAACGGCTTTTCTCTGCATAAGGGCACTGTCCTGCTGCCTTCAAGGCATGTGTCGTCTAAACACCACACCTTCAAGCCAGCCTGAAAGCACCTCTTTTTGCCTGTCTGTTTGGCCTCATAGTAAGACCAAAGCCTGAAATGAAATGCCTTGGATAGTTCCTTTAAAGTTTCAAGAGAATAGAATCAGAATTTAACATGACACTAACATTACATCTTTAGAAGGCTTTAAAAGAGCCCTAAAGACGCATCTCTTCCGGCAAGCCTTTCCAGAGAATGTGAATATCCCCAGCTCCATACCTAGGTTTTAAGGGCTTTTTAAATCTTTTCCTGCATTTTTCTCCATACAACCTAAGCTGGGTCCACTCCCTACTATTGTGTATTGCTGTTTTAATCTATTATGTTTTTTAACTCCATTGTGATTTAATTCTTTTTTAAGGGAGGGTGGTAAGGGTAAGGAAGGGGTATTTTAACTTGATATTGTTTTAACCTCTGCTGTACTCCGCCCCGATTGCTTGTTCAGAGGGGCGGAATAGAAATAAATATTATTATTATTATTATTATTATTATTATTATTAACAGATTGGTGAGCTCACCGCAAATTTGATAAGTATGCCCCCAATTCTGTCATCCAAATCATTACTAAAGATGTTGAATAGCACTGGGCCCAGGACAGAGCCCTGTGGGACCCCACTGGTCACTTTTTTCCAGGTTGAAAAGGAGCCATTGTTGAGCACCCTTTGAGTTTGGCCAGTCAACCAGTTACAAATCCATGTAACAGTTAACTTGTCTAGTCCACATTTTACAAGCTTGTTTGCAAGAATGTCATGGGGAACCTTGTCAAAGGCCTTACTGAAATCGAGATATAATATATTCACAGCATTCCCTTCATCTATCAAGCTGGTAATTTTATCAAAAAAAGAGATCAGGTTTGTTTGGCATGACTTGTTTCTCTGAAACCCATGTTGACTTTTTGTGATTATGGAATTGGCTTCTAAATGTTCAAATGTTCTAAATGTTATTATCATAGGTTTAGCTCTGTAATAAGAAATTATGCAATATAATATAATATAATATAAACTTACTTTTAAAGAAAATGGTTGTGCAAAATCAACTCTAACACATCCATAATTCTTCCGTAACATTCGAAATACTCCTCTGGCTATACTCCAAAGGCTTTCATCCTTCTTGGGTTTTCCCTGAAAACCAATGATTTTTAAAAAAACTTAAAACTTAAAACATGTAAATTATTTAATATTAAATAAATCCAAACCACATTGGTACATACTCAAAAACAAAATTCAATGCCAATTCATCCAGTCTCCAAACCTACAGATGTTTCCTCCAAGTTAAATATTTCAAACATTTTCTGCTCCAAATAATTATTCAGAGGTTATTTTCCCCTCATGTCTTTATTTTATTACAAAAGTTAGAATGAAATTTTGATAATTCTATCCCAAAAGAACAGTTATCATCAGAACTTTGAAAGGTCTGCTAAGGAAAACAATAACATTTCAAATACTCTTACCAGCTGTTCACTATTGTAGTGACCTTCAATTATCCTATCGTAGGATATTCCCACGGGGATAATTAGTATGTCAGGAACAGCATTTACATAGAGAGCATCCACCACCACCGATAAGAGGCCTGCTTTTGCACAGGATGTCTTCCCACTTCGGGACCGTGTGCCCTCCAGGAATATCTCTAAGAATTGCTGCTGTCGAAGCAATTCTTGTACATGCTTAAAAAAAGAAAGATTGAAATTTAAAATCAGACACAGGCAAGTTACACTGCTTCAAAGAAAACAGCAAAGGAGCTGCTAAAAAAAAGTTTGAAATACATCTTAGTTCTTGACTGGAATGCTCACATTCAGAAATCCAGTTAGCTTGGAAGAGGGTTTTTGTAGGCCTCACAAGGAAGGGATGGGTAGGTGCAAAAAAAAAAAAAAAAAAAAAGGGAAAAAAGGAAAAAAAGGAATGCTTTTTCCTTCCTTTCTGCCCCCCTTGAATCTTTCTCAGCTGTGTTGTACAGTGATAAAGGGCTCAGTGTCAGGCTGGGCAGCCAATTCTGTATCTCTGTACGTTATGTTTAAATAATGTGCATGTAAATGTATGGACACAGTTTTGGAGAACTGGACATTTTCCTTCTCCTAGAATCTCCCCACATATCATGGATACAAGCATTTTATGTCAGGACCATGTTGAAACAGGTCTGATAAAATTACATGAATGTGGCCGCAAGATGGAGCTAAAGAACAGTTCCAGTGACAGTCACTGCCAACTGTCACTGAGACTGAGAGAGTCTGTGAGACGGTTGGTGTTACTTTAACCGCCTCAGAGGTTGTAGTTAAGGTTGGTTGGTTGGTAGGGTGGCTTGTTAATGAGTATTCAAGATGGATGTCTTATACTCTGTGTAATCTTTGTAAATAGTTAAGGAATGAAGATTAAAGAACAGTCATTTGAGAGAAACCTTGCTGTACTGAGTCATTCCTGTGTGTGAGAGGAAGTTTGCTACACAACTAAGATTTTTCACGGACCTTCCTCTGGGCATCCTGTCCACGTACATAAACTCTGCGTGTGTGCGCTTTGACAAGGGTTATGAATCCAGCACACACCTTCCTGATATTTAACCCTTTGGCACATGTCCTGTTATGTCTGCTATTCCTAACCACATATCTATGATACTACAGATTGTTAGGTGCTTAAACTACAATCTGCTCCTCCCTCTGACTAGTGTTTTGGTTTAACTATCAATGCACTGTGGCTCAATTGTTATCAATTGTCATCAATGTTCCATAAGCAACTGTGTACCTGGGTAATCTCTCAAATACATTAGTTGGGAATCTTTTTTCCTTGGGACACTGAAGTTTCATACTAAATGACAGGAGAATGACAAAATGTGCTGATTTCCTTTTAGCATCACCAAAAAAATTTCAAATGTTTTGGATGAAATAAGAGCAATTAATATCTTAGTTGTGTTTACAATGTAGAAGGCCCTCCCTTGTGTCCCTACCAATCATGCTTGCAATGCAAGTGGGACTGAGAGAAGGGCCTCTCCAGAGGATCTCAGAGCCTGAACCAGCTCGTAGAGAGAGATATGGTCTGCCAAATAGCCTGGACCTAAGCCATATAGGGCTTTATAGGTCATAACAAGCACTTTGAATTGTGACCGTAAACAAACTGGCAACCAGTGGAGCTCTTTTAACAGGGGCATTGGGTGGACTCTGTAACCTGCCCCTGTTAACAATTCGGCTGCAGCTCTTTGGACCAGTTGCAGTTTCTGATCACTGTCCAAAGGCAGCCCCAAGTAGAGAGTGTTACACTAGTCCAAATGGAATGTAACTAAGGGACACACTCCCCCTGTCCAGTTCCCTGCGTAGATCATCCACCAAGGTGATCAAGGCTGTCTCTGTTACATATCCAGGCCTGAAACCAGATTGAAATGGATCTAGATAATCCAATTCATCCAGAAACCCTGGAGTTGGGAAGCCACCACACATTCCACTACCTTGCCCAAAAATGATAGGTTGGACACTGGCTGATAATTATTCATTACTGCTGGATTCAGGGGTGGGTTTTTAGATAAAGACCTCACAACTGTCTCCTTTAGGCAAGGCGGGACTCTGCCTTCTTTTAAGGAGGCACTGACTACCTCCTTTACCCACTCAGCCAGTCCCCCTCTGGCCTGTTTATAATAATAATAATAATAATAATAATAATAATAATAATAAATTTTATTTTTAGTCCGCCCCTCTGAACAAAGCAATCGGGGCGGATTACAACAGAGTTTAAAAGCATAACAGATTAAAATATTCCCAGCCATCCCCACCTCTCCCCTTAAAAAAGGATTAAATCAATTATAGATTAAAAACATATACAATAAAAACATGTGCAATGAATTAGGCCAAAAAATGCCTAAACAAGGACTTCTAGCTCTAGTAAGAAAGAGCGTATGGGCAGAGGTTGGGAAGGTCTATACCCAGATTTGGGGCCGGGGGTATTAACTAGTATCTGTTTGATAAGCCAAGATGAACAAGGGTCTAAGGATGTCCAAGGATCCTGTCCATATTATCATGCTGCACAAGAAAATTATCCATTAACACTGGACAGATAGGTGTCAAGGTTACATCCACTGGCACTATATCAACTATAGCATCCAAGTCGGAGTGTATCTGAGCAACTTTGTCTGCAAAATGCTGTGCAAATTCTTCACAGCAAGCCACTAAGTGGTCTGCATTTTCTACTTGCTGGTGAGTGTATAATGTACAACCACAGTTTTCTTGAAAACAAAAAAGAATCAAAGTAAGAAATTACTTCCTTTCCTGTATTTTAATTTTTTTTTCCTTTTGAAAGTAATCTTGTTGCAGATAACAGCAGAATGGAAGTTATGCATCCTTTAATTTATTCAACTTATTTATTAATTTAAATCCATTCATTTGAGCTGACACAAGAACAAACCTACATAGTTTCTAGCAATACCGGTGGCAGCAAGCCCAGGTCTGTGTAATGTAATTCTAGCCCACATACACTTGATCTCATTATTTTTATAAGGATTACATGCAGCTGCACAGAAAGGACAACTAGTACAAAAAGATCATGAGTGTCCTTGACATTTGCTGAAGGCAGCAGTGCAAGTTAAGGATATTCAAGCTATGAGAAACAATTTCAATATATAAATGAGGTACAGAAATTTTTGTGTGAGATACCCCTGGCACACAACGATGAAACAGATCATCATAAGTTTCTGTAAATTACTTTCTACTTCTCTAGGTATAGTTTTACAGAATTATACTGTAACATATAAAGAAATGCTTTTTTTTCATAGAAAAATTATCTATAGTGGGCCCTTGGTATTCGGGTTTTGGTTCCAGAACCAGCACCACCAGCACCCCTGTGGACATCAAAATCCTCAATGTTCAAGTACCATTATATACAATAGCATAGTAAAATGATGTCCCTGCTATAAAATGTTAAAATCGGAGTTTGCTTTTTGGAATATTTTTAAAAAATTTTCAAGTCGTGGATGATTGAATCTGTAGACTGCTCAGTGCAGTATCAAGTGGTATATAAATGAAGCTGTTATTGCTATTGCTAGATGCAGAATCCATGGATACAGAAGGCCAGCTATATTTCAGCATTTATAGGAGTAATCTCATTAATGGCTGAAAGCTTTAAGCTCGGCGTCTCTACAACTTCCAAAGCCCTGACAGATTCTTATTAGCAAGGTCCCTGTGGATATTCGGCCTCTACCTGGTCACTGACACCTTTTCCTTATTCAAGTTAAAATGCCAGTTTCAGAGAAGTAAAGGCCCTGGGCTATGTGGGGTGGGGGGTGGGGGTTGGAGAATAGGGGAGCTGAAGTCAGTTGCCAAACTTACAGAATGGGGGGGGGGGGTCTAATCTTTCCTGCACATCAGAGGTCATGGGACTGTACAGTCTGAGGTCTTTAAAAACCAATAAATGCATAACTTTTTTGCAATTTAAATTTTGAATTCTATTGAAATTATGTCCACAAAAGCCTGAAAGGATGCCCTGTCTCTGTTGTATAGATAAGCAATACATACCACATACAGTAAGGCTCTGTACAGATTGTCTTTACGACCATCAGGCCTTTCATCAAGCTTTCTCCGAATAAAAAATCCTCCAAGTTTGCAGATCAAGGTGCTGTAGAAAAATATATATTATAGGTCACTTTAATTTTAAAACTATACATTACTTTAACTCAAATGTACCATATATACTCAACTATAAGTCAACTTCATGAATAAGTCAAAGGTAGGTTTTGGGGCCAAAATTATGGATTTTGATATGACCTGTGGATAGGGCAAGGGTAAAACATTGGGACATGTGACAAAGGATGATGCAAAGGAAAACAATGACAAAGAACTTACAAAATTCCAGCAGGCATAACTATTTGTGCTCACACTAAAGGCTGTATGGATGGGGGAGGGGGGTCTGTGCTTTTCGCACTTCCACCAGGGGATGGATGGTTCCTCTTTTTATGAATTAAAATATGGTATTTACATTGACTTGTGGATAAGTTGACTCAGGTTTTTTGGGTCAATTCTTTTACTAAAATGTCTAGACTTAAACATGATTATATACAGTATACAGTTTGTATTGCACAGAGCATAATGAGATTCTTCTGCTGTTTCCTCCATGTGAAAACTGCAGTTAAAGTCTGTCTCTGACCTCTATGAAAAAATGTTGGTTGGCAATAGAACAAAAAAACTCTTTGGATCCTTCCAGGTTAATGGCTTGAATTGTCATCAATCACAGTGGTGCCACTGTGGGTGTGGCTCGCACCAGGTGATAACATCAGAGGGGGTGGTATCAAAATGACCGTCTATAAAATTATAACAGTCATTTCAATCTACACCAAACTGCTTCCTTCAACCCAAGAGGATCCAGTCTACCACCAGTGAAGCACGATCTACCCTCTCATCACTAATTTCATGGTCGAGTACTTCATTCAGGCTGAAGCCTTTGGCCACATACAGCCACTTGATTTCAGAGCAACTTTTCCCCAATTCCCTGAAAAAGCATACATCGTGGTAATCCACATTTTACCACTGCAACTGCATAATTAAAACTGGAGATCTCTACTGATTCACCCAAACAAGGCTATATTTGTTCTTTCAGATGGTTATTAATATCATAAATATAGGGTGAGATCAAGATTCCATCATCATATATAAATTAAAAGCATGGCAGCCACTATCAATCCATAACCCTATCAGACAAATCTACTGTTTCTTGCTATTTTATTAATTTATGACTTTATACTCACAGACATCTTTATAATCTGGTGTTATGATTTTTTAAAAGTTACTCTTTACAAGTCTTAAGCAAACCATAATCTATAATTTTATAAGTGAACAAGGAATTTATAATTTGTACTTTTACTCTCATGTGCTGTAGCTACAGCTTTATACATCACACTAAAGATATGAATCATTAGAAGGAGTACTCTACAACTTGAACTGTGTGAGCAATATGGTAAGAATTAAAGTCTATCTACAGAATCACCTGATGAAGGGTGTGTAACTACTATAGTAATGGTTACTTATAACTTGCATAATAAGAGGTTAGCCAACCACTGACACAAAGTATGTTACACATACTAAAAGTCTATATGAAATAAACATTTCTGTTGTGGTTACACCTCTATTACAAGGGTGTATAGACTCTGGCCTAGTTCTTTTAGATTTGCTTTCTAACCTATTTCTTTAATGCCACAAAAGTGAAAAAAGTAGATACCGTAATTTTAATAACACCAGTATACTGGTGAAGTATTCATTGGAATGGTAACGAACTAATACAAGTGCTTATTGTTTCCATGTAAGTCTTATAATGATATCAACCACAACAGGTCAGAGCATTATCATCAATATAATCAGCAACAACATGGAGAAAATCAAGGCACACAATCCTTGATATAAAGTCCCTGACATACAACTGAGAAAGAGTCTCATGCTTTCTGACATAAGATCTGTATATTGATTTGTAACACGTAATACTGGATACAAGGCTACTACAGAATTTAGGAAAATCATAGTCTTCTATAATTAACATTGCTCAACTAGAGCACTATTGACTATGTTATACAGCATTAGTGAGATTACATTGCTACAATGTAATAAATCTCTGAACTTTTTCAAATTACTTCTAAACTTGCGTGGGGTTAAACCCAAGAACAGTGGATTGCTCCACCAGCCATTCTGAGAATGGTATTTCTAAACTCAAGACCAATATATTAATCTATTTTTTTATGAAGCAGCTTATGGCATATACATGCCTCACATTCCGATGCCATTTGTAAGCCATCCACCTGCTTACACATGGGCTTGCTTCATGGCGCTCTGGCGGCACAGAATTTAGATGCTGCACACTGCCGGAATGCCACAAAGCCGCTGCGGTGGAAAGAGCGCCCTTTTGCCAGCTCAAAAAGGAGCAGCATTTTGCCGCCTCCTTTTGAGCCAGCATATAGCTAGATTGAGGCCGCAGGGTGCAATTGCCCCGGCTCCAATCTGGCACTCAAAGGGGCAGTGTCAAGCCACCCCTTCAGGGTTACCTTCCACAGTTGGGACATTTTCCATTCCTTTCACTATGAATTGTGACAAACATTCTTTCACAGTAGCTGTGGCATGCACAGAGTACACACAGCTCTTTATGGTTGAACACCTAAATAATTTGATGGTCCATGGAAAATCAAGTGCAAAAGTAGGCTTTGCCCAGTGCTAGTGAAATTGATACCTAGAGCCAAACTCCATACTTGCATTTTTCTTTCTGATGTAGTTGGAAACAAGAACATGTGACAATCAGTAGTGTGCAATATAAAGGAATTGGGAGCAGATGTATTAATAATTGTATGAAAATAGAGCATAAGATATACTGGTATCGGTGTATCATTACAGAACTGATACAACAGTTGCAATCCACGTACAAACTACATAACATAGCTATCATGATTCTAGGGGCTCATACACACTATGGAAATAAACTGGTGTAGAATTGGTTTATTTCTGTGAAGTTCACACTCGCCCTGACCGCAATCGGTGCAGTTTGTGGGTGGGTGACCAAAAAGCCCAGCTAAACTGATGCATCTGTCATTGGATCCCTTAAAGAACTACAACGAGCCAAATCGCCGATGGTGAGAGTAAGCCATCGAACTGATTCAGAATCTGCAGGACTCCCAAGTAAAGTTCTCCCTCCTCCTGCTCCTTCCACCTCTCCCCACTGCTGCCGTGCCACCTTACTCCTTCTTCTTCCTCTCCCCATGCCACCACCCTTCCTCTATTATTGTTGTTGTTTGCCTTCTGGTCATTTCTGACTTAGGGCACACCTGTCATGGGGTTTTCTTGGCAAGGTTTGTCCAGAGAGGGTTTGCCTTTGCCTTCCTCTGAGGATGAGAGTGTGACTTTCTTGCTATTTTCCTTTTTTGGCCTCAGGGAGCTGAGGGAGGGAGAGGAGTGTCGAGGATGGGGAGGAGGAAGGGATAAATTTACAGGAAAAGTTTACATTTAAAATACAGGGTAGAATAGAGGGGGGTCTCTTAAGAAAGAGTGGGGCCCTTCCTCTGCTGTTGTATGCCTTTAAGTCATTTCTGACTTAGGACGCACCTGTCATGGTTTTTTTTTTAGCAAGGTTAAAAACTCAATATGGATATTAATTTCCCTAGGGCTGGTGAAATCATCAGCATGACTGATGTTGACATAACAACAATATACAACAATATCAATATTACCTGATAATGGGGATACTCAAGTTATTCCCTGCAGCAATGTAGGGTGCTTTGATGTTGTGGCAGAAAAGAATGAATGTGAGAAGCAGGTAATCAATATGAGATTTGTGAACTGGTAGGAAGATAAGAGGCAAATTTAGCTGCATGAAAAAGAAAATAAGATATTAGTTATATATATATATATATATATATATCTTCAACACAAAATTTCTGCTTTTGAAATAAAATTATTTTGTTTTAATCTTTAACATGTGTTTCTGCTAAGCTTTTGGCAATTAACATACTCTTCACTTTTTGGTCTTCATTCCAAAATTTTAACTATTAACAACCGGGAAGTGGAAGTAGTAAGAACAACAGATTTCTGATAACAAAGTCACAGTACAAACAATAGGCAATTTGTTGATGGTGGTATTTGCCATCAAATCAACTTCAGATTATGACAACAATATGAATAAGAAACATCCAAGAATCCCCAGTCATCAACAGGCAATATAATCTTTTTCTTGCATTATAAAATGTTGATGATCATCCCAATAATTTTAATTATGTGTAAACTCTTATTTTCACTTACAACAAATGAACATGCAAATATATAGCTTAGATGAGTTCTTTTAAAACTATTTAATAATTATTGATAGACAATATGGAGAACAAACTTCAAATGCCAAGTGATTGTTTCTGGTAAACAATACATTCAAATAGATATTTCACAACTATAAAAAGTATAACTCATTCAAAGACACCACCACAAATGGGTGATTAAGTATGGCTGAACCTAGCCTGAACTAACCTCTCCCCAGACAGAAATCCACCTTGTTATTATTCTTAACTTATTCTAGCAAGGTGTTGCAAGGGTTCTGTGAAGGCCTAATTACACTGGAAGTGAAATAAAAATGCAAGTCTTTCTTTCACGTTTCTCTGAAATGTTCTTGCTATCTTGTTTAACTAGAGATGGGAGGGTAGGAATAGGGAGTAGGAGTGTAACAATAAAGCAAGCAAGTTCAAAGCAAGACTATCTGTAATCAGCAGCTACCATAAACTTTTTCTTTATTATGAAATGCTTTCCACTTAACTGGGCTATCATTAGTCTTACACAAAAGAAGGTGACATAAGCTTTTCAGTAGAACAGCCTGAATTAGCATGTGATAAGACTGTTCTACAGGGGGTTGAGGTCTTTTTCCAACTCAGTGTATCAGTGCAAGGCATCCTCTGAGTATTTTAGTCTGACACATGGGGTGAAGTCTGGGACTTTGAGGTCAGTGAACACTGAATGGTTCCACAGGAAGTACAGGCTTATTTGTAATTCATGTTGTAAACCCAAGTCTGGGCTGTACCAATGCTGGGGGTGGGTAGGATTCATATGATGTTCTCTACAAAATAATAATATTGTTCCTTAAAATAAACTAGAAAGATAGGTGATGGACACAATTTTTATTGTAAAAAAATCACATGTCCCAATTAAATTGAATGAAGCATGTTTAATCATGGAAATCTAATATCTAGAGTTTGAGGGGGTATAGAGAGATCAATTCACAGGTTCTTTCCTTAGTGAGTAGAGATTTATTATTTTCAGCTCTTCACTGTTTAAGCTGAGGAAGCTAAAGAGTCTACTCAATTCTTTTATTTTTTAAAGTACCTGCTGTCTGAACCTCTGCTCCTAAAGGAACAAGTCAGTGAGTAAAACCATTATTGCTGCTTATTCAGACCTTGCTCAGCTCAAAACAGCCTGCTACAAATTCACTGCTAAGATAATTGGATTTTGCAGAATGTTACATTTTTAAAAAATAGTTTAGTGTTGCACATTTGCTCCACAATTTTATCACCTCAGTTGCTGCTTTCACCATCTCCAGTTGCCCTTTGTGAATCTGAATATTCCAAAAAAAGCTGTTAAACAATTTCAGTAACACCCATGAAGTTATCCTGAAAGGAGAATAAAAGTTAAACCAAGACATAAGAATTTTATGCACAAGTCTTTGTTTCATGTAGAACAAACCAACCCCGCTCCGAGTATTTATTAGAGGAGCGGGCTATAAATAAACTATTATTATTATTATTATTATTATTATTATTATTATTATTATTATATAACCTATAAGAAACACAAACAAATACAGACAAATACTACCTTTAAAATACAGATCACAACCAAGGTATATAAAAGTACTGAGAAATCGGCATAAAATAAACTTTGAAGAAATCTTTAAAGCAAAGTAGAGTCATCATGGCAATATATAAAAGCAAGGGGTTCAAATCCCATTTAGGCCTAAATACCGTATATACTCAACTATAAGTCAACCTCATGCATAAGTCAAAGGCAGGTTCTGGGGCCAAAATTATGGATTTTGATATGACCTGTGGATACGTCGAGGGTAAAACTCAGGGGCGTGTAACAAAGGATCTAAAGGATGAAGCAAAGGAAAACAATGCCAAAGAACTTCCAAAACTCCAGCAGACATAACTGTTTGTACTCGCACTAAGGTGGATGGATGAGAGAAAAGAGGAGGGTCAGTGCTTCCAAGACAGATTACACTCTTGCCTTTCTCCAGGGGATGGCTCCCTTTTTTATAAGAGTTAAAGTACAGTACTTACATTGACCCATGGATAAGTCAATCCAGTTTTTTTGGGTCAATTTTTGACTAAAATTTCCAGACTTATACAAGAGTATGTACAGTAAACAAAAACATTTCATAGATATAGCATGGGACTATCAAGTTTGCTTTTGGATCACTGAAAAGTACACCAGTATTATCATGCTAACATCATGTTTTAATGTTATTGAATAACTGTAATAAGATATACAGTCGTTGAATATTGAATATTGAATAAGATATACAGTCGTCCCTCCCGATTTGCTGTGGATCCGTTCCGCCCCCCCCCCCATGAATCGGAAAAACTGCAAATATTCAAAGCCCATTGATTACAATGAGCGTTAGCGTTTGAGTGTGTGTGCGCGTGTGCGCCATTTTCTCCCTTCCCACTTGCCATCTGCAAAGGAGCAAGACCATTGACTCCAAGTCTGAGAATGGGGAGGTATGTGTGTCTGTGTGTGTATGCACATACACACGCACATACACATATAGACTGACACACATGGATGGATAGATATAAAAATATTTTACAAGGACAAATGTAATTTCTTTCAGTTCAGCACAGTTGCAACACTGATAACAAGAGAAAATCTGAGATAAATGTCAACAATTTTTGTGTGAACCTAAACTGCACTTTAGCACTAAGAACTATTTTAAATTAACAAATATTATCAATCAAAGCTAACTTCATTACCTGATCAAAGTAGGAGAGACATTTGCTACCATTTCTTGAAGAATCCTTCTAGCTTTCTTCTTGACTTTGCTGATGTTTCTATGGTCCAACCCATCAGTACCACTCAAAGCAGACATTTCTGAAGCCTCCTCTACAATAGCATTCTGCACTCTGGATGTTACATATAATTTAGAGGATTTTAAAATTAGCTTCAAATTAGAAATAGCAATAGTAGCTACATTTCTATAGCACTTCATACTGAACTAAGCAGTCTCTAAGCGGTTTACAATGTGTAAGCTAGTTGCCCCCAATAAGCTGAGGTTTTTAGCAACCTTGGAAAGATGCTAGGCTGAGTCAACCCTGGACCCAGTCAACCCTAGCTGCAATCAAACTCACAACCTTGTGCCTGTGAGTGAGTGGCTGCAGTACTGGCATTTCACCACTGAGCCACCAGGGCTCCCTTATTTCTCATTTCTAGTACTTTGGTTAATGTAGCTTTGCTTTAAAAAAAAAAGCTATTTACACACCAAAAAAATGTCCCAACTCAATAAACCTATCTGTTATAGAAAGCAGAACAATTTGCAGACAAAATAATGATTCATGGGTATTTTTCAATTATAGTTACAACATGTCTCCATTTTTCACAATGAAAAGCATATACAGGTTGAGTCTCCCTCATCCAGAATTCTGAAATCCCTAATATTTTAAAATCCAAAATTGTCCATGAGTGCTTTCTGATCTCCAAGATATCACATTATATGTATGTAAATATTCCAAAATCCAAAATACTTCTTGTTCCAAGCACTTCAGATAAGAAAGACTCAACCTGTACATAGTCATACATAAAGCAGAAAACAAATATAGGTCTTAACGTTTCAGTAGCTTCAGCACATAAAGAACAATGGCTAGTCATGTTAGAAGGATGAAGTATAATTCTGTCATTATCTCACATCAACAGACAGAAGCATAAATAGATGCTTCCATGTGCTAGTTTTGAGGAAGGGAAAGGAATTCAAGACATCCTAGCCTGGGCAGAAATAGTGAGAATTTTGGTTTGGGTAATTTAAAATTATTTTAATCACGTACCTGCTACTGTTCAGAACGTTTTCAGTCACATTATTTGCAAACATACCCTTATGAACATCTCGTTCTCTCACAAAAAGGATGTAACAAAGTCTCCTGGCAAGCCAACCTCTGTGCCTGGAATATTACACAATAATTTAACAAAAGTCAAATTAGAACACAATCATTCACAAGATTATTTTACAAATCATAAATATATTAGATCCACAATTGTGGGAGTTCATTTTGTATACTGGTGAAGCTAAGAGTAGAGAACACTTTTAAAAGGCTATTTTAATTCTACTGTGCAGACATTATAGAAGATGATAAAGGAAGCTATCTTCCTTTCCTTTTGCATAGTAAGCACAAGCTTTTGTTTATCAAACTGATAAATCATCTCACATCTCCTTCAATATCTCAGGAAGATTCCACCTTTGATGTGCTGGTAACATAATATTTATGTTTGATGAGTTAAAAGAACAAATTTTAATTGGCTAATAATTCTTAAATTTTGACAGAAATGTGAATTACCGTATATACTCAACTATAAGTTGAGAAATTTATGCCCCAAAATGGGCTCTAAAATTACTGGTCGACTTATCTACGGGGGCAACAAGTTAATACTGCTGGAAAATTTTTTTAAAGAAGTGCCCACCGTCCTCTGCAGCCAGGGATCTTTAGGAGGTTCCTGTTTCAGTCCCCAGCTGCTGCCCGGCGCGCTCTCCTCTCTTCCCGTGTGTGTGTGTGTGAAAGAGAGAGATCTCCAGTCCTGAGACTCCCCTCGCAGCCAGAGCTAAGACGGAGCTGCTCAGGAGGAAAGGGGGAGACAGAGCATGCCCAGGCTTGGATCCCATTTGGCCAGCCATGAGCCTGGAAATCTGGGGGGGAGAGGGAGAGGAGAGAGAGAGAAAGGTCTGTCCCCCTTTTGCAATGCCCCCCCCTGTTAAGGCATGGAAGGGCGGTATAGAAATAAATCATATTATTATATTATTATTAAATGCAAAGCTGTATGTGTGGGAACCAAAGTCTGTAAATTTCCAGCATGAGGTGATACGGTGTGGTGAGACACGTACACAACAACAGCAGATGTTAGTATAGTCAAAACACACAAGAAATAACAACACGAAAGATCCGGAAAGGAAGGTCGAGTAAAAGTAAACAACGACATCACTGGAAAACATCACATGGGTAATTAAGTCATAGTAAGAGGTTGGACTATGGTATGGGAAAGTGTGGATTTAACCAATGATATTGTTTGTATACACCCAGTACACACCCAGTGCACACCCAGTGGGTGGTAACCAAAACTGAACTATTTCTGTATTGTTCCGGTGAGCCATTGTGAACCTGTCCTGCATACAACACTGTACCTGTTTCTGTATCCAATCATGTAAGCTATTTGGGAGATCAGCCAACATGGCTGAAACTAAGCTTTTGTGCAGGAGGAGATGTGGATGTATATAGTTTGCTTAGTGTAGCCAGAGAGTGTTTAGCAAGAAATGTGTTGCAAAGATGTTTATTGTTTTCTTATTCAGTTTGTATTATTCAAGTAGCAAATAAAGATAGTTTAGTAAACAGCTCGTGTGGTTTGTTGACTGCAAGAAGAGTGGAGCAGCAACTATAATTCCAGAGGTTCCAGAGCTGATGGTTTTGTTCCTGGAAAGAGAGCACTGCAAGATGATGTCAGGATCTTGAGCAGCTTCTCGGTAAACTCTGCTACTTGCAATACATCATACCATTGACCAGAATTGGTCAGCCCAGCATTGCCAAGATGGTGAGGAGTTAAGTCTGGGGAAAGTGCAACACCTTGCAAGCAGTGGGATCCTGGGAGTAGTGGGCAAAGAAAGAGAGAGAGGTTTCTCTCCCCTCTTTTGCATGCAATGGAATCCTGGGAATTATGGGCAAAGAAAAAGAGAGAGGTTTCTATCCCCTTTTGCAAACCATGTGTTTTGGGAATGCTTTTGGTAAAGGGAAAGAATGTATATATGTGTGTGTGTGTGTGTGTGTGCGCGCACGCGTGCTGAGGTTGTTTCCTCTTTTATATGCTGAGACTATGACCCTTGGGACGTGGGAGAGGTCCAGAGAGGGAGATGTAGGGAGGGAAGTGGTGATTTGTTTTCCCCTTTTGGATCTTTTGTAGCATGCCCCAGTGTTTGACCCTCAACTTATCCGTGGGTCATATCAAAATCCATGATTTTGGCCCCCAAAACTGCCCTCGACTTATACATGAGGTTGACTTATACACCAGCATATACGGTAGCTATTAAAGCATTCCCAGAAGATGCACTGTTTATTTAACATCCTTGTATCTCACTTCTTTTTAAAGATCTGCCTCTTTTCAAAATAATCTTCACCAAAAAAAAGTCAATCTAATATACTTTGAGATAGCAGATATGAGTTATATTTCTCAAAATTATCAGAATCTTTTAAAAGAAAAAATCTGACAGGACAAAAGCATGGGTGCCCTATATACGTGGCTGTCAGCTTACGCTGAAGCTGTGCAGAAAAATAATGAATGCCATGCGTGCCTATGGCACGCCCGCTCTCCTGCACCATGAACCCAATGGAATGGGTGCCTCCATTCCAACCAATAGGACTTGAATATGCTCGATTTTCTGTTTTTGCGGGGGGTGGTCTTTATTTCCATTTTGAACTAAGATTTTCAAATGGAGCAACTGTGGTCCTCCAGATGCTTTTGGATTTCAGCTCACTCAATTTCTCACCACTGGCTAGAGTGAAAAAAAATTAAAATCTAACATCTGAGAAGGGGACAGTTGCTGACTCCTTTATTAAAACAGTGCTCAGTTTTGATTACCATTGTTAAAGTCAAGGGCTGAGCTGCAATCTTTGTTTCTCTCTGAACTGAATATTGATGCTCGCTTTGTTTGTTTATTCAAACAGAACAAACATTTTAAATAGGAACACTCCACATAAATGAACAAACAAAAGTTTAATGGATGCAAATCACACATTACATTTTGCTTAAGAAATGTTCTCAAAATTAAAATCTTAAAAATTTGAAAGGAAAACTGCGAAAACGCATGGAATCAGAAAAGATTTTTTTTTAAATAATGTGTCCATTAATATAAGGACCAAGTTATTTATGTTATCCCAATAATAAATCAAATCATTGTTTGCTGTGATGAACAACTGTAGTTGTTGCTGTAGCATGGCAGGACTAGGTTTCACAGCAGACTAGCAGAAACCTAAAGCTGGCTTCCATTTCTAACCACAATTCGCAGATTCCTGTCTTTTAGTTGATAGCAAGCTTTCACTACTCATATCAACAATACTCACTAAGATCCACAGAATTTAGAAGACTGACAGTTTCAGCACTGTGTATAATACTTCAATGAACACCAACTCTCATACATTCTCAGTACCCAAGGATATTCTCATCTAATTACATAATTTATGTGAACTGAGAGGCAAGCAAATCTGAATAACTCTTAGGTCAAGTGTGTCACCCAAAATTTCTATGGGCTGGAAGATGTCAAGAAATGAGACCATATCCACTTGACATCATGGAGTCCCAAGCCAAAATACTGACACTGGGGTGGGGCGGTCTGGACATGTTCAACCAACAGTTTAAGAAGCCAGTTGTGTCTTCTTCCTTTTCCAATTGTAGCACACCCAATTTAGTTTCATATTTGGGAGGGCAAATGTAGGACAGTGTATCCCTGTGCTCTTTCTCTTGGATTTTTAGGCAGCAGCCAAGTGTCCCAGCTTGAACACAGCAAAGGCTGTTATCTTGAGACCTGACCATCTGACAGAACGTATGGTTTCATGTAAGCTCGTCTAGCATTTGAGATCTTCAGGCCAACCTGTTCCTATTTGCTCCACTATCCTGAGAGAAACATCTGGTTCAAAGACAAGGAAGGCCTTTTCATGGTGGTCACTGCTTGGCTCTAAAACTTCCCACCAAAGTGGGACTAGATGGCACACGCTTCCCTGCTGCTCTTCTCCAGGAGCCAATTGGCTTTTTATTTAAACACCATTTCGCAATTACAGTCAGCCCCCACATGCACAATTTTTATCCAAGGCTTGAAAATATTTTTAAAATATATAAATTCCAAAAAACAAGCCTTGATTTTGCAATTTTATAGAAGGGATTCCATTTTACTATGCCACTACATATAATGGGACTTGAGCATCCATGGATTTTAGCATCCACAGGGGGTCCTGGAACCAAACCCCAGGGAATACCAAGGGCCCATTGCATAAGGTACACTATTTTACTACTCCATTATATTTCATGGGACTTGAGCATCCACAGATTTTGGTATCCATCAGGGGTCCTGGAATCATATTCCAGTGGATACCAAGAGCCCACTGCAAACTGTTACAAAACAAGCGTTTTATTAGGTGGGTTAGTGCCACCCTTATTGTTATGTTTTAAATGCTTTCCATTTGTCTTGTGCTTTAGCTTTTCTATTTTATGTTTCAATTGTACTTGTTTTATATGATTTCCTGACTTCCATTTTGGTAAAATGGACTAGAAAATAGATTTATTTAATATCAAATAAATAACAACACTGGGAGCAAGAGAGTAATCCCAAGCCCATCTTTCTAGTTCAATAGCAGTGTTATCCCCTCTCCCATGAGCCTTTCTAACTATAAAGGATTGGAACTTCGAAGGGAGGCCACCTAAAGCTCCTACAGGGTCAGGTTAGGGTTGGCAGCTGAGGCTTCTTTCAGAAAGACCACAAGATTAAGATAGTTTAGTTTCCAGTGTTCATTTCAAACCGTTGAGGGCAACACACAGTATGCACTACATACAAACCACAGTAATAACTGTATCCCAACGAATGATTTACCGTGTGTGTGTTTCATTAATATAGATGACATTACGAAGGCCCAAAGAAGGGATATTAGGATTAAACAGTTTGTCCTGAAAGGAAAAAAAAAAAAGCATGTGAGAAAACAGTATTTCTTCCATTTTCAGTCATATACTGTACATTCAAGGGAACTGAAAGGGAAGTTATGAACTACAATGCCTTTAACATGCAGATGTGAAGCACTAAGTAATAATAAAAAGCATGAGCTGAAAATTAAACTGTTCAAATAGACATTACAAGAGGAGTGTACAGTTACCTTAACTGTAAATAATATGACATGGCAATTATGTTTCAATTTGTTATTAACATAATACAATTTACCCAGCTTTGTGGAGTGCATGCATAGCAACAGCGTCCTACAAATGGCCTATTTCTGCCCAGTAGGGTCTCTTTCCATTTTAAAGTGGCGGATCGGAAGACAGTAGGTCTAGAATTGCATTCTCCCTAAAAAACAAACAATAAAAATAAAAATAGCACATATCAAATAGAAGCCTTAATCTCCTTTTTGTATATTGTATTCTCTATATATGAAACAATACACATTGAAACCCAATGACTGCAAACAAAATTCTTGTGCATAATGAACACTCCTACTGAAACAAACTGGACATAGGCTTCACTCTTATGCAGTAAAATCCCTGAACCTGATAGGACTTACTTCCAAGTAGGCATGCACAGAACTGCACTGTTATTCTCTAAAGGCCATGTTAATCTCCAAAGTTCCATAGGGCATTACTTTATTAAGTATGGCACAACATCACACCTGACTGTTTGAATCAATGGATAAAAAAAATCTGTGGATAAGGAGGGCTGACTGTATATATGATCTCAAGATACTGAATGTCCTAGCATTTTCCAAGATTAGAAGAACGTTTCAAATGCTTGAAATATAGTGTCGTCATGTGAGAAGTAAACTGCAATGAAGCCTACTTCTGAATAAACATGCTTATGGTTGCAAAATATAAATCTTAAGACACAATAGTTAATTGTAATAACTGCTATTTTAATTAACCAATTCCATATTTAAGCAAAGTAACAATGTAAGCATTTTTCATTCTAATCATTTGTGCATAAATATTATTCAGCTTTCAAAAATAAAAGCTAATTTAAATCAGGCTACTGGGCTTTTGTATTAATAATTGTCAGAAAAACTTACTGAATTATTTTCTTAGATTTGAGAAAATGTAATATGAAGGGAATATGCAATCTAACATCAGGAAAACTAATCAAGGACTACACAGTTCCATATACACTTCAAATTTATATAGACTGATTGAAAGTTCCACAGAAATCCCATGAGACTTACTTATATGTAAACATGCAAAGAACTGGCCAAATATTATTGGTGCACGCCAGCCTCAAATTGAAACTCCGTATCAATACACACACTAAAATTTCAGAAATACAAACGGTTGAAAGCAACAACAAAAACATATAAAAAGTCACATAAATGGACCATACAAGATAAAGCTTAGGGGCTCAACAGACAGCCCTAGAGGTGCAGCTTCCCACTGCCGGAAGTGCTGGATAGGGGCCGCAGCAATCATAGTCCTGGTCCGGTGATTTGCCAGCACTAAAAAGAACGGCAAAATGCCACTCCTTTTAGTACCGACAAAAAGGTGCCCTTGCCACTGCAATGGAGGCGGCTTTTCAGCGCTCCTTTGGCAAAACGTGTCTAAATGCTGTGATGCCCCCCACCGTGTGGGTGGATATGTGGTGTGACACTAGTGTCAGGGCAGCATCGGTGCATGCAGAATGAGGATGCCACACCCCCACTCTGTCCTGAGGTTAGCATTAAATGCTGGTTTGTTCAGTCCTTTAGTAAGCTAAATTAGTTCCAGCATCATCAATATGTGATTAATATTCACCCTTCCCCTTTTTTAAAAATGTAACTGAATTGGAACCTTTATGATTATTATTCCTATGTATAATACTAGGTTTCCACCATTGGTAATTTTGCATCACTGGAGTAACTTCCAAGTCTTATTTCTTTCCTTCCACTAATTCCATGGTGTTAATATTTATGATGATCAATCTATTCTGTTGGTTCTAAAAGATGTTTTCATCAACTGATCCTGTGTCACCTGCCTTCATCTGTCCTCATATTCAGAAAGAACCAAACATGGCTGCCAAAGTAATCCTCTTTTCTCCCATCTCCAACCAGATCTCCAAATCTTTGCAAATTATAGGTTGGAGCCTACTTCTTACCTTGAATATTCATAATCCAATTTTTTCCTACCCTGCTATCCTCATTGCCACATTTACTTCATTATTATCTTTATGTTCCACGCAGGCACATCTACTTATTATTCCACATGCCTGCTTCCAACTTCTTCTGTTTCTGATTTCTTGCTGCATTTCCAGATAATGCAAGAAACATTTTTACTTCTCACAAATATTTTACAAGCATCTTCCTATAAAATGGAAGCTTTCACTATGGTACCACACCATCTCTTTATGCATTAATTTGTTTATAAACACTTGAATTTAGTCCTGTTTGACTAAAGTATTGTAAATAGAGAACCTTTCACATTACAAGAACTTCATTCAGCAGAATCTCTAAACAGTACTCCTGGGCAACACTTTCATGATTACATTATATTTTACTCCTGATTTTACCCCTGTAAATTAGTAGAGGTATAGAATGTGATCTTCTTCACACCTCTGACTTCCTACAACTTACTACTTAAGGAAATGAACAGTTCAACACATTTTACTTACCCATTCTTCACTGGAGTGTTTGCATCTTGAGACAGTGCACTCTGATGAAGATGTTGAATAAGAAACATCTATTGTTCCAAGTGACAAAGCGGTGTCATCCATGACATGCAATTTAAGTTCAATACCATGAGCTAGAAAAAAAAATTGAAGTCTGTGCTAAGGAACAATTCTACCACTATTCAAAATGGGTCAGAATAAGCAACACCATGAACATTTTTACTGAATATTCTTTGTATGCACCTATTGGTTTGCCTCAGCTGCCTTTTTGAAGCAACAACCTTATGCATGCTCACTAGGAGTTACTTCCAAATAAACATACTGATGATCATACATATTAATTTGTTCTTTTTATTTATGGGAGACCTAAAGATTAATTATATTCTGTAAATTATGAAATAATTACTACTACTAACAACAACAGCCATCTACTTTCTTTCCAAGATATCTCCTCTCCCATGTTCTTCACATGATCAGCCAACACTTATTACCAGTGGGTAAGGGACCAAATTTAGATTTAACTAGAAAATGTCATTGTGTTCTGTTCACATATATTAGGATTGTGAAATTTGTAGTACAAGAGATAACAATGTTGGACTCTGGCTCCCATCAGCTCCATCTGCCATGCCCAAAGGTCAGACATGTCACCCACAGCTTTTCTAACCCTAGTGGTTAAACAGATGCTGAAATATTGAAAGATTCTTCAGTAGCACAAAAATTGGAAGAAAAAAACAAAATATTAGACTGTAGCTTTCCAGAATCTTTGACAGCCTTGTGAATATTCTAGAATCTGAAGAGAAAGAATCATAACATACCATATTTGATATGGTGTAACCAGTAAGAAGAAATGCTCTGAATGATAATACCTATATTCAAAAGTAATTATGCCATTTTATTTCACCAACAATGAGAACTCGGTGTTATAACGAAGAATATTAAAACTGTTATGCCCATGAGAATTCTGAACAAGAGAAATATAATTTAAAGGAGTAAGGAATGCAATAGTTCCTTGTGTATAACTATAATGTATAATTCAGAGGCTACATTGCATTATTACTGCAAATACACAACAGGATTTTTGAAATTGCTTTACACCTGAGAATGCCAACTGCACACAGAATGATTCCAACATTTGAAAGAAATTAGGACTAATATGCATACATTTTATTTTAAATTTTTGATTACACAAATGAGCATGCAAAAGAACCATTATCAGTAACCATAATCCCTGGGGAAAAATCAAAATGTATATTATCCAGATCAAGATGCAAAATAAAGCTGAATCCCTTTGATAATTGTATTATGTTCAAGCCTTGCTGTTGTGACATTTGTATCACATGTATGGAATGTTCTATTTTTGTCTACTGTACTCCTCTATATTATCTTGAACATACATGATCTTGGAAGGTAAGCAGAGTCAGGCTTGGTTAGTACTTTGATGAGAGACCACCAGGAAATATTGCCTGAAATCATGAAGAGCCACTGCTAGTTAAGAGTTGGCAATAATGGCATTGTTGTGTGCCTTCAAGTAATTTCCAACTTATGTCAATCCTAAAACAAACCTATCATAGGGGTTTTCCTGGCAAGATTTGTTAGAAGGACCTTTGCCTTCCTCTGAGGTTGAGAGTGTACTATTGCCCAAGGTCACCCAGTGGGTTACCATGGCTAAGCAAGGACTTGAACCCTGTTCTCGAAAGGCATAGTCCAACACTTAAGCCGCTACACAACAATGGCTTGTAATGATGGATTAATGGTCTGGTTCAGTACAAGGTAGCTTCTCAGGTTTCTATTCCAGATAGGCAGCCAAGTAAAAATACTGCACTTTTATTCTACAAATCTTCTCTGTACAAAGTTTTCAAAGCATTCATACACAGAAAAGCTTTTGGGTTCTCACCCCACAAGTGTATAATTCTCAGAATTACTGAAATTATTTTTGTCTCTTTCAGTTTACCTAGTATACATACATGAATAATGGTCTAAATACTGGCGTATAAACAAATATTGAGTTTATAACCATAGCAAGAACAACTCCAGAGATCAAAAATTATGATGTTTTTTAGAAGTTGGTATCATGTGTCAAGCACATCTAAACTTGCAACCCTATCCATGCTTGCCTGAGAGTACATCTCACTGAACTAACAGAATGTATTGCCTGATGATTACTCTGCATATTACTAAAGAACAGCAAATTTACAATGCCTAGATCAGAGACATGGAATGTGTGGCCCTCCAAATATTGTCGGAAAGGGTCTTCCATCTGATCCTTCAGTGATCAAGGATGATGAAATAACAGACCAAGGACATCTGGAGGACCACAAACTTTTCTGATGCAGAAAGAGACAGGGGATCAGATTCCTTTTAGGATTCACTTTACGCAGTTTATAAATTATATGAAGTTAAAGCACTTTATCTAATTTAAAGCAGCATGGTGTAAAGGAATACAGCAGACTCAAAAGCTCTGCTATAAATAAAAGTTCAGCTGGCAGACATTCGTATCAGGTGTTGAGTGTCCCTAAACAGCAGCATGCTATCATCAAAGGGATTTCGTTCAAGCTATGTAGTCACCAGGGGAACGGCACCAGTCTAAGCCAAGTTGGCTGGATGATGGCAAGCGTTTTCACACAAGGTTAGTTAAGTACACCAGAGGCGTACAACTGGAAGTGCAAAAGAAAAGGGAAGAAAGAAAAGCAGTCTACATTTAAAAGGCAGTTGGGATCTTTTTGAGCATCATTTCTGAATCTTAATACATGCATCTCAGCCTGTTTCTTCTACTCTGAATACATTTTAACTGTTTCCCTTCACTATACTGCTTCTCCCAAACACACAGAAACATAGATGAACAACCGTAGTTGCTTGTGATCCATTGCCACCAAGATTTTCTTTTTTGCTACTGATGCTGGTAAAATCATATATTCCTAGTAGCTTCCTTTCATTTATGAATACAGAAGATAGATTTTGTTGTATAAGGCTCTTAACTGGTTCTCTTGACATTTCTTCCTATCCCATTTAAAAAGCTTTCACAACTACTTCCAAAAACAAAACAAAAAAACCCTTCTAAATTGTTCACCTTTGCTATGCTTTATCTTTGTATTCACTGATGGTGAATCATTAATATACTGCACTTACACAGCAAGACATCTATCCCTTATTCTTCAACATTTTAGTAGCTAAAAACCAGGACTCATGTGGCCAAGCAACATCAGAATGTGGTCAAGATGGCAAAAGTTATTAATGAAGAAGAGCATATAAGCCAAGGAAAGCTGCAGCAGTTTGCTTTGGCTGGAGCCTACCGGGCAGGCAAGATTTCACCTGCTTCTCTCCTCTCCCCATGGCTCAGTTAACAGAGCACAAACTGCTTTTGCCCTTTGAATCCAATTTATAATAACCGATGTAAGCTGAGGACAAAGAGGAAAAGTGGGAGAAGGGGAAGGAAATCAGCTGAAAAAGGGGGTAACAGAAGTTTAATAGGGACTATACCTGACAAATTGAGACAGTTGGGGGCTATGTATTCCTTATCTCAAGAAAGAGAGCCAGCCTGCTTTAGTGGAGTATTGCACTATGACTCTGGAGACCAAGGTTCAATTTCCGTTTGGCCATGAAACCAACTGGGTTACTTTGGGCAGGTCACACACTCTCAGCCTCAGGGGATGGAAATGGGAAACCGTCTCTGAACAAATCTTGCCAAGAAAAGCCCATGATAGCTTTACCTTAGAGTCGCTGTAAGTTGGAAACAACTTGAAGACATACAACAACAACAACAACAACAACAACAACTATCTTAAGGAAAGCTTTCCTCTGTAGGTAATCCACTTCTAGCACTATGAAAATACTATATAATACATGGTGATTAAAAAGAATGGAGCAAAAGTAAAGCTTTTATTGTTGATTTTGCACCATTCTTTTTTAATCAACCTCTATGAGGAACAGAGATGCCATACTCCTTTCCTTTAATGGTTGGAGGAGGGTGGGTAATAGAAAAGGGACAGGAAAAAGTGATGTGAAAATACAGAAGAAAACAAAATAGTTTGGCTCACTCAGATACTATAAAACTCAGTGATCAAGGCAGGACAATTGAGTGTTGTTCTAAAAAAATAGACCTTCGCCATTAAAATGTAGCCTTCCTTTCCAAAGTTTTTTATTCCATTTCCTTTTTTTGCCTTGGTCACTGACTGCATCAAACAGCCCACAACAATGGGAGATGCTGTCAATGGTTACTCCCTCCTGCTTCAAGGCAGGTGGTTGTTGTGGTCAGCTGCCTGTAGTAGCTGCCTGAGTAGACTTTTAACTCATGGTAAACTGGTGGATGCAAGATGACCAGATGTCCCAAAAGCCAAGGAGGACAAGGCACCGCAAAATGTAGGACATTCAAGAGAAATGTAGAACCTTAAAGAATAAAAGCTAAAAACACTCATATAAAATATAAATTCATTCTTCTTAATCATGCTCAAAATGGAGATTTTGGAATTCCTTTTGGACAGAAGGAAGAAATGTAGGACATATCTATGAAAAGGAGATTGTCTAGTGAACTTGTAATTGATGAGAATCCCCCTGTCCTTCACTGCTTTGCTTAGGTCCTGCAAATTCAGGGCCATGATCTCCCTGACTGAGTCCACCAACCTGGCATGAGGTCTTTCTACGGCCATCCACCTTTCCCAGCATCATTGCCTTTTCTAATGATTCATTTTGCCTCATGATGTGGTCAAAGCACAACAGCCTAAATTTAGTCATCTTGATATTTTTGGCTTGATCTCTTCTGGAACCCATTTGTTTGTCTTTTTGGCCATCCAAGGTATCCTCAGCCCTCTCCTCCAGCACCATATCCCGTGTGAATATGCAAAGAGATCTTTTAGCACCTTTGTGGTGAACCAGTGTGGCGTAGTGGAGATCAGAGTTCAAATTCCATCTCAACCATGTAAACCCACTGGGGACTCTTTCACACTGGAGGAATTTCTCCCAACTTCGAATGCAGCCAATGCAAATTTACGTGAATCCCCATTGCATTCGGAAGGCGTTCGGAATGACTTCCCATTACCCGAAAATGACCCCTCCTTGCCCGAAATTGCATGAGAAGCTTTAATTCGCAATAATGTGAAACCCTTTTGCCCAAAATTGCGTAAGAAGCTCTGATTCGCAATAACGTGAAACCCCATGATTGCGTTTGGATTGCCTTTGGATTATACTTCCAATTCCCCACGTCTGAAAGAGTCCTGGGTGATCTTGGGTGTTTCACACTCTCTCAGCCTCAGAGGATGGCCATGGCAAACCCCCTCCGAAGAAGCTTACCAAGAAAACCCTGTTATATGTTCACCTTAGGATTGCCATAAGTTGGAAATGACTTGAAGGCATCCAACAACAAGGTATCCTCATCCCTCTCCTCCAGCACCACATCCCAAATGAGTATGCTTGTAGCACCTTTGAGACTCACTCCTCCAGGATTACTTTACCCAGCTACTTTCCAGACCTTTTAAATCTACATCTCAAATGGGTTAGTTTTCTTCCTGTCTGCTTGCTCCACTGTCCTGTTCTCCCATCCATAAACCATAAATTATTATGTCGATTTGTTTTAAGGAGGGAGGGGACAGTGGGATTTATTTTACTGTATTATAGGGGGTTTTCTACTGATGTAAGCCACCTCGATCTTGTTGAAGAGGTGGGATAAAAATAATATTATTATTATTATTATTATTATTATTATTAACCAAACAAAAACCAACACTCCTTCTCATCCTGGTTCCCCTTCCCAAAGATTCTCCACCTGGACCTCAAACAATCAATAGCAAACAAAAACACAAATCCATCCACCACGAAGGAGCCAGATCCAGGAAAGCCAGACCCAGAGTGACCAGAGATGTCCTCACTGCAAAGAAGGACATGGCACCTCAAAATGTAGGGCCCTCAAGAAAAATGGAAGACCTGACCACAAAAAAGTTCAAAGCACTCATATATAGATGCAAACCCATGCTTCTGAATCCTGCTCCAAAGAGAGGACATTTGGGAATTCCTCCTGGACCAGATGATGGAAATAGAGAACAAGTCCTGGAAAAGGAGGACATCTAGTCACCCTGTCCCAAAGTGACTAAATGTCCTCACCGCCAAGGAAGACAAGGTGCCTCAAAATGTGGGGCACTGAAGAAATAAATCAAAATAAAAGCTAAGAATAGTCATATACAGTATATAAATGCATGCTTCTGAGACATGCTCCAAAGGGGACAAAAAGGTGGGAATGAAGGACAGGTCCTGGGAAAAGGAGGACTTCCGGCTAGATGTCCTCACTGCCAAGGAAGACAAGGCACTTCAAAATGTAGGACACTGAAGGGAAAAAATGGAGGGACCTCCCCAAATAAAAGCTAAGAACACTCCTATATAAAGATAAATGCATGCTTCATAGTCATCCTCCAAAGGGAGGATATTCTGGGAATCTCTCCTGGACAAGATGGTGGGAATGGAGGACAGGTCCTGGGAAAAAGGAGGACGTTTGGTCACCCTATCCTCACTGCAAATGAGGACAAGGCACCTCAAAATGTAGGACACTGCAGGGAAACAATGGAAGGACCTGGCCAAATAAAAGCATATTAAACAAATGCATGCTTCTTACTCATGCTCCAAAGGAGGACATTTTGGGAATCCTGGGGAAAGGAGGATGGCCAGATGTCCTCCTCACTGCCAAGGAAGGACAAGGCACCTCAAAGTGTAGGACAATGAAAGGGAAAAAATGGAGGAATTTGACCACATAAAAGAATACATACACACACACAAACACACACACATATCTAAATGTATGTTTCTTAGTCATGCTCCAAAGGGAGGACACTTTGGGATTCCTCCTGGACAAGAAGGTGGGAATGGAGGACAGATGTCCTTTGGCCAGATGTCCTCACCACAAAGGAGGGCAATGCACCTCAAAATGTAGGACACTGAAGGGAAAAAAATGGAGGGACCTGACCAAATAAAACCATAAATATGTGTGTGTGTGTATGCATGCTTCTTTGTCATGCTCCAAAGGGAGGTCATTTGGAGATTCCTCCTGGACAAGAAAGTGGGAATTGAGGGCAAGCCCAGATGTCCTCATCCTCAAAATGTAGGACAGTGAAGGGGGGGGGAAATGGAGGGCCTTGACCAAATAAAACCTTACATCCATCTATATATATATATATATATATATATATGTTTCTTAGTCATGCTCCAAAAGAAGGGCATTTGGGGATTCCTCCTGGACAAGAAAGTGGGAATGGAGGAGTAGCCCAGATGTCCTCATCCTCAAAATGTAGGACAGTGAAGGGGGGGGGAAATGGAGGGCCCTGACCAAATAAAACCTTACATCCATCTATCTATCTATCTATCTATACTGTATATGTTTCTTAGTCATGCTCCAAAGGAAGGGCATTTGGGGATTCCTCCTGGATAAGAAAGTGGGAATGGAGGGCAAGCCCAGATGTCCTCATCTTCAAAATGTAGGACACTGAAGGGGTGGTGGTGATGGAATGGAGGGCCTTGACCAAATAAAACCTTTCATGCATACTTCCACATTGCATGCTCCTTTGTCATGCTCCAAAGGGAGGGCATTTGGGGAATTCCTCCTGGACAAGAAAGTGGAGATGGAGGACAGGTCCTCCTGGGGAAAGGAGGACCTGCCTGGCTGTTATTATTATCATTACCCCAAAACCAGCCCCCCACTACCCCAGGGGCCCTCCTTACCTTCCTTCCCTGCAGGTCCTCCTTCTTGCTAATGCCAGCCACAGTCAGCCAGCCTTGCAAAGAAAGGAGGAGGAGGCAGGCCAGGGAAGGAAGGGGGAGGCAACAAGGCAAAGGAAGGAGGGCTCTCTCTGCTTCTTCCCTCCCTCAAAGGCCAGCCAAGGCCCAACCAAAATGGGAGGCCTGCTGACGCCATTTCCTTCCTGTTGCCATGGTGCTGCAGAGGCCAAGAAGCTGTAGGGCCTAGTCTCTGCCTCATTGCTTGTTGCCTTGTTTCCATGGCCTGCATCCAGACTGGGGAAATAACCCAGTTTGGAAGCGCCTTGTTTGGCTCAAGGCTATGGAATTCTGGGAGTTGGAGTTTGTTGTGGGCCCTTTGGGCCCACAACAAACTCCAACTCCCAGAATTCCATAGCAGCTGAGCCAAACAAAGAATTAAAGCACTTCCAAACTGAGTTATTTCTCCAGTCTCCATGCAGCCCAAAACACATATATACTGTATATAATAAATGTTCATTTTGTTTGTTTGTTTGACAATAAATGTAAATTCTTCTTCATGGAAAACAAAAATAAGACATCCCCCTGAAAATAAGACCTAGTACATCTTTGGGAGCAAAAAATTAATATAAGACACTGTCTCATTTTCACCGAAACACGGTATATATACTCCAGCAATATCCTGTGAAGATTGTGCAATAACAACGCGACGTTTTTCGCACGACGTCATCGTTATTGCACGATTATCCTGTAACTAAAGTGGCAAAATCGCGCCCCCTTTTTTTTATTCCAGGTGGACATAGTCTGGACGCACCAAATTGTTATAGTGTTGTCATTCCACTTTTAATTGCCATGGGACCTTATCAGACGGGAGGGATTTCTCTTTATTGCGAATGGAGCCAATTGGAGCCGATTCGAATTCACTTGAATTCGCTAGTTTAGCGAATTTACGTGAATTCCAATTGCGTTCGGAATACGTTCATGATGGCTTCCCATTACCCGAAAATGACCCCCCCATTGCCTGAAATTGCGTGAGATGCTTTAATTTGCAATAACGTGAAACCCCATGATCGCATTCGGATTGCCATTGGATTATACTTCCAATTTCCAACGTCTGATAAGGTCCATGGTAACCCTGTCTGGGCATCCTGGGGTTTGCATTGTAAGGAAGGGAAAACTTAGAATTGTCTGTCGGGGAACCCTTGGGCCTCACTGCACTATAAACCCCCACAATTTCACAGGATTTTGCCATGGCAGGGAATGTAGGAGTATAGTGCTATAACAATGAAGTGTGGAAAAACAAACAGTAGGATTTTTAGTGTTTGCTTTTCTGCACTTCACTGTTGTAGCACTAAATTCCTACGTTCCCTGCCAAGGGAAGGCAATGGCAAACCTCTGAACGCATCTTGCCAAGAAAACCCCATGGAGTTCATCACACTAGTGAAATCTACTACTGAGCAATGGGATTTAAACTAGATTTAAATTAGAAAAAAAAAAGCAAATGCGGGAAGTTTATCAGACAACGTCACTGCTAAAGTGTAATAATGAGAAGTTAAAACGAAGGCAAAAGGGAGAAAAACAGCAGCTTTTTACTTTCGGAACTTCCCAAAGGTAAAAAGCTACCTTTTTCTCCCTTTTATCTTTGCTTTAACTTAACATTATTTCACCTTTCAAGAAATGTGGTGTGATAAACATTTTTAAAAATTTAAATCTAGTTTAAATCCCATTTCTCAGCATAATTTTTCTACTGTGATAAACTCCCTTGACAGCTAAACCTTAGGGTTGCCATAAGTCAGAAACAACTTGAAAGCACACAATACACACACACACACAGGATTTTTAGGTAGAGCCAGTGCAGTCTAGCGGTTTCAGTGTTGGATTACAACTCTGGAGACCAGGGTTTGATTCCCTGCTCAACTATGAACTTCACTGGGTGACTTTGGGTAAATCACATGCTCTCAGCATCAGGGGAAGGCAATGATAAACTTCCTCTGAACAAATCTTGCCAAGAAAATCTCATGGCCTTAGGGTCACCAGATGTTGGAAACAACTTGAAAGCACAACAACAGCTAAGGTCCAATAAGGAAGGAGTCATCGAAAGCACTCTAAGAAAGAGGGTTCTTGGCTTCTAGGGAGAGTCTTTTCAGCATTTCATAGTATACCAATCCCTAAACTGCAAATCCCAGATCACAGGTGTTGCCAGCTGCACATGCATTGAAGAAACAATGCAGTTTAATACCAATTTAACTGCCCTGGCTTATTGCTATGAAATTCTGGGAGTTGTAGTTTTGTGAGATATTTAACCTTCTGTCGGAGAGCTCTGATGCCACAACAAACTACAAATCCCTACAAACTATAAACTACAAACAGCATTGAGCTATAGCAGGAAAAGCAGATAATCCTACCTCACTCCCTTAATATGAAAAAGGGGGAGGAGCAGGAGTTAGTTCTAATATTTGGCCACCAATATGGAAATCATAGGAAAAGTGTAGGTTAATGAAAGAAAGAAAGAAATGAAATTGATGAAAGAAAACAAACTCATTTAGGAAGAAACCTTCAAGTGGTCTCTAGAAGGTTCAAAATGTTTATGTTTTCTTATGCAAGGCTTACCTTACCTGATGGTTTCATTTCACATGTGTATATTGTTAGTTTTGAATAGAAAGTGTGCTGAATCTGCTCTTCTTTTCTGTGATGTAAGAACCTATTCCTATTCTGTCCATGTTACCTCTGCCTCTGATACTAAATATTATCTTACAGAAGTAATGCCTAGGTACACATCGGCTTCATTAACTCATCCTTGTACAGTTTAGGCAACCAAAGAAAGGGAACAAGAAAAGTTCCCAAGGAGAAATGTGAACTCAGCCAATATTAGAGTTTCTAAGTATGAATGGTTTTCAGTGTCTCACTCTCTGGAAGGCTAGAAATTGCAGGGGGACTAAAAGGAAATTCATTTGAGGGTGAAAAATTCATATTAGGGAGCAGTGTCCTCATCACCCCATCACTCCACCTCTCAGAATAGGAAATGTCACCGGTACACATTACTGACAGTTTGTGCCAGAGGAGGGCATACCAACTCTCCACTTCACAGGAGTTGTGTGTGTATAATGAATCTTGGCATGCGGTAGTGATTTGGGCATTGGACTATAACTCAGGAGATGCAGGTTTGAATTTCCATTTGCCACAGAAACCCACCAGGTGACTTTGGGCAAGTCTCAGATTCAGAGGAAGCCAAAGGCAAAACCCCCTCTGAACAATTCTTACCAAGAAAACCCTATGATAGATTCACCTTAGGGCTGACATAAGTCGGAAGTGACTTGAAGACACACAACACCAACAGTTCATGTATAATGTTACTAGAAGGAAATGTGGATCAAAAGATATGGCTGAGCCTTGCAGGATCAGATCAAAAGTCTTTTCAGTACAGCATATTGTTTCGCATCATGGTCAATCTATGGTGTAGGTTGGTCTACAGAAAGCTCACAAGCAGAATGGCTGGGTAATAATCCTCTACTACAGTGGGTCCTTGTTATCCACTGGGGTTTGGTTCCAGGAACCTGCATGGATAACAAAATCCGTGGATGCTCAATCGCAATAAATACAATGGCAGGTAAAATGATAACCCTTACATAAAATGGAAAATCAAGGTTTGTTATTTGGAATTTATACTTTTTTAAAGTACTTTCAAGCCGTGGATGCTTGAATCCGTGGATAAAAAATCCATGGGTAAGAAGGGCCAACTACTATATTTTCTCTTTAACTGGTATTCAAAGGCATAGTATCTCTGGTCCTAGAAGTAACATATAGCCATCATGACTGGTAGCAGCCATTGATAGCCTTTGTTGCTGTTAGCATCAAGTTGACTTTGACATACACAACCCTATGAATCCTGGAGACCCTGTTATTAACAGCCTCCTGGATTGAGTCAATCTACCTGTAATATTTTTGTCCTCTTCCCTCTCTACTGAACAGTTCCCTGATAATTATGTGGTCTCCTGATAGTTTAGTCATTTTGACTTTTAGTGAGAGTTTAGGCTTGAATTGCTCTTGGACCCATTTATTTGTCTTTTTGACAGTGAATGGTAACCATAAAACTTTTCCAGCAGCCATTTCAAATAATTTTGGGTTTTTAGCTCCCATCTTTCTCAACTGGCAGGCTTTCCCATCCACATACAAAAGTAAAAATATATTGGTATGGATGATCCTGACTTTTGCATTCAATTATATATTTTTACACTTAAGGATCTTATCTAGTTCCTTCATAACTTCTCTTTCAAGTCTTAAGTCTTCTCTTGATTTCTTGATTACAGTATTTCTGATTGATGGCTGAGCTAAGGTATAAAAAATCTTTAACCGTTTGGATGTCTTCATCATCCAGTTTAAAATTATATAACTCATCTGTGATCATTATTTTTGTTTTCTTAACATTCAGCTGTAGTAGTTTCTTCCTTAACTTTCCTCAAGTTGTTGCTGTTTTCTCCTAATAATCTGGTGCCATCTGCATATCTTTTCCATTTGTTTGCTTTTTGTGTGCCTTCAAGTCATTTCTGATGAAATGGGTTTTTCTCAGTGAAATTTCTTCAGCCTCCCTCTGAGGCTGAGAGTGTGAGTGTGGCTTGCCCAAGATCACCCAGAGAGTTTCCATGGTCAAATAGGGATCCACACCATGGTTTCCAGAGTCATAGTCCAACACTAGAACCATGACACCACACTGGCTCTGCATAAATTTTATTAATTATCCTTTAAAGACTTCATTAGTAGGTATCACAACATCACATTTAAGCATCTTTGAATTTTTGTTTTAGGTTATAGCCCATATTCAGCCAATAGTATTTTTCTGGGTACTCTGGTGGGGAGAACAGGGACTATTGTAATGCCTGAAGAACAACTGCAACCAGTAATCAATGTTTATTTACCTTGTCTCTTCTCTAGGGGGAATATTATTACTGGTGGGTTGTGAAAGAACCAGACGCCTTCTTTCACCTGCCTACAACCTTTGGGTGGTGTTGTGATGGGAATTAGACCCCGTAAGCCCAATCCACTCCTCCCAATAAAAAGAGTCTAAGTCAGTAACCAGAAAGGGTGGTGGTAGCTCTTTGAAAGTGTGTAACCATGTATATTTTCTTATTCTGCATAGCCTATTGGCCCCAATCCATCCACTTGCACTGGCCAAAGAAGAAGGATGTGCAAGCCAACAGAGTCTCCCTGAAAGAAAACCACAGTTGAGCAATCTGAAAATATGGCAAATATTGCTTGCCCAGTCATTGCTGCTGAGAAACAAGGAGTGAGAGGGGAGAGTTTGGTTCTCTGCAATGCATCTCTACCAGAGCTTGAATGGGTTCCTCCTGGAGTAATGCTGATGACAGCCTCCTCAGGACCACCTTAGTCCACAACATTGGCATGTTAGCAGCTGCTGCCTTTCTGCCTCCCTTTTTCATTAACACCTGCCAGGCATCCCATTTCTCACAAGATGAGATTGCCCTTTACTTCCAGTGCAGGAGAGACATACACTGATTTCAAACTCTGTGTTTGAAAAGATATAAGATGGCTGGTGGGGAGCAACCACAGCCCTCAACAGCAATGCCATAGGAAGAGTGGGCAATTTCTCAAAAATTGCATGTTGAAGAAACTAAACTATATCCTTTTATGCTAAAATGGGTTCCCCACAGAGAAAACTCTTGCAAGGTTCTAGGAAGATGAGGTGGTTCTCTCTTGAAGACCTAGACTTTTGTGCTGCCACCCTGAGCATGGAAGAAAGTGGTGAAGGGAATTACATTTAATTTTTAGGAAACACCACAGGCTCAGCACTCTCCATGGGCTGTAGAAAACTTGTGTATGGCTCCCAAGTCAAAGACCTTCAGCCATGGACCACGTGATGTTTCGTGTGTGGCCTTACATTCAGAAATCAAGTGGTGGGACTGCCTCAGTTGTCATATCATCTCCAGAAGAAAAAGGAGGCAAAGCACTACCACCGCCACCAAACTCCTCAGGCCTTTGTTAGAACAAGTCCTCCGTTCTGTTTGCACTATAATAATAGTGGAGAAACAGAGCCTTCAGAAGTTGTTGGACTCCCAAAACTAATGTATTTCAGATTTTAAGCTCTCTGGGGTAGATATCAGTCAACTTCTTCCCTGTGAACTGTCATGCAAATTGATAGCATTATATAAGTAAAAATAACAGAGGCAGAAACATAGGAAGTTTCCAGTCAATATGACATCTACTATTTTTAAGAGTAATTAATGGCAGCTAAAACACACAATGCTTTCTCTTCTTCAGCATCAAAATGCACACTGAGAAATTCAATACTGATTAGTTGGGGGGGGGGGGGTTGCCAGGGAGTAGATTCAGTAGCAATACTAGTGAGAACATAGAATATTCTATACTGTGTAATCTGTATTCACTGAAGTTCTGCATTGTGAGTATTTTTGCGCACTCTCTCTCTCTGTCATATTGCTTTTATTGTTGTTTTGAAAGCTTTATTCTGGGGAGAATACATTACCTTTGAAATGAATGTCCATCTGAAATGGTATACTTAACAAAATATGAAATCTATTAAATGCTTTGTGCAAGAGATCCCTAGTTTTATGTAGAAAGGTTCTGATGTTGTATTTAAGGCACGTTTTTTATATGTGATGTTGCTGCGGAGTCAAGCAAATACCAATAGTGTCTAGGTTTGCCAAAGACATGACCTGCTAGGACTGCATAATTTCTTTTCCTTTCTTTTTAATTAAACTGTATTCATTTAAACTATATTTCTGATGCCACTTAACAAAACCCGTATTCTCTTTCTAGTGAAGTGAACAGGGTTCTTTCCATTACTTTTAATAGAAGCGGTGTTGTGTTTTTATTCTTCATTTGTATTTTAAATTAAATATATTTTCTGTGTCACACAGTACAAAGGACATAACTTGAATGCTGCAGAAAACTGGAAATTCTCTTTTGGGCAAAACATATTTTTTATGATGATGGTACATTTACAAGCAAACTAAAGAAAAGTACAGTTAGATGATTTCTTACATTTATAATTGACACATCTCTTACAAATAAAGAAAAACAACTGTAAAATCTACCACTATATTATGCCTGCAGTTCTCTATAGATTTTTTTTTTTTTTAAGAATAGTTCCAGGGAGATGAGATTTACTTGAAGTAACATTTACTGTAGATTTTCACACAGTTTTCTTCACAGTCACACATGTGCAAACTTTCTCTCTTCCTTACCAGTCACTTTATACTGTACATGTTTACCAGTTATCATCACAAAATTTGTTTCTAGCAATTCCCACAGCACTGATTTCATGGAAAGAAAGAGAAAACTGTTTACAGAAGAATGCAATTTGTAGACTCCTTCAATTAAAAGAACTTTTAAACTAGAGGACTGTAACAAGTAAAGAAACCAAAACTCCTACAGAGAGGCAAATAATGAAGTATTTCTTTTGACCACATTTTCCCACACAAGAGTACAAACAATCCAGTCTGTGAAATTTGGCAGTGAAGAGTTCCAATGACCACATTATTACATTTTGTGTATATTGTATTACCAACATTTTTAGAGTTCATGGTGTTTCTGTATTGCTTGATAAGGCTGCACGGTGATAATAGTGCTCCTTTGTTTTTAGATAGATTGTTTCTTTTTTACTTTTTTCCCTGAAAACAAATAGAAACTGTATGAAGCCCATATTTATCTGTTCAGGATAGCATATGGTATATTTAGAGGTGAAAAGGGCTCTTTGGTATAATAGCTCAGTAATGATAGAAACACAGGGAAAGGTCATTTTGGTCCAGTCCTGAGTATTTTTCTGTGCTACATAATTTGCAAAAGACATTTTTGCTAACAGTACATTATTAAAATACTGTTGGATTAAATAGCCATCAAACCTGCAACCACAGCACTTTCTGCTATATGATTTCTTACTGCAAAAGTACTGGTAAAAGTCTGGGATTTCAGTCTTCAGCATAATTACTTAGAAGTCACTTCAAACTGAATAAACATCTTATTTCTGAGTCAATAGATATATACCGAGGTATTCTTTTTGGCCTGCCTCTCCACATAAAAATTCTTACAGAGTGCTCTTCTCTGTAGTGCCCTTCTCATGAGATTAGCACATGAGGGACCACAGTACTGGAAGAACAGCTCCTTTCTTATGTGGAACCATGCACTTAAACTTCATGATAATATAAGCCTAGGCTTTTGTTGGGGGCTATCATACGACAGAATTTGGGGGTATAATCCAATGGTAATCCAAACGCAATGATGGGGTTTCACGTAATTGCGTATTAGAGTATCTCATGCAATTTTGGGCAATGGGAGGTCATTTTCAGGCAATGCGAAGCCATTCTGAATGCATTCCAAACACAATTAGAATTCATATAAATTCGCTAAACTAGCAAATTTACTTGAATTTGAATTGGCTCCATTCAAAATTGAGAGAAATTCCTCCTGTGTGATAAACTCCTAAGGGATATTGATGTGGGCATCTCGTATCTAAAATGGTCAAAGCACAACCCTAAATAGAAATCGAAATGAAGTGGAATAATATGCAGGATCAAATGTTCTTTATGCAGGATATTGATGTAGAATCTGGCTAATGAATTAGAGGAACTTTTGAAGAGTACTTGAGGAATGGTAACTTGCTTCAGTGAAACTGATAATCCATGCAGAAAAATATGGGCTCATTGGGCTGTAAGTCATAACCTTCCACATCTCTCTGCTTCTTGCCTCTTAAATGTAACATGCACACCACTGCTTGCCATTTCCATGAAAACAGGACTCAGTTCAGCTCTGTCTACAGCAGAATTGGAAATTAGATGTTAGACTGCAAGACCCATCAGATCCATCCAGCATTGCCAGTGGTGGGAAATACAGCTGCAGTCCAACTACTTCTGTAGCACAACATCATTCCTAGCCTTGATCTACAGTGAGCTCCATACATTTTGTCTTATCATTTTCAGTGGGTACAAGCCACCACTGGCATTGATCATACAACAGCGTCACTTGTTAATGGAAGTTGATAACAAATAGGGTGTTTACTATTACCTATCAGGAAATGCCTCTATCTTAGTAATGAAAAGAATGCTTATATTTATACAACTGTGATTGCTGAAAGATTATGAAGTAATATTCCTAACAGTAAACTGTTTCATCATCAGCATTAGAATATTACATTATCAGTTCAGGCATTACATTATAAGTGATGAAATGTCTCTGGTGAAACTTTAAATATGCCGCATTTTCCCTGAAGTTTCTTTGCTGGAACATCAAATCTGAAGGTATGACCATACAGTGTGATACAGTCAGCCCTCCATATCCACGGATTTTTTTTTAGCTATGGCTTAAAGCATCGACAGCTTGAATTTTATATATATATATATATCCATAAGCAAACCTTGATTTTGCCATTTTATGTAAGGAATACCATTTCACTGTGCCATTGTATTCTACTGATCTTTAACATCCATGGATTTTGGTATCCATGAGGAGTCATGGAACCAAGCCCGTGGGTACCAAGGGCCTACTGTAATTTGTTTCTCCAACTGTTTTGTTTGTTTTCAAAGATCATGCAATCCTATAGATATTGACATAGATGTGTCTCAGTGTGTTCACTGGATTCTAGTTCCAGGAAGAACTAGTTCTCTAAAGGACTTGAACACATGTGATTTATAGGTCAATGTTCTAACTATTCTGCTGTAACAGACATTCTAAGAAGTTCATCACATACATGACACACTCCTAGCCATAACAGCAAGACAAGAGCTGAAGGGAGATCCCAAGGAAGAAGTAGTTATATACTTCTAAGTAGATTGAATCCCGGCTGGGCCACTAAAACCCACTGGGTGACCCTGGACAAGTCACACCCTCTCAGACTCAGAGGATGGCATTAGCAAATCCCTCTGAAGAAACTTGCCAAGAAAATCCCATGATAAGATCTCCTTAGGGTCGCCATAAACTGGAAATAACTTGAAAAGGTACACAACAACAACAACAACAAACCCCAAATTATAACATGGCATAGGACTCTCCATAGGAAATGTAAGGTGGCCAATATACCCCCACCAAGGTATACCTGGACAGATACAAATCTTCTATTACAAGATGTTATGGGGGCCTTTAAAAGACTTTAACAGAGAATTGATCAAATTCATGTAGTAGAAAACTATTACTTTTATTGTTAGTAATTTAATTTAAAACTTAACTAATTTAATCCTATTTTAAGGGGGGGAGGTTGGGATGGAATTCTTGAATTATTTTAATCTGTAATCTGTTTTTAACCTTGTTGTACCCCGCCTCGATTGTTTTACAGAGGGGCGGGTAAGAAATAATAATAATAATAATTATTATTATTATTATTATCATCAGTGGCTACTACTGGCTGTGAAGAATGCTGCTTGTTAAGATCTGGATACCAGTGCTCACCTGCCTAGGAGAATCAAAATGCTGGACTAGACAGGTCTTGGGCCTGATATAGCTCTTTGTATGTTCTTATACACAAGGGGGAGGAGAGAACCTTGCCCTTGCATGGTCCAATCATATATTTTGACCACTATTTCTCTTGTAATTCCACCCATGGAACCCAAGCTAATTTATTTGATAGGCTGGCCTATAGCATCTCAGTGGTATTTACTGCTTCCCCATCACCATATGTCAATTTCCTTTCCATCTAACCTAATTGAATTCCTCATCCTTTTCCGCCACTTGAGAAGCCTGACTGAGCAGAGCAAAGAAGGGCCATGGCAGACATCCCTATCTACCACTCCCTAGGCCACATTCCCACTTACCAGATAATTTGGTGCCTGATCCAAATTGATGAATCAGTTCCGCAGCAGAGCTGGCTCACGCTATAGTTTGCACTGATTCATCAATTTGGATCAGGCACCGCAGGTGGACAGATAGGCAGCCAGCCTTCTCCACCTCCAGCCTGCCTTCCGCCACCTCCTACCTCCAGATCCCAGCCTGCCTCCTCTACTCTTGGCCTCCTTCCACTGCCTCCTACTTGATCCTGGCCTCAAGCGCTCCAGCCATGCTAGGGACAGAGAAGGCCAGTGGTAGAGAACGCAGGCCGGGCAGTGGAAAAGGACCCTCCACTGCAAGCCCCATTCTTCTGCCATGCAGGAGCTCTCGGTTCAGGTGGCCCAAGGGAATGCTGCCTGGGTGCGTTCCTCCTCCTCCTCCTCCTCCTCCTCCTGTTGTTGGTGCTGGGGTCCTTCCAGAAACCTTGGGGACAGCCTGTACTGCCTGTCCCATCATCCCCCACTGCCGGGGAGCTTCAGGGTGGAGCGAAGGAGCAGTATCGAAAAAAATAGATTATTTAAATATTTATTTCGAAATAAAGTGATTCAGCCCAAAAGACCTGGGAAAAAAGTGTCTTTTTGATGCAGGTTAAATAGGTCTAGAGCATAGCCCCCCTTTCCGAATTGCTTCAGCAATTCGGATTAAGGGGGAACCATGCTTGTTTAAACCGGATCATACCAAATCACGATCCGGTTTAAACCATAGTGGGAATGAGGCCCTAGAAATGTATAATCAAAACCTTTATCTTGCATAACTCAAGGTGGCTTAGAATACAATCTTAAAAATAACATAGCAATAAATAAGTAAAAATATGTTGGAAGACAGAAGTATAAGCAATGTGATTTAAAACCACTTCCAATTACTGGAAAAAATTCATGAAAAGAAATGAAAATGCATATAGACAATATGCCTTTCTCAAAGGGAAGACAGTGGAAAGTCTTTGAAGAAAGACAAGGCATACTAACACTAAGGCCCTCTCTTTGGTTCCAACTAGAAGAATTTCTGGGGCTGCTGGGATGTTTAAGGGGGCCCCTGGTGATGATGTCAGTAAGTTGGCAGCCTCATATAATAAAAGTCATTCCTTCATAATTAAACATCTTGAAGAAAAGTTAAGGTGGTTCACTGAATTATGAAATATTTGCTCAAAATTACTGGAAGAGTTGAAGTACAGTATGAAAAATGAATGTAATTGATACTGTTAGAATGAATGAATACAAAAAAAAATTCTGTGGTTAAAAAGAATGATGAACTATGACACCATGATACACATTTAGAAGATGAGATTCTGGATCAAAGTGCTAAATGTTTTAGTAAGTTGCTTTGGACACATTGCAATAGCATTTCTATACCACTTATCAGTGCACTTAAGCTCTCCCTAAGTGATTTACAATGTGTGAGCTAATTGCCCCCAACAAGCTGTGTACTAATTTTAGCGATCTCAGAAGGATGCAAGGCTGAGTCGACCCTGAGCCCCTGGCTGGGATTGAACCCACAACCTTGTGGTTTGTGAGTGAGTGGCTGCAGTACAGGCATTTAACCACTGCACCACCAGGGCTCCATTTGTCCAGGATAGACTCTTTTCTCTGGTTTTTTACTTTACTTTTCTTTTCTTTTTGAAATAACCTGTATATTTTTCCTTGGAATCAAGTGGATGTTAAAAATACTGCTTAACTGCTGTAGATTGTGAACACATACGTTTGTTTATACAAGCTCTATTCAGATGTAGATTAGGAGTTAAGGAAAGAACTGCCTCAGTAGACAGTTCCTCCATCACTCTGCATTTCCAGAGAATGATTTTATGAAAAGAAGAGCATCATCCACACCTAGTCACATGTGAAGCCTCCATGCATAGAGAATCAAAAAGTTATTCTCTTTTTGTGCAAAGAAACCACAAAGAGGACAGGACTAGCACATTCACTGCTTCACCTGCTTGAATAGAGTTAAACTATATTCAAGATTTGATGCAGGAATGCCAGCAACTGGTGTCATTTATTCACTCCTAGTGCAACTGACTCAAAAGGGCTTCCCGTTTTCTCTTTTCTGGGTGTATCTGACATATGCGATAGTATCCTGTTGAACTTGAATTTTCACCTTCTGATATTATCTGTAGTATCAGAAACCATATGCCTCTCAGCACCAGTTGCTGAGGAGCAACTGTTTATAAGTTTACCCAAGAATTAGTTTGGCCACAGTGAGAACATCATGAAAGACTAGAAAGTCTTTTGATCTGATCTAGTATGGCTCTTATGTTCTTTTTTTTCCTTCTTCTTCTTTCTACTAACTTAACTCTGTCTCCATTTGGACTTCTCATCTCAGATTTTCTGATTTTTTTAAAAAAAATCCAATAAATGATAACATACATACAAGTGGTGCGTTGGTGAATGGAAAGTTAATATATGGAGCAGTTCCATTTATTTCCAAAGAACAAGGTGGATGTGGACAACATTTCAAATAACAACGTGGAACAACCCTTACTGTGGTTGCTATTAAAATGGACGGTTCTGGCTTTGCTTATGTTTTTATCAGTTTTATTTCCCTCAGATGAAGTTATTTCTGTTCAATGTGAAAGCAGAAAACACTCTGGATCTAACAAAGCACCAACGTGCTTATTCTTGACTTGCCCTTGGTCACCTTCAAAGGTTTTTCTCCTGCTGAGGTTTCCACTGTTCGCAGTGCTTCTTTCTTTGTTTTCCTTTCAGTTCCTTTACTATGACAGAAAATAGGAGATACTTTCCAATCATTTCACTATGGCAGGATGTAGGAGAAACTATATTTTGCAATTTGCACTATCAAAATGTTTCTTCACTTGTGTCAATGGGCTTGGTATGATTTGTATATCATTACAAAGGAGAGTCAGAAGCACTTGGCCCAGTGATTTCCACCCACTCAATACATGCCTCTCATGATTCACTGTCCCAGAGAACAACCTGGAAATCTGGTGTTTCCCATCTTCTGACACTGTCCTGAAGATACTGGCCCTCTTTATGTTACATATTAGAACTTCTTTACATTGCATCATTCTCTGAGTGGCTGAATGGTCCAAAAGACATGGCAGAAATTATCCAGTCTGAGACCGCTTTAACTGCCCTGGCTCAGTCTTAGGGAATTCTGGGAAGTGTAGTTTTGTGGGACATTAAGCCTTCTGTGTCAGAGAGCTCTGGTGCCCAAATATAATAAATTTTTTATTAATTTTTGAAACATTAAAATACAACTATGGCAAACACACACACTAAAAACAAATACAAAAATGAAAACGTATATGACAAAAATAATGACCAAAAAATGTATTTCATTCCAACAGTAACTACTGATAAACTAACATTCCCCTTTATTCTCAACTCCCCAGCTTCACTGTAAAAGAGACTTCCCATTTTCCTCCAATAATATTCCTTATCAAATACACTCCTAGCAATAACTACAAATACATTAAGTCTAAATATCAAAAATTTCTGTTATCTAATATTTCTCTTTGTATTAATTCTAACCACCTCCTTAATGCTCATAAGTCAAACTCTAATATCATTGTGTCTCCTCTTTGACATTTTATATATTCCATAAATGGACCCAATGTTTCCAAGTAGCCCTCAAATGAATTGTTTTTAATCAAGTTAGTTATTTTGTCCATTTCTGCTATTTCCATCAGTATTTCCACCCATTTCATCAAATTTGATGCCACAATAAACAACTTTTCCCAGGATTCCCTAGCATTGAGCCAGTGCAGTTAAAGCAGTCTCAAACTGGATTATTTCTGGAGTATGTTTTCGACCAATGTAAACTAATCACATTGCAATAAGAATATAATAAAGGCATCAAACAGAAACACAACAATATAAACAGTCAAGTAAATAAGAGAGTAAAAAAATAAATAAAAGTTCTGAAATAGATCAATAAAAACAGTGGACACACAGATCTCAACAATACTGTACACTAAAGTGTAAATAAAAAGGAGCTTGAAAATAAAAGACATTGGAGTAGGTGCCAAGGAAGCCACTCCAGGGAGGGCATTGCCCTATGCAATCCTGATTTCTGAAGAGACATTGGCACCTGTAGAGCAGTGCCAAGATGTAACTAATTAAAATCAATCATATTATGAATTGAACCTGAAAGCTGTTAACAAAATGGGACAACTTAATTACATTTATTTTATATAAGTATTGATGTTTTTTGCATTAATGTTTCTCCCGAATTAAGTTAATTATTATTTACATGAGCTACACTGCTAAAATACCAATAAATTTCACACTTCCCAAAGCCTGGTTCTCTTTACCTTTTCACTAAACAATCTCTTGTTCTTTGCTAGTCCCTCAGGGATGGGAAATTACAATGTTTAGGTTACAAGCCAGATCCATTAGACTCAAAAGCAATTCCATTAGGATAAATTGGATGAAGGAGCTTTTGAGGTTGGCAGTTCCACCTCTTTTTTAAAAATAGTAAAAGGCTGACAAGGACTAAAATTCCATATTACTGAAACCAGGCATGTTGTAAAATCTGGAGGACTTCATAATGTTGTAGAAACACATGGAATATATGGAAAGATCCCAAAACCTCACCTCACACCCTTGAGAACATAATTGCTGATGCCTCTGCTTTACAAGATCCTTTTCGCCTCAGAGATACCTCTATCCAAAATTCCCAAATAACTAAAATTCAGTCCTACCAATGCAAGAATATATTAAGTTTTACTGAAGGAGATATACATTGGATTACATTAATACTAAAATATTAAGTCATGTTTAATTTTTTTCAGTCTTTAAAACTGTAGTGAAAAAGGAAGAATCACCCCAAACCTTATTTGTTATACCATAAAACTTTTGCCTATGAATATGATTTGATTAATCTGAATCTAAGTCTTAACTTGATGCAAAATTAAAATGTGGTTGAAAGTTGAACTGGGACTTGGGAGGTCCAGGTATAAGTCCTCTCAGAATCATAGAATCATAGAGTTGGAAGAGACCACAAGGGCCATCCAGTCCAACCCCCCCTGCCATGCAGGACATCCCAATCAAAGCATCCCCAACAGATGGCCATCCAGCCTCTGTTTAAAGACCTCCAAGGAAGGAGACTCCACCACCCTCCAAGGGAGTGTGTTCCACTGTCGAACAGCCCTTACTGTCAGGAAGTTCCTCCTAATGTTGAGGTGAAATCTCTTTTCCTGGAGTTTCATCCATTGTTCCAGGTCCTGTTCTCTGGAGCAGCAGAAAACAAGCTTACTCCCTCCTCAATGGAGTTTATCAGACAACGGAAATTGGAAGTATAATCTAATGGCAATCTGAACACAATCATGGGGTTTCACGTTATTGCATATTAAAGTATCTCACACAATTTCAAGCAAAAGGGAAATCATTCCGAGCGCAATCATGGATTTTATGTTATTGCATATTAAAGCATCTCACGCAATTTCAGGCAATGGCAGTCATTTTCAGGTAATGGGAAGTCATTCTGAATGCATTCTGAATGCAATTGGAATTCACGTAAATTTGCTAAACTAGCGAATTCACATGAATACGAATTGGCTCCAATTGGCTCCATTCAAAATAAAGAGAAATTCTTCCCGTCTGATAAACTCCAATGTGACATCCCTTCACGTATTTAAACAGGACTATCATATTACCTCTTAACCTTCTCTTCTTGAGGCTAAACATCCCCAGCTCCCTAAGTTGTTCCTCATAGGGCATGGTTTCCAGACCCTTCACCAGTTTAGTCACCCTCCTTGGGCCACGTTCTTGTTTCTCCACATCCTTTTTGAATTGTGGTGCCCAGAACTGGACACAGTATTCCAGGTGGGGCCTGACCAAAGCAGAATAGAGTGGCACTATTACTTCCCTTGATCTAGACACTATGGGGTGATACAGACCGCCCAAAAGGGGCACAGATGGCCGTAAATAGTGTTGTTATTGCACCTAGACATAGGCAGGTTGATAGTGCGATTTTATTATTTTCTAGGATTGGGTGGACTCGAATTAGTAAAAAAAAATCCCTAGATGCTGCAGCGCAGTTGTGCCGCAAAAAAGGAGTGGGGAAACATGCTGCACACTCACGAACCGTAATGGCACTGCCCCAGAGCCTCTTAGTGCCCGCCTGTATTGGGCCAATACTTCTATCGATGCAGCCTAAAATTGCATTGGCCTTTTTAGCTGCTGCATCGCACTGTTGACTCATGTTCAACTTGTGGTCTACTTGGACTCCTAGATCCCTTTCACATGTGGTCTTGTTCAGCCAGGTGTCCCCCATCCTATATGTGTGCATTTCATATTTCCACCCTAAGTGCAGAACCTTACATTTCTCTGTGTTGAATTTCATTTTGTTAGCTGTGGCCCAGCTTTCTAGTCTATTCAGGTCAATTTGAATTTTGATCCTGTCCTCTGGGATGTTAGCTACTCCTACTAATTTGATGTCATCTGCAAATTTGATAACTAGGCCCTCAACACTGTCATCCAAGTCATTAATAAAGATATTGAATAGCACTGGGCCCAGGGCACCCCACTGGTCACTTCTCTCCAGGAGGAAAAAGAACAGCCAGTCAACCAGTTACAAATCCATGTAATGGTTACCTTGTCTAGTCCACATTTTACAAGCTTGTTTGCAAGAATGTCATGGGGAACCTTGTCATGCCTTGAAACTAATTGGTTGACTTTGGACCTTTGGGCCATCATCTTCACCTACCTCACAGGGTTTTATGAGGATAAAATAGAAACGAAAGAAGCCATGTTTTCCATCTTGAACTGGAAGACATGTGGGCTAAATTAATAATAAAGAGCATGTACTGGAATTTAGTATAGGACCTCATCTACATAAGTGTACTAATTTCTGAAGGGTATATAGAATTGAATGGTTTCACAAAGTACGTATTCAGCAAGGAGCTGACAAGATGTCAGCAAAGTGACTGTTGCACATCCAGACCAATGTGCCTTCAGACTGATCCACTCCCAGTGCCCATCTGGACAACGGCTAAGGACTGCTGATAAACATCAGTAGAGGCTGAAGTACATCAGTATACTCTTGTTGATGCCTTGATACACACCTTCACAATTGACTTGGTGGGTTCCATTGTTCATCTGCTATATAGCTAAGTATGCATAAAGTTATGCAACAGGCTGCAATATAAAATCATGGCCTAAATAATGTATGTATATGTGTGTGTATATATATATATATATATATATTGCAGAGTAGGCTTTTGCTCCACAAAACAGCCTAAGGAGGAATGCAGTCATTACTTCAAATGTAGCCTACTGTGTATCTAATTATTAATCTTACCATCAGATGTTTTAGAGCAACCTTTGTTTATTTTATTTTTTTTAGTATAGTGTGATATTTTTGTTATTTTAATTTAAGATATTTTAATCAAGTAATATGGGCAACTTGGATGTAACAGGCTGTTCATCTATCCCAGGAAACTGTTTTTCAAGCTCTTAATCCTGGCACTCTTGTTAGGACCTTATACTAAAGTGGAGGGGAAAGTAAGGAGGGAATACAAGGGAAGGTGGGTTCATTGGACAGGTGAAAATGGAGTCTTCAAAAATTCATACGCCAAAAATTCTTTCTCTCCAAAACTCAAAACAAGGTCAGGTAAGGGCTGAGAAAAGAGTAAAATTAAGGATGGGGTCATTCAGAAGATGCTTTTAGTACAGTAATATAATCTTAACTTAAATGACAATTTAAAATTAACCTATTTGTTAATTTGTTAATTTTAACAGATATTTAAAATGTGCAATTTTCAACACAAACATAACTGGATTACATTTTTAGCATGCAATTGATTAGCTTAATATCATAACCCTTTCACACTAACTGTGTATTCTTTAGTGTGTGCTTCTCTGCTTTAGAGTAGCTGCAAAATTTTGGGGATTTCCAACAACCCAAAAAACTATGCCAGAAGGACGTTCTCAATCTCCACCAGTGACTAGCAACAACTAGGACAAGAACTATAGGGCTAGGCCCTCACATTAACAGAGAAATATCACATTGATTCTGGCAATTAGGAAATATCACACTACCAATAGCAACATTCAGATTGCTTCTACAGATAACATCAGCATAGCCTTACAGATCATCTTATCTTCAATTGTGAGCTCTTGTCTTGGCTGCACCCACTCCCACATCTTCCTCCTCATCTGGAGCCAAGTTAAATAGTATTAGCTTCCAGTTGCATAATCACAGCATTTCAAAATGGGAAGAATGGTGAAGGGAACCACTCTTCTCTGTTCAATTTCTCTGTGCCATGTATATTAATTTCTGTGATTTCCCTATCTTTTGTTTTTGTTTTTGTTTTTAAAAAAACCCCGAAAAACTCCAGATAGCAAAAGTTTTGTGTATAGAGAAATTGCTGCAAGGGCTCCTCTTTTCTGCACATTTTCCAGTTCTTCAGGTTTTCAAGGTGTGATGGGCAGACATGCATAATGTTCAAAATGCACCATAGCATTCTATAAAATTTGAACACTACTAGTACTTAAATACCCTCATCCCTCTATATTTGCGGCTTTGAAATTTCCAGATTTGATTATTCATGGATTTGATTAATATGTTCTCCCTAGGAATATCTAGGTCCTCCAGTGCAACTCTATGGTTAACTTTAACTAAAAGTTGCACTGAAAGACCTAGGGATTATTCCTAGAGAGAACACTCTACTAGGCATTTTTGCTCCTCTAAGGCAGTTTTATGGTCAGTGTCTGTTCCATGTTGACCACAGAGTTGCACTGGAGGACGTAGAGATTCCTACAGAGAATACTAGGCATTTATAACTCCTCCAACACAGTTCTATGGCCAGTGTCTGTCGGATGTTGACCACAGAGTTGAACTGAAGGACCTAGAGATTCCTAGAGAGGTGCCCTCTCAGGTTAAAAACATGTTGTTTTGTTATTTGTGGTTTTTCCATGTTCACAGGGGTCCTGTTTCCCTAACACTAGCGAATATGGAGGGACAAGTATATAATGGAAAATAGAAGTTGACCAAAATTATTTTCTAATTTTTCATTCAAAATTGTCCCTAAAAGATACCATTTTGGATCAATGTCATCTTTGACATTTAATATTGCTAATTGTGTATACAGTAGAGTCTCAATTATCTGACATAAACTGGACCGGCTGATAGTTAGATAACTGAAAATGTTGGATAATCCAGAAAGTCCAAGAAAAGCCTTGAAATCACTATGAATTGCAAATGTATTGAAGTTTTATTGTAATAACAGTAAAAGTAAATGTAAAGAAATCACTGATCAACATTGTGAATAAACAGTTCAGTCCTCTGAAAATTTAAAGAAATTACAGAAAATCTAAAGGAATCACAGAAAATTTAAAGAAATCATAGCAGCCACGACTTTGGATAATCCGGAAGGTTGGATAATCAAGACTCTAGTGTATATTTATAATGAGGAAGATGAAGGAAAACCCTTTTCTGAAGATATGTGCCAAGAAAACCCCATGCTAGGTTCTCCTTAGAGTCACCATAATTCAGAAACAACTTGAAGGCACATAGTTACATCACATTAATTCAATAATACTGACTCCTAGCTTCTTGTGACAGAATATGAGTCACAGACGGTCCAAAATTTCAGAAATGCAGTTATTGTCTGCTAAGACTGAATCACCTTGGGCAAGTCACACATTCTCAGCCTCAAGGGAAGGCAAATGGCAAACCTTTCCTGAACAAATCTGGTCAAGAAAACCCCAATGATAAGTTCTCCTTAGGGATTCTGTAAGTTGGATTTTTTGCATTGGATTTAGTGATTTTTTTTGCATTTTCCCTGATGAGGACACCAGTGTAGCTTAGGAGCTCCAGATTTATCATCAGTTTGATCCATCTCCTTTTACAATATTTCATAAAAGCTTCCCAGACCTCTTTCCTTTTTCTAATTGATTTCCCATTTATTAAAGCCATAAGCTGATCCAACTCAACCATATCTAATATTATATTTTATTTATTTTTTATTTATATATCTAACATATATCTATATATATAGATACTGAACTCATGATCAAAGCATGTCACATCAAACAGCGTGGACACTTGTTAGAAGACAGAAGGTGAAGCAGGTAAGCTTTCTGTTTGTATGACTGGTCGAGCAGCATGGGATCTTTAGGGTGTCTCAATCTACGGGGTGTCTCTATTTTTGGAGTGTCTCTGTCTTCCTTTGGGAATGCATGAATTAAAGGGTTTTGAGGCCCTCAAGAAGGCTTATTATTATGGAATCACGGTCTCAAAACTCAGTAGTGCCCTTCTCAAAATGAAGGTACAAATCCTAACAGGGCATCAGCAGTGGTGCCCCCCCCCCCAAAAAAACCTCACAAAATATTAAATTAATGTATAAATTAAAGGATGTTGAGGCCTCCAGGAGGCTTATTATGTGATCCCCCATTATTATATTTAGAGGGGAAACCATGCCCCTCTGAAACCTCTTGAAATATGACCTGCCATTTTGGAGAACATTGAAAACATCTTCCCTTGTAGGCAGATGATCAAGGTCCAGGAAAGTACATGGCAACAAAATAGTCTTTAACTCAATTTTAAAACTGATTAGAGAAGTGATGAGGCACACATGTGGGGGAAGAAGGTTCCAGGAGTGAGGGGCAGCAAGTGAGAAGGAACAAATCCGGGACAGGGCAGTGGAAATCCTCGGCTGGGACAGGAGACCTTGACTACCAGAGTGGAGGGTATGAATAGGAATGTAAGGAGGAAGAAGTTCTGATAAATAAGGAGGGGCCAGTCCATGGAGGGCTTTGAAAGTCAGCAACAAAAGCTTGTACTGGATGCAGAACGGGAAAGGGAGCCAATGAAAGGAGGACAAAAGAGGAGAAACATGGTCAAAGCAGTGAGTGGATGTGATAATACGTGCAGCTCAGTACTGGACAGAGATTAAAGGATGGAGGTGAGAAAGAGGAAGCCCTGTCAGAAGAAGGTTACAATAATCTAGTCCACTAGGGTATGGACCAGAGTCTTGGCAGTGGAGGCTGAGAGGAATGGACGGATTTTAGCAATGTTGTAAAGAGAGAATCTACAGGCCTTGGTGGAGGCCTGGATCTGGGAAATAAACAACAGAGAAGAATAAAAAATGAAACCAAGACTGTGTTGAATAGAAGTGTCGTCAATAGAAACAGAAAAGGAGTATTGAAGGGTGGGCTTAGGTGGAAAGACAAGAAGCTCTGTCTTACACATGTTGAGCTTCAAGCACCGATGCCGCATCCATGGAGAGATGGCAGTCAGACAAGATGAAACTTGCTGTTCAAGCCCTGGCAAAAGGTCAAGGATGAAAAGATACAGTTGAGTGTCAGCGGCATACAGATGACAGGAGAAACCAAAAGAACTGATCAGTTTGCCTAGGGACAATGTGTATAGAGAGAACAAAAGAGGACCCAGGACAGAGTCCTGAGGAACTCCTACAGATAAGGGAACAGAGGAGGAAGTCTGACCACCTGTGACCACTGCAAAAGATCGGTCTGACAAGTAAAATTTAAACCAGTCGAGAACAGTTGGAGAACCCAAGGTCAGAGAGCATATCAACCAGGAGACACTGATCCATGGTGTCAAAGGTTGCAGACAAATCAAGAAGAATTAGAATAGAGTAGAGGCCATTCGTCTTGGCCCACAAGAGATCGTTTGAGATCTTGGTTAGGGCTGTCTCTGTAGAGTGCTGTAGGCAGAAACTAGACTGAAAAAGGTCCAGGATGGAGTTGGCTTTGAGAAACTCAAGACAGCGAGAATAAACGACCCGTTCCAGAGCAGTAGAAAGAAAAAGAAGAAGAGAGATCAGACGATAGCTAGACAAAGAAGAGAGGTCGAGAGAGGGTTTCTTCAGAATTGGGGAAATGAGAGCATGTTTGAAGTCTGAAGAGAAGGAACCTGAAGAAAGAAAGGCCCATTTTAGACGGGCAAAAAAAAAGCATTTTAAGGGCTAAAAAGACCGCTTTTAGGGTTAGGAAGGGCTTAGCTTTTACACCCTCCCTAAGCCTAAACCGCATGGTTTTGATACGCTGCGCACGTTTTGATGCTTTTGCTCCGCGGGAGGGCGCCAATCACGCCCTTCCCGCGGCGCAAAAAAAGAGCTCTAACGTGGAGCTCTTTTTTTGCGGTGGGTCTTTGCCACGGCCTTTAAATGGCCACGGCAAAGACCCAGGGAGAAAGGGCCCGCGGCAGCGGCCCCTTTTCCCCTTCAGCCCCGCCGAAGGAAGCGGGGTGCAGTGGGCGCCCAGAGCACCCGCTGCACCCTGCTTGGAGGCCGCGGGGAACCGGCAGTTTGCCGGTTCCCCTCGGCCTCCAAAAGCGGCGGGATGAGGCCTGTAGGGCTGCCCGTGCAGCAGCCTAAGCCTCATCTCGCCGCTAGAAGGGGCGAGTATGGACCGCCCCTTTTGGGCGGTCTAAAAAGCCCCAAAGAGATTAAAGATATAGAGGAGCGAGGGCAGAAAAGAAGGGGTTATAGAGATTAGAAGATGGGAGGGGATAGGATCAAGAGAACAGGTTGTAGATTTGGAAGCGTTTATCAGCGTAAGAGGTCATCCAGAGAAACAGGTGGAAACACTGAAAGTTTATTAGTAGAAAGTACCAGGAGGTTAGTGGTAGAGGGCAAATCAGGAAGAACTATTTCAGATCGAATAGTAGTGACTTTTGTGATGAAGTAGTTGGCGAAGTCAGTGGGGGAAAATGATGAGAAGACAGGGGGGGGGAGGTAGGTTTTAGCAGTGTATTGAGGCAGGAGAACAAATGCTGCGGGTGCCTCTCGTTGGCGCAGATCAACAATATATAATAGTTTTGCTTTTCCATAGACAGAGCATGTGAAAAGGATACGAGGATGAATTAATAATGAATGAAATGGGCCCACTCCCTAGACTTTTTCCAAAGACGTTCAGCCACTTGAGAGCAGGACCAGAGTAACTTGATCATGGGAGTAAACCAGGGCTGTGGCCTAGACATAGAGGAGGACACATGTAAAGATACAGGGGAAAAGCTGTCAAGAGTTGAAGAAAGAGTGGAATTAAATAAAGACATTTTTGTCATAGTCCAAATTAAAGTGTTAACATTCAGACTTTATAATTCCTTAAGAGTCTGACATTAAATATCTGAAGAGCTTCCTATAACCATATAAATCTGCCCAAGTTTTAGAACCAGCCACTGAAGTCTGGCTTTCTGACCTATATATATTAGGCTGACAGGTGCCAGAGAATGGGATGGCTCACCAGTAGCCCTCCAAGGAACCACTCTGTAGACTTTCAAAGGAATATGGTAAAATGGTTTTGTTAACAAAATACAAGGAAATCCAGCATGAGACCCAAGGAGAGTTTAATAGGTTGATTACTTTCTTAAGCTTTATTATTTTTACTGTTATATGTTATATTTTATTTTATTATTTTATACTATTATGGGCTGATCTAGACTGGCAAAAAGGGGTGTGTTCATGCCTGCATGAAAGTGTAGCCTTTAGATGACCCACAATGAAAGTTTGGCATGAACACACTTCTTTTGCATTTTAGTGGGGGAAAATCAGCTTTAAAAAGGAGCTGCTTTTCCCAGCTTCTTTTTTAAAAGGGTGTAACAATGCAACTGTGTCTAAATGCTGCAGTGCAACTGTGCAGTTTTTTAAAGCTCCCAAACCCTAGCTCCAGTCCTAATCCAAACCCTAGACATGTGCAGTAGGGACTCTGGGATGCTGTAACTGTTATGCAACTGCACATAAAATGTCAATTCATTCATAAAATAAAGAAGTTTATTCATAAACTTAAATTGTAACAGATTTAATATCTTTTTAAGGGGGGTAGGGATGCAGTTTGTTTTATTGATGTAATAGTATTTTAATGTATAAGACACCTCAATTGATCTCAAAGGGGTGGGGTAATAATAATAATAATAATAACTATTATTATAAAATAAAGGGGTTCATTCATGGTGCACCGATGCAACTGCGCACTTAAAAAAAGGGAAGCAACTGCGCACTTTAAAAAAGGGAAGCAAAACCACAATGGTAATTTGACAGATCTTCATAACTGCACAGTTCATGTGTGATGTACCTACATAACTGCGCAGTTCACAGCTGGCTGATATAGTGGTGCAACTGTGCAGTTCGCAGCCAGCAACAAAAAAAATATATTAAAGGTTCAGTGGCCAAAAGCCCCATTCATTGCCACCTGTGCAGCTGCTCCGCCTGTGTTTCTAGCATCCTGACAGCTTCCAGTGTAGTTGCTAAGCAACAGAAAAGACTTCAGATAAGTTGTCTTCACACCTCCTCAGTGTAGCTGCCCTATGCCTTTTTATTACACACCTGGGGCTTGCAGTGTAGCTGCTAAGCATTAAGGAAAAGGCAACTTCATGTCTCCCTTTCCTGCCAATCTAGAAAGCCCCAATATTATTTTACTGTTATACTGTTATATGTTATATTTTACTGTTATTATGTTATATTGTACACTAGACAATGAAAGGGGAAGAGGATTTTATAAATTACGAAATAAACAAATGCAAAGAAAAATATTTTAATTATCTTCCATTCACAGCAGGGTGGATAACTTTAGTAGGGCTGAGGATCAGCTTTTTTCTCTTGGATCTTCCAGGTGCCAGACAAACTGCAATAATTCTCTCTATACACACACAGAGAGAGAGAGAGAGAGAGAGAGAGAGAGATATTACCACAGGTAATGTGTCTCTTCCCTGACACATTAAACCCTCTTCATCTTATTAAAATGTGCATACAAGAGAAGGAAGGGTGCCTTTAAACCTCATAAAAAGGTGAACAGCCACTTCTGGAAGCTTCCAGAAAACAGCAGTGCCTTCTACTAAAGAGAGACTGGCCTTGGAGAAATGCAACATAAATTTGAAAGGATTATCACAAGTCTTCCAAGTTCATGTTTGTCCCCCTTGCTGTTGTGAGGGAACGAACAGTCCCATGAAAATCCCTTTACAAAACTTCACAAGATAAACAAGCAGCATTGTCTCCTTGTTAGAGATATGGGGATGATCCAAGTGAGAAACAGTTTGACTTTGAATGATGACTAAATGTAATATTAAATAAGTTTGAATATTTTAAAGTGCTACATAGTGTACTAGTCCAAATATGAAAAGCATCAAGTTGGGAAAAACAGTCTTATGAGTATATAAGTAATAAAATAAGATGCCAAATTACCACATATTGTTGTTGTTCTTACCTGTTCTCAAAGTGATCCCAACTCATGACAACCTGTGTATGAGACATCTTCAAGACCCCCTATCCTCCACTGCTCTGCTTAGGTCCTGCAAAAACTGGCGTGTGGCCTCCCTGATTGAGTCTAGTCCTCTGACACACGGTCGTCCTCTCTTTCTACTATCTTCCGCCTTTCTAGCATTATTGTATATTCTAATAAGGCTTGCCCTTCTCACTATGCAGTCAAAGTACAACAGCTTCAGTTTTGTCATCTTGTCTTCCAGGAAGAGTTTATTTATTCATTTAATTAATTAATTAATTAATTTGTATGCTGCCTTTCTCATAGGAAGTTCAGGTCTGACCTGTTCTAAGACCCATTTGTTTGCCTTTTTGGCTGTCCACAGTATCATTTTCCATCACCAATCTCAAATGAGTTGATTTGCTTTCTTCACTGTCCAGCTCTCACATCCGTACGTAGTGATGGGGAATACAGTGGCCTGCATAATTCTAACTTTAGTGTTCAGTTGTATATCTTTACATTTTATGATCTTATCTAGTTCTTTCATAGCTACCCTTCCCATTTCTAGTATTCTTATTTCTTGACTGCAGTTTCCTTCGTCTCAGTATAAACCTGTTCTTTGTATATATTTTCTGCATACGAGTTAAACCAATAGGGTGATAATATGCAGGTTTGCCTTATACCTTTGCCAATTGGAGACCATTGCTGTAACCCACCCCGATTGCTCATTCAGGGGCGGGCTAGAAATAAAAATTATTATTATTATTATTATTATTATTATTATTAATGTTTCTCAGTTTTCTGTTTGAACAGTAATATCCTACTCTTATCCTAAGTACAGATTTCTCATCAGGACTATCAAATATAGTGGTGCACCCATTTCTTTAAGAGCATTCCATAACTTTTCATCAAAGGCTTTCCTATAATCTATAAAATACATGCTGATTTTCTTCTGGACTTCTTTATGTATGTTTGCAGTGTGGTCCTTAGTGCCTCTTCCTTTCCTGAACCCTACTTGCACCTCTAGGATTTCTCTCTCCATATAGAACTGGAGTCTATCCTGCAGAATTTTGAACATAATTTTGTTTGTGTGGGAAATTAATGCTACGGACATATAGTTACTGCAGACTTTTTGTGTCTCTTTTTTATGGATAGAAAAATATATTGATCATTTCCAGTCTGTTGGTCATCATTTTTTCCCATATTAGTTGGCATATTTTAGTTAATACTTGAGTTGATTCTGCCTGTGTGGTTTGTAGCAGTTACTTTTCAACATGGAATAGCCCTTTTCATATACAACAGTAATATACAATGGCTTTTCTGAGCCCTTATATAAAAATCCATACAGAAAGACTAGGAGGAAAATCATAAACACCACCACCCCTTGACTGTTTTCAGGAACTAAGCAAGATCAGGCTTGGACAGTACCTTGCAGGGGAAACAAGCAAGGATTGCCTGAAACTTTGAAGAACTCTACCCACCAGAGTTGGCAATATTAGACTAGTATAAACCAGCTTCCTATGTTTCAACATAAGAATATAATTGGAAAAATGGCAAAATAAGTATACCAGCCATCTATCATTTTTCTCATTTAATATCATGTGCCACTCCATTGTTCCCTTTCTTTAATGTGTGTTTCACCAATTGGAGAAATAGTTGGAATTAAAAGCAAAAGTGACACACAGGACCTCAATCAAACTTACTAGCACATCATGTGCTTTCAAATGTGTGGACTGGATTCCACTGCCTACACTGTTGCACAAGACACCGTCAATATATTCTGCATCCCATAAGATATTTATTTCCCCCTTCCTGTGACGAAACTGCAAGGATATTTCCATTTGCATTAGTAATGCTCCTTCTCTCATGTGCATCATGATTATTTGAGTTGCAGTAATATTTGTCTTGGATCATACTGTTGATGTCTTACCTGAGTAGACAGGGAATGTTTACAGAAGCAGGATGAGATAAATATTTTAATTACAATTCTCTTGCAATCTTACAATCCTTTAATTGTTACACTCTCAAAGATAATAGTGAGATTAACATATATGTTCAGATTTTCCCTCCAACTATTCTTTTAACTCAACTTGACTATGTCAATCTCATGTATAATTTGAGGGCAGGTGTTGGGGCCCAAATTATGGATTTTGATATGACCCATGGATAAGTCGAGGGTAAAACATAGGGGCATATAAAGGATGTAAAGAATGAAACAAGGAAAATGATGTAAAAGAACTTACAAAATTCCAGTTAGCAAAACTGTTTATGTTCACACCAAAGGCTTGATGGATGAGAGAAGAGAAGGGGGGGGGGGGTCAGTGCTTCCATGACATATTGCACTCTTGGATTTTACCTGGGGATGGTTCCTTTCTTTTATAAGAGTTAAAGTACAGTATTTACACTGATCTGTGGATAAGTCAACTTAGGTTTTTGGGTCAATTTTTTAACTAAAACTTCTAGACTTATACATGAATATATACATTAGTCCGTCACAATCTGAGTAATTGTAAATGCACTTCTATTGAGAACCTAAAAATAATGTGATAGTTCTCTTCACAATTTACCAGATTAAGTGTGGAGAAGATGGAAATCTCCACTGTAAATCTTCCCCTATTTTCAGACAACAGTCTCCTCATGATTACGGAGAAAATATAAGACAGAACTACACTGTAGTCACATTGACCTGAACATGGTTAATGAAATCCATGTGATCAAGAATTTCTGATAAGGTGGTGTTTCAAAGCCCAAGAGAATAAGGACAGGACTTCCATATAGATTTTGCCTGACTCAGCCAAACAAAAGTATGAGACACATGGGGTGCAATGGGAAGGCTCTTCTTACCATATTAAGGTGAGATCCATGAGGAATATGGTTGCCAATTTAAGAAAATCATAGTCCTTGAGATTTCAAAGGCTCAGACCTAGGAGTGGTCTCTGGTGATATCACAGGAGGCAGGCTACATTCATATCGTTAAGCATGAGCCACTGTTTCTCAGATCTTGTAATTAAAATAAAAATCCCCACAAAGTTTAAGAAATGAGAAAATATTTCTCAGATTTCAAATTATGTTTTCCAGGTGCTACACTGTATAGGAAAGAAACTCAGATGTTTCACAGTACTTTTAAAAACATCTTTGCAAGCTCTGCTTTTACAGGTACTGCTTTGCAGAATACATAGAAGTCATAGTCCAGCTAAATAAAAAAATCCAAACCATACACAGAGGGGGGGAAACTTTCCATAGTTTGTAATTCAAGTAAAGAAAATTTTCCAAGCTCTAATTTGAACAGGAAAATCCCACAATTTATCCAGCTCAATTTTTAACAGTTTTATAAGCACTTATCTGAAGACATGGCAACTGTAGTTCAACCAAATATTTTTTTCTAAGCAAAACAGTTTCAAAAACCTTGCTGTTAATTGATTTCTTATTTATTTGTTTGTTTGTTTAGCTCATATCAATATATAAGTAGAGCACACCCCATTAGAAGACCCTTGCAACATAACCAGTTAATAGCCAAAGGCCTGTTTTAACAAAAATGTCTTTGCCTGCTAATAGGAAGGGAACAGAAAGCAAAAGGAGCCAACACAGTCTCCCAGGGAGGAAATTCTATAGCCTTGAAGAAAAAATCAAGAAGGCCTTCTCCCATTTCCTGGCCATACATGCCTATGATGTTGGTGAAACCAAAAGTAAACCATCTGCTAAGGATATTAAAAATTTAAATAGCCTCATATAAGGAAATATAGTGCTTTAGGGTGCTTTTGCACTGTATAAATAATGCAGTTTGATACCATTTTAAATGTTGTAGCACCATCCTATGGAATGGGAACTGTAGTTTTACAAGGTCTTTAACTTTGTTTGCCAAAAGAGTGATGGTGCCTCATAAAACCATAATCCCATAATTCTGTAAAATGGAGCCATGGCATTATTTCTACAACGTAGAGGCACCCTTAGATAGCCTCGCCTCCATACAGATTTTTATTGGTCATGACCAGATCATAATAAAATTACTAGTAAGCTCCAAATATTTGTGGAAGGAGAAATGAAATAGATGATGATGATAATGATGATGATGATAATGGTTGTTGGTGATGGAATGGGCAATAGACCAAAAGGCTGAGAATATTTATACATGTCTACTCAGAAGATGTCCTGTAGAGTTTACAGCTTTAAAATGATGAAAGTCTAATTTATCTGCATCACGGAGTCAGAATTTCTTGGGATGAATAAAGGGAAAAAAAACAACTTGGAGAGACAGAGAGGGAGGGAAGGAGAAAGACAGTGATGAGTATAGCTAGGAGAAGTGGTACTAGAAGGAGAAACAGAATGAGAAAAAAGAGATGGTTGGAGATGGACAGGTATAGCAAGAAGTGCAGAGGTGCTGAAGGAGAAACAAGATGAGAGGGAGAAGGATGGGAAGGAGAAGATGATGAATACCTCTGATGTGGAAAGAAAAAGAGAGAGAAGGGAAGAAATTTAACTAGGATTGGGCAGGAGAGCAGAAAAGCAGAAAGAGGATGGGAATAAGGAGAAGGCCTTTAGCCAGGAGTTTTCAGAGAGAGAAGAAAGAGGAAAGAAGAAAGAGAGGAGCTAGAAAATGAGAGAGAAGATAAGTGTGAGTAGAAATTATTGGAGCAAGTAGATTGAGAATGTGGATGATGGGATTCTGACAAAGAAGGGGGGGGGGAGATGAAAGGAAAACGAGGACAAGAAAAAGGGAGAATGAAACAGAAGTGAAACTAAGAATGAAAAAAAAAAAAGAATCAAGTGCCTAAGCAGAGTCAAAGAAGAAAGACTTTCATACCATGCTTTTTGTTAATTGGCCAACAACAAAGTTATTATCCTAACAACAGGAAATAAAATTATATATGGTGTTGATTAGTTAGAAGGAAGGGAAAAAACCAAAATTAATTAAAGGATTCCTTTTCAATAGGAAAAGGCTACTGTTAAATAGGAAAGGGTAGCAGGTGCCAAATAAGCAGAACAAAAATGACATTATTTCTTATTGCCTCTGACAGGCATGATGAACAATTTTACCCAAAAAAAGGCAAGAACATAACAATCTTATCAGGCCTGAAACAACAAGAGATTGTCTTATTCTGGACGTTATCAGTAAAGTGAAAACCACAAACTTTTAAACTGGAAACAGTGAAGAATCATGGTTACAGTCTCAAGAAAAGTAGGTCTAAAGAAGTGGTGAACTGGAACTGTATGGATAGGGAAAAGTAGATATTTCTAGTCTAATCATTACCCTTCCTTGAAAGGAGTACAAAGGTCAGTAAGAATGCTGGCATAAAATGAAAATCTTTTGATGCAGATGGAAGCTGTCTCTCTCTCTCTCTCACACACACACACACACACACACTCCTGTGCACTGCACAACTATAATATTTACAGTTGCTAAAGGTACTTTAAAGGGGGAGCTGATTTCCTCCTTATTGTGTGTTGGTTTTGTTTTTACTTACTGAGTAAATCATACACTAAAGCAAAGTTTAAGTTTACTTAGAAAATGAAATTAAGATTCACTTACTCTTTGCAACTTCTGGAAGTTACAGTCTCATCTGGTGATCCCCCACCCTAGTGTTTTCATCATATAAAACCCATTTCACCATGAGCAGAATACAGAAGCAAACAAAAGCCACATCTCAGAAAAGGCAAGAGAGCACTGTACCACTTCCACTTTGCCAGCTTTCTTAGGACAGTTTTTGCATCATGATCAATTCTCAAGTGTCCCATTATTTTCAAATTTATCTCATAAGGTTTTCTGAGGGGATTGTGATCCAAATAAACTGTCATAGGAATATTGACAAGTACAAATGGATTTTGCAAAATAAAGTTGCAGTGCGGAGCACTTATGTCAGTGATGGCAAACCTTTTTTGGTTCACTTGCAGAGGGGGGCTTCTGCCCCTGGGGGGGGGCTGTGTGCTAGGGGATGGGACTTCCACATTCCAAAGGCGGGAATTCCGCCCTTGGGGTGAGACTTCTATGCTCCAGATGCAGGGCTTCTGGGGTGGGGCTTCTCCCTCCTCCCTCCCCCCCCCTTTGGCAGACAGCTGGGAGTCAGAGAAGCTGGCACAGGCCATTTCTCGGTTCCCCACACCCTCTCAGGCCCATACCTGTGTAGCTATGGGTCTGGAAGGGCCCGAGGGGGCACTGAGACACCGGCATGGGGCTGTTGCTCATCCCCATGCACCTATCTTTGCATTCTGGAGGCTGGGAAAGGTCCCTGGGGAGGAGCAACTGCCATGTGCCGGTCGCTCCTCCCCCCCCTGCCCTTTTCCTGTCTCCAAAAGGTAACTGAAGGCTGGGAAAGGGCTGGGAGGAGGAGCCATACATGTGCGCCTGTGGCTCCTTCTTCCTGACACCATTTTCTGGCTTCCAGCTGTCTTGGAGAGCCAGTGAGAGGCTGGGAGGCCCAAAAATGGCAAGGAGGAGGAGGAACGGGCACCCACGTGCCTGTTCCTCCTTCTCCATCACATGTGCCTGGGGAAATGGCGCCAAGTGCCACTTTCGGCACACGTGGCATAGGTTCGCCATCACGGACTTAATTCCTGTTCTCAGCTTCCTGTTCTCAGCTTCCACCCCTCAAGAGTCAGTCAGCATTTCAACTCAGAAAGTATGCTTAGTCCTCATTGGAATTGGGCCTTTTGTCTCCATTTTGTTTCCCCAATCCCCATTTTAGTACGAGGGGGTATCGTAAAATGTTAATGATCATCTTTTTAAAAAATTGACAGAAAGTTTGTTTGATTTGTAGTTGTTTACTTAACTCTATGTAGTCTCTATGTAGATTTATACATTTTTCCCAGTGTATCTTGACCTTCCAAATACCTGATATTGTAGAAGTCTGCCGATTGCACAATACAAGGGGGTATCGTAAAGTAATAATTATCACCCGGATGTTATTATGGCATATTGATGAAATTTTGTCAGTGTCATCATTGGTCCCTAAGTGCACATTGCTGAGAAAATCAACTCATTGCATCCTTTATTTTTGTGACTGGCTCTGCCAGAAGTGACTAAAGTGTAAAATCCTTGTCAGGCACAATCTGCAGACTTCTACAATAATGGTATTTGGAGGGTCAAGAAACGCTGGGGAAAATGTGTAAATCTGGATGGTGACTACATAGAGATAAGTTAACAACTACAAATCAAAACAAACTTTCTGTCAAACTTTTTTAAAGGTGATAATTAAAACTTTATGATACCCCCTCATAATAATATGATTGTGGTGGGAGTGTTGCAGAGGGGGAGTGTTTGTTTTTGACAGGTTTAGGTAAATGCTACTGTGCTCAGTACCCTTAAAATGTGGTTTTATCCTTAGTGTGATCTGGGAACCACCACAAACCTTTTTATCTTTGTACTTCTAAAAACTTTAAGATAATTCCCAGTCTGTTGAAGCTCCCTTTTATGTATGGGTAGTATGATCTGCTTGAATGTGGGAGGACTTGAAGCAGAAATATACTGAACAAGTGAAACCTTGCAACATAATGACCTAAATCTTATTGTTAGTCCTGACTAGAGCAGGCCCAGTGAATCACTGAGGTTCACCTAGGTTTTCCGTCAACATTCGACAATTGATTGAATGGATCTGTTCCTATGGGACGTATCCACAGGATACCAACCAGTGCTGAAATGTGGAGTGATTCTGTTCAAGGTAACTTTCCATTTTATTTCCCCCTGTGCCACCGATTCACTATGTGTGTTTTTCCCTGCTTCAAGTCAGTGAGCATTTCTCCAATAGTCAATGAATATGCTCAGTCCCCAGTGAACTGGGTTTGGGCCCTCTTTCCATTTTGTATTTCATTTGGACAAAAAGACAAATAAATCTTGGATTTTTCAAGTGTTTCGATTAATATTTTACTTTAAGTTCTGGGAAAATGCATGTAAGAATTAGAAAATGATCTATTCATGCCCCCCTCCCTTTTAAATCTGTCTGCCTTTGACCAGTTGTCTTCCTCCAGCCACACTCTTCTATATTCTTTCTCACCACCTTGTTTGTTTTTTCAGCCCTTCCAATCAATATTCCATGCTACTGAGTTAGGCGTCCTTCACACCATGAGGTTTCTTTTCCCTTAATTTCCTTAAATTTTAAAACACTCCACAAGTTATCTCAATCTCATGTTCTCTCTTTCTTGTAAATAAGGGGTACAATTATTAGAGAAGGAAGGAAGGAAGGAAAGAAGGAAGGAAGGAAGAGGAAGGAAGGAAGGAAGGAAGGAGACGGAAGGAAGGGAAAGTCATGCAGCAGAAGTCATTTAAAAGCCCTTTTCTTAAAATAGTCCGTTTACTGCTGAAAATATGCTGGGTGAAGAAATTATTTGTCAGCAAAAATACAGCAGGGTAGGGCCCATTCTAGCCTCCCTAAGAAGGTGGCTACCCAAATTCAGCATTAACATGACTTAATAAACAAGTATTTAATACTTTTGAAGAGTTAGGCATTGTACAGACATTTTAAAGATATAAGCACCAAAGCTTTGCACCTGGAAAGGCAAATCTGTAAGTTTTGCTTTCATCAATATTTCATATTTGAATATCTGATGTTTCTTCTGTCTCCTATATTTAAAAAATGTGATTTGGGATAATTCAGAAATAAATTGAATTTTCACCCTTCTATCACTACTGTTCCTCACTGTCCTCCCCATGTGTGTGTCAAGCAGACAAACCTTATAAAGCCAACTAGGCCACTAGCTGCACTAATAATCTTCCCCAGATGTTTACCCAACCTTTTCTGTCATTACATGGAAGTACTGGATGTAATGTATATGGGATGTGAGTGTGATATTAACAGCTTCTTTACTGTTAGGAAGTGGCTATAACTAGGGCTTCTCTGCCACTGGGGCCCATTCATACTACAGAATTGTAGCACTGTGATTCCACTTCATCTGACAAGGATGCATTCTATGGAATCCCAGGGTTTGTAGTTTGATGAGGCACTAGATCTCTTTGGATGAGAATTATAAATCCCAATGCTTAAACTGCAAATCCCAGGATATTCTATAGGATATTGCCATGCCAGTTAGTTATAGTGCTATAATTATGTAGTGTGAATGGACGCAAGGTACAGATGAGAGGGATGAGAGAGCCCCTTGGAGCAAGTATTATGGCCTACTCTGACTTCTCCATCAGTCTTGTCCTATTTTTGACACTGTCCTATTTTTGACACTGATGTCTTAAAGTATATATTAGTTGCTGAGCAGCCAAAGCTTAAGTAGGCTTACTGACATGTAAACATGACATGAGCTCTATAGAATAGGTAGGGCAATCCTATTGGTGATGTCAGAGCACTTTGAGGCTGGAGTGACAACATATCTAAATCCCTATTGGGAGTGGGGCAGCAGAATGAAGGTGAGGAAAGAGTGGTAATTGCAGCCCTTCCTCTATTTATATATCTTTTAAAAATAATTTCTGATTACTCAAAATAGCTTCCTTCCTTCCTTCTATCCTATATTCTCTCCTTCATTTGTCCTTTAATTTCCCTCCATTCCCTCCTTTTTTTTATTTATATTTGTTCATTTATTTATTTATTTTGCTCATAATTTTCCACCCATTGGCATTACCCAAGTAATAACCAACAGAAAAGATAAAACTGTGGTTTTAAAAAAGAATACAAATTTACAACAAATTAAATTAAAACACATTCTAAGGACCCACTGCTATATGAAATAATATACTTTGTGCTCCCTGCTAAAAAATCAGCAGGGGTGGAGGTATACTGATTTCTGTGGGAAAGGGTTACACAATCTGAGTTCTACCACAGAGACAGTTTCCTGTCTCACACACTCAGCAATGCAGCTTCTTGGGTGATTATCACACCTGGGCTAATTTAGCAATAATTGCTGTAATGAAAGCTAATTCAACAGTAGCGCCATAGCGCTAGATATTTTTGCATTGCCATGCAATCACATGATTATTGTAATTGATTATTGTAACATTACCCTATAATACATGATTGTGTTTCTCACACATCCATGAATGAATCATTAGTACATTGGAACTGATCATTTTGCGCATGTGCTATTTCAGTGCTACGGCACATGTGTTGAAATTATGTTTCCATCCCACATGGAATAAAAGATAACAAAAAAAAGTACTTCACAATATTGTTTTAATCCAGCGTGAATAAAATTGTGCCCCATACCTCAAAAGAAGACTGAAATCCACTGCAAAACCAATCCTGGCAAGGAGAAAGGATTGCCTCCACCACAATGAATTCTGGATATCCCTTGTTGAGTCTGCAATAGTGTGGATGAAGCATGATTAACGCACTTCATTCATACTATTGAGAAGCCATTCACAGGATTTTCCTGTGAATCGTTTGTTGTTGGAGCATTCCTGGTTCTTCCCAAGATAAGTTCTGGATGAGTGTCGTTTTCCATGCAATCGCATAATTTAGCCAGGATTATGCCTTTTTCTTCCTCCCTTTCCCCAGTCTGACAATCTCCTTAGAGTGGTGAAGCATAAGACAGGATATATTTACTATAGTTAGATTTTGTTGATGTTGTTAGTCTGTTAAGAAGGTAGGCCTGTGAAGAAGAGTTTTTAAATTCTGTTTTAAAAAATCTTCTGTTTATCCTGATATACCCATCCTACGGATAAAAAAAAAAACTTAGGTCCAAATCACATTACAGAAATAACCTTGTTTCAGACCACTTTAACTGCTCTGGCTCAATACTAGGGAATTCTAGGAACTGCAATTTTGTGAGACATTTAGTCTTCTCTACCAGAGAGCTCTGGTTCCACAATAAACTTCAATTTCCAGGATTCCCTTGCACTGAGCCAGGGCAGTTAAAGCAGTCTAAAATGGGATTATTTTGGCAGTGTGTTTTGGACTATCATACCAGGATGCAAATCTTGTAGTACCTTGGAGACTAACTGTGTAAAACAAGTTGTAGCATAAGCTTTTGTAGACCTGGTCTATTTCTTCAGAGGCATGGCGTAGGAATGAAGGAAGTAGACCAAGCCTTATGCTACCAAGCCTTAAGCTAGTGAGAAGAAGCTTATACTACAACTTCTTTTGCTCATTTAAATTTCTACAGTGCTACAAGATCTTTTTGTGTACTGACATTCCTGATTAACTCAGCTATGTCTCTGATTGATACCAGAATGGCACTCTCAATTCTTTAAATGTATATCATGGACAGAATTTTTTATTTTGTGGTGGTGGGGGAGATTCTTTCTGGACTACAATTCACAGTATCCCTCGATCTGTATGGTCAGTACTATCTTGAAATACTATTTCTCTGCACATAATGATATTAGGCTACAAATGATTATTGCTATCTCATGAAATAGAAACCATAATTGCTCACTAAGTGGGTTTCTCAAGTGCACCAAACAGAAGCATCACCTAGCTCCATTAGATACTATTTTATTCTTGCTATCTCAGCTGAAGTTCTGCAGTGAGAAAGATTTTTTTTTTGAAGAGCAGAAGGAAAAATAGGTCCTTTGTGCCATTCATTCATCTGATAGATTTTTCTCAGATTGGCAGTCTGCCCTTACATCAAAGCCATTGCTCTTGTTGTATTTCTTTCCTGGATGTGGTCCCAGTAGCACTGGAAGGATGCCAGAGAGATGGTGCCAGCAGTAGCAGCAACCTCATAAAAGCTTCTCTTATTCTGACAAACTAACAGCCCCCCCCCCCATTGTCATATCCCGCCAAAGTGTCCCTATTGATTGGCTTTCAGGTAAAGAAATGCTGTGTCTATGTTCTATGGAAATTAGAATGTGGAGCTCCAATAGAGAGCATTACCAAAGATCCTAGGAACCAGCTACTCAGCTTATGAAGATTTGGCAACACTGTCAGGACAACAAGGAAGATCTCATCCTAGAACAGCAGGACTCTGCCATGGGAGTTAAGAAGAATTTTTGATAGAAAGGGTATGCCTCTGAGCAAGTCACTTAATGGGGGCATTGCTAAAATACAGACTGTTTTCTTTTAAAATTTCCATAGTGTGGGGAGGAATCACTTCTTAACAACCCCAAATTGTAAATGTTTTCACTGCACAAGCCTCCCCTAAACACCAACACTTGAGAAATGTGGAGGTTCAGAGTTAACCATATCATGAGGCTGGGTAAAGCAGTCACCCCAGAAGTGGCAAATTTGCTGCCCCTCTGAAGAGTGGCCACTATGAACAGCTATCTAAAGCTAGCTATTTTGTCAGTGCCTTCCTCAGAGCATCCCTTGGAGTGAAGGAGAGACTAACCTGAAAAATCACCTGTCCAATACCCCCTTGGCTTGAAGGCTCTTCAGAGTGAGACACTAAAGAAATAATAGACAGGGGGTATGCTTGTTCTGGCAGGCAGTATGGCCTGGGGGCAGGGGCATGTGTCCACTGCAGCTACTACAGTTGCAACAGCTGCTACTGCAACATGTTGTCATCACATAATAATAATAATAATAATAATAATAATATATCCCGCTTCTCCAAATGATCGAAGCAGCTTACATTAAAATATGCCAACAAATAACAATATCAATACAATGTCATATTATAACATTATAACGCTACCCCTCCCTAACCCTCCCATCAGTAGTAATAACATACAATTAAATTATCAATTATTAAGACAACCATTAATAATTAAATAATTAAATGAGTAACAATTATTAACAATAACCAGACCAGAGGCAACTAGGCATTCATCAACAATCAGTCAGAGATTGTTAGCTTATTGATCTTACTCTGGAAATGCCTGCTGGAAGAGGCATGTCTTTACTGCCTTTTTGAAGCAATCTGTACATCGAATCTCCCCTAGCAGGCCATTCCATAGCCTGGGAGAGGCAGACGAGAAGGTCCTCTGAGTAACTGCAGCCTTCCTTTCCCTTTCATATATTTCCTATCGTGGCACATATGTGAAGAGTGCAGCTTCATATTTTCCTCCATCTCCTCTTCCTCCTGAAGTGGCAGAGTGGCATCTACTACCACTACGGTTGCTTTTGGTGGCTGGCAGGAGGGAGAGAGGTTTCCCTCTCTGGTAATATGGGGTAGAGCATGGTGAATGGTTGTGTAGATGTAGTAGCTGTGCATGCCCATAAGCAAGGCAGCCACCATGAGATTTTAGAGTGCAGCACTTTGAGGTGGTACAGACCACCCAAACGGGCAGTCTGTAGCCACCGCAGGAAGCGGCGAGATGGGGCCAAGGCTGCCATAGCAGCAGCCTCAGGGGCCCCATCCCACCGCTTCTGAAGGCCGTGGGGAAGCGGCAAACTACCGCTTCCCTGCAGCCTGAAAGTGGGGTGCAGCAGGCACCCTGGGCACCCGCTACACCTCACTTTCCTCTGCGGTGCTGAGGCGAGAAAGGGACCGCCGCTGCGGCCCCTTTCCCCTCTGGGTTCTTGGCACGGCTGTTTAAAGGCTGCGCCAAGGACCCAGCACAAAAAAGGAGCTCCGTTTCAAAGCTCCTTTCTGCGCTGCAGGAAGGGCGTGCTTGGCACCCTCCTGTGGCGCCATTATGTCATGGCACGTGTGACATATCTAAACACTGTGCACACCATGATACTACCATGGCGCACCCGTATGGACACTGCCATTTTAAAATGGCGGCATCCATTCAGTTTAGGGTTAGGGAGGGCGCAAATGCTGTTCCCTCCCTAACCCTAAATGCACCCTTTTGAGTCCTAATCATGCCGCATTTTGCCCGTCTAGATCAGGTGTTTGTTTCCTATCCTTAAGCAGTAGAACAGCTTGGGCAGGCTGCATCCCTCAGTGAAGCAAACCTCATATGTCTTTCAAGGAAAAACAAACAAAGTCAAAGGTACCGGCAATTTCACACTGAAAAGAATCCTACATCTAAAGTTGTTACCATTTGACTGAAACTTAGAAAGTTACATTTAAATAAAAAACAAAGAAAATGTTCTTTTTTATATAATTAATTTTAGAAAGTGATTTGTTCTTGCCTGTTACTTTATTTTAAGCATAAAATGTATTTCTCCTTTCTTTTACATTCCCTCAAATTACATTTTTAAAAGTGTAGGCCCTTACTTTTAAAAAAAAAAGCCTTAGGGTTGATAAAAGAATAGCATATAAATTCTGGTCTAGATGCATCTAAAATACTTTCAATGCACTTCAAAATAACATTTACAAAATATTACTTGCTGCATCAGTGCAGTAATTTCATTCTCATATTTAAACGTAAATTTGTTGCACCTTCGTTACCAAAGAAATAGTAACTTGTTACCAGTAATAATGTTACTTTGTCATTCCCAGCTCTGCATTTGATCACTACCACTTCATGGTAATGAATATTATGCAGATTCAGGGAAAGACTGATGACATGAGAAAACTGGTAATATGTGAACATCAACCATCCTCTTATACTCTGCAGAATGCCACAGGTGTTGATGGTCCTAAATTAACAAAAATAAACAAATAAGCCTAGCACCCTCTAGTGGAAATATCTTTAAACAATCTCTGCATGTTATTCCACATGGGGATTCCATCCACACATGGTAACTCACTACTCATGTAGCAACAGTGGTTTACCAGAGCTGACATGCACTAGTTCCTTCAGCACCTTTTGTCTGTAGGCTTTAACATTTGTTCATCTCTGAATTAACCCACTATATACTAAGAACTTTGAAAGTTTTTATCCAATATTGTCTTGCTGTAGAGCATAACAACACACACAAGGCCACAATGTTACTTTCACCTTGTCCAAATAGGCTGCCATCTTATAATAAATGAACAACAATTGATAACACAACTCTTCAGGTAACAGTGAATGCAACAAGGTAAAATGGAAAAGCTATTTCTCAGAAAGCTTTTTGAAGCTAGGATCAAAAGAAGTCATTTATTCGCTTTTGTGGAATTCATTCTAGCTACTCCCATAGTTGCAATCTGTTTAATCTAAAGGTGCTCTCTTGGGGAGTGCAATTAGCATTTGCAGTATAAATTTGCTATTTAATGAATGCTCTTTTTTATTTGCAATTACTCAGAGAAATGCAAACCTCTCTAGGGTCCTCACCTTTTATCAATGCAGAGATCAAATGCCATTTCATCTAAGTACGTTTTGAGCAGTTCTTATTTCTTATGCAAATAAAAAACATCTAGAGAAATTATACTCTGGAATCCTTTGATTAGTACCATTTGCCTAAGAAAGATATCATGGACATAAAATGACTTCTTCGTAGTGAGATTTCAGATTTGAGATTGTTTCTATTAGAGGTTGTAAAATTACCAATTTAAGTGCAATTTGAAAGAAGTATCATTTCCTGACCCACAATAGGAATCAAGAAAAATCCCATAAGCCAATTAGACCATGTCGTGTCTACTTTCTGCCTATGCAACTCTTCCTCCTTATCTTCTAAGATCCAAAACACACCGGCAAGACAGAGTGACTTCCAGCTGATTCAGGGATGGGGTGGGTGCACATGATGCACATCCCAGGAGCAGCTGGAAGCTGGCCTGAGGCCACCTGAGGTGACCTGGGACCACCGGAAAAAGGAGCGGAAAAAAGCACTCGTTGCTGGCAGCCTCCTTTAAAAGCAGGTCGTGGTTGCTGCAGTCCTCCGGTGATCTCTGGGTGGCCAGAGCAGCCTCTGGCTGCTTTTTCCTGCTGTCTGCATTACTTTCTCCTTCTTTAACAACTCTCTATAGAGAAGGAACAGGCATGTAACCCTCCTCAAAATCTTATTTCTGGTAGAATGAAGCAAGTGGTTACCCAAAGTGGTCAGGAGGCTTAATTAGTTGGCAAGTGGTTTTAAATGGAGGCTTAACCAGGGTCTACAAGGCCAATGGAGGCCAAATGGAGGTTATAAGGTCTGTGGTGCCTACTTGAGGCTGAAGAGGCCTATGAGCCCAGTCCCAAAGCTACCAAATCAGGGTCTGTAAAGCCTGTGAAAGCCCAAATGCTGCCCATGAGGCTTCTGGTAGTCCAAAGGAAAGATTGCACCAACAGTTGCCCTAACCACCACAGATTGCAAACCACCCCAATAACGTTTTTTAAAGGCCTGATTATCAATGGATCCAAAGAAGAGGCAGAGGGGGCAGACACTGCCTAATAAATCCTATGGCTCTGCTCCCTTACACACCCAATGTTGTGCTGCTGTGCACTGTGACCTTTTACCAGGTCGCCTCTCCCTTAGGTCCAGCAAAATCATTTCCTCCCCACAGCACTATGCATCATGGTTCCAGAACTGGGTTCTTACTTCAAAAAAAGGAAAAAAAGAAAGAAAAATGATAGATTTTTCCAAAAACAAAAATTAGAAGAATCTCAGATTTCTCTGTTGCTGTTGTTATTTCAGATCATACGGTTGCAGAATACATTTTAAAGTTTCAGAAATATACCTGGAACATGAACAAGCAACTATTCTTGACATAAAAATTAACACATTAGGGTAAAATACTATTAAAAAATTATAATATTATAAAAAATGTATTCTTTTAAATATGTTTTAAACACTTTTTATCTTTTTAACTATATTTTATTCTTTTATATGCAATCTGTTTTAATATTGTAATAATTTACTTCTGTTTTAATGTAACACTTTTCTATGTTTTAATGGTTCTGTTTTAATCTTGTAAGCCACTCTGAGTCCTGGTTTTGGGAAGAGTGCGGAATAGTTTTGATGTCACAATGCTGATTCCCTGTCGTGAGATAATACACATAAAGTAGCTGAATAGAATAAGATGTTTTAATTTTTATATACTAGTGTAGAATATAATTTTATAATATTGATTGTATTATTGTTGTTATTGCTGACTCTGTTGGAATCCTGCCTCGATCAGTAGGGAGAGGCGGGAAATAAAAATAAAATTTTACTATTTACTATTATAAATATTTTGACATGGTTCAAAACTGCAAAAGATTTCGAGCCCCAGATAATCTAGAGAACTCTTTATAATTAAAAGTAGTGAATGAAAAAAACAGGAATTCTCTTTTAAACATTATTGGACCTATTGCAAAACTCTGACTTCTCTTTGAATAAGTCCAAAAGATCCTTGATTTTGGTTTTGTTTTAAACAAGTAATGTGGTATACCCCAGCAAGAGAAAATTGAAGGCAAAGTCATGAATTGAAGAACTGAAACTAAATGCTTGTACAGTACTGGAAAAGTGAATGATCCAACTTGTTATTCATCCAACCCTCTTTCTCCAAATGGAATAATCAAGGCTGAATATGCAAAGGCTACCATTACAAGATGCTCTATATAAAGCAAAGATAACGCCAGCCAGTGTTATTTGAAAAGACACCTTGGAAAAGCATACCTAACATTTTCCCCTATTTTGCGTAGGAAGAACGAATACCTTGACCTGCAGCTTTGTTTCTGTGCTGTATGTATGATGCTCTTAAAATACTATATTTTTGAAAATTGAAGTAGAAATGCATTTGTAATGAAGTATATAGAAATATATTGTATTTCATAATAGTGTTTGATACAACACTAAGAGAAATGGATCATGATGCTAAAATGTAAAATGATAATGCTAAAATGACACTGACAGTTTACTGAATGGCTTGTATGATGTGAGTGATATAAAATTTCTAAAATGAAATAATTAGCATTATACATAATATCTTGTGGGTGGCTCAAAAATACTCTTATCATTTGGGTATAGTAAGACTTAAGTCTTAAAATATTTACAATATTAGAATTATTGTGACATGAATTAGATTAATAAGGACACTAGTGCAAATGGAGACGGATCTAAGATCAAAACGCATCCAGTCAACTATAGAAACTGCAATTACTTTCAATAGGTTTAAAAATATATATATCTTTCTAATCTGCTCCTTCTTTCCAACTTAATCCCATCCAATTTTTTGATTTTCCAAACTTCTTTCTAATCCTACTTTCATCTGTAGCTTTTGCATTGTCTTCTTCTCTTTCTCTGTCTCTTTCTTTTTCTCTTTCTCTTTCCCTTCCATAAAATCTGTAACTCTGTGTGTGTGTGGGGGGGGGGGATCTTTCTGAAAGAAAATATAAAACTTTTAAATTGAGTTTGTCGTTATACAGAACTGTTCCTAGTTAAAAGATTTTGAACTTTTTAAAACTTTAAAAATACAGTAGACACTTCTGTTTCAATTTCAAAATATCCCTCAATTCCCTCAATTTGTTATGGATGGAAAATCTCATATTTTGTATTTTTCTCTTAATTTATAGGTACTGGTAGGTCAAACAAATTTAATACATGTAAGCCACAAGATTGTGATCAAGATCTGGAAATATTTTGGAAAATAAAGATCTGCTTTTGTTAGCATTTGACAATCTTGGAGGAAATGCTGGTGGTCGCTTTTCTACTATGGGTCATTTTGGCTCGAGGCGTAAAAGCTCCTTGCATCCCAAATAAAGCAGGTAAAATAGCTTAATATTAATAATTCCATTCTATTTTTTCCTGTTAAAATTAAATAACCTTCAAATTACATGATTTTATTTACAGATGAAGCATAGCCTTGCAAAGAAATATCCAGCCACAGTGTTTATGAAAAGATGCATGTGGAATCTTACCTCTGGATACAAACTATTTCTTGAGACAAAAAGATAGACATCCACATCACTTCTCTGTAGGTGACATTAGTCTGGGTTAAAATTCAGTACTTCTGTTTTCATATTGAGGTGGCCAGTGGAACTCCCATTTAGGAGACAGTGAATCTCCTGCCTCTGAAGGGCAAAAGTAGGTATAGGAAGAGCAACAATACAATTAAGAGTGGAACTGTTGTCCTCATAATATTGTCTCTACCACTGTTTTTTATTCTGAATATGAACAATGGAAACTCCAAACAGTGGAACTCCAGAATATGTAATTTTTCTCTAGACCCTACCTGTAGTTTACTAAGATGGAGAGTAGGAGGATCATCATCACCAAGATCATCGTCATAATCATCATCAGTTTATGAGTTTGAATCTTAAACTCCCATGAGATTGTTGTTGTTGTTGTTGTTGTTAACTGCTCTTGAGTCAGCCTCAACTCATGGTGACCTTATTTCCAAGACCCTCTGTCCTCCACTGCTCTGCTCAGTTTCTGAGGCTCAGGGCCTTTGATTGTGTCTATCCATTTCATATGTGGTCTTCCTCTCTTTCTACCACGTTCTGTGTTTCCTAGCATTATAGTCTATTCAAATGAGACCTATCTTTTCATGACATGGCCTCAATTTAGTCACCCTGGTTTTCAGAGAGATTTTGGGGTTGATCTGTTCTACAAGCCATTTATTTTTCTTTTTGGCCATCCACGGTATCCTTAACACTCTTCTCCAGCACCATGTCTCAAATGAGTTAATTTTCTTTCTATCAGGTTTCTTCACTGTCCAGCTCTCACATCTGTACATGGTGATGAGAAATATAGTAGCTTGGATGATTCTAATTTTGGTATTCAACTTGATAGCTTTGCACTTTAGGGTCTTGTCTAGTTCTTTCATAGCTGCCTTTGCCAATCCGTGCCTTCACCATTTTACTTCACCTTTTTGATACCTTTTACAGATGTATGTTTCCACCAGTTCTTTGCAGGTGATTAATCATACTTTTTAACATAATCCCAGCTGCAGCCACATTATTAATGAAATTTCTTATATTCAGTCTATGACATCTTTTGGCATAAACTAATAAGGTAGTAAACAGTTTCAACTTTTTTTAGATAGTTTTTGCTATCCATGGTTATTTTTCAGTGTTTCTTCTGATTTTTTTGGATGATGATGATTACATAACACAACACTAGCAGTAACAGCAATAACAACAAGACTTCATTTACTTTTTCCCACTGAATAACCATATTCCTCTTCTGCTGTATTTCATGCAAGACTAGAAAACAGGGATTAGTTTAAAGCTCTCCAATGAACCGCAAATTCAAACAAATAGAATTGTGGCACTTAAAAAAACAACAACAACATTGTAGCATGGGCATTTTCAAACAACTGGATGTATCAATTTTCTTACCCCATTGCCTTCCTGGATATTTTGGAAACTCAATATCCATCAGTCCTAGCCAGTATGGCCAATATTCATAATGGTTGGAATTGTAGTCTAAAGCATCTAAGAAATTCAAGTTGATGAGAAGTAGGCTATATAACCTAACGTGAAATTGACAATTTAGGTATCCTAGATCTCCCCCAGCCCACCTCATATTATATTTATTGTTTCAATTTGAGCAAGATAGATGATAGTTACATCATTCAAGTCACATTTCTTTTATAGTGGTTTCATTTGTCTTCTCAATGAAAGTCCCACAAAGAAGCTAGTAGCACTGAATCTTAATTACTGGATCTCAAATGTTTGAATCTAAGGGCTTAATGCTGGCATGGAACCTGTAGTCCTCTTTCTTTTTGTTGTTGTTGTTATTCCAGTGTGGAAATGTGGGGAAAGAGTTACATTTCTTGCTTACCTGCCTCTGAGCAGGATAGAATGCCTTTGTCACATAAAATAGTATAAAATTATGAGTTGATAAAGACAATGGTACTGAGTCACTGTCTCAAGGCTCACAATTCAAGTCCAATACATTTTGTTAAAAAAGAAATACATGTCATGTAGATGTCATGTGTTCATATGTTGTGCCTGGTAAAATTGCTAATCCTCCCAGAACAAAGGAAAGCCACAAATCTGTTCCATCCCTTCACCACCACACACCCAGAGGAAGGTGAGAATGGATGGTCAAAGCATTCAAAGCTGTATCTCTATAGGGAGTGTATTTGCAATTCAAAATCTTGATTGTACCAATCACTTTGTTTTCTTTTTAAAAGTCACTTTCCAATCTCTGCATGAGAAACCTCTCTACCCTCTACAAGGCTTACTCTCCAAATCACAGCTGAAAAGGTGGCATTTTGTAAAACACAAAATAAAGAAAGTTTTCAAAAATAGAATTTTACGTAATCTGTAGTTCCTACCCTAACCAATTCTAAAATCGTACTCTAAGGCCAAAATTATGAAATGGAAAAAAGAAGTTTTTTTTAAAAAAAAAAAAAAGTTTCATTGGTAGGAAATTATTAATTTGTGAAGAGGTTCACCATCAAAGTAAAATGAAATCTTTTTAAAAGCACTCTGATATTTTATGAGAACTTACTTGTATCCTTTTTTAAAACATACCAGAAAGTAAAGTGCACAGCTGAAAGGGGCATGACTCCTTTTAAGGCACTCAACCTGAGTTCAATAAACAGTTTCTGAGAGGAAAAAACTGGAACACCTTGCTGGATTAGCAGGTTTAGCGGTGAGCCAGGCTCTATTTAGCAATAATGATACAAACTATATCAGCTGGGAAAAGAGGCCATAACTTATTGGGGGTTACCACTGTAGAAACTTGGCTGCCAACTGATGAGAAAGAACCCACCCAATTAACCTCTTGGGTATGGAAGCCAACTCACCTAGCCTGCCTGGTAGGAATACCGTTTAAATCACCAGTTTAGGATTCCACATGGGCATAAGCCACTAGCATTGGAGTGGACCACTTACCCCCAAGCTGGGCATGACTCTGGTAGCCCACTCTCTGAAGGTCCTACTTGGACACCCGAACTGGATCTGACAAAAACCCATGCCTTCTATACCCCAATTGGATTCAAATTCCATGCTAAAAACAACTGAAGTTGTAATAGAATTAAATGTCTTATAAGGATTCACACAAGTGACAAACAAAACCATGACACCATGGATAGGAAGACAGAGGTAAAGGAGGGAGAAAGTTTTCTTCTGATTTTTAAAAGGAGTACAGGGACTGGTCTCTTCAAGCCTCTGCATCTACTCCTCCAGTTCCACCCACAAGTCAATAGGAAGACTGTGATTGACAAATTTTCCCATCTTTCCCCAGAGCCCAGGAAGCTGCACAGGCTTCTGGGGAAAAGAAATTGCCATCAGTGAAGACAATAACTCTTGCCTTGTTCTGCCCTATCATGACTTACAAATGCCACTCCCTGATAAGTCAGGCAATGCTCTTATGGCAGAAGCTCAGGATCCAAGAGGGCAGCTTTTTGTTTTGACTGAGATGACTTCTCATACAGTGTGCTTCATTCCCAATGTTGTCACATCTGCCACTCCACTACTGCTTATGCCAAAACCACCAATGGGACTGCAGCCACTGGAAACATCATGTGTGACAAAGCTCACAGCTTATCCCTGGAACTGCAACAATGCCAAAGCAAAAGAGTGTGAAATGAAAAGAGAGAGAGAGACTTATGTCATGACATAACCATATCTGTCCTCTATCTGTGCTTTTTTCCCTCCCTTTGACTTTTAGATGTAATTTTGGTGTATTGTTATCCTAAAACCATCATCACAAAAATCCCCGAATGTCCTTATGGATGGGAAGTTAATCAATTAGCTCTTGGAGGGATTTGTTACAACGGAGTCCATGACTCAGGATATTACCAGTTTACAATCCCAGACTTGTCACCCAAAAATAAATCATACTGTGGAACTCAATCTGATGTAAGTAGACCATGTAAAAATATTTCCTAATATAGAAGATGATGTGAGTACATGTCTGATCCCAAACTTTTTGTTATATTTCATAAAGTATAATCACACCCTTTAAGTGATAATTTATAGTTTTAAAAAACATCTATGTACCATTTTCTACAGTTATGTACTTCTTAAAAATATTGGGGACTTACATCTTTGCAAGTGGATGTCTGTAGAAATTCGAATTGGGCAGTTCTGTAAACATCTGTATCCAGTAAAGGGTTGTTGGATGACTACTTAGTGAAACCAACAAAGTGACCTATGTCCATTGGGACTGATATACAATGGCTCTGATGTGCAATGGGCCATTGTGTATCAATCCCATAGTGCATCAGGACAGTGAGTAGGGAGTGCTGATGTGCACTTGTGTTGCAAAGATGTATACCTCAATACACATCTTCACAATTTACTAACATGATTCTTAGCACTTTTACTATGTAGCTAAGGGTGCATCTGCACACTATTTTAACTGTCATGGTTCCATTCAACAGAATCCAAAGCCACGCATACCAACCTATTGGTACATACTCATTGTCTTGCCATCTCCAAGCATGGATGCAGTGGCAAGAGCAAGGGGAAGAAACAGCAGCTAGTATTTGTCTTGCTGTCTTCTTCTAAGACAGGGGTGGGGAATCTGACTGTTTCCTTCAGGATGGTTCATTCAGCCACAGATCTTCTTTGCATGTGGAGGTGTACAGTCACCATGCCTTGCACCCTAGGCAACATTTTGAGACTGGCACTCCATGCAAAGGCCTAAATATGTTAAAACCCCCCCCCCCATCACCCCATTTGTGAAATATCTCAAGATTTTGGAAACTTTGCTCTTTTGAACTATAGATCCAAGAATCCCCTGGGGCCATCATGGGCAATGGCCATGGTTCACCAGATTGCCAAGGGGATTGTGGGAGTTACAGTTCAACAAGAACTATTTTGTAGGTGAAAACACCCATGGCACCTTAGCAATTAACTCTTATTGCTGGAAATGGGTTTCTGTAGGCACAGGCCTTCTTATTGCTTCACTATAATTTGTAAAATGTGTAGAAATGAGCTATTGGCATGACATTTGAAAACCAAAATGGCACTTGTAATATCAGAATTTCCCTCTCTCTTTTCATGATTGCAGTTTAAAAGCCCTGTCTACCATTTCTATAACTCCATTGTCTCTAATGACAGCTCTGTGATTGTGAAAAGCCAGCCTGTGAACTATTCATTTACATGCACCTACCATGCAAACTACCTGGTGAACCATGCTGCCTTTGACCAAAGGTAACTCTGCCTCGATTCACTGGAGCTCCATCTTCTAGCACATGTCTCACTGTACTTTCAATAGTGTATGATTCAGTCATGTGACATTTTCTGCCTCTTTTAGAGTGGCAACAGTTCATGTGAAGAATGGCAGCGCCGGTTCATTTGAAAGTCAGTTGTCCCTCAACTTTTATTCTGTAAGTACTATCTATGTCTGTCCACAGTACATTTCTCAGTGGCATGAACAGAAGATGGCATATGGTAATGCCTTGAAAATGGGTCATTTCATATGTTCTTGCATCTGTTCACCAAATATAAATGAAATTTCTATTCACACATTCTACTAGAAACATTGTACATTATAGCAGGTATTGTAGGTATATGATATTTCAAAAAAGTGTGTATGCCTTGATGAAGTTTTCCAGGTTTCTAATAAGTACATAGGAAATGGTGAATATGATGTTCATCACTTGATAGTGTATTATTCAATGACTAGTTATTGAATGATAATGATGAATAATGACTATTATTCAATGACTTCAAGGGCTAGGGAGTAGGGGGTGGGAAAAATGGATGAAACCTTGGGCAGGGAGAGGGGATGAGACTCTGACAGTCACTACAGTGAAAAAACAAATACTATATTTCAAAGTAAACATTAGTATCCTATCAGAACATTGTGTAGTATAGCATCTGTTGCTTAATATAGGGGAAGAAGCCAGATAATGCATCTTGCTTTGGGCCCAGTTTATTTTCTTAGCTGATACTATATATTCCAAAGTAATGGTGTAAAATGCAACAGTATGTGACTAATAGATGCACAGTATTAAGATCATATTGTGCCAGTACTGTAAGTCTTGTGCTGGATGACAATTACACCACCAGTCTATTTTGAACACATCCAACCTCATATGATATTGAAAACTAATCAAGGTCAGGCCTGTTGAGCATTTGAAGGGGAAGCCACCAGAACTCTCCGGATAGATCTCAATAAAAAAAAAAATCCTGTCAAAAACTTTAGAGAATCCTATTTGTCATCAACAACAATACTGGATTAGAAAGACCAATGGTCTGACTTAATATAAGACAGCTTCTTGTGTTCTCATTACTTCTCGGCGCGATTCAACTTCTTGATTTCAACCATAGGGACCTAAATGACTTGGGAGTCTTGCTATCCAAGGGGCTGACTGTCTTATTATGAATGCATTTGAATGTTAAGATAGAAGAAAAAGCCCTCTTGAAAATACCATTACTTGCGGGAACTTGCATGATGGACAGCAAAAGTGTCCATCATGAAGTGCCCTCTCTCCGTGGCCAACACCATCTGGCGTACAAGGGAGTGAAAGGACAGGCCACACTTCATCGGGCCTGTCCTAGATTATGAAGCAGAGCCCTCCCTCCAGTCAATCTGCCTTGGTCCAGGCCCCAGAGGGAGAGAAGAACTTTCGGATCTGATCCCCTTCCCTACCACCATTCCCTTCTCCTTTTGTGTTGTGTCTTCTTAGAATGTAAGCCTGAGGGCAGGGAACTGTCTCATTAGAATAATTATTGTAAGCTGCTCTGATAGCCTTTAGGGCTGAAGAGTGGGGTATAAATAAATAAATAAATAAATAAATATTATTATTAATATTATTACAGCGTTGTACTCAGATTGGAGATTAGCCATCAAATAGCTATCAGATTTTTATTGCTTTTAGGAAATGTCAAGTCATGTCTCTTTAAACCAGTATTTTAACATTTAATTGCTTTCTGAGTTTAATAGTTTTGTTGTTTAAATTGTCTTTAAGAGAGTTATTATACTTTTTTGTGACAATATAAAGTAGAAATGTGATATATGCATCCATAATAAATGTGTTCGGCTGAGAATTCCTATGGGTGCAGCTCTGCTTTAGGAATGGGCAGGGTTCTTGGATATCTCTCTTCCCCCAGCAGTCTCATGTGGCCCAGTAATCTGTACCAAATGATTTGCACACACACACACACTGAGAAATAGATGGAGGGTAACTTGGGGGGTGTAGATAAAACCTTCCAACCTCTATTAGATGACCTAAGCAGGACTGTTCATTGCCAGAGCTCTTAAAGGTCTCTAACCCATAGAGTCTCTATAATTTAAAGTTGATTTGATGGTAAATAACAATAACTACTTAGACAGCTTGAAGAGCATACATCTTCAAGCACAATATTTTACTTTGGTAAATATCTGTAATAGTGCAATTGAGATTTTATTTTAATAGTTAATGTGTGTTAATTCAGAACCTGTAGTGGTGTAAGTGAAATTGAGGTTCTCTTGTGTGACACCAAATGTGCCCTTACTCTCTTACAGCTTACCTGATCTCTGTTATTTTATAGCAGGGGTGGGCAACTGTAAAAGATGATGTGGTCACATAAATCCTCCAGGAGAGCTTGGAAGACCACACTCTCCACCATACCTGTATCCACACTCCCAAAAGAAATGATATTTGGTGCCTCCAAATGCCCTCTAGGGGACATGGCGATATATTTGGTGACTTTTCTGGATCTCTAGAGGGCATTGTGGAGCATTTTAAGGGAGGAAATTCTAGGCACAATGTTTGCAAAATTTTATTTGGATCTTTGGGGAGACTGGGGGTGGGGAGTCAAACATGGTGGAAATGCCCTTCACAGCTCCAGAAATAATTTTGGAACACTTTTTCAGAGGGTTTTTTTTTAACCTCTAAGAGGTCCAGGGGGCCACAAAAGCAGCCACACTGTGCCCACCCCTGTTGTATAGCAACATAGCAGTGCAAAACAGAATATTTTGCTTTGGTTTTTTGGTTTTATTGGTTGGCATTTTCCAACTTTACTCACATATTCATATTCTACATTAGGGCTGTCAGAAGCCATTAAAAACTGTGGAAAAAAACAGGAACAAAGAGCAGTGTGTATCTTGTCTTTTTTTAGGTCTCAGTACACATAGAGTTCTTTTTATCCCTCCTGAAATGTACCTAGCTCTCTTCTGAATGAAGGAGATGCATAATGTTCTCCTGGGGTTTTTAAGTCTGCTCTGTGTTTGCTTTCTAACATTTGTTCCATGTCATAAGGCTTTTAACTGAAAGTTCTACCCCTTTGCTATACACATAGCTTGAATAGAAATCAGTCCCCAATCTCTTTTTGCCTTACCCAGTCTAATTTCAGACAGAGGGTGGCCTACATTTTACTCTGAATAAGTGATGTTGCTCAGGTTCATGATACACGAGCACAGATTCTCTCCAGGGGATTAGGTGTCCAATGTTTTCCCATGACCCCACAAAGAGAATGCCCCTGAACTCTCACCTTGCTGATGTTTGGATTCTTATTTCAACTGTCTTTGGATTGGGGTTGTTTAGTGTTAAATATATACATTTCATCAAATAGAACAGAATTACAATCAGAGCCTGCCCTGCCATTGGGCAAGGGAAACCCACTATCTCAGACCGCTAGTTTTCAGTGTAACAGTAGTACAGCATTGCATGGTTCATTGCATAATTACATCAGAAGATAGTTCTTACTCTTAGAGAGAAGTGCTGCTGTTGTTGTTGTTGTTTTAAAAAAAATTGAGTATCAGAATTACTAGGCCAGATTTGGGAACCATGCTTGTTATTTCAGGAGCAGGGAACATCGTTTGTTTTTCCACCTCATGTAAGCAAATGTCTTGGACTGTGCAGAGCCAGTCCTAATCACACTAGGGGGCAAACAGGATTTAAACAAGAGTTAAACAGGAGTTAAACAGGAAATGTCTTATGATAAACATAGGGCATTTCCTGTTTAACTCTCGTTTAACTCTTATTTAAGTCCTGTTTGCTCTCTAGTGTGATAAAGCAGCTAGTCATGTAGAGCATGACATTTTGTGAAAGTGTGACAAATTCTGTTATTTAAATATGTTACCATTATATTTTTGCTGTCATTGTGGGAAAGCAATGTTCATGGAATTTTCTCCCTCAAGTCCAAAAATAGTTAACAGACCTTGGCTATCTTTACTGGAGACAGGCTGCATTGGGTCTGTACCAATTTAGTAATCTGATTGTGGGAGAAAGGTGGGATATAAATCTTTGAAATAAATAAAAATAAAATAAATTATTGCCGATTAACCTTTTTCCTGATTTATTTTATTACTTTATTTTATTTTTTTATCAGAATGCTAAGTTTTCAAGCCAGAAGGAAGCCCCTTTCATAGTTGAAACTTCAGAAATCGGTTCAGATGTATTTGCTGGAGTAGAAGCAAAAGGCTTAAGTAACAGGTTTGGTTTTTACATCGCTCAGATCTAGTATGAAGTTCTAACTGAAATGATCACTCTTCAAAAGTTGATACATGCTTGTTTCCCCTAGATTTAAAGTAGTCTTGACCAATTGCTGGGCAACCCCTTCAGCAGAGTATTTCTTTCCAGTTCAGTGGCCACTGATAACTAAAGGGTAGGTACCGTATATACTCGACTATTAGTCGACCTCATGTATAAGTCGAGGGCAAGTTTTGGGGCCAAAATTATGGATTTTGCTATGACCCGTGGATAAGTCGAGGGTAAAATTTAGGGGCATATAGGAAAGGATCTAAAGGATGAAGCAAAGCAAAACAATGTCAAATAACTTCCAAAAGTCCATCAGACATAACTCTTTGTGCTTATTCTTAAGACTGAGAGAGTAAAGAGGGTCAGTGTTTCCAGGACAGATTATACTTTTGCTTTTCATCAGGGGATGGTTCCTTCTTTTAAATAAGAGTTAAGATGCAGTACTTACATTGACCCGTGGATAAGTTGACTCAGGTTTTTTGGGTCAATTTTTTGACCTAAATTTCTAGACTTATACATGAGTATATACAGTAAGTTTAGTCTGCAAGTAAGAATAATTCACATGAGACATAACTGCTGGTCCAGGATATCTTAAGATGCAAGCACAGTTAACCTTTTCTATTACTATTACTAGTGATGCTAATTCAGTGTCTGTATTGCATGGTTAGCATACACTTTTGTTTGGAAATTGCTAAATGTAATTTAGAACTGTGGTTTTGCACAATGGTTTTATTTCCAAAATGAGAGCATTGTTGTTGAACCATCAGAACCATTTCACAAGGGGAGCGAGCAGTATGGCTGTTGTACAACAGTTGCAATTAGCAACAGTTGGACACTTTGTGGGATAGGCTGCCTTTGTACAGTGACATCACAAGGAGGGGAGAGAAACAGCCCCCAACAGAGCCACAGAACTTTGGTAAGCTAGAACAAAGAAAAGCAGAAAGTGAGGAATGCCATGTGTATGTTGGAAAAAATATCCCCTTTCTTCATTCTGCCTAGTTGTGCGATGGGAGCCCCCATTGCACAACAGGATATCTTGTGTCTAATTATTCAATGACAGCTGCTATTACACAACAGGACATCTTGTGTGGTGCCCCATTGCACATCATCACTACAGTCTTAATAATAATGCAAATCATGTCAACAATACATCTCCATCATCATAAAGTTACTCATCTAATGCAGAAACTCAGCTCTTATGACTCCAAAGACTCATGTAATAAATGTCTTAGTCAGTGGTGCTTTCTGGGACTCTGCAACAGTGTTTATGATTTCAATAAGCTAGAAAGCATAGTAAAATATTTTACATTCTCAGTTTTATGCAGTCACTGACTCTCATTTCCAAATGGAACCTAACTTTTTGCTGTTCTCAGCCTATCATGAGTCCCTTCTAAGTTTCTTAGTAGCTCCTGCTAAGTTCCTGAAATTGCCAGGATGAATGCAATGATGGTATTACAGATAACAAGAGTTCTTGTGATTCTTCTAAGTCTAATACTTTCTGCCTCAGCTGTGCAGCAGATGACTCCATCTTAATACATGAAAATGGGAAAGACAGCCGAGCCACATTCCAGTTTAATGCATTTCGCTTCCGGAATATTCCCAAACTTTCCAAGGTGTGGTTGCATTGCGAGACACATGTGTGTGACAGTGAGAAGATCTCCTGCCCTGTGGTAAGTGTAGGTATTAATAAAGTGTAGCAATTACCAATAAAACCCAGACTGCCAAAAGTGCCTCCATATTCCTGAGGCCTATTGAAAATGTAGTTGAGCAGCTTTGATTCAAGATTAAAGTATTAAATAACTTTCCTTAAAGGCACTTTTAAATTTTATTATACAACATGTAATAAAGACATGTGGCTTAGTGACTAGTCTAATACTTGGCTCTGAAGCAGATTTAGCTGTCAATCTAAGTTATTTCATGGTGATATCATGAAGACAATGTGGAGTAAAATTTATGCTTACTCACTTATCTCTGGGTGGGGAAAGTTCAGCCTGCAGGCTCCTAAGGCCCTATACCTGATTTTTCCCCCAAAATATATATTACTCAAAAGGAATTATGAAGAAAAGAAATGGAAGTTAGCTACTGAATCACTTCCTATGTAAATAAAGGTTTTTTTTCTGGGCCCAGAGTAGAGCCAGTGTAGTGTACTGTTTTGAGTGTGGGACAAGGATTCCAAGATAGCCAGATCTGAATTCCTGTTTGGCTGTTGGATGACCTTGGGCAAGTCATACTTTCTCAGTCTCAAAGGAAGACAATGGCAAACCTTTCTGATCAAATCTGGACAAAGAAGAAGAAGAAGAAGAAGAAGAAGAAGAAGAAGAAGAAGAAGAAGAGGCGGCGGCGGCAATCCACCCTATGATATGGCGGCCTTAGAGTCAGAAATAGCTTAAAGGCACACAACCAACAACAACAACAAGTGGTCCCAAAGAATCTAAATATAGTGAATCCTCCCACTGTGACTTAGGGAAGAAACAGAGTGTTTTGATTTTTTTTTTTTTAAAAAAAAAATGCAAACAATTTGCAACAGGAATATAGGGCTGAAGTGTACCACCCAAGTCCTGAAGGAGATCATTGTGGCCCCCTGCTGTATATTCTTACAAATAAGGTCAGGATATAAACAAATAAAATATATTTGGATTACTGAAATGCACTGAAAAGTGTTCAGAAACCTCAATTAGTCAAAAAGAGATGCATCCAGATTTCTAACTGGGGGTGGTTACAGAGAGCACACAACTTCCCTGGTGCAGGAGCTCCACTGGCTGAGCATAACCCAAAGTGCTGGTGACGACCCTATATGGTTTGGATCCAGGATATAAGAACACTGGTATCTCCCTTCAGATTTGGCTATCTTGGAGCTCCAGGATCATCCGGAGAGACTCCTCTCTGTCCCACCACTTTTTAAGTCTTGTTTGGTGGGAACAAAGGAGAAGGCCTTCTTAGTGGCCGCTCTCAGTCTTTGGAACTCCCTCTCTGGGGAGACCAGGATGGCTCCCTCTTTGCTCTCCTTCCAACATCAACTGAAAGCATTTTTGTGCCACCAGGCTTTTAGAAATTGAATGGGGTTGGATTTTAATGATGTGCAGTATAATTTTATGGTTTATAGTATTTTTAGTAAATGTCAATGTTTTAATGTACAATGTTTTAATGTTATACATTGTTTAATTGCTTCTTAATTTATGTTTATATTTATATTTATATTTTTACCAAAGTTTTAGTAGAGAATACAAAAACTGGTACAACCAAATAGTAGTGATGTCAGTTAGTTCTCTTGAAGAGTACCTGAGCCTCCTATCACTGAATTTAAAGTGGTCATTGTGGAGTAGGGAAGGAAAGAATATTTCTAATTAATAATTCCCAGGTCAAAACACGTGTTGGAAACCGTGTCAGGAAGAATAACAGACCAGCAAGAGCAAGATTTTTGTTCAGTTTCCTTCTGTTATTCTACATCCTGAAGTGTTGCAAAATACAGAAAAACATGTGGTGCTTTTTTTGCAGAAAAATCTGTTGTGCAAAAAATGGATTTGCTGTGCAGAAACCCTGTACAGAAAACATGGTTTTCTGTGCAAAAAGCCTACAATTATTTCTCCATTGAATAATTCCTCCACAACACTTAATGATGTTCATATAAAGGAAGCATATTGCAGAAAAATATTAATTTTTCACTATAGTTGAGAGAAATCTATCATAATTATTTGTCCTTATGTGCATGGACAAAATAGCCAAGGAATTGCACCTCTATTGTGAAGGTAAAAAAGGGAGATTACAGCAAGAGATTGTGGGGTTACAGTGCATAACAAAATCCATTCTATCACTGGAGGTTTCTATTGTAATAATGGATTCTTAACACTCTATGGGCAAAATCTTGTATGGTACAGGATAATGTAAGAGTTTTATATGCTGAATATGCTATGGCTGGACATTCAACATCCTCTGGATTTATTCGTGTACCATTGAAGTTCCCACCACTCGCATTTCATTTCATGGTTAGTGAAAAGGGGGGGGGGGGTGTTAGATTGGAGAAGTGTCTGGCTATGTCTTTGTAGCCAGTCACAGAATGATTAAATCATCTGTTGAGACCTACTGGGATCTCTAGTAGGTCTCACCAGATGATTTAATCAGACCCTTCTCCAGTCTCATTCCCTTTCTTCACCAGCCATGGTATGGCCACGGGGGATTGACAGTGATTCAACAGCAAATTGCAGAGAGGTTTCATCATTGTGGAGGAATGGCAAAAAAGGAGAGATTTTAGATCTACATATTCCATTAACATGATGCCACCATATGTGTGCTAATTATTAATATATTTAGTACCAGGTCATCATGCTAATCAGCAACATATTTGTGACTGGCCAGTAGTTACTAATATACAATGCTATTTTAACATTTCCTTACCCTCTGATCTCACTGTCTACAGTCCTACCGCCAACCAGGTGATACACACAGAGGGACACACTTCTGACTATATTTGTGAAACAGCATAATAGATTGTGCTGAAATACATGTGTCAATGTGGGGTTCCCTAGGACTATATTGTTTTAAATATCAAAAAGAAAATGATGTCTCTGCTCACTAGGGGGAGCTAGAGTAATGTATGTCACAGTGCTTTCCTTTGTATACGGATGTGGGTCAAATGTCATTTGAAATCTTATGCAAAGATTCTGCTTGCAAGGCAGTTTTGCTATCTGTATATGGAAGTTGTTTCTCCACATACCTATTGTCCACAGATAGCTAATTGTAGCTGATAAACATTTGCCCATTCCATTTAGGGCAGCTGTAATAAGTCATATATTTGACAGTAATTGTTTTGTTGGACTCAAAATAATGCAATATGTCACTATTATATCTAGTGATAGATAAAACATTTATCACATCTATGTAGCTTCATAAATTGTGCTGAATTATTCACAAGAGGTGGGGGGCAGATCTTGTTTTAACACTGCTGACTGATCTGCTGCTAACTAACATTCTGGGGAAGTGATGGGTAAGGATATATGTTGTATCACAAGCATGGAAGGATTCAGAACAGGAAGCAGCATATCAAACCATTAAATTATAAAGAAAAAGGGAAACTGGACAAAGGATTAACACTAAAACCCATAAAGCTTTGGTAGAAATCATTTTTAGAAGTGCCCTTATTCTTCCACCTAAACCTAAAGGTTTCCATAGCATCTTACTTTCCTTTATCCTTATCAATTAAGTACTTGCCTTGTGCTTCAGTTATATGTACTCTACCACTGTAAAGAACTGTATGTTTAAATCTTGCTTTGAAGAGTTAACCACTTCAAATGAAATGAAAAATTAATAATAATAATAATAATAATAATAATAAAAAATCTTTATTTCTAGCCCGCTCCTCTGTAGAGCACAATTGGAGCTGGGTACAGCAAATTAAAACATACAGATTAAAATACTTCATCAACCCATTCCCAACCGCCCACCCCTTAAAAATAAATTAAATTAGCAATAGTTTAAAACCATAACAAGACAGTAGGCATTTAGCATTGTTCTGGCTCTTACTTCTATCTCCAAGGACTGCCACCTATACATCCTTACTTGGAAGATAGTTCTACTAAGGACATAGTGGGTATCTCTCATTATTTGGGATCAAAACTATTTCTCAAATTAATTGTTTCTTTGGTACTTTAAGGCATGTGCAAAGCGGAGACAACGTATGGAGCAAACTGGTGGTGTTTTAATGGCAGAACTTACTATAAACAGTAAGTGTATAATATTTCTGATGTGGATTAGGATGTTGTTTTGCAAAATACTATGTGGGTGAAAGGAAGGTGACACAACCATATTTGATGACAACCTCTTTGATGACAACATATGATAATTAAGGATTAACCTGTATAGATGGTGCTGTACCAAGTTTGATGTCATAGTTCCACTGATGTGGAAAATTATCCCAGATCCTCCTAGTAACTATTAATGCATTCCAAAGAACATGTGAGATAGCAGGACTGTACCACTCATGCTGGCTCTGGCCTTGGCTGTTCAGTTCCACATCACCTTGATAGCTATGCCAGCAGGAAAGAGGAAGATCATAACCTTGCTTCCCCCTTTACCACTACAATTAGTAAGATTATAAAATGAAGGAACAAAAACTGCATGATTGAGGAAAATGGGAATTATAGCTTTATTGTCCCCAGATCGAGTTCAGGAGGTAAAAGAATTCTGGCCTAAAATCCAATTGTCAGTCCCAATTAAAGTGGATCCACTGACCTAATATGAAGTTGATGTCAACACTTATGTAAGATTCACTGATTCAGTGGGTCTACAGTAGCTGGAACAGATATTTATACTGAGGCCTCTGCATTCTTTAAAGCAATTAATGAAACAAAAAGGATGTATCAAGTCATCAGTCCTAAAGTGGAAAAACAGTATGTCACTTACAACGAGGTTGTATAATGTAATAATGTAATAAACTATTACAATGAGGTTTCTCAAGCAGGGTTTCCCAGAATCCAAGGTTCCTCAAAAGATCACTATGGGTTCCATAAGGGCCTGTGTGAGGTGGGAGATAAACATTTTTGATATAGATCTAATATTTTTCCCCCTGCAACTTGACCATTATTTCTTCCAGAGTAAAGCGGCTGAGAAAGGCTGCATTAAACAATGGGATTTCAATGTTTATTCCACATGCTTCTCAGCTGTGCTGAAGAGGTTGTGGTAAAAGTCCTATTGGTTCCCTACAATGATATAACTATGCCAATAGTGATATGAAATAGAAAAAACTCTATAAGTGCCTCATTGGTTAGAATTCTCAACCTATCTTGCACAATGACTACAATGACTACACAATGCAGAATACGGGAACAGCAAAGAAGTATCCAACTGTGTTCATATAGCTGGATGCACAGTACTGATGTCATCCTCCAGGATCTTCCAAGGACACCTCACAGGTCACAGAGGATGTGTTGGCTACTGTCCTGTATGGCTCAGCTGAGTGTAGGAATGTCTGCATGTGGACCAATGCTAGGCTGAACTGTATACTGCCCCTGCATGTACTCTACAGCCCCTGAAGCCCCCTGCACAGCCATTCTGTGCCTCCTGGGGCATGGGCAGCACAGCTTTATTATTCTCTATGACTCTCTCCCAACCAGTAAATCAGCATGTGGGGAATAACAACAACAACAAGAATTTATTTACATCCCACCCAATCACAAGGAATGAGGGTGGGTTACAACAGTAAAGAAAATACATAGCAAATAACAATGAAAACCAAATAACATGGCAAATCACCTCTTGTTTACTGCAGCTAAAAGGTGAATTGAAGAGCAGGGGCACAAAGAGGAGACATTTTATAGCCTTGCCTGTGCTGAATTTTATAATAAATGCCCTGATTTTGGCCATAGTTCTGTACTGACAGATGCTGCTAGTTCTGTCTTGAGATTATTTTTTCCATTTCAGTTTATTATTTGATTAAATTTAAAAAAGGAGCACATTTCAGTTGACCAGGGGTCCATAGTCAGGAAATGCTATTTTTATGAGATGATACAGATAGTTATGTGGAAGACCAAGTTGCAGAATCAAACTGATGGCTGCTGGGGACAATTTACAGAATGGAACGATCACCTTGAGCAGGTGAGCTATGTAGCTTCAAAAGGAATTGCAAGCATTTCATGTTCAGAAAGGGACTGCTGAAGTTCAGATCAGTTAAGTGGGCTATTTAATTCCTGCTGTTTTGTCCTTTTTGGTGTGTGTGGTTGTTTTTTTTACAAACTAATGGGTGTTGTCATTTTGATTGTGACCAAAAGTCATCTCAGTTGTAACCTACATTGAATAAAATATACAGTATAAATTACACTTAATCTCGATGTATCAGGATATACATTTTTAAATGTATTTTATGTAATTATTTCATTTACCTTTACTTAAGACTCTAATGTGAACACTTGTTTCCTTATTTGATACAGATAGAGGGCAAGCCAGAAATTACAGTCTTTCAGGTAAACAATGAAAATATTAATTTATTCCAGACAAAATATCATTTAGTGGAATAAATGTAAATCACTTTATTATAGTTGAATGATATCTAAATTGAGCTGTCAAATTATGAGAACAACTGATGGTGTAAAATTTTCTCTATTCAGGTGTTCCTTTCAAGTGTAAAGTCTACATGTGATGAGGGGAGGGGAGATGGCCCTTGACCTGCTGTTCTCTCCTTCTCTGCATGCAAAGAGTGACTGTGTGCAAAACAGAACCTCCTGTGTCTGTAGAGGGTCTCCTCAAAAGATATGAATCCTGTTTTCTAAGGATTATGAAATCTCAGTGAGTACCTCAGTGAACAGAGAAGGCTCTCCTTTGCCAACAGTCAACTTCTATTTGTACAAGAGCAGGATGATGAAACAGAGATAGTATGTTCAACCCCACATCCTTCTTCATGCAAAATTCATATGTCTGCAAGAGAATAAGGCTACTGTTGAGTGCTGTCTCCTCGCTTCATTGGTATTCTGGAAAGGAGACATACATTTTCTTGGAAAAGTTTCCTTGTTTTTTGCCAAAAACTAGAAATCTTAAAATCAGAACCCAGAAGCTCCTTATGAAGTATCAGAGCACTGATGTACGAGCTACTGGTTTACTGATATGATTCTAAAAACTAATATTAAAAAAGAAGTTGCAGCAATGTTGTGACATAATAAAACTTTTAAATTCACTCAAACCACTACATTTCTGGTTTAATTCATGGTTGAGATCCTGCATTGGGAGACATTACCCTGCCGTTACCTCTTCCAGTGTTATCCCCAAAAGGAGAATCCCATAGAAGAACCTCTGACATGATAGAGAGCAGGACAGTGAGCAAAATTCTTCTGGTGTGCGTGTGCGTGCACGTGCGTACACTTAGTTTTGAGAGAGGCACTTCCAGTCATTACAATGAAAGTGAGTTTTTGTAATTACTATGTCATACTTCAGGCTTATGACATTGTAATTGATGCCAGTCCATGATTTTCATGGTTGTTGTTGTTGTTTGAATTGCCTATGAAAAATTAAAAAAGATGAACAGAAGACCACCACTTCTTTAGGGAAGAAAACACCAATTCGCATGTGAATAAACCGATGCCAGTATGAACTACCTGGGTTTAACCTAGGGTACAAATCAGGGTATATGGTAGTTGAACGACCCCTTAGTTAACATCATTACATGTTAGGTGCTTTTTCTGTCACAATGCAGTAATGCCCCACCCCACCCCCCAAAAAGTCCAATTGAAATGTGCCCCAAATAAGAGAGTCCAGGCTACCTGATTTGGGGCATCGAAGCCAAAACTTTTGGACTTCTGGCATGCACATGGAAATATGGGCAAACTAGATCATTGCTTTCAATGCTTTTAGATTTCCTTACACTAAATTAAGCTGGAATATAACACAACAGAGAGCCTTCTTTCATGAGAGAAGGAAACAGAAATGGTCCCGGAGAGTAGTAGCTTTCCCCATGCCTTACCACATGAATTCATAAAAGTGTGTCTTTTGCCCAACAATTTTTCCAGATTTGCTTTTGCAACGATCTCCCACAGAAATAAAAGTGAAGAGGTATGATATCATGTGGTAAGGCAAGGAGAAAGCCACTACTCTGTTTCTGCTTCTTTTCCTGTACGATAAAGCTAAAATTATAAACTTAAAAACAAACTTAAAATCATATCATGTCATATTCAGGCAACTGTATTAAGATTAAATATTTGAAGGGATGTCATATTGAGGAGGGAGCAAGATTGTTTTCTGCTGTCTCAGAGACTAGGACGCGGAACAATGGATACAAATTGCAGGAAAAGAGATTCCACCTCAACATTAGGAGGAACTTCCTGACAGTGAGGGCTGTTCGACAGCGGAACACACTCCCTCGGAGGGTGGTGGAGTTTCCTTCCTTAGAGGTCTTTAAGCAGAGGCTGGATGGTCATCTGTTGGGAATGCTTTGATTGAGAGTTCCTGCATAGCAGGGGGTTGGACTGGATGGCCCTTGTGGTCTCTTCCAACTCTATGATTCTATGATTCTATGATTATTTTTGTTAAAATGGGTGTGTGTGTTTGTATAAAAGAGAAATATGATCTAGAAATATTTTCAATCAAATTTTTCATTCAGATTCTGCTGGGTTTCATGAATATCCATAATGTTAGCAGTCTACCTTTAGTCTTACTAATATGGTTCAGTTTTAGTGCCCATGTCATGCCAAAAAGTACCATTGTTCATATTAGTATAGGGACCTCTGAAACTGCACAGAATGCTCTGAAGATGCAGCCAGGTTCTTATCCACTCCACCATAGGATGAACATATAGGCTCCTCACAAAAATCAATATAAAACTAAACTCAGGAAGAGCTAGGATTTTAAATGAAATATAATTAAAAGCATAGGAGCATCTTTTTAAATTTTTGTAGGGCAGAACAGAGACTATGCAGTGAGTGAGCCTAGCCATTTACATTCTTGTTATTTCTCTTTTCTTTGCAGGTCTCCTTTACTATTTATTCCTCTGTGTGGTTTTGTTATAATACTTAAGCAAACATTAGCTGCTCATGTATATCCTCATGATACTCTACTGCTTGAAAAAATTGTTATTCTACCTGTTGCATCATACTACATTTAAAAAGAGCAACATCATAACATCTGGATTATAATTTGTTTCTGTGACAGTTGAGAATAACAGTGGTGATTTCTAGCAGCTGTCTGCTTATTCTTTATAAATCTTCTTCCATAAATCTCATATCAAGTTTTTTGAGTAGGAGAAGGAAGATTACTGTTATATAATAAGCAAATGATCATCTTCAGCTACTCAACAGAGGCTGTGGTCCCCTATGACTATTTGAATCAAGGAGCTAACATGTTTTCAAGATTTGAGGACTCACGATCAAAACTTCCACACAGAAGGAGTTTTCTATTTTAATTCTCAAGGCTTTGTGGAAATAGTGGCTTTTTGTTTGCTTGCTTTAAGTACAAGATGGGAGGCACATCTCAAAAATATAACTGTTCTTTTACTTCTTGATCCATAGTTCCAACCCTTTGGCTCCCTAGACACCTTAGACCAACTTCTAGAGTCTCCACCCAGCATGTTCAGTAGTCTAGGTGCTGACATCCAAAATATCTGGAAGGCTAAAAGTTTAGAATCATCCTATCTAGTTACGGATTCCCAGGATGTATCCATGTGGAATTTTCCATATAGTGCTTTAGAGCAAGAAAAGGTTGCAGAGCAAATATAATAGAGACTATGCCAAAACAAAGCATTATGCATCAATCCATTTACATAAGCAGTTATCATAAAAAACATCGTTTGTGTTGCAAAATATCTAGGGCAAAGAACAATCACAGAATACATGACATTTAGTGAATGAACATGTTCAGGTGCTGCATTCAAAGTAGGATGACATTTTATTCTAGCTATAGCTTTGCAGACTGGGAGAGCTGCAATCAATACAGTCCTCAGAGTGTGTCAAAGTTGATTTAAATATTATGAAGTCTATTGTGAAATACCATCTGAAAATGTCTCAATTGTAGTCATATTGCAGACATTCAATATACACCAGTTGTGGGTTTATAATGTAGACTTACAGGTCCATAACTCCTCTGTGTTCACTAATCCTAAATAGTCATAGCCCACCTTAACAGCCAGCAGCCACGTTGGGCAAAGAGGTTCTGTTCTGCTAGTGATCAGGGCACAAAGAAACTGACAGTTCCACCGCTCTACTGCCAGCAAGTAAGACTGTGACAATCAGGAGCAGGGATCCTGTAAAAATTCCTTGTTGCAGATGCTACCCATTCCCCAATAGCACCTTTCTCTTGGTGTGGCAAAGCAGATTTGGGGGAGTAGGATCAGGCCAGGAAATATTACTTAGCTACACATGGATAACTAAACAGGTGAAGAAGTATATGGATCTACATCTTTAAATTTCAAATTAGACAGTTTTAGAGGCCAGAAATGCATTTGAGGTCAGTGGCAGCTTGTGGGTTCCATGTCAGTGGAGTGGTAAAGACACCCCAAGATTTAATGTGAGCTTTAAAAGGGCTATCCACAAATTTGGATACCATTGGATACCGTGGGTCTACTGCCTTCTAGCTCCTTCCAAGTCTACTGCCTACTAGCTCCTTCCAAGTTCAAATTAAAACCTCACTGATGTGGCTCCCATCAACAGCACTGCCTCAGAACAGAAGAGGAAGTAATTCCTCAGTTCCCTATGGTTTCTTCCCTGCTTTCAGTCTTTCTTTACTTTACTTTACTTTACTTTTCTTTTGAAATGAAGTAGTTTATTTTAGAACCTAAACTCAAACTTTTAATAAACACCTATAAACTATATGGAAAGCACACAAGCTATCTATAAACTATAAGGAACACACATACATATTTTAGAATCATTGTCTGTGGGCACAAACATATTTTATACATCTTAAGCTTTGTTAGAGCAAAAAACTGATCAGTCTTTAACTGCTAGTTTTTCTAGTTATTGTATTAGGAAGGAGGGAAGGAGGGAAGGCAGTGGCTTAGCAGTTAAGTCACTGACTCTGATGGTTGCAAGATCAGAAGGTCAGCACTTCAAGACTCAAGTGCCATGTGAACTCCCACCACTATTCACAGCTTCTGCCAACCTAGTAGTTCAAAAGCATGTAAAATTGCATGCAGATAAATAGGTACCACTTCAGTGAGACGTTAACAGCATTCCATGCAGTCATGCTGGCCACATGACTACAGAATTGTTTTTAACAATGCTGGCTGCCTCGGCTTAGGAACCACTCCCTACAGTTAGACAAGATTAGACAAGGGAAAAAAATTATCTTTATCTTTACTTTTACACTTGAAGGACACTAGCTTGCAGTTTCTCTAATAATGTATACTAATGAATGTATAATAATAAGTTTCAAATTCAGAAACCCTTTTTCTTGAACAGAAATTATTTATGCATAGATATTACCTCCCATGCTAAACTGTTGTATAAGATTATGTTACTTTTAAAGAGTGTAAGGGAAGTTTCAATTGTCAAATGTTAAAATAAAAATCTAGAGAGATCTATCATCTGATAACAGTAATGCATTCTTTCTTTCCAGTCACTCTGAGATTCCATTCTTTGGATATGAGAGAATAATGCCATATATAATCATTGTGTGAACTTTTTTTATTAATTTGGGTTGATAACAGTATACTTGTTTTATGCTTTCCAATGAACATAAAAGAGTCATTAAAAACTCAATTTCTCTAGCATTTAGAGGAAGTTTGAATTGGAGTTTAGAGTTTATATCCTGTAAAATTCTCATCTAATGTTTGCAAATTATTACAATATTACTATGAAGAAACATTGCCACAGCTATGCAGTGCACAAGATGAAATTCTGGATGCAAAAGTCAATTTATTTATTTTTAAAACTGCCATTGAGGGATAATCTGGACTCCAGTTAGTACTATTTCCACATCGAGTATTAAACTAGATACCATTTAGACCACTGAAAGGGAAGAATTTCTTCATGGAAAATGAAGCAAAGATATTTTGGTCTCTTGAAAACATATAACCCAGGTGCTGAAGTTTGTTGATGTTCTGCTTTCATGGGGTCTTCATTCTGGGAAGTGCAACAGCATACCAAGAAGTCATCCATTTGTTGTCCAAATGCCCCCAGAGCATCCCATTCAATAAGACATGAAAGCTATGACTTTCTACAACAATGTGAGCATGTAAATTAACACTAATATGCAGAAGCATCTCAATAAAGTTTTCAGTATTTCATAAGCATGAATTAAATCATTATAAGTGAAGAATCATTATGTCTCTGTATGTAAATCTCTAAATTCCACTTGTGTATTGCCTACATAATAATATCTGGACACAGATATCTGGATAATAGGATGATTGTTTTGTTTTGTTTTAGTTTTAGGGTTGTTTAGGGTTTTAGACCCACAGTGGTATTTGTTAACTGTAACTGAGAGTTTATTCCAGGCAATAAGCAGTTACACAACAGGGTTGTTGGGTTTTTTTTAATCATTGCCAGGCCTAAAGGGTTTGAAGAATTTCACCCATACCACTTGTAGAACTGGGATGGGTGCAAATGTGCCAGTGGCAGGGGGAAGTGTAGGCACTAAAATGAATTTAGAAAGTATATTATAAGAGCCCTGGTGGCACAGTGGTTAAATGCCGGTATTGCAGCCACAAGGTTGTGAGTTCAATCCCAGGGCTCCAAGGTTGACTCAGCCTTTCATCTTTTCATAGATGGTAAAATGAATACCTAGCTTATTGAGGGCAATTGGCTTACAGATTGTAAACTCCTTAGAGAGTGCTGAGTTCACTATGAAGCGGTATAAAAATGCACATGCTAAATGCTGCATGACCCAAGAAAAACCAAGGTAAAAGATACTTGAATTAAATATATGTTTAATGGATCAGAACTAGTCTATGGGCCACCACTTTCAATAGTACTGCATTAGACAGTCATGAGTGTTACTTCAGTAGCACAGAAAATTATATTTCTCTTTTCTCCCCACCCTATCTCCATCTTTTACAATGGCTTCTATATTCCTGATCTGTTAGAACATCAAACAAAAAAGAATTTACGAAACCTTGATTTTTTTAAAAAAACAAAACAGAATAAATAATAATAATAATAATAATAATAATAAATATTTGATATCATCTTTTAAATCTAATGAAATCTCAGCATCATCATGACTACATGAATAGTTTTGCTGCTGACGTGATGCTAGTCACATTGGCCAAAATACTGTTCGTGCCTTATTGTAGAGCTAGGACATTTTGCTTTTTTTCTTTCCTTTTGGTACAGTAGCAGCAAAAGCCATCATTGTCAAGAGCTTGATGGATCCCAACTTCAGAATCTGGAAGGACAGCTTTGTCTCCTGCAGTTTTCTCCATTGTAATAGCACCCAAGGCCATTCTACCATCTCCACACTATCGCCCTTGCACTACCTATGCTGGCCAATAGGATCATGGCTGTTTACATGTAGTATGAACCATGTTGTTGTAGGAAGGAATAATATGTTTTCAAGTAAAAAATGATATAACTAGCATTTATAACCATACAAGTGTAGTCATGCAATGGAATGGGAGACAGGGCTCTAAGGGCATCACTGTAGACAGGAGAAGGAGTATGATATGAATATTTGCTGATTTCATTCTTGAAGAAAGTAAAGAGTAATTTTAGCTGTTTTGTTCCTGCTGAGACAACTATTTACAGTTTGGGATTTATATTGTGCCCAATTTACACACTTTTGTGCAAAAATAAAGGAATTCTCTATGCAAAAAAAAAAAAAAAGCTGTTTTCTTCACACAGAGACACACACACCATGTGTTAATTTTGTACAGAATAAGTCCCAAACTGCAAAGCTTTTCTTTAATCCAGGAGTTTCCTTGACTAGAGAATCACATTCTTTATTAGAGAATCATGTTTATCAAACATATTAAACAGTCTTAGGGCCTCAATAGACAAGCATAAAAAGCTAGCCTTGAGGCAGAGTGAGGGTGTGGCATTTGCACACTGGCCACGGCCCCCAGCCGCCCCCACACCTGACCAGATGGTAGGTGGTATGCTGCATCTTCAGCATGGTGCTTAGATGCGCTGTGCCAAAGAAGTGGCAAAAAGGTGCGCTGATGGTGGCTAGGGCAGCTCCATTTTCTGCCATAGAAAGGCCAGATTGGGGCCACAGCACGCAGTTGCAACAAACCCAATCTGGCAAGGAAAGGGGTGGTGTCCCACTGCCCCTTAGGGGCTATCTATATAGCCCCTTTCTTATTGCTCTATAATATTATAATGGTGCATTGCAGAACAGGTAGATATGCTGTTTACAATCAAACACTGATACCTCACAATTTGAGATTTCACATGTTCTATATTTCTATCAACTTTCAACAATGCATACCTATTGTCCTACTTCCACATATCTCTTTGGGTGAGTTTCCACATCATCACTGAACTCTGGCAAAGGCATGTTAAAGCCAGTTTTTCCTCTGAGCCAAAATGTTTTTTGCTGTCCTTTGCCCTGCCAGGAATAATATCAGAAGAGAGTTGTCCACAATAACCATCACAGCAAAAAAAGAAACTCCTTAAGTGGCTAAAGGCTTCTTAGGGCAAAGTGGTATACTCTTTACAGGTTGAAGATATTCCCTCCAAGAATAGGGTAATGGGAGTGGAGAAGACATGGAATTTTAAAGGCTTGGAATTTGCCACCTTTTCTGCTAGTGTCCAAAATCTTCCTTAGAACTATGGCAATTGAAGAGTTATTTTTTAAATTCTAACTATGGCAATAACTAATTACTTTTGAGAAGCCTTGTAACTATAGCTATAGCAAATAACTTTTTAAAAGTAACGTTACAAACTCTGTCCCAAATGTATTCATATATCAAATCTCTGATAATTCTCCATCCAATACCAAGATCCTACAACCTTATACACAAGGGCCTGATCTAGATTGGCAAAAAGAAGTGTGTTCATGGCTGCATGAAAGTCTAGCCTTTAGATGAGAAAAAGGGAAAGTGTGCCATGAAAACGCTTTTTTTGTGTTTTAGGGGAGAAGAAGCGCCTTTAAAAAGGTGCTGGTTTTCCCAGCTTCTTTTTTAAAAACTGTGGAACAGCGCAGCTCCATCTAAAGGCTGTGGTGCAGCTGCTAAGCATTAAGGAAAAGGCAACTTCATGTCACACTTTCCTGCCAATCTAGAAAGCCCCAAGGTTAAATTATTGGTAGAATTAGCCACCAAATTTTCCTTTCGGAATACTAATAGCAACAGTCAGCCCTCCTTATCCATGGATTTTTTATACACAGATTCAAGCATACACAGTTTGAAAATATTTTTAAAAAAGCATAAATTCCAAATAGCAAACCTTGATTTTCCATTTTATATAAGATATGTCATTTTGATATTCCATTGGATTGAATGGGACTTGAGCATCCATGGATTTTATTCACGGGGGGTCCTGGAACCAAACCCCAGCGTATAACAAGGTCTCACTGTATTAACACACTTTTTTTCTTCTGAAATGCTGCTATGCCAGCCTGTGGTAAATTAGATTATTCACTGTAAAGGCATCATGGTCCAGTACACCCACACATTGGTTGTGGCAGACCATAGTGATTAAATATAAAATTCTGTGGTGATGCTGCTAGCCTTGCCTTTAGTCCAAGGTCCACATTAGAGGTGGGACCTTGAGCAAATCACAGTCACTCATCCTGCAAAGGAGGCAAAGGCAAACCCCCTCTGAACAAATCTTGCCAAAAAAAAAAAAAAAAGGGCCAAAATGCATGGGCCAAAAGAAGCTGCTTTCAGCCACTTTGAGCTGCTATTGTGGCATGGTGTTTGCATGACCAAAGACAGCCAAAAGCTGCTGCAAAAATAAACCAATTAAATCCATCTCCTGGTGGCAGCTGGCTTGGGAGCGCAGTGGTGGCCCCTTTCGGTAGCAGATTGTGCAGTTGCCATGGTCCTGGCCCAGTCACAACCCAATTGCAGCTGAAGTGGCCTCTGGCTGCCCCTTTGCCCCTCAGATACCTTAATTTTTATGGTCCCTCTTTCTTGCAAATCATAACCTCCAATTGACTGGAGAGCATTTGCTGTGATCATAGAGACATGGATTTGGAGAGCTATGGAGAAAAGAAAAGGAGGGAGAAAGAAAGAGAAAGGGGATTATATTACTGTATATTGACTGTATACATTAGTTTGGGAAGGGCAGGATTTAAAATAATCTGGCTTGAAGGGATAAATGGCCATTCACTTATTTTTCTACTGCTTAATTCTTATAGTTTTGGGATCCAGATTTTATATATAGGAAAAATAAAGTGGTATGCCAGTATGGTTCAGTGGTTTGAGACTATGACTCTGGAGACAAGCGTTTGAATAGCCAATTGGCCATGGAAGCCCACTAGCTGACCTTGAGCAAGCCACTCTCTCTAAGACTCAGAGGAAGGCAAACACCCTTGGAAAAAACTTTGCCAAGAAAATCCTTTGATAGGTTTGCCTTAGGGTTGGCATACATCAGAAATGACTAGAAGGCACACAACACAATGCAGAAACTAATTAATTTCAGATTGGACAAAAACACCTCATGATCTTTATAAAATTAACAGGAAACTGGTAATATTAAGGAGTACTCACTTTGATTTTTGAGGCAAGCTGTATTAATAAATGGACCTTTACTGATTACATCAAGGTTGTTTTTTTTTTTACCTCTGTAACAGTTTCAAGACCCAGCTTTCATGAATACAACATATGTATTATACAATAATACAAATATATGTAATACGTAATATATGTAATATATAAATGAATACAACATACGTAAACTGGTACTTTCCATCCTTGAAGCTGTGTTCACAGTGTCTCCAAATAGACAATAGCGTGGTCTTGTAATCCCAACAACCCCTGCAACAACAGGTCCTGTAATTACAAGCACAATAAGAAAGAAAGAAAAAGAAGGATATAATTAAAGGTTTGGAATTGATAGGCACACATTGAACTTGGATGTATACTCAGACTGCATTGATATCATCCTGTTACGGATGATATTTGATATCATCCTGCCGTGGCTGCATTTTACAGACACCCGAGAGGTAATTAGATTTCTCCACTGGTGGGATTAAGGGCATCCATCTATTGATTGTTAGCAGAAAATTCTACGCACTTCATCAAACAAAACACCCTAGAATTCCATAGAATGAAGGCATGACCATTAAAGAGGTATTGTGGTGCTATAATAGTTTGGAAACACTTATGGAAGGGACCATATCTACCGGTAGTCCACCCTCTTGCTTTTCATCTCAGCCAATCAGATACCCTCCAGAAGATTAATATTATATTTCCTTTTATTATCCAGTGCACTGCAGAATTTGTTACACAAACTAGGTAAACATGGTTCATTGTTCCATTTACATACTTTTCTTTGATTTGGCCACGTCCTTCTTTTCTAAAGCATGCCTAGTTTGGATGTATGCTTCAGGTAAGTGATGTCACTGGTGCAATGCAAAGTGTTGCTTAATGAATCACCCACTCACACCTACAATACAAGTTAAGCTGTTTTAACATGATCATGAGACTATGGTTGTAACTGAAACATATTTCACTGTTGTCATTCATCAGTCTGTAGACATACAAGCTAAGATAGGGATCATCAACGTTTTGCCATCCTGAGTTTAATATAATTAACATGTTCCTTTTCATCCAGAAAAGTCCAGAACTTAACAGAAATGAAAAATAATGTTTATGCTAGAATATATGTTAGTTGACTATACAAAGCCCTTTCATTGATATGCTGACAACATTTGACACAGATATCTTCACATAATTTAATTGCTATGTTGGCAGATAATATTTTATGACCCTAAATTAATGCAACACTTGGTACACACCTTCCTAAGCTTTTGTACAGTGCTGGAACTAGTCTCATGATGAGCCTGTTAGTTATCGTAAAGTGAATAAGATGGTGTTTAAAACAACAATGAAACTTTCTTCCTTAGAATATATTTCATTTCTCTTCTATAGAAACTCTGGCTTTCCCAGCACTATGGCCTCTAATATTTAATGAAAATTAATTCTCTAATGGAAATCACATATTCACCTCTCAGACACACCTCAGAATAGTGCCTCTCTCATACATGGACATCGATAGATTAGAACCTAAAATTATTATTCTTAACCTTCTTGGCTGGATCCTTTAATATCCCATATAACAAAAGTATTGATATAAGCTCATCTTCATCAAGACATTATCAATAACCACAAAGCAAAAATAGTCAATTCATTAAAAAGAGCTTCAATCTTCCTTCCCTAACGTTGGTAAAGAAACCCAGAGGGATGGTATGAGTTGAACTTACTGTATTTCAGGAGAATTATTTGAATTTCCTTGTGGGAGTGTAGCTTTAAGCATTTACTTCCATTTTAACCAACTAATTCACTAATATTAAAGATGAAAAATAAACTTTAGGTTCCACCTTTTTGACTGATCTGTATATTGCTGTCTGACTTATTAATTCATCCAGATAATTCAGTTAGGAAATCTCTAAAATCAAGTTCAGACAAAACTGATGTCCTGAATGAATACCAATACCTGTATGAATACCAATACGCAACCTCAGTTTCTCATTTGGCATGTGCCTGATCTTGAAGGAAATCATTGCACTGAGAAAGTGCAAAGACATAGTAGCAATTTCCTCAACATGCTTCATTCCATTGCGAATGGGGAGGCCACTGCCAACCATATAAGCATCGCCAATGGTTTCAACCTGTAAACAGTGAAAGCAATAATTACTGCTTGCATGAAAGTGGGCTATGAACAGCATCAAAGATAGCTGTTAATGGCAAGTGCTAAGTAGGACATGGGGAAAGATGTTTGGTTTTCAGATGCTTAGAAAGGATTTAATAGCCACAAAGACATTATAATCTTCCCTGCCTCCTCAGAAGAGAATTTGCATATGACATACATTCAGAATGGTTAGATGAAAGGAATTTGTCATAATTCTTTCATGATTATCTCCAGAGATGCTCTACAGATGGCCAATGTTAACATATAGTTAATGATAAACATCTCTACTGAGAGGAATAAATGTCTACACCCTTCATGAGAAAATTCATGTTTTTGTCCTCAAAATCTTAACTTTTGGATGTCTCACCATTCCAAAGTGGACTATCCCCACTGTTCATCCAGGATGGTTACCTCCCCAAAGAGTAGTGTAGTTGCCTGCCTTCCTCATTACCATTGGTCTCATTTAGATTTTCCATATTTCTATTAAAACACTTAAATTCATCTTAGTACATTTTGTGAGAACATTGAAGCAGTTTGGTATACCTATAATTTTTTTTCTCCCAAAGTTCCCCAGGAACATCCGTTCTGGTCAGCATAAATGGTGGTTATGCTATCATAATAAGCTGCGTACATTATAATATGTTTCCCTTTTTGATTTTCTCTATTGCCACAACTGGAGTTGTCTATCAGACAGATTGGGCTAGTATTTATCACACTAGGCTGGTAAAAACTGTTTTGCACACACATTCACAGATGTGCTCCACTCTTTAAAACCAGGACTCCCAAAGCTCTATCATCCTCCCAAGGCATGACCAGGAATATGAGGATGTGTAAACATCTCAAATCTCCAAACAATAATGTGAGATTAACCTAGCTAGCTCTGTCACCTGCTTCTCTTCACTCCAAACCTACTTGTGGGTCTCAATAGGAATAGCAAATGATGAGCCTTTCCTTGACATATCCAGCTATAGCATACATTACTGTAAACACTACAGTCTCAGTATGCCAGGTGCTAGAAGCCCTGGGAAATTTGTTTTCTCATGCTGCCTAAGTCAGGTCATCAAACACCCTTAAAACAATATGTCCCAGTTTCCTTCTAGATGGGACTTTGTTGAACATATTCATACCAGAATCATAAATACAACAAAGACTGGAAGGTATAGTTTGCATTATGCCTAGCATCCCAATTCAACACTGAGATGCCCTGGAAAATCACATGGTTCAAGAGAAGACTCCTTTCTTGAAATCAATGAACCAGTTCTAGCAGTTTTATTTTGCATCAAGAGATGCAAACCATTTACCAGAAGCATGCAATGATTACCTGTGTTGCATTATAACAGGGATAGTGCACAGCAATATGTTGTTGCTGCAAAATTCTATTCCACCATCCCACTATGAGGATTAAAGGTATCTTCAAAAGAAACGGGCCCACTCCCTCAGACTTACCTGTTCCTTCTGAAGATACCTTTAATCCTCATAGTGGGATGGTGGGATAGAATTTTGCAACAACAACATATTGTTGTGCGCTATCCTTGTTATAATGCAATCTACTGTAATACCTTTAGCATAGAGAGTTCTGTGCCTTCCCTATTGTATATTCTGACCCAGGTTACATCTTCCATAATGCAAGTGAGTGAGGCTCATCTGGAGTGTGTAAGAAAACCTTCAAAACTCACATTCTTTTTCTGAATGCTGCAAAACACTCAAGCAGAAATAGGCTGGGGTTCACAGGAGTGGAGCAAGCAGATGGCCTTAAAATAAATCTCATACATTCCTCAGAATGAATCCTATTTGCCTACCTTGTAGACATCATATATTTTAATGATATTATCAAACAGGCTATATAGGTCATTGAGGAGATTGACAACTTGCAGCGGAGAGCTGAGGGAGCATAGCCTGGTGAAGTCCACAATGTCCGAGAAAAAAATGGAGACTGAATCAAAGCTTTCAGGTTCTACTGATCTCCCAGCAACAAGCTGTTCTCCTATGAAGCTAAAATATGAACAGGTGACAGATAATGAATTTCTTTTATTCACTCCAGAATTCACTCTTTCAAATTAGAGCATGTTGTCACCCAGCCTTGTATATAAACTTATTTTCTATGGAATGTGTGCAGGATTATACCCTGTTTCCCTGAAATTAAGACATCCCCAATAAATAAGACCTAGTAGAGGTTTTGCTGAATTGCTAAATATAAGGCCTTCCCCAAAAGTAAGACCTAGCAAAGTTTTTGTATATAAATATATATACAGTACATAATAAATGTGTTGTTGTTTTTTTGGTTCAACAACAAACGTGAATTCTTCTTCATGGAAAAAAAATAAGACATTCCCTGAAAATAAGACCTAGTGCATCTTTGAGAGCAAAAATTAATATAAGACACTGTCTTATTTTCGGGGAAACGCAGTAGCAAAATATTCTGAGGTTTCATTTTGGTTGAGTGCATTCATAAAACCTACCTAAGATTCAGCAGTTCAAATGTCTGTTACCCCTACCCCTTGTGAAGGTAAGCATTCTGGGATAATACCCCTCAGAACTAGGACAATCTAGTAGTGTATGAAGCTACCTTTTTGTCCCTCCCTCTTTCTGCTAGTCTTTTTTCTCTTTTCTTAATTCTTATTGCACATTTATATTCCATTTTCTTCATTTCCCTTCTTCTCTGCCCAGCAGGTTCCTGAGGAAAGAACAATTAGCTCTCAAAAGAGGTCAGAAATGAATTCTGAAATAAATGCTTTCTGAAGTGCATGTGTGTGCCATTTGATGTATTTTGAATTAGATTATCACACAAGTTTCCAGAGATCTGGATGGGAGCTCTCTCTCTAAGATCTGAAGAATGAGGGGACTTTGAGCATAGTAAATATGTGTCCCTCCTGGAAACACTGGGGCCAAACAGACCAACCAATAGGGCCAGCGTTGGGGTGGAGTAGGGATGTGGCAGCCACATGGCATACATCCTGACTCCACTCCTGACCGCATGGTGGCAATCCTTTGGTGCAGCGTTCAGATGATGTGCACCAAAAAGAGCATGGGAAAGTGCCGTCGCAGCGTCAAAGGCACTATTTTTCTGGTTCCAAAAGGAGTGGCATTTTGCCGTTTCTTTTATGTCTGACAAAGCACTGGATTGGGCCCATGGTATGTGGTTGCTGCAGGCCAGATCTGGTGCTGAAAGGGACAGCATCAAGCCACCATTTTGAGGCCGTCTGTTTTGTCCCTCTACCTATAATACTCCAGTGTTCATAGAACTTTTCATGCACCTCCTCATGCATCTAAGAAGGCTAGGACAGTGCTCTCTAGAAATTTTTGAAACTAGAAGTTTCTTCATGGGGCAAGAATGCTTTTAAAAAGTACACAGAGAGAAAAAGTCACATGATAAGCATGTTGTCTTGGCCTGCAGACGATCTAATTAGATTCATTGTGCCACACAGTCCAAAGCTCTGGGCCAAGTGAGAAAAATACAAGGCAATAAAAGCAAGGCAATAAAATTTGGTTTTCCATTCGTGACTGCAAAGAGCCTCCTTCAAACCACAAGCTTATCTCTTATCCAGTTTTAAGCTCACAGGGCCCTTTATAGGAAGAAAGCAGCAGGTTCCTTCAGGTACTCTGTGCATTGTCAGGGATGAAGATAAATGTAGGTGTTGGACAAGACAAAGCCAGTTAGAATTCTGGGAGACGAGAGTTTGAATCCCCACTCAGCCAAGGAAACCCACTTGGTGACCTTAAGCAAGTCACATTCTCTCAGCCTCAGAGGCAGGCAATAACAAACCACCTTGGATTAAATCTTGCCCAGAAAACTATGTGATTACATCTCATAAGCAGAGTTGACTTGAAAGGCATATAACAACAACAACAACAACAACAACAAAAAATTATTGGGATTCGACCAAATGGCTGAAGACCACAGAAAACCACAATTTGAGTCAAGCTAATTCTCTGATTAAACTTGTTCTAAAGAGAAATTAATGTGAGAATATCTCCTACAGCACCATAACTTAGGAATAGTAAAAGATTTCAGTTACCCTGGTAGCATGGCTGATAAAAGCTTTTCAGTCTTCTTCTTTTCTGCCAATAACTGCGTTGTTCTTGCTTCCACCACTTCCTCCAGATGATTTGCATATTTTTCAAGTTTATTGACCATGTTGTCCAAGATACTGAAATGGCTTTTGGAAATGTTCAAAAAGTAAATATTGTAAGAAACAGTGTTTATCTTTTATTTCTACCAGAGTTATTTGCATTCCTTGTAAGAGAATGCATTTTTGTATCTCAAATGTCTTTAATATTCTGTGAACTTTCCAGTTTTTTTTTCCATGGATTGCCTCTACTTAAAAGCCTTCCCATGTCTCCCATCATACATATATACTGTAACATAGAATCTAATGCTCTCATTGGGAGTCAGATGGGGAAAAAATCTTCTAAAGATTGCCTTTGGATGAACAATATTCTACCAAAGCCAAAGTTAGATGTATTCATAAAATAATTTTATTATCATTCATTGGTACTGGCATCAGTAGCTAGGTATTCAAACACTGAAACAGGGCCTTTTTCATGGCAGTGCCTTGGCTCTGGAAATCTCTTTCCCATATAGGTTTTGATGGTGTCCTCCTTACAGGGCTCTAGACACCTCCTACAAATCTACTGTTCCACTTTGCTTTTACACACTACACTGTTATAGCATTATGTTCCCATATTAACTGCCATGGCTACATCCTGTGAAATTTTGGGATTGTAGTTTAGTGAGGTACAATGGTTTTCTGGCTGAGAATTCTAAATGGCCCTCTCTAAACTGCAAATCCCAGGATCCCATAGGATGTTGCCATGGCAGGTTAAGTGCAATAGCAGTGCTATAACATTTGAATGAGTGGAAGATCTTTGTTTCCAGTTTACTATTAGTTCCATTTGATGGCTCACTGGGGAGTCAGCAAACAGGATTACACCTTGTCGTCCCCCTGCGATTATATATTATATCACCCATAATCCAAGGATTTGAGGGTTATATGGAATAAAATCAGTGTAAACAGTTTAAATAAGAACTGAAATGCATTAAATGTACATTCAACAATTTTGACACATTAAAATAAGGCAGATTAAAAGATGTTAAAACAGTTGAAAACCATACACACATGTAGATTTGGATGAAAACAATTAGACCTGAAAGGCTTTAGGCCATGTTTTTACGATAAAAGCTCTAATGATGCATCTACTCTGTAGAAATAATGCAATTTGACACAACTTTAACAGCCATTGTTCCATCCTACAGAATCCTGGAATTTGTAGTTTTATGAGACCTTGTTAAACTGCAAATACAAGGATTCCATAGGATGGAGCTACAGCTTAATGTGGTATCAAACTGCATTATTTCTACAGTGTAGATGCACCCTATTCCACAACTGGATCACCATAACAGAGAAGGCCCCTCCCTCTTCCTCCCTCAGTACATTATCTGGCATGTAAGGCCCTGGCATATTAGATATAAAAGCTTTTTTTTCACCAGACCAATTATCACATAGATGTAGTTTCACAAGAAAAAGATTCACCTTTCAGGACTAGCTTCTCTCAATGTTCTCTTCACATCTGAAAAGGTTGGCCTCCTCTCTGGATGTTCATCCCAACATGCCTCTATAAGTGCAATGATGCTTTCATTACATTTCTCTGCTGAAAGAGAGGGGCGAAATGGAGCAGGAGAATCCACTTCCTTGATTCTTCTTATTATCTCTGGAATTAACAAATGATTATCAATCAAACTGGAAAATGTTTTTGATGTTCATTTTTATTCCTTTACTTTAAAAAGCATGCAACTTTTGAACAACATCCACCTCAACATCCAATTCACAATGGAAAAAGAAAAGGAAGGAACACTACCATTCTTGGATGTCCTAGTCATTCGTAAACCAACCAATTTTTGGGCCACACAGTATACAGAAAACCTACACATATGGACAGATATCTGCACAAGAACTCCAACCATCACCCAGGACAAAAAAGAGGCACAATAAAAACACTGGTAGACCAGGCAAAATGGATCTCTGAATCCCACTTCTTGGAAGTTGAACTGAAACAGCTGGACTGGGCTCTACAGGCTAATGGTTAGTCCAGCGCAGACATCAGAAGGGCTGCCAGGCCCAGAAAAACCCAGAGCAGGGAAGACAAACAACCACCCAAAGGGAGATATTTTTACCATACATCCAAGGAGTCACAGACAGAATAGGGAAAGTGGTGAGGAAACACAACCTTCAAATGGTTTACAAACCGACAAAGAAAATGCAGCAAATGCTTCGCTCGGCCAAGGACAAGAGAGATCCTCTCACAGCCGCAGGAGTCTACCGCATTCCATGCAGACAGGTCTACAAGGGGACCACCAAACGCAGTGTGAAAACAAGAATCAAGGAACATGAGAGACACTGCAGACTGGGTCAGCTGGAAAAATCAGCAGTAGCAGAACATACTATAAACCATCCTGGGCATAAAATGCTGTTTGAAAGCACTGAAATTCTGGACCATGCCAACAACTACCATGTCAGAATACACAGGGAAGCCATTGAAATCCATAAACACCTGGACAATTTCAACAGGAAAGAGGAAACTCTGAGGGTAAACAAGGCTTGGCTACCAGTCCTGAGGAACAGCAAGTTCCAATGCAAATGAGGAACAGCCTGGGATCAGGGGATTCCCGGCAGACAATGAGCACCAATTAGCAGACATGAATCCTCTTTTGCACATCCTCCCACCCTGAGGACTGCCATTAGCAACAGAACAATACATTTGCAAATTACTCCTCCCTTCCCAGGGTCACATAGGAGATAGATACACGCACACACACACACACACACACACACATATATATATAGTGTATATATATATATATATATATATATCCAATCCTTTTCCAGGCTATCATTCCCTGAAGATGCCAGCCACAGATGCTGTCGAAACGTCAGAAAGGAACTCTTCTAGAACATGGCCACATAGCCTGAAAGCCCCACAAAAAACTATATATTTCCTGTTTATATAAAAATACTACAAGGGTTTTCTTTCCTCTGTACATTTTACTGTACAATAAGACCTTTAACCATCACTCAGTAATGTTTCTAATCCAGCAATTAGTACAATTCAGGTTCAAGCAAACTATAGCTTGCTGGGAGTGGAACAAGCATTCTCCCCTTCTTTCCATGAGTCCCCAAGTGCAGAGGAGATATTCATCTTGTCTGCTGGGGTGCTGAGGAGATATCTTGGCTTGTCTCAGCATCTGCACACATCCAAACCAGGAATCTGGTTAAATTCACTTTAAAAATCAGGTTTACAGAAGGTGGTTTAACAAACAAAGTGTCTTGTCTTTAAATGACTGTACCAAAAAGGGTCAGGGACCTCAAGCTTTTTGTTTGTTTGCATCCCCTGATACCACAGTCAATTGAACCAGAAATATAAAGCCATGACAGGGTATTATAATACTTGGGAATCTGAGCTTGCAACTTCCATGCACCCTATTTGATATAACTTCTCATTGATGGAAAGAAAGAGAAAGACATAGAAAAACAGATTTGGGAATGTTAGCGGTATGGAATGTGAATTTGTTCTCTCTGTCTGTCTCTCTCACACACACACAGGTACACTGAATGGAACAGATTATTATTATTATTATTATTATTATTATTAACCTTTATTTGTATAGAGCTGTAAATTTACACAGCGCTGAACATACCATCTTTTAATTAGATGGTTCCCTGCCCTCAGGCTTACAATCTAAAAAGACACGACCCAAAAGGAGAAGGGAAAGGTGGTGGGAAAGGGGATGAGGTTCAGCAGTTCTTCTCTCGCTCTGAGGCCCAGACTAAGGCATATGAACTGGAGGGAGAGCTCGGCTTCTTAATACATAGATGTGTATAGGTTAGAGACATATACACATCTACACATGAAGGAAAAAGAAGAAATGAAGCACAAGTAAGATATCAAAGGAAGAAAACAAAAACCTTCTGCATTCTTGCTGAGGTCTTGGTATGGACCATCTTCATTATTGTATATCAATTCTCGCATAATAATAGCAAAACTGTATACATCACCCTTCTGGGTGCCATGGAATGGATATTCCCCCATCCGAAGCAATTCAGGAGCTGTCCAAAAGAGATCTAAAAGAAGAATAGAAGCAAAGATCACATATTTTTGAAGTTAAGTGGGATGAAATTCAAGATGCTCCTAATTATATCCTAAGTGAAAAAGAACAAATGTGTCACCTTTGCAAGTTTTTAATCATAGTTCATATTTTTATAGTTTACATTTCAGCATTAATCTGAAGGGTGTTTATTATAAGTTTCAAAACATATATTTGATATCAAAATATGCATTCAGGTTGTATTTTGATATGTTTAAAACATCTGGAAAATGTGTCCCAACAGTTAAAGAAATAAAATCTGTTAGGTAGCCAAATTTCACCTTCCACATCAGATTGAGAGGAGCAAATCAGGTCATCCTATATAGGAATTCACATATTACAAATTCCTGAAGCATACATAGTTTCGCTTAAGAATTCTATACAGAATATTGTTTGTCTGTTTAGAGTGCAGGCCTAACTAACTAGGGTGGCCAAGAGCCAGCTCAGTTGACATTAAGACAGTTAAAGTTGAACTGAATCTAAATCCCTCCGTTTACTTTATTTTATCTCAGTACTGTGGCCATGGCCCAGGGATGAAGAAAGTTTAGATCTTAAAAAATTCAGCTCCTCCTTTCATCTGCCCCACCCCATGACTCTTGTGGGCTTTTCATCCAGCAGATCTTAGCCAACAAATCAGTTCTGCAAGCAGATTGTTCTGTCAGAAGATTTCTCAGAAGAATTCGTGTAGTAGAGGACTTTGCCAAAAGAACATTTCTGCAGGCAGAAGAGAATTTCTGCTAGCAGAAAAAAATTCTATCTAATCCTAACCCCTAGCACATATTTGAGTTAGGACTGCACTGTTAAGCAGCAGTATGCAACGTATTATTGGCCCATATCCAGACAGAACAGTTTCTGCTTTCTGTAATAAAAATAATAGGTAAATTCATCGCTACTCTCCTACTTTACCTACTCAGATATCAAAACTAGCATGTCTATTCCTTTTTCTTTTCTTTTTTAAAAATAGCTTTGCCAGCTGTAATAAAACACACCTCTATTCTATGCAGTGGAGGGATGGGCAGTGAACATCCATACCTAAAAGAGAAACCATTGGCTTAGATATGATTTTGATATCAATAAAATGCTTAAGCATATTTGAACCACAACTGAGATGTCACAGGTAAAATGCATTGACCAAGGGGTGATATTTTGTGAATGCCCTTACCAGCATATGTGGTCTCCTCTTCTGTTATTATCCTGAATTTTGTCCCATATTTCAGTTCCCACAATCCAAATCCACACAGTTTCACTTGCATGCGACTATCTACCAGGCAGTTAGTAGGTTTTAAGTTTCCATGAGACTTTAAGGGGCTGTTGTGGATGAAGAGCATACCCTGAAAATAAAAACACACCCACATCTAAACTGCATACAAATGTATTTGTCAACTGAAAATAGTATAAAATTCATGGTGAATAAACATAGTTAAGTTGGGATGCTGTGTTTTTCATTCTGTTTTAAACAGTTTCATTCATTCCATAGAGGTAAAAGTTGCCTTGAAAACATTTTAATTTGTTTGGTATTCTGATTAATGCTGTGTGCCTTTCAGTTATTTCTGATGTATGCCAATGCTAATGCAAACTTTACATCTTTTTAAAAGCCCATTAAAATATCAGAACACACTGAAAGCTAGGCCCAATTCATACTACCCCATTTGCCCTGGTTAGATCCGGATGAGATCGTGCATGGCATTACCGAATTTCTCCGGAAAGAAGTTCATACTACCTTTTGCCCCCATCAATGCTTCCCAGTGCATTTTACCCCAACAAAACTCAAACATGCAAAAGTAACGGTTAAAGATGGAGCCTCTTGGTTGTCAATCAAATGATGTCATGGTGACGTCTGATGCAGCCATTGACCGTGCAAGATGCTTGGTTTTTTTAAATACTTTTTAAATATTTGACAGCTTATGTGCATGGAGCATAGGACTGTCTCCTTCTCCTCCTCCTCCTCCTCCTCCTCCTCCTCCTCCCAGTCCTTTTTTAATTATTATTTATTATATGTTTTAATATTTTATTATTTATTTTATTTTATTGTGTTTTATTTGATTTATTATTTTATTGTATTTTTATTTTATTTTATTTAATATATATTTTAATAAATAAAATATTTTATTAAATATTTTATTATATTTTATTGTATTTTTAATTAATAATTTTTGTATTATTTTATTTTATTTTATAGTTATTTTATTTATTATTTATTTCATTGTATTTTATTGTATTTTATTGTATTTTATTTATTAGTAATTTTATTGTATTTTATTGTATTTTATTTTATTATTTTTAATATTATTTTATTTATTATATTTTTTATTTTATTTTTTCAATTTGACAGCTCATGCACATTCTACGAGGCTCTTTTCCCCTCGGGTTTTATGTATGGAGCACTTTAAACCAAAGGGGAAACCCCAGTCCATATATGGATTGGGGTTCCCTTTCAATGTTTAAAGGACCCCAGAATGAATGGGGCCCTTTAAACACTGAAAGGGAACCCCAATCCATATATGGACTGGGGTTTCCCCTCTGGTTTAAATAGCCCCATTCATAAAACCGGAGGGGAAAAGAGCCTCGTAGAATGCGCATGAGCTGTCAAATTGAAAAAATAGAATAAAAAATATAATAAATAAAATAATAAAATAATATAATAAAATACAATAAAATACAATAAAATTACTAATAAATAAAATACAATAAAATACAATGAAATAAATAATAAATAAAATAACTATACAATAAAATAATACAAAACAATTAATAAAAAATACAGTAAAAAAATATTTTAAAAATCAGGAGTGCCTGATTTTGCTGGGAGAGGAGGCATGTTCTGTCTCCTGGCCTTTTCCCCTCCCCTGAACTTGACTCTATCATGATCGGAGCCAAGTTCACATTCCCTGCGAACTGGTTTCTTCCAAAAGAAACAGTAAATATACCGCTTTGGGAGAAACCGGTTTATGGGGGATTTGCCCCGCTACGCTTGTGCAAGATCCAGATTCAGTAGTGTTAAAACCAGTTTCAGTATGAACTTCTTGATTTTAAACCGGTTTGCTAACCAGTTCTTATGATAGTCTGAACGGCCCCCTATCTAAGGGGAGTGTGGAGAGGGAAAGCAGGGTCTCTAGCTGAAGACTACACAATAAGAACTCCTTTGCTGTCCAAACACCTGAATGGCATAATCAAGAGGGTATTAGTTCATTTACATGCTAAGAAAAGGAAAAGTCTTTATGGGGGGCCCAACCAATTTAAGACAAAATACAACATTGTCAATGCGAGTAAATTTGAATATTGAAAGTCCGATGAAATGTTCTGCAACAATTCATTCCATGAGAAGATTTTTTTAACAAAACAACAACTCTAATCTCTTAAAATCACAGTGCTCCAAAATCAGACTCCCAACATCACAGTGTTTGTTCCGTCTCCTTCTCTGCCTGCAATTATTATCTTTTATGCTTAACAAATAAACAAACTTAACACCCCTCAGCCAGGAGAGCAGCAGATACTTATGGTTGGAGATACTGATTTTCTTTTCAGTATTCAGTTGTTACAATTACATTTTTTATGGTTCCTTCAGCTCCCCAATTCCATACTTACATTGACAATGTCATAGGCAAAAGAGATTTTGAATATCCAGTCCAATTCGATATCAGAATGCATTAAAACATCCTAGAAAAACAATCAGTACAAAAGTATTATATATAATTTTTTTTCTCTGGACATGTAACTTCATTTTTTTTTATTTTGAATTTTGTGTTTTTTTGAAAACTTGATACCACATTGTTTTTAGGTTGACCTTCATACAGCAAACCCTCAAAGTGGATATTAATCCAGGGCTATAAATTGTAGTAAGGGAGATGGGCAAAGTGCATAAAAGGGGAATCAATGCTTTTATGAAGTGACTAGAATTCAGGGACACAGCAGTGTTAGCCTGGAATATCAATATGCGAAGGAATAGTGTAGCACCTTCGGGATTAACTGAGCAAAAGTAGTTATGGCATTAGCTTTCGTAGACACAGGCTGCATCTGCACTGCAGAAATAATGCAGTTTGACAGTGCTTTGTCATGGCTCATTGCTATGGAATTCTGGGATTGGTAGTTTTGTGAGATATTTAACATTCTCTGTCGGAGAGCTTTGCTACAACAAACTACAAGACCTAGGATTGAATAGCATTTAGTCATGGCAAAGCTGTGTCAAACTGCATTAATTCTGCAGTGTAGATGCAACCTCAGATGCATCTGAGGAAGCAGACCAAGACTACATCCTCACTGCAGAAATAATCCAATTTGATACTGCTTTAGGTGTTGTAGTACCATGCTCTGGAATTCTGGGAATTGTAGTTTTGTGGGCTATTTAGCCTTTCCTATCAGAGAGTTCTGATGCCACAACAAACTACAAATCCCAGGATTCCATAGGATGGAGTTATGGCAGTTAAAGTATTGTCAGACTGCATTAATTCTGCAGTATGGGTGCAGCCCATGTTTACAAAAGCTAATGCTATAACTTCTTACCCTAAATTAGTTTCAAAGATGCTACAATATCCCTTTGCACACTGTTTTTCCAGACTATGTCTATTTTAGGAAGATATACAGCTAGGTCCATCTCTGCCTGTTTTCTCTGATTTTTAATTGAAGTGATGCTAGGCTTTCTCTGCTGGCAGGGTATTTTGTGCTGTCAAAAACTGCATTTTATTTTAATTGGGTTATACAAATTTATTTTGATAATGTGATAACTTCACTGTTTCACTGTTCACTATTTCATTTTGTAAAATACTTTGGGAAGATAACAGTCTTGAAAGGTGACAAAAAATCTATTATTTTAATTAGTTAAGGAATCATGTGATATTCATAAGAATTAGATACCATGAGATAACTGAAAAGAGTATTATATGACTAGACAACACACTATTTTAGCAGTCCTTTCTGAACCAGTAAGCATGAGCTGATTCTTGCTATCTTGACTAAAACATAACCATTGCTCTAAAACATGATAGAAGACGTTCACCTTTAGGCTTCCTTTCTTGTAATAATGCATCACAATGCAGATATTTGGAGCTTCAGGACATATCCCATAGAAGACTACCAGATTCTCATGTCTCAGTTCTCTCATCTGAAGTACAGAAATTTCAATAAATTTACTAACTAGGGTTGATATCACCAGTCTAGATCCAAGAAGCAATTGAATGGTGTCGCCAAAAAAGATACAGACAAGCAAATGTAGCCTTATTCATTTGCAAAATTGCAAATAAGCGGTAAATGTAATCTTATCACTCTCCCATTGATGCAGTGCTCTATAATGGGATCACATTGGATAACGTCACTTCTTCAGAGCAAGGCATAACATTGGTCCACTCCCTAAGCATACTGAATCTATTGTTTAAAACCATATTGCTCCATTAGATGCTAACCTGTGGCACAGTGGTTAAATGTCTGTACTGCAGCCACTCACTCACAAACCACAAGCTTGTGAGTTCAGTACTAGCCAGGGGCTCTGGGTCAACTCAGCCTTGCATCTTTCTGTAGGTCGCTAAAATGAGTACCCAGCTTATTGGGGGACAATTAATTTACACTTTGTAAACTGCTTAATACATTAGTAAGTGGTATAGAAATGTACTTGCTATTGATATTGCTAACCGATTCATAATATCCACAGCATCACTTTATAACTTGTGGCACAGGCATGGAAGGTATGGAAATTACCACCTATCCTTGTACTGGAAGCATCTTTAACTGACTTTAACTGACCTGATTGAAGCACCTTTAGCTCACCTGTATGAGAATTGAAAAGCAGAGTAGAAAGGGAGGCCCTGATACCTCTGATAGTGGAGGTAATAGCAGGGGTTGTGCCATGTGCCATTAGAACAGTGAATGGCATTAAGGGGAATTTCTCTTGTTATCTCCTGTCCATAATCAGAATTAGTGAGGATTCCTCTGCCCAAAGTGTGCTTGTGGAAGGAACTCGGTTTCCATGGGTTAGATAGAAAATCCTAGTGGGTCTTTAACAGCACAGACCTTTTCCTGCCAAAAATCAATTCTGAGGAGAAAGCTTGTTTTTTCCCCTTATAGCTCCGTAAGTATTCTTATTCCAGGAGCACAGATCTCATTAGCAAGTCTCATATCAGCTACTTGACCCAAATATATTTAGTGTCAGCCTACAATTCAAATACAGACTTGAAACAAATGATGTCAAAAGCTTAAAAGTCAAACATACCATCTGAACCTCCTGAAGAATTGATAGCTTCCAGATATCTGTCTGATTATCAGTGAATTTGAGAGCAACAAGAATTCCCTAAAGCAGGGGGAAAAAACCAAGAAGTAGAAGGTGATAGCTGTTAACCTTAGGTGGCACACAAAATGGTCTTGAAGAAATTTTCAAAGATACTCTAGGGGTTTTTCAATATTATTAAATGAAGTCATCTGTTTATTAGTAAGAATGATGGTACAAGAATGGGATATTCTTTATAATATGATCACAATAATTTTTTTAGATTTTGATTTCCTGGTGACAACAACATTTATATTTATTAACACTGAGCCTCTCTTTCTGTTTCTACCTCTATTTCTATCTCTATATCTACACACAGAATGGGCCAGAGCAAATAGGCAGGAAAAAGCAGCTCAGTTCTGCTTTATCCAAAAGTGGGTCAAAAACCCACTGTCCACATGGCACCTGCATCCTTTTTTGGGATCAAGGACAAACTTGGGAGAAGTGTTGTTGGCTTGCTTTTTAATTATTCTTCTCTCTGTTTAGTCTATCATTATTATATTAATATAATAAATGATGGATAAATAATGTGTGCGTGTGTTTGTGCGTAATTTATATATAAACATGCATATATGTGTATGCGTATGATTAAATACACCTATAAAACATTCAAAGCATGTCAAATGCATGACAGATATAATAGGTGGAACTCCAGTCCTGTGTATTCTGGAAGTAATAATAATAATAATAATAATAATAATAATAAATTTTATTTATAACCCGCTCTTCAGCCAAAGCTATCAGAGCGGCTTACAATTTGTTAATTATACAATTAACTCCCCTCAAGATGGTGGTTGAAGGGAGGGCTCTTCTTGCTTCCAGCAGGAGATGGCCTGCATCTCTCTCCCCTCAAGATGGTGGTTGAAGTAAATCAAAAGGATGAAGGCTCCACCACCCCAATCCACATTGGGCAGGTCTACCTCCAAGGCTGACCTTGTATTCCCCAGGCTAGCTTATCAGTGAGTAACCTGGAAGCTAGGAGAGAACACCTGCATTGTGGCTAGTGCCATTTATACAGTATATTTTAAACAACAATAACAACATCAATCATTTCACTATCTAAGGAAAATGTTACATTTTCCCAAGAGACAAAATTCTGCATGATAAGTTACTAGAAAATGTAATATTTACACAATGAAGTGATGTAGTGGTTAAATGCCTGTACTGCAACCACTCACTCACAAAGCACAAGGTTGTGAGTTCAATATCAGCCAGGGTCTCTGGGTTGACTCAGCCTGACATCCTTCCATAGGTTGCTAAAATAAGTACCCAGCTTGTTGGGGGCAATCAGCTTATACATTGTCAACCGCTTAGGGAATGCTTAAGTGCACTGATAAGTGGTATAGAAATGTACTTGCTATTGCTGTTGCTATTGCTGAACGATTGGCCTCAAAGGAATTGGATGTAACACAAATGAAAAACAAATGCACAGAACCAAACAATAAAAATAGGGGGAAAAAGTAATGTGTAACAGGTCAGTGGTTCAAGAGAAAGCATAATAATAATAATAATAATAATAATAATAATAATAGAAGGAAAATGAACTTTATTTAACATAAAGACAGAACCAATGCTGTAATTTGGAACAATGACACAGTCCTGTGTATGTTACATATAACAGCCACTGTTGGGGCAAGATCAACTTTGATGCTCCCAGAACAGCATTAAGTTTAACACCATCCTTCTATCATTTTAAGAACATTAATATGGCTGTATCCACACTACAGAAAGAATCCAGTTTGACACCACTTTAATTGCCATGGCTTAATGCTATGGAATTCTGGAAACTGTAGTTCTGTGAGACAACTAGCTGTCTGTGTCAAAGAGCTCTGGTGCCACAACAAACTGCAATTCCCAGAATTCGGTAGCATTGAGCCAGGGCAGTTAAAGTCATACCAGACTGGATTATTTCTGCAGTGTGGATACAGCCACAGTCAAATACTACTGATTTGTACAAGATTAGAATGTATTGTGAAGAAATTAAACAAATTAGAGCTTCCAGAGTACAGTATTACATGTGAATCTGGATTATAATTTATTAGACAGCTTGCACCCTATTCACCTCAAAATAACACAAAATAGATCAGATGCCATCAAGAGAAATGAATGAAACATGTACAGGGGCGTGCACCTTTACACACCTGATAAAGTCCTACTGTGGTGTAAAATACTTCTCTAACTCGCTTTCCCTTCATTTCTGGATAGTTATTGCTAGAAAGAAAGAAATGTGAACCAGTGTCTTCTGTCTCTTTGGGCACCGGTGTGCTTGTCTGAGATAAATCAAAGTTTTCCTGTTAACAAGATCAAGAATACAACATTATTAATAAATACATTTTTGTGAGTGTAAATAGCACTTGACTAAGCATGCAAACAAATGGTAAATTCACTTAATTTATAGTACCCTGATTTCAAAACACTGATTGAGATTTCATGAAAATTTTATTTATTTGAAACCATTCATTGACTTTGGCATAAAGCGCCAAATATAACAAATTTCTGCTTCAGTTTCGATTTAATTAGGTAAGGTTACAAATACTGAAATACAATCTATATATTAAAAAATGACACATTTCATTTCAAAATTATTATGGTTTGAATTATTTGAATCATTCATTTAAGCATTTGCCTTGTCTTTTTTGCCTTTATCTTTTTTCTTTTTTAAATTAATAGCATGTTTTATTTCCACATCTCCAACCTGAAATGTAGAACTCAAAAGTCTTTGCTCTGAAGATGGTTTTGTAAACAAAACAGTTTAATCTCATTGCATCAAGAGAGAAAAATGCACATTATGATGGCTAGCCTTGTCTTGAAATTTTTTCCCCCCAGATATCTATTGGTAGTTCTTCTCTTGTTTGCTTCTCTCTGCTCTCAACCCAGGCTTTGTTAATTGATCTCTTCATTTCATCATCTCCCTCTGCATACATCTTTTTGAGAAGGTTCATCGATCCCTCACTATGGTCTGATGTGTCATAGGAAGCTTTCTCTATCTCTTTAGTCTCTTTTTCAACCTGTGTTAAGCACTCCTTATTTTTCCTCTTTCTTCTTCTTACATAACATCAAGACCATATCCTTGTCAAGTTTTCTTACAAATAGATAGATAGATAGATAGATTCAATCAAGACAAGGAGGGTGAATGGAAAGCACTTTCATTCTTTTAAACACACACACACACACAAACATATATCAATCAAAAGATTTACAGCCCATCCTATCTCCAAGGGCCTCAGGGTGGCATACAGTAAAATCACATTAAACAGATTAAAATAATCTAAAACAATAAGAATAATTTAAGATCATTGGAAGCACATTAACCAATTTAACATCTTCAAAGAAGATAGTTTGAAACCTGTTTAAACAGTTTAAGACCATTTAAAAGCACACTGGTGGAGATGTGGGAAAAATCAATTAGCTGCCAAGGCTTTAGTAAAAAGCCATGTTTTCTCATGGTACAGGACTGATACTGGACTCATACAAGATGGAGTCTCTAGATTCTAATAATTTCTTTCCTCCCTCATTGCAGTCCTCCAATGTAACTCCACAGTACACAACAGCAAAACAAACTGCCTTGGTTGAGGAAGCAAGAAAGCCCCACTGCATGAACTCTATGGCTATATTTGCACTGCAGAATTAATGGAGATTGACCCTGTTTTAACTTCCATGGCTCAGTGCTATGGAATTCTGGGATTTGTAGTTTAATAATAATAATAATAATAATAATAATTTATTTCTATCCCACCTCTCCAATCGGATTGAGGTGTTTTACAACAATAACAATAAAATTCATACAATTTGAAAATAAATCCCAATTATCCCCTCCCTCCTAAAATAACATAATAATCCCCATGTAACAATAATAAATTAGCATTTAGGAGTGGCAGATGAAAAGGCCCTCTGGGTAACCACAGCCAGCCTGGTCTTTATTGGCTGCAGTAAATTTTTCCCAGAGGACCTAAGTGTGTGGAGTGGATTATATGGAGCAAGGTGATCCCATGGATAGGTTGGACCCAGGCCATGAAGGACTTTAAAGGTCATCACCAACACCTTATACTGTACCCAGAAACTAATAGGCAGCCACTGAAGAGATTTTAAGAAAGGTGTCATATGGTCACCTTTAATTGTCCCTGTGACTAGTGTGGCCGCCATGTTTTGAACTAGTTGAAGTTTCCGGACAAGGCACAAGGGTAGCCCCATGTAGAGCGCATAACAGAAATCAAGTCGTGAGGTTACCAGAGCATGCACTACCGTTTCCAGGTTCCCTGGTTCCAGGAAATGATGCAGTTGGCATATCAGCTGATGCTGATAACGAACACTCCTGACCATCGCATTTATCTGATTTGTCATCTGAAGCGACGAGTCCAGGAGCACTCCCAAACTGCAAACACAGTCCTTTAAGGGGAGCGTGACCCCATCCAGGACCAGCTGACATATCCCTATACATGGTTTAGGGGCCTCAACAGTGAATACCTCCGTCTTACCTGGATTCAGTTTCAGTCTGTTTTTTGGTGAGACATTTAGCCTTCTCTGACAGAGAATCCTGGTGCCACAACAAACAACAAATCTCAGGATTCCACAGGTGTCAAACTGCATTAGTTTTGCAGTGTGACAGCAGCCTATGATTCTCTAAACAGCTTGGACAGTTACCTCTTAAAATTGATTTGTTCACATTATTCATTAGTTTGACGAACAGTCTGTTGTGTTACCAACTAAAGTGATGAAAAGGTACGTTATTATGCTGTGCTGCTCTTTACTTTTCTACTATTTTCCATTTCTTTTCTGAAGGGAAAACGGTTTCACATTGGTTTAGCAAAGAACTGCAAATGGTTTAGCAAAGAACGGTTCTCTGCAAAGGACGGAAATAGGACAGATTGGAGACAGGATGGCTAAGATTGGGTTGTGATGCCTCTGGTCTGAGCACGGAGGCCTGAGATAATACCAGATCTGGAAAATATTTCCCAAAGTTTCAGTCTGCTCTGGGGCTGGGCGGAAAGCCCATGCAATAAGCTTCTTTGTTTGCTAGTTGTATAGTCTCACTAGGTGGACATGTATACTACATTACAGCCTTCTGAAGGCATCAGCATCTGGTCCAGGTCCAGTTTAGAGATTTGAATATATAAGGTCTACAACCTGGTGTTGTTGTTGTTGTATCCTGCCCTTTCCCCAAAACTGGGACTCAGGGCAGCACACAACATTTACAAAATAGTACGATTAAAAGTATACAGAAATAGTACATTAAAATAGAATTAAATTATTACAATATTAAAACAAGTTAAATGTTAAAGTATAAAATACAATTAAAAGGATTAAAATGTTTTTAAAATACTTTAAAATAGTACAACACTCCATTCCATGCTTTAAAAACTTTCTGTATTAAACGCCTGCCTAAACAGGTAAAGCTTAGCCTACTGGCAGAAGGATAACAAGGAAGGGACATTTCTGGCCTCCCTGGGCAGGAAGTTCCACAGTCTAGGGGCAGTGACTGAGGAGGGTCTTCTGAGGATTGCAAAGACTGGGATGGTTCATACAGGGAGATACAATCTGCCAAGTTAGTAATGGACTGAATGAAGGTGAACAAATTAAAGTTTAATTCGGACAAGATAGAGGTCAGGGAACAGTGAATCAGCCTTTGCTGAACAAGGTTAAGGTGCCCCTGAAATATCAGGTTTGCAGCATAGGCATACTCCTGGGTTTAGAGCTCAGCTTGGATGTCCAGGTTTCACTAGTAGCCAGAAGCCGCTTTGCACAATTAAAAGTAGGACACCAGCAGCACCATTTCTTCAGATATCAGATCTGGCCACACTAGCAAATGCTTCATCCCATTTGTATTACTGTAACACATTACATATGGAGCTGTCCTTAGAAATCTCAGCTGGTCCAAAATGCTGCAGTCAGATTGTTGACTGGGACTGGTTACAAGGCACATATCCTGCGTGGCAAAATGTTTGTTAGCTACTTCTCTGTTTCTGGGCACAATTCAAAGTGCTGCTCATGACCTACAGACCACTATACGGTATTGTATAGTGTATACTGCATTGTATACTGTATTTTTTCTCATTTGCTGGGATATCAGATGTTCCTAAACTTTTCTTAACTGTTGTTTTGAATTATTGTTGTATTGTTAGCTAAGTTCAAGTCGATTTTGACTTATGACTTATGGTGACCCCATGAATTCAAATCACCTGCTCAGGTCTTGTAGACTCAGGACCATAACTTCCTTGATTGAATCTATCCATCTAGAATGTAGTCTTCCTTTTTTCCTGCGTCCTTCTACTTTACCAAGCATCATTGTGTTTTCTAGTGAGTCATGTCTTCTCATGAAACGGCCAAAGTAACAGCCATCCCAATTCAGTCATCTTGGTTTCTAGGGAGAGCAGATTTTGTTTTCTCCAAAACTCATTTATTTATCTTTTCAGCAGTCCACAGTATATCCTGCCTAAACTGCAAATCCCAGATTCCATAGGGTGTTACTATTGCAGTTAAAGGGAAATCACATTGTACTGTATAATGTAAAAGGGCCCCATAAAGAGTTAATTCCCCCACTTAACAATATGTGCTACATCTAGGCCATAAAAATAAGGATTGAGATAACATATCTTCTCAAGTAGTTTGCTTTTTACCTTATTTCCATTAAAAATGATGATATCTTCAAAATTAATTCTCCACCAGAAATCATTGATTTGCTTCTGAAGGTTGCCTTTGTGGATCTTCATAAACGTTGTGATACCAATGGCTCCTGATGCTGTCATTATCAGGAGAATTATCACAACAATAAGGGCTGTGCCCTCTAATGATAAAGGATGAAACAGGTAATTATAGAACAGACTAATAGAGCTGAATCTTGGTGATACACACAGTAGATAAATGACAGTGGGGGAGGGGGTTTAGACAACAGGGAGGGCAACATAAAAATACACAAGTGGCAATAATACTTAAAGTATAATATAACTTATTTCAAATAAGCAATTGTTAAGAAATGTAGGTTCTGATGGCTATTTTACAAATAGGATGCTGCAGTCCTACACAACCTATTAGGGAGTAATCCCAATTAGACACTGTGGAATTTACCGGTGAATAAGCATGCATAGGGTGGAACCGTACATCTAATATAGTACTGAAGTATAATCAATAATAATATAATATTGTGTATCTCTACCAAGGCTTGCAAAACTTAGTAATCTGAAAGTTGATGTCCATATTAAGGGGACCCAGGGGGCGGAGGGGGGGGGGCTAGCATAGACAGGAATCACCTATCAGAATAGCAGGTTCAAAAATAGATATTTGTCTCAAATCCAATATAACTATAATGGAACATGGGGGAGAAAGCAGTTATACTTGGCCATGGAACAATATCAAAACTGTGAACTTCAATTAAAATGAGGATGTTTTTTGGTTTCTCTTCTCCACAACTTCTGTTATTCTCTCATTTTTAAGAGCCATTAAGTCTCATTTTAAATTATTATAAAGAACTTCAGACATTTGAATGAAAAATGAGTAAATCGCTTTATCTCCCACCTCCTTCTTCTCACAAAGTCTGTTTTATTTGTAGTATCACACTTACTGGTAACTGGATTTTTGCAGTGTTCATTGTGGAAACCACATGGTGGTTTGTCTGCAGGTATTTCTCCATCTGACCAACTGATGTAGTCAATTTCCGTGGTTGGGCTGCAGACAGACACAGTAAACAAGATACACTTTTCACATCTAGTATTCACTTATAGTATTGGTGTGGAACAGATGGACAATGAAGAAAGCTAAAAGAAAAGAATATGTGTGGATTCAAGAAAAGAAGATGGAAGGGAACTTAATACCTAAAGGGATGTCACATAGAAGACTTGCTCTCTTCTCCCGCAAGACTGAAACTATGTATAATGTGTAATGAGTAAATTATGAGAAGATAGATTTCAGTGGATTAGTAGGAGAAATACACTGAAGGCAAGATTAATTTCACAATGAAGCAAATTATGTAAAGCGGCATACAATGTACAAATATAATATATTTACAAAAATCTATGGGAGCAAACACACACAGAGACGTACCTGATTGTTTCTCTAAAACTATCAAAGTTAAGAACAGGAAGGAACCGGGTTGAATTGCCAGATTCCTGGAGATCATACACAGAGTAATCCATATTCCTCTCACCTGATTCATCAATGTGCACTGGACCAGTAATGCCTAAACAACAACAACAACAAAATCATAATATGAGCATTGGAATATTCATCACATTTCAGTACATCAGTATGTTAAGGAAGAGGAAGAAAACTAATCTCAGTCAAAATATGACAGTACAAGCACTCAACCCAGTCACTTTGATTTTGGCAAAATCAAATCAAGCCAATTGCTGACTCATGGCTTAAACTTGTGTGATGGAGCTCTCAGAAAAAGTTTCCTTCCCCTGCTTTAATTGGATATCCAGGGTGTCCTTCTGCATTAAGGGTATGTGATCTACTCAAAAACTACTGGTCTTCCCATGTGCTTAGACAGTCTTAAGCCACAAACCTACCATACACTGGTGTTTTATTGTAGCCTTTCAAAGTGTTGACAAGTGCTCTTCCATCATTGAAATCCTTATTCTGTTCTGACATTTCTTTTATGGCTAACGCATACAGCAAAACTGCATCATGCAGGTAGGCAGCATAAGAACTTACCTGGGAGGACAAAAAAAAATATGTAAGTGTATGAACTTCTGGGGAAAGAAGCTTCACCAGTGGTTCTTTCAGAAGTTGTCAGACGAGAAATTAGGCTGGCTAGGTACAAAAAGTTAACGTCTCTTACATCTTGAATAGTCGATAAGAGAATCAATGAATTTCATCCAGGATACCTTATTGGGCAAAGAGAGCCAGTGTGGTGTAGTATTTGGAGTGTTGGACTAGGACTCTGGAGACCAGAGTTCAGATCCTTACTCAGCCATGGAAACCCACCGGGTGACATTAGGCAAAGCACAATTTGTCAGCCTCAGAAGAATACAATAGCAAACCACCTCTAAACAAATCTTGCCAAGAAAACCCTGTGATAGGATTGCTTTAGGGTCGCCAAAAGCCAGAAATGACTTGAAGGACACAACAACAAAAGTTTATTAGGCAAGCAAAAACTTTAAAAACTACCCTGTCTATGCAAATATCAAAGATACAGGAGCCTTGTCTGCTTCCCTGACTGTTGAATTTTTTTTAGTTTACTCCAAATGCTAGCAACTGTATCTTAAACCTGGGTCATATTCCCTAAATGTATGTTAAGCTAAAATGATCAAATCACTTGCTCAAAAATAATCCTATAAATTTCCAACATTTTATTAATCTAATACAACTATCTTTATTGTTCCCTGCTTTGGACGCCCCAATGGACAAAATATAATTAATAGATAAGTAATAGATACAATAAATAAGTACTTAAAGATAAAGGTATCCCCATTGACAAGTCATGTCTGACTGTAGGGGGCAGTGCTCATGGCAATCACTAACCAGAGAGCCAGCATTGTCAAAGACGATTCAGTGATCGTGTGGTGAGCATGACTATACAGAAGCCTGTTACCTTCCTACCAAAGTGGTACCTATTTATCTACTTGGACTTTTACATGCTTTAAAACTGCTAGGTTGGCAGAAGCTGCGACTAGTAATGGAAGCTCACGCTGTCATGCAGAACTTGGGCCTCAAACTGCCGACCTGTTGATCTTGCAATCATAAGAGTCAGAATCTTAACTGCTCAGCCACCACATCCCTAATAAATAAATACTTTAAAAAGTAGCAAGAATCAAAAATGGAGAAACCAATGAGGCACTGGTTGTTTTATTTACACTGGCAAACCTCTGATGATTTCAGTAGAGCACAGGCTCCAGTTCTGTAAAAACCATAATGGGGCTTTTTAGATTGGCAGGAAAGTGTGACATGAAGTTGCCTTTACCTTAATGCTCAGCAGCTAGACTGCAAGCCCCAGGTGTGCATTTAAAAGGTACAGGGCTGCTAGACTGAGGGGTTTGGGAACGACTTATCTGAAGTCTTTTCTGTGGCTCAGCATCAACATGGGAAGCGGTCAGAACGCTACAAACACAGGCGGAGCAGCTACATGGGCGGCAATGAACGCGGCTTTTAGCAGCGGTGAACCTTTAAATTTTTTTTTCCTTGCCGGCTGCGAACTGCGCAATTCCTCAATGCCCTGCAGGTGTAAAAACTGGGGTTTAACCGCTAAGTTTTTTAAAGCTCCCAAACCCTAGCTCCACCCCTAATCGGAACCCTAGACATGCGCAGTAGGGACTCTGGGACGCCGTTACTGTTATTCTACTGTGGATGACATGTCAATTCATTCACAAAATAAAGGGGTTCATTCATGATGCACCAGTGCAACGGCACAGTTTAAAAAGGCAGAGGAACCGCAATGATAATTTGACGGATCCTCATAAGTATACATTTGTCCTGCGCAACTGCGCAGGTTTGCAAACTGCGCAAACGCAGTTACACCATACAGTCAAATTATCATTGCCGGCTGCGAACTGCGCAATTGCGCAGTTCGCAGCCAGCAGCCGGCAAACCTGCGCAGTTGCGCAGGACAAATGTAATAGCAACGGCATCCCAGAGTCCCTATTGTGCATGTCTAGGGTTCGGATTAGGAGTGGAGCTAGGGTTTGGAAGCTTTAAAAAACTTCGCGGTTAAACCCCAGCTTTTACACCTGCAGGGCATTGACCGTTTTAATTAGAAGTGAAGTCCACACCACGCATGCTCCCAACCCACGATCCATTATGATCCGCACCTGTATCGCTGCCTTTAAATGGGTGCTTTAAAGAGACAGAGCTCCATTTAACCGTGCAACTACACCTTAGCCTTTAGATGCAATAGTAATGTTGCGCCCTTTTTAAAAAAGTAGTGGGGAAATCAAGCTACTTTTTAAAGGCGCTTCTTCTCCCTTAAAACTCCAAAATAGTGTTTTCATGGCACACTTTCCCTTTTTCTCATCTATAGGCTGGGCTTTCATGCAGCCATCAACACACCTCTTTTTGCCAATCTAAAATGGGCCAATAAGTAGTTTAACTAGATGAATCTTTATTCAGTTGCATTACAGATTTGGTGGCAATAAATTATATTGAAGGAAAAATTGAAAACCAATACGGTTTCTTCAGTGTGTGAGCTAATACTTTTAAATACTTAAATGTTAACCATCCACAAATGATTATGAATTTAACCTCTTCTTGTGAAGAAATAAAACTATAAGAAGTCTGCTTCTCCTTGAGTTTGTCATACACCTCCTTCACAAAATCAGAATAGGTCTTATATTCCCTGTAAGACTGGAGAGCTATCAAAAATACAGAATGATAGGCATCAAGGATGTTGCTGTTCTCATTTGTCCAAGTCTCTTTCAAGAAATTGTCCTGGAAGACAAAAAAGGGATAATGAGTATTATTCATAATAACTGTTCAATATTCAGGTGGTGGCTTCTTATTTATATGGACAGAGCTCTAGAAATACTAAATAACTGCAATGTGTCAGAGCCAATTAAACAAAGGTCCAAAACATACTGCAGAAATAATTCATTTTAACTGCCCTAGCTCAGTGCAGTTTATTGTCAGAGAGAACCAAAGCTCTTTGACAGAGAAGGTGAAACATTTCATAAAACTATAGTTCCCAGAATTCCCTAGCATAGAATTGAAGTGTCTTTTGAACCAAAATAAGGCTTTCCTTTTACCTGACCTATGCCATGAAACACAGCTTTTTTATGTACTGTTCATGGAACACACACAAAATTCCCCAAGCTATGTAGAAGGAGTAATTGCTCTTGTCAGTAGGGAGCTTATCCCATGAACAAATAAGCTGGTTTACCTCTTCTGGCTGGAATTCAGGATCTGGGATCCCCCTGCATGTTATTATACCTAAATCGCTGCCTATCTATGTGAGATGCCACCATCCAGATGCATCCTAGGTTGAAGTTTCACTAGTTTGAAGCTGGGAAGCTTCTGACTTCAAAAATTCGAGGCTATCCCAGATTCTGAATTCCAACTGGAAGAGGTAAGATGGCTTATTTGTTCGTGAGATAAACATTTCTCACAGAGCCTAGGCTATCAGGGCCAATGAGAGATTTGAACCCAAGTATTTCCAGCTTGGCACCAGCACTTATAAATGCAATGCCACCATAAATACCATGCACGTCTCTTTTCCTACATATCAGCTAAAGAAAATAGCCACACTCCTAAAAGCACAGAAAACAATACCATAGGGCATGAGAAAGACACAGCTCACAAGAGGGCATTGGACTCATAACTCTCACTAGTGACTATGCTGATTAGGGCTGAGGGGAACTAAAGGGCTGTACAGACCACCCTGAAAGGGCGGTCTGCAGCCGCCTGTTTTTGCCCCACACGGAGGTTGCACCAACCAAATGGTGGAGCCTCTGGGAGGCATAAAAATTTTTTTTATCACAGTGGGTTCTTTCTGGAACGCACTCCATGCATCATTGGCACCCTCGCGCACTCCGATGACATATGCATAGCATGCCACCATTTACACGCTGCACCATGGGTATGTCATCCATGATGGCGCCATCAACATGTGGGAGGGCTTTGGAGCGTGGAGACACTCCATGCTCCCAAGCCCTAGAATCAGCCCCAGTGCAGCGCTTTTTGCCCATCTGTATCGGGCCTACATGTTTTAGATGTACTGGTAACTGATCTCTTTAATGAAGGATTTTATGTTTATGACATGACTTGCTTGAAACAGTTATTCATGTCCTAAATGCAATCTATCACCACACCAACTGTCCCTGAATACAACTAGTCTCTGATTTTACAGGCTATGCAGAATTGGCCTGGTTAGAATTTGGATGGAAGACAATCAGAGAATACCAGCACCGGGAAATAATACTGCGTAACAACGTGGACAGATAGAATTGTGTTAAGAGCAGTCTTCTGGGTTTACTGGTCTAGGCAGGGGAAGCTCCTCCAGGTGCTAACTCTGTGCAGGACTTTACAAACCAAGATTTTAAAAACAGACATTCATGTTTTATAGGTTTTGACTGTGTAGATTATGAAAAACTATGGTTCATTCTAAAATAAATGGGAGCACCATGACTTTTGATATTTGGTACCATGCCCAAGACAAGAGAACACTGTTAGGATGGATTTGGGACAACAGAATCATTTCCAATTGGCAAGGGTGTCAGACAATAGTCAACTTATCACTGTATTTGTTTAATTTATGAAGAACATGGTAAGTAGAATTAGATTTGGAGAAAGTGTGTGTGAAAATTAGAGGAAGGAACTTTAATAATTTAAGATATGCAAGATGACATCATATTGGCAAAGACATGGAACAAATACTGATGAAAGTTAAAGAAGAACGTACAAAAACAGGGTTACAGCTGGATAATAATAATAAGAAAAACAATGACCAAGAATATTTACATAAGATTATATAATTTTAAAGTTCATTAAGAAGATATCAAATTGTTAATAGATTTTCTGCAGCTTCACTCAAACATCAGTCAATATACAGACTGTATTCAATAAAAAGAAGAAGATATGACTTGGAAGAGCCATTATGGAGAAACTAGATAAAATCCTCAAGTACCAATATATATCATTGAATACCAAATTCAAGATCACCCGCACCATAGCATTTCTAATTTCTCGGTATGGTTGTAAAAGCTGGAAAGTGAAGAAAGATCACAGGAAATATGGGTACATGTGAAATGTGGTGCTGGAAGAGAATTCTTTGGATACCATGGACATCCAGAAAGGCAAATGAATGAGCCCTAGATCAGGTCAAGCCGGAACTCTCACTAAGGCTACTGTACTTTGGTCAGTATTCACTGGAAAGGATGATAGTGTTCAGTAAAGTTGAAGGCAGGAGGAAGTCCATATTACAGGTGGCTCAAAAAATTTGGAAGCCACAGCCCTGAGTTTGTAAGACCTGAGTTTGTAAGCTGAACTGTTAATGCCAGGGTCTCCTTAAGGGCTCTCATTCATAGGATCATTGGGAGTTGAAACTGTCTGGATGGCACATAACAAAACAATAAATGAATATTCATTGCATTGCACATACTTACCTCAAATTGCTGCAGGACAAAAAACACATATGGCCCATTTGTCATACCTAGTTCTTTGGCTTCCAACAAAATGGATCTTGCATCCAAAGAACTGCAGATTAAAACAATAACTGCCAAGGAAATTAAAGAGATCAGTTGCCACTCATTTAACAAGTTAGGCTACAAACCAAATCAAGTCAATTGTAGCAAAAAACAAAATTGAATAATTTTGTAATAGTTGCCAGAGTAATTTATTTATATTTTTAAATCAATACTGGATATTGCTTTGAAACACAAAGTTAGAAGGGTACTGAGAAATGATCATTTATGAAAAGAGTAACTACATGTGTGATAATGTGTGTTTAATGATGAGGTAGTACACACATTTAGGCTAAACTGTTTTTTATATTTGCTATTTTTTCTATTTAAGGTAGTCTCAAACAATTAGTTTCACAACAATGGAACACTTCTAAGAAGGCAGTCCTTGAGACAAGGATGTGTGCCACCAAGTTTCCTTTCAACATGTGGCAAAGCCAAGGTCCAGCCAGATTGGTTAGGAAATCTGGAAGTTGCAATCCCAAGCAAAAGGATGGCCAACAGTTCCACATTCCTTCCTTAAGAATAATGTCACCAGGACATAAGAAAATCATCACAATCATCATCATCATCATCTGAAACTATTTTAAACCAAGTATTATTATTATTATTATCTAACTTAATCCAACTGTTTGCAAGAACAGCAGGCAATAATGGATAGAACAAGACAAATCCAGTACTATTTTTCCCACTCAAAGCATCACCATGGTGGGAAAACACCACTGAAAAGATCTACTGAAAGGCACAAACAGATTATATGTGGGAAGGAAACACTGCAATTAACTTCAAAATCTGATAACTGTGGCTTTATTCCTCAGATTCTGTGCTATTATCTTTTTACTTGAGGAGATGGAATTGTGCTCCTTAGCATTTGAAAAGATCTATAGATAAGACATTACATTTATAATTGCTGGACAGTAGCCAATGCTGCTAATTAAATTCTCCTTCACAAAGAAATAGGAGCAATAAGACAAAACCTACCAAATGCATATGAATACATGATTATACATAGACAATGCCTCATACCAACAAAACAGCTTCTATCAGTGGAACAGGAAAGCAACAATTTCCTCTATGCTATTTCCTTCTAAACCATTGTAGAACCTTTCACGGTAAGCTTGGAGGTACATGGAGGCAGGCTCCAAGGAGGAAAAGGAAGTTCCATTGCATAAGTGGTAGTCTGCTCATGTGCCATTGCATTTTATTCAATACTTGTTACACTTCAGTACTACTGTGCATAAATCATGTTCCCAGTATTCTTGCATTTGTTCTGAAGCAGCCAGTATTTTTTTAAAGAAAAAATCCAGACTTACTTCTTGCAACAGATGATATGTAGCTGAGCTTCTCTTGGTGGAGGCCCTGATTTTTTGTATTGTATCTCACCTTAGCAGTGACTGTAATATTGGTTTTGAGTTGGTTTTCTACTGATGTCCACAATTCATCCATTTCAGCCCAAGTGAAAACATCACTTGAGCTTCCCATGAGGCCCACATATCTCCATCCAAAAAACTGAAGAGTTTTCTGAAGTACTTTCCCTATCATTTGCAAGGGGGAGACAAGATTGATGTAGGTGTCATACAGCACTGAATCATCCAGTTTGGCAGAATGGCCAACAAATCCCAAAATGGGAATATTCCACTGAGAAGCTAGCAAACCAGTAACCTAATTGAGGGGAAAATAGAAAGAAATATATTAGTACGTTTAAAGTGTAACAATTTAACAAATATATATAGCATTTATGCATATTTATATAAAAAAAATCTAATTGACTGGCTATAATAGTACACGAAATGAAAATTAATACACTTGCATTACAATTTTAATTTAATCAGAAGTTTGAAAGTTTCACAAGTAAATGCTATGCTATACTATTGATATGCAATATGTATATATACCCATAATGATATACACATGTATTTTTGATATACACTCCTGAAGCAAGCCTTCTTCTGAAATTCAAACTTTTATGACAAAAATACTATTTATTCTAATTCTACTACAATGTAATGTCAATTAATATAGTGGTGGAACTAAGAAGTGCATCCTATATTCCCACCAGTATAATACCTCAAGGTTTTCTTTCAAACCCATCTGAAATGAGCATTGGTTATATCAGGGCAATGTTTCCTTATTTTCAGAAATCCATGTTATCCCTTAATAAGCACAAAGAATTCTGTGCACAAAAATACTCTTAAATGTTAGGAGGAGTTGTGCACATCTAAATGAATGCATACTTAACAGCCCGTAACATGGGAGCTTTGAATACTTTGGAAGTTTTGAGAGTCTTCAAACCCACTTCATGTAAGTGTTTAGAAAAAAGATGATCTGATGAAATATATGGATCATATATTTCCTGAGTTCTGTCAATGCTGTTGGGAGACATGAATCTATGGTGGGGGTGGTGGCAAAATGAAGGCAGTGCTCTCTTGAATTTTTTCTTCACTCCCCATATTTGCAGCATTGCAGTAATTTAAAACTTCATTTGAACATGTAGAAATATAGTTTAGATATCCAAAGAGAAGGGGCACAGAAAATTGCCAAATGCACACACAGCAAACACAAGATTTGTAAGTGGAAATGATTTCCAATATTTCATTCTCTGCGATGCTAGAAATTTAGGGACTGAAATAAAGTGATTACCTGGCCACTTGAAGATCTATCAGTTTAACCGACTGGTGCATCATCCCACAAAAATGAAATCAAGTTTGATTCACATAGATCAATTCATTAGAAGTTTCTTCATTGGTATAATTCTGTTCTAAAAGAGGACCACTCTGGCATAATCTTTTTGAGTAACAGATCTTGGGCAATTGCATGGGTGTCAGGCAACTGCAACCACTAAAACCAGTGGTTTGCATCTACTGAACTTGGAATTCATTGACATTAGTTTTGGACACTTCCTACATTGGAACAATTGCTAAAATCATTGATCCTTATAACTTCCTACATACACTAAGTGTTGTACATCTGCACAATGACAAATGTCATTCTCAAGAAAACAGGATAATTGCTAAAGATTCAATAAACTCTCAATATGGTGAGTACTTCTTTTTATTTTAGTTTTCTGTTTGTAATGTTATACCCAAATATTTGTAATGTTGCCCGAAATAGAGCTTCCAAGGCAACAGAGAATATAAAAGAACTTTTAAAACTCACAAAAACATTCAAACTTTAAATCATGCTTCCCAAGTTTATCCCACTTTTTCAAATGTGAAGGGCAGGACCTCTTACCATTCTCACTCTATATTACCCATGTCTGATAATTACCTTTAATATATGAATATAACCCCCCAAAAATCTTTGTATCTAATGGTAGAATATAATATCTGTTAGAAGCATAGAGCTTTGATATAAGGAGTTCTGAGTTCTAAATTAGCTTGGACATCTATGTTCTTACAGGTTAGGTAAAACTTGGGACTCTTTCACCCTTCATAGTTATTCCATATTATCTCCTAGGGCTGCTTTCCACAGAGTCCTGGGATTTGCAGTTCTGCAAGAGGTATTTAGAATTCTCATCCAGAGAGCTCTAGTACCTCACCAAGCAAATAAACAGGGGCTTCATTCCCACTTACAAAAAAAATCGATTTCCAATATGAATCGATTAATCAATTTGAAATTGTATTGTGGATCCCACTACATTTGCAGTCCAGATGGAGGAGAGGCAAGACCAGGCCAGAAGGAGGCATGCTGGATGGAGGAGAGGGAAGACAGGGGTGGAGGAGGCAAGCTGGAAAGAGGAGAGGCAAGGCCGAGGTGGAAGGAGGCAAGAGGAGGTCATGGACAGAGGTCAGGAAGCCAGGGACTACTGGGGTGGATTCGAATCCCCCTGGTTACCACTTGGACTGAATTGATTTAACTCAAAATAAATCGATTCAACTCAAAAGACCAGGAAAAAAACAGTGTCTTTTTGACACAGGTTAAATGGCTCAAAGGCATGGCCCCCATTTCAGAATCACTTCAGCAATTCAGATTAAGTGGGAACCGTTATTGTTTAAACTGGATCGAAATGAATCATGGTCCGGTATCAACCATAGTGGGAATGAGGCCAGGATTCCATAGCATATAGATATGGCAGTCAGTGGAATCAAAGTGTTAAAACTGTGGACTATAAAGGAGTTCTTGGCGCTTTTTAGACCGCCCAAAAGGGGCAGTCCATAGTCGCCCCTTTCAGCGGTGAGATGATGCCGAGGCTGCCGCACGGGCAGCCCCGAGGCCTCATCCTGCCGCTTTTGGAGGCCACGGGGAACCGGCAAAGTGCCGGTTCCCCGCGGCCTCCAAGCGGGGTCAGCGGGCGCTCTGGGCGCCCGCTGCACCCCGCTTCCCTCGGCGGGGCTGAAGGGAGGAAGGGGCCGCCGCCGCCGCGGCCCCTTTCTCCCTGGGTCTTTGCTGCGGCCATTTAAAGGCCGCGGCAAAGACCCGCCGCAAGAAAAGAGCTCCGCAATGGAGCTCTTTTTTTGCGGCGCGGGAAGGGCGCGATTGGTGCCCTTCCGCACCGCAAAAACATCATAACGTGCGCAGCGTGTCAAAACGCTGCACACGTGATGACGCCTTTGCAGCACCACCGTATGGACACTGCCATCTTTAAATGGCGGCGTCCATACGCTTTAGGGTTAGGGAGGGTGTAAACGCTACGCCCTCCCTAACCATAAAGACGGGCTTTTTAGCCCTATTCACGCCCCTTTTTGCCCGTCTAAAACGGGCCCTTGATTTTGGCTTCCCTAGATGCTATTTTTTTGGTTTTGAGCACTTCCTACTTCCTAATGCACTGGGGATATCCAGGGGAAACAAGGACATTTTTAATCTCCTTTAAATAAGGCAGCACTGAAAACTTAAGATGTCTTTGTAATATTTGTACTTGGCAATATTTACTTTGTAGTTTCCCCCCATTACAAACGAGAGCATCACAAAAGCAAATATACATCTATGAGAAAACAACACAGCCTGTATCAGTTTCCCATATAACCCTACCAAATTGGCACTTCAGGTTAAATTATCAAACTTAACCCATCCTGGGATGTTTCCGCATGGCACAATTATAAGAGATCAATAGCCTTTCAATTGTCCAAGTTCCTTTCTATGGAATGCTGTAATCTCTAGTCTGGTGAAGCAACTTGAATTCTCTGTTGTAATTCAAGGAAAAGAGCTAGAGCTTTCAAAGTCTCCAGCCAAATTACACATCTCAAGTTCAGTAGGATGAAGCCATGACGGTTGCTATCAGACTGGTATAACTGTGCAGTATGGTTTCACCCCTTGTCAATTAATTGTGATTTGTATTTTCTGTCTCTCTCTGCTTCCCTCTCACCACAGGGAGATGGGTGTCAACTTATAAACAGACCATGACACAATCAATCCTTCATTAGAAGTTCCACTGCCACTGTAGCTAGTGGTCTATCTTTTCCATGACTGAAGCACATCATGTTTTTGGTAAGTGGTTCTCAGTCTGTTAGCCTCCAGGTTTTTTTTAATTTTTTTAATTTTTTTTATTTTTTATTTATTTATTATTATTATTTTTGAGTCCAGATTTCAGAAGGTCAATGTCAGACCAAGTCCATGTTAGCTGGATTTACTGGGACCTGAAGTCCAGAGAATCAGAAGGACAAAAGTCTCAGAACTACTAGTCTAAGGGACTCAACAGATGGCCCCTAAGGGAAGGCAGGGTGCCACTCCTTTCCTAGACGGATCAGGGCCACAGCAACCTCATGCCCCGATCTGGCCTTTTGAGGGCGCGAAAAGGAGCTACAAAAGGTTGTCGTGAGTTGCCGCAGGCCCAATCCAGCTAGGAAAGGGGCTGTCAGTTGAGCCGCTAACTCATCAGATTGTTCAGGCAAGGCTAGAGGATAAAAACAAAGAGCCCTGGTGGTGCAGTGGTTAAATGCCTGTACTGCAGCCACTCACTCAAAACCATAAGGTTGTGAGTTCAAGACCAGCAAAAGAGCTCAAGCTCAACTCAGGCTTGCATCCTTCCGAGGTCGCTAAAATGAGTACCCAGATTTTTGGGGGCAAGTAGCTTACACTTGTAAACTGCTTAAACACTCTTTAGGTGGTATGAAGCGGTATATAAATGAAGCTGTTTGGTTGTTTGTTAGAGGATAGGCCTATTCACACCCATGAAAACTCATTATCAATATTTTAAAGCAAGAAGAGATTTTCTAACCCACATCACAGATGTTTCTGCATCTGGCAAAGGGAAATACCACCAGGTGGGAATATGAGACAAGCTGACTGGCTCTTTTCCGACTTGGCTTATACAAAATAGACTTTTCCTTAGGATAGGCTTGAATCCTAAGGCATCTGAAACATGCACAACATTTTCGTTTAGTGTGTTGTCTCTGAAATCTCTTCAATCCAATGTTGTTACTCAATGTTATTTCTCTGAAACCACCCTCTAACACCTACACTAACAACCTGCAGGCACATGGAGTTCAGCCACTCCAGATTGAGCCTCCCACACAGCCACGTAGATAACATGCTTCCTATTTAACTGCTTTAGGTGTAGACAGAGAACTGGCTAAAGCAGCTGAATAAATAGAGGAACTCAAGCTCTGAGGACTTTTCCACAACTGGGACATGTGTCTAGCAGAGAAAGAATAGCTCCAAAGGTAGGTAGGGAAGTACCATCAAACTTGAGCAAAGTGATGGATTGACAGAAGTAAACAGACTTATCTATGATTTGCTATGGGAAGAGACAAATTAGAGGAAGAGTAAAGATTGGGAAATATTTTTGGATGACCACTTCAAAAATCCTTCAGTCAGCATGGCCCATAGGGAAGGGAAGGCTTGCGGTCCAAACCAGTAACTTTTCCAGGAACTGGGTGAGATTTTGCTACAAACACAACTTGAATTAACTGTTATGTGAGCCACCTTGGGTCCCTTTCCAAAAGGCAGCATAAAAGTGGAAATAAATAAATAATTTTAGAAAACCTACAGGAAAAACATTAAAATCATGGTTTCTTCCATCTTATTGGTCATGATGCAGTCCCAAGTGATACAAGTTTCTTATTAGGAAAATTGTAGAAAATTTATCACCTGTTTGTTTTTTAGTCCTAGCAAATGACCCACAATGGTATTTTTATGCCATTTCATTCAGCGTTGATTTTGGGGAAAGTTAATAGATTTTATTAAAATTTTATCAATTTTATTTAATTGGTCGGTTGGTTGGCTGGCAAACATTTCAGATTAAAATCCCTAACATAGTGAATTTGGTTTACTGGATAGAAGTATAAGCCCATGATACTCATGGTTTTTCTGGACTCTGAATCACTTCTTTCATCAGAATTATCTTCTACTATAATCCACTTTTATCTATTGTGAAAGTGAACTTGTGAAGGACTAAAGACTCCTCAGAAAATCCCACATAAAGTATCCATGGAAGACGATGACTTAAGAGAACTGCATTAGTTTGACAGGATTACCTGTGTAGGAGTATCAGGTGCAGTGAATGTAACGTATGTGAATAGTAACCTTTCATTAACGTAAGAGGGTGTTACTGCTACAGCTAAAAAGCTGTATAATTAAACAAGGTTTAGAGTAGTGAGAAGGAGATACTAATAGTCTTGTCAGGATCTCAAAGAAGCAAGGATACAGTACTGAAACTGGTGAGTAGTTAGAAAGGCAAGCTGCATGGGCTTTGGTCAAACAGTATTATTTTTCTTTTCTTTTCTTTTCTGAAGTTTGTATTTCTGAGGACTCCCAACAGAAGCAAACTAAATGTAATTGTTACTAAACTAGTCTACATGTGTGTGCTCATAACAGATGGTAAGGGTGGCTGGATGTACAGTGCGTTTTGAAAGAGTTACAAAAACTGAGAAGATACATTGAAAACACGGGCTTATACAAAAAATTCAGAATTCACTTTGTGATATTATGCTACTCCCACAAAAATGCTGGTGTTCAAGTTAAATTCCAATATGAGATAATCTTGGAGTGGATTGAAATTAAAAATCATATCTATATCTTTCAAGATATTTTTTAAAGAGAGATAAACCACATTGGTTGTAAAAATCAGTTGAAATCTGTATGTTGCCTGGAATAACAATAATTATTGCTCTGTTGGCATACTAGGCCTGTAATGAAAATTTTTCTGTAATTTAGTAGTCTCTGATTTTATTTTATTTTAAATCTTTTTGGAATTACCTTACCGATGTGGACTACACACAACCTCACATAATTTAGAGAAACTATCATTTAAAAACCTATTTGTTGGGGATGAAGAGAAAAGAAAAATATAATACAAGTTGAATCCCTCATCCATAAGGCTTGGGACAAAATGTGCTTTGGATTTTGGATTGTTGTTCTTATTGTTGTTTGTTTGTTTGTTTTAAATGCCTGTATTTCCATATATGTACAAAATTAATGTCTTGAAGATGGAACCCAAGTCTAAAGACAATTCATTTATGTTTCTTAATACATATACACATAACAAACAAACAAAACAAACAGCTTCATTTATATTCCGCTTCATACCCTTAAGGAGTGTCTAAGCAGTTTACAATTGTAAGCTATTTGCCCCCCAACAATCTGGGTACTCATTTTAGCGACCTCGGAAGGATGCAAGCCTGAGTCGAGCTTCAGCCCTTTGCTGGTCTTGAACTCGCCACCTTATGGTTTTGAGTGAGTGGCTGCACATAGCCTGAATGTAATTTTATACAATATTTTAAAATAATTTTGTGCATGAAACAAAGTTTGTGCTGAAACACCAAACCATCAAAAAGCAAAGGTGCCCCTATCATAGCCAGCCATAAAAATAGTTTGGGATGATTCATATTTTGGAATTCTGAATAAGGGAGACTCAACCTTACAAACTATTAAAGTATATCTTCAATAGAGCTTAGGAAAATATTTATATGTTGTTTATTTGTTTGTTTTTTATTTTCGGATAACACGGGCCTCTTTGTCTGGGGAATTCTGGGAGTTGTAGTCCCTGAATATAATTTTTCCAAGCTTGGATTCTCATCCCCTAAACAGGATTACTTTAAATTCAGGTTTCCAGACAGCTAGTCAAGTTCCTCTATGCAGGAAATGATAATCAATTATTCCTCCCTGCTCTGATTTTGAAATTTTCAGCTATCTGACAGTGCTAGAGGAAACAGTAGTAGTGGGAGAGATTAATAATGAAAACCTGTCTGCAAGAGAGAGAGGTGGGGCAATTAAAAGCAGCTAATCAAAGGCCAATGTATACGTTATTAATCATTAATCATCAACATCATTGTTGGGTAACTCATCCCTCCCTCCGTCAATCATTATATTTATACCCAGCCTTTTCCTCAGACTAGGACTCAAGATGGCTTACAAAAGACAGAAAATCACAATAAAAAGACATAAAAAGCAGAGATTAAAACAGTATCAACCTAACAGCAGCATTAAAACCATATAAACCACTAGTTTAAAACAGAAATTAAAATTACAGCATCATAAAAAGCTCATGTCTTTTTAACAATCAATTCCCCAAGGCTTGGTGGAAAAGAAAGATCTTCACCTGCCACTGAGAAGACAGTAATGAAATAGGTTGACCTAGGGCAAGCAATAAACTTTTAATTGCCTTGTTTAGGGAACTTTGCTAAACAGGATTTCCTTGCATGTAACACTACAGGAAGAACTTTGCAATTAAGAAGGGAACTGATGCACAGTATAGTGGTATATGAAAGTACGGTGTTGAGTCTCCATTTTAATTCTGTTTGCGGCTAAATGTGGAAAAGCAATGCTGCACCATGGGTAAAGGTCTCTGTAGTACAGAACCTTCCTTCCTACACATACAAGAGCACAGGAAGTGTGCTGCCTGCTGCACTCCCTTAATAGACTGAAGCACATGAGAACAAAGGCTATCAAGCATACCTTGTTGCCACAGAGCCCAGTTGAATTAATTACAGTTCAGCCATGGCTTGTGTGGGTGAAAGAATGCATAACTGGGAATACGATGAAGGATGCAACCCCAAGTCATTGATCTGAAAGTAATACTGCAATTCTACATACCAAGGCAGAAATGTAGGGAAGTTACATTTGGGACTATAGCTCGAGTTTAGTACAAATACATTGTTGTTGTTGCAGTGTGCCTCCAGGTCGTTTCCGACTTATGGCAACCCTAAAATGAACTTATCGCAGGGTTTTCTTGGCATAATTTGTTCAGAGGAGGTTTGCCTTTGGCTTAGAGAGTGTGACATGCCCATGGTTTTCCAAGGCCAAGCTGTGATTTGAACCCTAGTTTACAGAATCCTAGTCCAACAGCCAAACCACTACACTACACTGGCTCTCGTACAAATATATGTACATCACAAATGCATAGGTCATATTAAGGTTTTTTTAAAATAACAACAGCAGCAACTCATTGCATAAACTAAAATAGAAAAGTAGATAATCCTGAGATAAATAAGGATTTATGGCATTAATCACTCTTACTAGCATGTGTAGTAGTCATTTAGTGAGTATAGTTAGCTTATCCTGTAGAGAGCTTTAAAAGGTGTGGTCTGCAGCTCCCAGAATGCCCCAGCTTCAATGGTCAGCTATACTGCTTGGGCAATTCTGGGAGTTGCAGTCCAAACTGTTGTTAATTATCTTTGACTATGTCATCTTTTTGAAAGAGAGCCCGTGTAGCAAAATGGTTTCAGTGCTAGACTGCAGCTCTGGAGACCTGGATTTGATTCACAATTTGCCCATAAAAACCACTGAATGTAATTTTTTTTTTGTACTAATGTTACTCATTAATTGTAATTCCTGTATATTATTGGATATAATGGTAATAGTTCTGACATGTAGAATTTTGTCTGTTGTTGTGTGCTTTCAAATCGTTTCTGACTTATGGCAACCCTAAGCGGGTTTTCTTGGAAACATTTGTTCAGAGGTTTGCCATTGCCTTCTCCTGAGAGTGAGAGCATGTGATTTACCCGAGGTCATTCAGTGGTTTTCATGGCCAAATTGTGAATCATATCCAGGTCTCCAGAGCTTCAGTCTAGCACTGAAACCATTTTGCTACACTGGCTTTCTAAACAATTAGCAAAATTAAGATTATACCTTTAGATTACAGTATCCTATCCACGACCTAAATGCATTTACATATATGCATAGTTTCATGGGGCTGAAGTGAAATTTGGTTCACTTTTTATTTTATAAAAATATAAATTTAAATTTAAAAATATAAATTTTATTCACTTCAGCGGGATTAAAGATATTTTTGAAATTATTTTTAATTTTTAATGTTTTAAACACTGGGGCCTCTCCTTTATCCTTCCACGAAGCTTCACCCCACTCACACCATCTTTTCAGCATTTTAATGGGACATGGGTGAATGCTACTGTAGCCGGTTTCTGCCCAAAGGCAGAGGCTTGAATGTCACCTGCTGCAATCCTCACACCCCTCACCTCCTTGTGATTCCACTGTTTAGTGGATTTACTGGCTGGAAAATGGGATGCAAGTGGCAGTATGTGGTCTAAGAGGTCCTTCTATAGACCTATCTTGTTAGCTGAAGTTTTCTCTGTTTCAGAGTAACTGAAATTACATGGGATGTGCTCCACTATTTGAAGTGTTTGTTGTGTTTTGAGGAGATGCTGTAAACTAGTGCAGGCCATGCAGAAGTAGTACATAGAAAAAAGGAGCATATGAATATCATCACTTCAGCAGGATGAAAGACTCTGGTTGTACATTTACCTTGCCTCTCTTTCTTCCTGTTTCTCTTGTGGTTATTACTGTGTAATACCGTTTTCAAAATATAAAGTTTAGACACCACAATATCTCTTAAGCTGCCCCAGTTCCAAATAATAAAAAGCCTTACAATAGCGTGATCTTCTGTGCTGTTGTGGTAAGTGTGGGCTCTTTAAAGTGTTGTGAGAAGTACAGTGTATGCTTTTTCACTTCATTGTAGAATCCAATCTGAAGGCTTTTGATGGAAAAGTATTTTTAAAGCAGGTATTTCAACTGCCCAAATCCTCCCCACAACTCAAACAAAAAAACAAACAAAACTTGCTTTGCTTTTTCATCAGTGGCCAGTTCTTAATAGGAATCAGGAGCTCTTCTCTGCTGCCCAATGCTTCACTTATATAATCTGTTTTCTTTCATTAATTCACAGGACAATCCAATGGCTTGTGCACCAGTGTAAGGCTACATCTACACAGCAGAATTAATGCAATTTGCCACCACTTTATCTGCCATGGCTCAATGCTATTGACTTCTGGGATTTGTAGTTTTGTACATACATTAGCCTTCTCTGTCAGAGAGCTCTGACAAAAAAAAATTCTAGGATTCCATAGCATTGAGCCATGGCAGTTAAAGCCATGTCAAACTGTATTAATTCTGCACTGTGGTAGCTCTCTTGACCTAAATCTCAGCTTGGTGATACTCAAACCAGTGCATTAGGCCAGTCCTGCTGCCTCATCAAACTGATACTTCTTCAAAATTGGGTTTCTATTGGTTTTGCAAATATAGCCCAATAAACACTGTCATTTAAGTATTTAATAAACACATCATGTGTCCAGCTTCGCTTCCATATTTCCAATTGCTATTTTGTTGTTAACTGTCATCAAGGTAACTTGGAGGGTGACCTAGTGAATGAGAAATTTCCAAATCACCCAGTTATCAACAATCCTACTCAGGTCTTGTAATGTCATGGCTGTTGCTTTCTTAACTGAGGTCTAAAACACACGGCTGAAATAATCCAATTTGAGACCTCTTTAACTGCCCTGGCTCAATGCTGGGGAATCCTGGGAACTGTAGTTTATTGGGGCACTGGAGCACTCTGACAGAGAAAGCTAAATGTCTCACAAAATGACAGTTCCCAGAATTCCCTAGCATTGAGACAGTGTGTTTTGGACCTGAGTCTATCCACCTATAATGTGGTCTCCCTTCTACCTTACCAAGCATCATTCATTACCTTTTCTAGTGAGTCATGTCTTCTCATGATATGTCGGAAGTAGTACAATCACCATTTAGCTATCTTGACTTCTAAGGAGAATTCAGAATTTGCTCTAGGATCCACTTATTTATCTTTTTTGGCAATTCATGGGATTTGCAGTACCCTTTTCCAGCCAGTGGCATCCCTAGAGTTGGTGTCACCTGGTGTGGTATCTCATGGTGTCACCCCAATATTGATCTCCCATTTCACACCGTACAGTATCCTTAGCAATGCTTTTTTGCACTAATGTTACTTGTAAATCGTAATTCCCTTATATCATCAAGTGCAATGCTAATAGTTGTGACATAAAAAACTAGCCAAATTAAAATAGTACCTGCAAATTACAATATCATAAGGATAGCCTAAATGTATTTGTATATACACTTGTCCCTCCATATTCACTAGGGCCTCATCCCCATCACAAAAAGCCAACACGGGTTTCAGAGAAACAATTCTTGCCAGACAAATCTGATCTCTTTTTTTGATAAAATTACCAGTTTAGTAGATGAAGGGAATGCTGTGGATATAGTATATCTTGATTTCAGTAAGGCCTTTGACAAGGTTCCCCATGACATTCTTGCAAGCAAGCTTGTAAAATGTGGGCTAGACAAGGTAACTGTTACATGGATTTGTAATTGGTTGACTGGCCGAACTCAAAGGGTGCTCAACAATGGCTCCTTTTCAACCTGGAGAGAAGTGAGCAGTGGGGTCCCACAGGGTTCTGTACTTGGCCCAGTGCTATTCAATATCTTTATTAATGACTTGGATGACAGAATTGGGGGCATACTTATCAAATTTGCAGATGACACCAAATTAGGAGGAGTAGCCAATACTCCAGAAGATAGGATTGAAATTCAGAATGACCTGAATAGACTAGAAAGCTGGGCCAACTCTAACAAAATGAAATTCAATGCGGAGAAATGTAAGGTACTGCACTTAGGACGCAAAAATGAAATGCACAGATATAGGATGGGGAACATCTGGCTGAATGAAACTACGTGTGAAAGGGATCTAGGAGTCCAAGTAGACCATAAGTTGAACATGAGTCAACAGTGCGATGCGGCAGCTAAAAAGGCCAATGCTATTTTAGGCTGCATCAATAGAAGTGTAGCGTCTAGATCAAGGGAAGTAATAGTGCCGCTCTATTCTGCTTTGGTCAGGCCCCACCTGGAATAGTGTGTCCAGTTCTGGGCACCACAATTCAAAAAGGATGTGGAGAAACTGGAGCGGGTCCAAAGGAGGGCAACTAAGATGGTGAAGGGTCTGGAAACCAGGCCCTATGAGGAACGACTTAAAGAGCTGGGGATGTTTAGCCTGGAGAAGAGAAGGTTAAGAGGTGATATGATAGCCCTGTTCAAATATTTGAAGGGATGTCATATTGAAGAGGGAGCAAGCTTGTTTTCTGCTGCTGCAGAGACTAGAACGCGGAACAATGGATGCAAGCTGCAGGAAAAGAGATTCCACCTCAACATTAGGAGGAACTTCCTGACAGTAAGGGCTGTTCGACGGTGGAACATACTCCCTCGGAGTGTGGTGGAGTCTCCATCCTTGGAGGTCTTTAAGCAGAGGCTGGATGGCCATCTGTTGGGGATGCTATGATTGGGAGTTCCTGCATAGCAGGGGGTTGGACTGGATGGCCCTTGTGGTCTCTTCCAACTCTATGATTCTATGATTCTATGATCCTATGATCCCCTTTCCCATCACCTTTCCCTTCTCCTTTTGTGTTGTCTCTTTTAGACTGTAAGCCTGAGGGCAGGGAACCGTCTAAATATAAGATTGTATGTACAGCACTGCGTAAATTTACAGCGCTATATAAATTTTAAAAAAATAAAATAAAGATTAATAAGACCCCCATGAATATGGAAAAACCACAAATAACAAAAACACCATGTTTTACCTGAGAGGACACCTCTCTAGCAATCTCTAAATCCTCCAGTCAGACAGACACTGACCATAGAACTGCACTGGAGGAGCTACAAATGCCTTATAGAGTATTTTCTCAAGGAATCACTAGGTCTTTCAGTGCAACTTTTAGTTAAATTTGACCATAGAGTTGCACTGGATGGCCTAGAGATTCCTAGAGGGAACATACTAATCAAATCCGTGAATAATCAAATCTGCAAATATCAAAGCCGCATATATGGAGGGATGAGTGTACATAGTGAAGATTTGGTTAAAATGGGGGAGGGGGATTAAAAAGAAAAATGAAAAAGATTTTTTAAAAAAATTACATTTAAAAAAAAACCTTAACATTTTGAAATTTCAAATTTTAAATTTTCTAAATTTGGTGAGGCTGTCCTTTCTCCTGCCACTGAGCTTCACCCCATTCCCACCACCTCTTAAAGCATTTTAAAGGGAAGCAGGTGAATGCCACAGCCCATTCCTGACAAAAGGCAAGTGTTTGAGGAGCAGTGGTGTCCCCCCCACTTTTAGGATGTCACCTGATGCCATCCGCACCCCTTGCACCACCCTAGTGATGCACTGCTTCCACACCACATTTCAAATGACTTGATTTTTTTTCAAGTCAGCTTTCTTCACTATCCATACATAGAACCATACACAGAAATTGGAAATATAGTGGCATGGACAATCCTGACATTGGCATTCAGTGATTTGCACTTTAAGATTTTGTCTTGTTCCTTTCTATCTGCCTTAGTACTCTTCTGATTCCTTGACTGCAGCCCCCATTCTGCTTAATGGCTGAGCTAAGATATGGAAAAACTATTTCAGTGTCTTCTTCATCTACTTTAAAGTTATGTAAGTCATCTGTGGCCTTTATTATTAACAGGTAAAACTGTTATAAAACAGACAACCTGTTAGCTACTCTCACTGGCCCACATCAGCGTCGGTTCTGCCAAGCAGAAGTAAGAGAGGGGACCAAGTAAGCTGAAAAGGCAGAGTTCTTTATTGTAAGCCACCAGACCCAGAAGGAATTCTTATTCCAAAGTTTCTGGGATCCAGAACATAGGAAAATAGCTACCTTATATAGGTAACAGACAAAGGATTAATTATTTCTAACCTGCCCCTCTGAGCGAGCAATCGTGGTCGGGTACAACAATTAAAAACATATACAGTTAAAAAATTACAATCTATACAATCCATACCAACCTCCCACCTCATAGCTACAACCATTTGCTATGGGTAGATTCCTTATACTCCAACATTTCATGGATGCATATCCTCCAACTGTTCTGATTTGGCAGGGACAGTCTTGAGTAATTCTCTATCAAGCAGTTAACTTAGCAAAAAGGAGAAGAGAGGAGGGGACAAAGTGTTGCCCTTGGCCAGTAAACGTAGACAAAAATATATGGAAACTCTCCTAGATTGTTTGCTCTTCCTTGCTATTCACTTTTGCCACCTTGACTGCACTTTGATGTTGCTTGGCCACACCTGTCCTGGTGAAATAGCAGAGGATTTGCAGTGTGGATTAAGTATTCTGAAGAGATCAGATCCCATCTGCTGTAAACTATATTTCAGAGTAATGGAGTGGCAAAACCTTCCCTAAGGATTTATTGCCTAAAGAAACCTTATGAAATTAATGGGGTCATCATAAGTTAACAGGTGACTTGGAGGCATACACACACAGAGAGAGACATGCAGATGAAAACTAGAACACATAGCCAAGCAATGCCTGTGTGTCCAAGATAGCGACATTTATTAACAAAGAAGATACACAATTTAGGAGAGTGCAGCAGTTTGCTTTTGCCTAAGCATACTGGAAAGGGCAAGATTTTACCCCTCTCTCCTCTTTCTTCTGTAGAGCTTAGTGCCAACTAGGTTCCCACTTTGAGCCCAATTTGCAACAACTGAAGTAAGCCAAGGAGAAATAGAGGAAAGTGGGAGGAGGACTGCAAAACTGGGACATTTTTAAAGCAGCTGGAAAAATGTGAAAGATTAATCAAGACTGTCCCTGCCAAATTAGGATAGTTGAAGGATATGAGATTGCTTTAACATTTTTGGTGCCCATCACAGATTATAACAGAAAGTTAGGACAAAGAGATTTCATTAAAAGAGGCAAATTTCTTAGGAAGGTTTCAAAGGTTCATAGCAGGGGTAGGGAGCTTATATGCTTCCTGATTTTGTTAGCCAATATGTCCAATGATCAGAGAAAGAATTGTATGAAAGATTATATTGTGTTGGGGGCAGTGTAATTTTAAGAGTATTTGTTCTGATCACTTTGTAAAACTTTAAATTATGGCAATATTATCCATGCTCACCTTTCTGAATAAGAAAAGATTTTATTAAGTATGCACACCAAATCCATAGGCCCTTTTAATTTTGTGTAGCCTCTCAATAAGAAAACAAAAGAGGTTAGGAATGTAGATAATCCTGAGATAAGAACATTTCATCATTCATAAACCTTCACAAAGCATTCATCAATCTGACAACTCTAACATTAAATGAGGACTAGGCAGTACCTCCTCTGGAAATCACTCCCACAGTGAAGTCTCCTCCAGAATGCACAATCAGAAAGTGAATATCTGTGGAAGGATAATCTTTGGCCTCCATGTAAGTTTCAGTACCAGCAGGTGCAGTTATAGGTGAACATCGATAGGCTTCCCTTCTATAGATGTTCAAACTATATATCTAAATGCCCAAGATGAGTGGGTAACAAGGCTATCTGTCATGGCCCTGTGTTTCACTCCCATGATAGAATACTTGGATTGATTAACACCTGAACAGGATAGTCACATAATAATAATGGTAAGGACAAATCTGCTCCTCTAAGAGGCATTGTCTATGGTAGCAGCACCAAGGCAGTCGCAAAGGAAGAGAGATATGTGAACTTCAGCCACAGACTGTAATCTGGAGACCATTCTAAGACCTGGTTCTCTTTCTTAAATCACAGTATGCTTCAGTCTATGCAAACAATTGCCAAAGTCTTGAAGACTGTATTATCAGGTTTTGAGTTAAAAGTACTAATAGGGGGGGAGCCATCCAAGTCATTATGATGTGCATGTGTTATATGCTAAACTCTCAATGCTTGAAGGTTGTTTTGATAAACTGGATTACTCTAAAATTTCCTCATTTTTTTTCTGCAAGCAGTTTCCAAGGGAGATGTGTCTATTCATAGATAGTAGTTAAAATAGTCTGTACACACATTCTTTTGCTACAAGCTCATAATGTTTACACTGTCAGCCTAGATTCTTGGACTTTGGATTTCTCTTGAGGCACCTCACATAATTTAATATTTCATTACAATTATCTCTGTACTTGGTTTAAAATCATTGGTGGTCATTTAGTATTAAGAAACAAAAGCAAAAAAAGTAAACAAAGCCAACATTCAAAGCAAGCAAATCAACAACCTTATCATATATACTAATGGGGAATTCATTTCCAGTGGTATATAACTAGAAATTGTATCATCTGTTCACAAGAAGGAGATATCATCAAGCCTAGAGAAATCTCCTCTGGGGAAATATATATAAAAATTTTAATAGGTTAGGGAGAAAGGAAAGGCAAAAACAGTCAAACGAGAATTGAATGTGTTCATAGCTACAGACTTCTGAATGTTTGTTGAAGTGGGAAAAACAGAATAGTGATGTGGGGAGAGTTTTCCTGGAAAAGGTTACAGTTGGCTGGTTGGAATCCTGGACAAGAACATTCCCCACTCCCCACTGTAACATTTTGTTGCATGTCTTACTTCAAATATAATTACAAAAACAACACTAGAACCTACACAATCTAAATGAAGTAATGAATGATAAAAGTTACTGACAAATTTGCAGGGCAAACTCATACCCTACCTCTGTAGCCTCTGAACAAACGGGTCCAAACAAGGCAGAAATGTGTTCCTTTTGAAACTGCATGATGAAAGCATCAAGAGACTTCTTAGCTTCACAGCCACAGTCAGCGTATACGAACTCCAGGCTATAGTTCTGTAGGTATGATGGGTCTGCATTGACTTTGTCCATTGCAATCTGAAAAGCTGAAATTAACCGTTGGGCACTCAGAGGGTGGGAAATATTCCAAGGTGCCTGAAAGGCCACTATGACCTTGGACCTTTCATGACAACTAACTGTATTAGTTGAATATATCACTACAATAGCAAACAAGATCACTGAACCACAGTAAATAAAGAAGAGAGTCAGGTATTGCTTCATCATTGGAAGAAATACCAAATTTTCTTTTGAGCAGCAAGTCTTCTGTTGTACTTTTCACTGTGTTATATATACTCATGATTTAAATGAGCATGTCAACACCTTTGCTCATGGCATGCCATACGTCAAACAGTACTAATTAACAGAATCCTTGATCACCATGGTAGCTTGCATTGCAGTAGCATCCTCATCTTTGAATGGCTGTTACAACAACAAAAAAGTCAGCTTGAAAACTTTGCAGAAATTAAGTCTGTTGTTGCTGCTTTTCTGAATTAGGTGTGTGAGAGTATATGTAGAGAATAAAAACATACTTTTAATTCCCTCCATCCCCCACCATAAAAGACAATTTGCAGTTTCATTTACAAAATTCCAGGATATAGCAAGCTGTCAGGTACCATTTGTACCATGTTCTTGTTATTGTGATGAGTACAATCTGGAAGAAGCAATAATTAGTGTGCAAATAATATTTTCCCTTGTGACTTAGAGAAGAATTGAGGGCTATAAACCTTATCAGGTTCTCCTGCAGTGAATTATTTGTGGGTGGGGAAATTTTACCCTAAATCTCTAAAACATACCGGATATTGAATGTTTTCTAGGACTATCACAATATTTGCCTGTTAAATAAGTGATATAATTCTGTTATACATTTATTGTACATTCATGTTTGAAATTGACTCCATGGTTTACTCTGTAGTATGATCAGTTTTCATAATATTTCAAACACAAATATTTTCAACAGTCAAGTGACAAAAAAGGGTTTTCTATTTCAGGGAATATAATACAATTCATGAAATTTAATGGAAATCTAAAAGTAAATTAAGATGAATTCTGTGAAGTTTTGTATAGTATGTGGGTCTCCACAAGTTATTGAACTGCAGCACCCAGTATTCCTTACAGTTGGCTATGCTGGCCTGGGCTGCTGGGAACAGTAGTTCAACAACATTTTGGAGGATCACATGATTTCCCACCTCTGAATTATACATATGAATTTTTACTATGGGAATGAAAGTTTCTCATAGAAAAGAGATAAGTAAAATAGAATGTTGTTTATGAATGAATATACCAGAGATTACTTTCAATTTTCCAGACTGCAAAGTCAACTGAATATTTATGTATGGGTATTATGCTGCGTAAAGTTCTATAGGGATAGAAAAAGACTTGCTATGCCAATGGAACACAAATGCATGATATGCCACCACTGTGATTGGTACACCAACAGGACATTGCATATACACACCATTTTTTTTTTAAAAAAGAGATTTTGTGGTCCAAAAATGGCCAACCTCCCCACCTTCTTGGAGATGTGGGGCAATGGCAACCAGAAGTTAACATAGTAAGGCACAGATTTGGGATTTACCTGTATATATTCAACTGTAAGTTGACCACATGTATAAGTCGAGGCCAGGTTTTGGAGCCAAAATTATGGATTTTGCCATGACCCATGGATAAGTCAAGGGTGATACCTGAGGGCATCTTCAGTGTGTGTATGTGTGAATACAGCAAGAGGGACTCTATTTGAGGTTTTTTGCTTCAGCATTTGTTTCAACTTTATTTTCAGCCAGACAGTGATGGCCAGCACAGGCAGGAGAGGGACTCTTGTTTGTTTGTCTAACAGCAATTAATCACTTGGGACTCTTTCTGCTTGGCTCAAGAGAAAAAGAAACTGTCTTCCCCACTGCATAGGGAAATCTGAAAGGCCTGCTATCATATTACCATACTGACCTGTAAATAATTTGACCTGGGATTTCGGGGTCAATTTTTGGGCATATATTTTTAGATTTATAGATGAGCATATATGGTAAATCACAAATATTTAACAGCTACACTACTTCACTCAACAGGGAATGCCAGGCAAGTGTGTAAAGTAACACAAGTGAACAAGGGAGGGAAAATATGTGCTGAAAGTTATGACTCTGTCCTGTGTCACTCTCAACTTCCCCTCTTTTTTTGCCAAAAGTGAATATTGTTAGTTCCCCACTAACTTGGATTGTAGGCTGCCTAGCTATAAGACAACAGTGGGGAGCCATATCTCTTGCCCAGGGGAAGCAGCAGTCCACTTGTGCAGTTATGTTCTCTGTTGGCAAAAGACACTCCAAACTAACCATTGGCACTGATGCAAACTTTCACACACTTGATCCTTGGAAGATGGCAGCCATATCTCCTGTTTACCTCTTTCCACATGTCCCACAAGCCACTCTCCCACATATGTAGGATCTATCTCACATACCATTTCATGCAGTCCAGGAAGGAGGTCAACCTTATGATCACTCTACCTGTAAGCAGGATACTCCCAATTGTTCATAGACTTGGTGACCTATTAGTTTCAGGCAGGTTAATGAACTCTTGCAAGCTCCCTGTTATGAAACAGTTGAAGCTCAAACCCACACCTAGCTTCACTTGGCCATGGAGTGGGACTCTGATGGAAATCTGAGAGACTGAGGTCAGTAACAATGCCACTGTTTGCTCTCACATGTTCGTTAGATTGCCAGGAGCAAGCCTCTTAGGCTATGTACGTGGTAAAGAAGCTAAACAATCTCACCCAAGTGTATGGAGCAGTCAAGTGGGAGGGGAAAGGGAGGTGAATGGACTGGGGATAATGAAGCTTGTTTGGAAAGTGGGGCTGGCCTGTTGAGCAAAAATACACCAGGAATAATTTCTATCATGTGGATCCAGAGGGGTGTCTGGGTCAAATGAATTCATTGGCCCATGCCTTGTTCCTGCTGAATACAAGGCCCATGCCACCTTTGCAATAATTTCTTCAGGTGTGCCTAGGTGCAGCCTCTCTCACCATTGACTTTGTATGATTATAACCTGGATTCATATTTGGTTCACAGCATGTAAAACATGGCCTTACACCCAGTTGGATGTCCTTAGCCTCTAGGTGCTGCACACCTATCATCACTAGTGTTTACAGTAGTGGTGGTGGTGGTGATACATAAATGTTCCATGATATGCTGGATTCCCTTCATCTGAACAGTTAGAGGGTAGTTCTACAGTGTTTGGTCAAACCTGTCTCTTGCTTTCTAGGGTTGACAAGTGTCCCTCAAGGTTTTTTTTTATGCCTTTAAACCCTTCAGACTCTTCATAGTGCCCCCCCCCCCCTTTTCTGTCCTCTCCCAAAAGAATAAATTGTCTCTTCTGGAAGGGTCCAGGAGCAGTGTTTTACCTTTTCAAAAGTTTGCTGGAAGTGTTTAACATATTAAAGGAACTGTACTTCTAATTTTAAAGTGGAAAGGGGCAGTTTAGGATGTGGGTGGCATTTTGTGTAAAACCCTGGAGGCTTTAAAGGGGGGGATGTTCCCTGGACCTGCAGCTGCCCAGCCTTGCTCTGTGAAGTCACTCAATGCTTTTCTCTGGCATTCTATTTGGTATATCCTGATTGCTTATCTTAGGACCCTTGTCCCAAGGAGGCCTGAGTGTGTTCTCTGCAGACCCACTGCCCAGGAACTACAAAGGTGTTGTTGGTCCTTACTTCCTTTGTGTGATATACTCTAAAGGAGTGACGTGGGGATAGCCTAAGGGGGTTATTTCAGCCCCCAGCCAGAAAGAGGGGAAAGAAAGCAGCAGGATGATTCCTATCAGTGCTCAGGGAATGAAGGGTGCTGTGGCATCTTGCATGTTGTGTTTGTGGTGATGCAGTGTAAGGTCATGCAGAAATATGTCCCAGTGACATGACTTCATTTGTTTCTTCCATGCGTGGACAGGCATAACAGTATCAGTGGCACACTCCCAGATCGGTGGACTTTAACCATGTCTGCTAATGGATGTGTGAGTGCTATTTTTTTGCTGCTGGAGAATCTTCCAATTTGTGAGTTCTCTGTTCCCTCTAGGGGCGAAGGTATATAATACCTTTACTCCTGGTGTAGAGTTTTCTCCTTTCTCCCACACCCAACATAGACTCCAGGACGGTTCTGTAAGAATATTACACATAACTTTATTTAGACATATATGGGATCAGTTTCATTTAATTGTCCATTGAAAAGCTTGAGAATCAATGAACTGCCCCCAGAAAAAAAAAATCCTTCATTTTTAATTGCCTTTGATTTTTTTAAAAAATATGATAACTTGGAAATATTCCCATTATTATTTAAACTTTCTGTGTCTGAATATTATATGTCAGATCTGCTTGCCTTGGAACTCTAGTAGTTTTTTTTAATAAATAATAAATCTCTGAATAGACCCAAAATCCAAGTCTGCTAAGCCAAGTGTTTTGATATAACTTTGGGGTTCTTTCTGTATCTTCCATATTTAAAGCTGGTTCTCCCTTTTGCTAGTGCACCCTTATTTGTGCTTCTTAATACTGTGACATCCAGGACTAGCTCTAGGTCAAAGTTAGGCTGCGGCAGATGTGGTGTAGTGGTTTGAGCATTTGACTATGACTCTGGAGACCAAAGTTCAATTCCCAGTTTGGCCATAGAAACCCATTGGGTGACCTTGGGCAACTTACACACTCCTAGCCCCAAAAACCCTGTGACAGGTTTGTCATTGTTATTGTTAACTACCCTTGAGTCAACCTCAACTCATGGCAACCCTGTGGATGAGACATCTCCATGGCACCCTGTCATCAGCTGCTGTAAGGTCCTGCAGACTCAGATCCATGGTCTCACTGATTGAACCTATTTTGCATTCCTCTCTTTCTATTGCTTTCTAGTTTTTCTAGCATCATTGTCTTTTCCAATGATTCATGCCTCCTCATGATGTATGTCTGCCTCCCCTAACACACACACTTGGCAGCATGGCTCAGCTGTGCAAAGCTATTTCATTAATTTCAACTAGAGTAGACCCATCCAATCAATTTTATTAATGATGATTCAACACATAGGTAATCATCTGATTAAATGGGTCTGCTCTAGTCCAGATTTGATAACAGAATTTAGGCTAGATAAGGGGTGAAATACTAACTTGATGCCAATTTTGTTATCACTTTTTTCATATTAAGCAAAATGTATTTTATTTATGTTAGTATGAAGCAAACTGTAATTGCTAGTTACAAATGGAATAGATCCACTGAATGATTTTTCTGAATGGAAAGTCAACACTTGAATAAATCCCATTTAGTGAATGGACCTACTCTCTTGGGACTAGCAATGTCCTGAGTAGTGTTAGTCAATGGCTCTTGTATGCATCTCTTCCACAGAAGATTTTAAGAGCATGTTTGCCTTTTCAGTTTTTCCTCCTTTCATGTGGACTCTGGCTTGAAATCAAATTGGTAATAATTGCACAGGATTTCTTGCAACTTATCCTTTGCATAGGACAGAAGTGTATCTTAGGCTGACCTTCACATACTAAAGATGTGGGTATGGGAAAAGGGAAGTAACAATGTCACCACAGCAGGGAGTAAATTGTATTGGTTTTTGTTCAGCATTCTTCCATATAATTCTTCCATATAATTGCCCTTCTTGCCTCCGCAGTCCCCAAGGGCTATAAAATGGATAGGACGAGGGAGTGAGGGTCACAAGAATTGCCTTACAAAATTGTCTGGACTGGTATGCAGAATCAGCATTGCCATTCTGTTGGGAAAGCCTCAGATAGACAAATTTTTATACTGCTTTCCTCTGGCTCTTCCAGATGTTGGACTACAGCTGTGGTGGCTAATGGCTCCCATGTCAGTGGTGTATTGCATCCAATCCAGGTTTTGGATAGCTTTAAAGGAGCTAGCCAAGGTGCTGAAGCTGTTTTGTAGGTAGGGTTCAGCATCTTGGAGAGTCTTTTAAAGCTGTCCAAAACCTGGAGCAGATTCACCATCCCATTGACATGGGAAACATTACCTGCTACTGGACTATAGTTCCTACCATCTGTCAGCCAGGATAAGCATAATGGGAGCTCTAGTCCATATCTGGAAGGCACCATGCTGAGGGATCTCTTTGTGCAGCTATAAGTCAGAAGGTAAATCAGAAAGTATCTAAATTTGAGCTTAAGGAGTCTATTACCATTACAGGTTGTGTAGCCCTTATCGAAAATGCTTGGGACCAGAAATATTTTGAATTTCATATTTTTTATTGTTTTTATTGGATTTTGGAATATTTGCATGTATATAATGATATCTTGGAGATGAGACCCAAGTTTAAACAGGAAATCATGTTTCATATACATCTTACATTTCATATGCATCTTATTCACATAGCCTGAATGTAATTTTATACACAACATTATTAATACTTTTGTGCATGAAACAAAGTTTTCGTACACTGAACTGTCAGAAAGTGGAATAAAAGAGGGTGGAGAGTGGGCCTGTTGGGAGTAAAGCTATGGATGACTCACCTAAGCCTTACAACCAACCAGATGTGTTAGTGTCACTGTCTTAGCTACCCATGTGGATAATTTTGAATTTTAGAGTATTTTGGAATTCATAATTTTGGATGAGGGATGCTCAGCCTGTACAAACCAAAAGGAGAAAGAGCTGCATAATGGCTACATGTGAAAAGCTATGAAGTCTCCAGTTCAGCAATTCCATCAGCTATAAATTCCTTAGGTAAATTGCATCTTTATAACTATGGCACCAATGATTCAGTCTGCAATTTGGGGATATTACTGGCCTATCTTTGAGGCAACATATTTTCTTATTGCTGTGTAGTACTTTGCATATGGTATACACCTGTCCACATATTAGTTTACATATAGTATACACCTGTAGTAGAAGTGTATCAGTTGAATGAGCTGATTCCAGTGCAGCATGCCAGAAAAATAAAGGTCTCCAAAAGCCAAATGACTCTTGGGCAATGTTATATCTGTGAAACAAAAGAGGGTGGAGACTGGGCCTGTTTGGGAATAAAGCTATGGATGACTCACCTAAGCCTTACAACAAACCGAGCTATGTTAATGCAACTGTGTACACTCAGTATCTGTTTGCAGTCTTTTATCATGGGATTAAACTGATAAACTGTGTGCCTGGATAGACTTGTTTCACCTGTTTATATTCTATTAAATACCAGAAGGTGTCTAGGTAGATGTAATATTAGGCTGCTATTAACTATGTTCACCAGTGTTTCAAATAATTAGTTGTGCCTTCTTGCAAGGCAGGGTAAATAAACTTTAAAATGTCAAAAGTGCAAAACCCCTCCCTCTTAAAAAAAAAAAAAGCAACCCATGTCAGAACCATTTTCGGACTGAAGTTATGATCTTACTCTGCTAAGTTGTAAAGTGGCTCTCCCTGTTCCTAGAGATAAGCAGAAGGTAAGAAATGCAATATCTATCCTCTATACAGATAACAGTCTATGTGTAAAACAAAATGCATAGTATTTGCATTAATATGATATATAAAATAGCATCTTACTGTATTTTCAAAGTCAGCCTTGGTTACCCAAGAAACAGATGGTTTCTTAATTACTATGCACATAACTGTGTGCAAATTACACTATGTTCTATATTTTAAAAGTGGCAATTGTATATGCATATACTGTATCTAGGAGTGAAGTCTGTTGCTCATAAAAGGACTTACTTCTGAGTAGAGGTGTTAGATTGTAGTATAAGGCATTCACATCTTATGGAGACTGACTCATGGATTCCTCATTGTCTATCCCACACATAAATGCAATGTCTTTCTGACAATCCTGCTCACCTGGGATATTTATGTTATATGAATATTGCAAAAGATTACAAACCTTTACTACATCTTTCTGGGTAATCCTTTCCTGCATATTTTTCCTACTTTCTAATTAAAAACTACAAAATTCACCCAGGTAATGAAGGGAGAGCAGGTTCCTAAAGTTCTGTTAAGGTGGTGGGCCAGCTTTAAGGCATGCTGCCTTTTCCAAAGCTTGTGCTTATTCGGCATACTCCCAAATTTATAAAACTATTGTGTAAGTACTGCCCGATTACCTTTTGCTAAACTGATGTTTCACACCATCTCAAATTACTCTGACTGTTTGATCAGGATCAGTTCTACCTTTGAACCTATCACAGGCAGGTTCAAAGACTGCCTAGGTAAACTGCTGTCCTTTTATTAAAGAAGCTTCAGAGCAGAGAGTAACCAGCTACAGCTCAGCCACAGAAACTGCTTATGAAATTAGCAGATCTGAAACATCGGTGCGAGGCTAGGTGGGATAAACATATTTACACTTGTGTGTTTGTGTAACAGGACACAAGGTAAGCCTTGCAGTCAAAAGCTAGCAATGCGAAAATGACCATTCTTGCTATTTAAAAATTGTGGGTAAGAAAATGGCTAATTAACAGGTGGCAGCTGTTACATTTATAAGCATATGTAGATTTGGAAAATCTTCTTAGTATTCAACTGGAGGAACACAACCAGTTGATGAACACATGGATCTTTCATTTTAAATGAAAAAGTATTATTCTAGATAGCACTTTTATATATTTACGAGGATATATAAACTTGTTAATGTTTATAAGTGCTATAAGATGGTGTGTGGGTATGTCTTGATTTGTTGTAAGAAACTAGAATGGCAGGCCCCTGTAGAATTATTCATTCAATGAACTATGATTTCTATACATTTTTAAGAGCAAAATGAAATTTTTCATGGTTCAAAAAACCTCAATGTATCCCCCTTACCATAGAATCTAGAAAGATTTACTCTGTACTGCCATGTTCCAGCTTTGCCTTATTTATTAAAAAATATAGACATCTTACTCTTATCACAAGACCTTAGGGTGGTGTACAATGTAAAACAATTTAGAACAGCTTAAAAATGTAAAGCAGTGAGAAATCTAAAAATTCTTCTAAAACCTTATCTCAGTTCTGCTACCATATGACATGTTAACTACAGCTGGCACTTGGATATAGGTGAATGTGAGGCTGGTTGGGTGGGTGACCTAGTATCACTTGATGAATTGCTTTGTCCTGAAGAATCTTTTGTTCTTACATGAAGAAGCAATCTAAGTGCAGCTTCTCTCTGACAGTAAATTATGATGCAATTAATTAAAAAGTCCCCCTCCCAGTGGATTTCACAAGCATATGTGTCAAACATCCTATGTTGTAGTGGCAATACAACATAGAAAAAAGAGCCAGCGTGATGTAGTGGTCTGATCTTTGGACTACGACTCAGGAGAACAGGGTTCAAATCCCCACTCAGCCATGGAAATCTACTGAATGACCCCACAGCCATACACAAGTCATACACTCTCAGCTCCAGAAAACCCTCTGATAGGTTTGCCTTAGAGTTGCCATACATCAGAAATTACTTAAAGGAACATAATAGCAAGAGATAGGAAAAAAAGGTTAAACAAAGACATGATTAGAATGAAGAAAAGTTGCTTTGGACCTACACCCAGAAATATGTTTCTGTGCTATTGAGTCTCTTCTGTCTTGCTAGCTAATTTGTTCTCATTATAAGACATGTACTCCATGTGCTTTTTCCTGAAATGCTGTGTTCAGCCTACCACAGGTTTCTTTATTACCTATGTATAATTCTTTATAATAAAGAAACTGTGCCTTTAAAAGAATATTTAACAGATGTATTACAGAATCAAATTAACAGGTGAAACTTTCCCCATCATTGCCTCCATGCTAGGGAAAGATTAATCTCCAAGCTGTAAGATGTTATCTGTTCTTAAGGTCAAATTTAGCCCATTTTTTACATGCGCTAAGTATGCTATTAAACAACACCCATTTTTTTCATATGGTTATTGTTCAAGACCAATATAACACTAGACTTACCAACTTTTGCAACATGCTCCTATACCTTTAACAGCCTGATTGACAAAAGTTTAGCAGGCATTTCTAGGCATGGAGAGAAACAGATGGCAAATTGTTCCTGTACTATATTTCTCTAAGGTCCAAAACACACTGCAGAAATAATCTCGTTTGAGACTGCTTTAACTGCCCTGGCTCAGTGCTAGGGAAACCTGGGATTTGTCATTTAGTGTGGCACCAGAGCTCTCTGATAGAGAAGGATAAATGTTTCACAAAACTACACTTTCAGAATTCCATACCGTTGAGCCAAGGCAGTTACAGTGGTGCCAAACTGGATTATTTCTACAATGTGTTTTGGACCTATGTAAAGTCACAGGAACAGAGTTAGGAAAAGATTTGGCAACTGGCAAAGAGACACAAAATGGCATAGAAGGGTTTAGGCATGAAACCCATACCCTCTAGCTGTCCCTGTCTGGTAGAGACAGTCCCAGTTAATACTGTCATCCTACTTTTTCAGCTGCATTGAAAATGTTCAGTTTCTTTCTCATCCTCCTACTTGTTTTCTCTTTCTTTCTTAATTTGCTACAAACTCGGTTCAAACTGCAAAAGTAGTTTGCACTCCATTAACGCTGCAGGGGAATAGGAAAAAAGGCAGAATCTTGCCCTTTTCTGTAGATGCCTGCAAAAGCAAAGTGTTGCAGTCTCTCCAGATTGTGTGTCCTTCTTCATTAATAATTTATGCCACTCTGATGTTGTTTTGTCAAGAATGTCATGCTTTTAATATGTGCGGTGTAAAAGAGTATGGAACTTCTGCCAGCACCCTGCCTGAAGGATCTTGCTCATCTCCTGAAAACTCTGATGAACTTACTTTTCACCTGCAAAATATTGGAGGCTTTGGAATCCTATTAGCAGTTCTAACTGGAGCAGGCCCATTGAATCAATTGTAGAGTGGTGAACCAGGACTTACAAAAATTGCATTGATTCAATGGGTCTGCTCTAGCTGGATCTATCAACAGCATTCAATTCTTCATTTATATGTAACAAACTATGGTTTTGTATTACATGTTCAAATCTCTAAATTATGTATTCCCCCTTCCTTCCAGTGGAACGGCAAGGACAAGATGGGAAACATTTGCATTTGTTTCCGTTTGCATTTTATGCCGTTTTCATTATGTCTGAACACCAAAACTGTGGTTCTGAGATGACTTGCTACAGTTAAGACTGACTAACTACAATTTGTTTGGGTTTGGACATCGCTCCAAACTGAAGGTACTAAAGCAAAAAATAACATTTTCAGTTGCCCATTTGGTAACCACATCAGAGGAAGGAAAGTGGAATTAACAACTAGTCATAAAGTACTGGGAGTAAAAATGGCGAGACTTACTTTTGAGTAAATCTGGGTAGGTTCACTACCTCTTTGGTTCTAAGTACTTTCATACTGAAGCCCTTTTCACCATAGAGAAATTAATAATGGTTTAGGTACAGGCAACACTCATTCCTTCAAAGTACTCCTTTAGCTCTAAACAGCAGTGATTTTTTTTTTATTTTCTAAACACACGATCGGGATGAAGCACAAAGAAAATGTCCTGCTAGCAATACACTCTGTCACTTTTAGATGAACTATGGTTAGCCACTTCCCTTCCTGTTATGTTACACGTATTTTCAAGCAGCTTGACCTCACTCACTTTTACGCAGAAGTAAGCCGGATTGCGTTTAAGAGGCTTTTCTCTAAGGGAGCCTATAAGAGCATCCCTGAGAACAATCAGTCACTTCCTGTTAAGGTTTGCCTCTGTTGAGACTGCTTCCCAGCACTTCCTGGATGTGTCTGTTATTTAAGGCTGTGTGCCTGCAGAGTTTGTTGCAGGCTTATAGTTTCTGTTTGGTAAGTGGAGGTTTTTCCATTGATAAGTGTTAGAAAGTTGTGGGGTATTTGTAACAAGGCTTTCCCTGTGTGTTTTGTGTGGCAGCTGACTGTTAAAAGTAATCTGCTAGTAAAAGCATTTACTAGATTTTGCAACTGTAACAACTTTCACTGGGGGGAAAAAAAACTCAGGGCACTGTTCCCACTCTCTTTGTAATGTTGTTACTATACTCTTACACTTTCTTCCCACAGGAGGAGGATAATATATTAATATTGCTGTTACTACTGCAGTTTTATTATAGATGTCTGGCGGAGAGTGAGTAAGCTGCTTTCCCTTGTGAGCATTGCAGTTCAGTAGGGACTTGAACCTTGCTTTTTAGAACCAATTCCAGTACTAAAGCTGTATATTTTCCTGTGTTTAGATAAGGCTGAAGCTTAAAACCTACCATATGTTTATTAAGGTTGTGCAAGACTTGTCTTTTTTTCCTTTTTATTAGGTTCTGAGATAGTTCTAAAGGCCAAGGCTCTGATTATTACTTTGTGATATGCATGCATGATCAGTGTGTTTGAACAGATTATATAAACTGGATTTTCCTTAATTGTGAATGATAGGAGGACTTGCTGGAAGTGTATCTATTTACACCCCTACTTCTGTACAAAATGAAGCTAGATGATGATAATTAGTGGATAATTTCTGGAAGATAGTTGGGAGTTCTTTGTCCTTCAGTTCGGTTAGAACTATTTTTTTCAAGCTTTGAGTTAGGAATGTGATGCTGTCCTATATCAAATGAGAAGGCTTTCCCATCTCCATCTAGAATGCTATTGGTTCTGTAAGATTTCAGATGAAAATCTTCTCTAGGTCTGCTTGGAAATTCTAGGGTTTCCATCTGGGACTTTCCACAGAGAGCTTGGAAAAGCTATCTTGGTGGCCTACAGCTCTCAGAAGTCTGTGCTAGTTGTGTGTTGTTTTTAAGCAACATTTCAGGATCTGCATGTGAAGTACATACTCAAGGCCTGCTCTGAAGTGTTAAGTCTGAACCTGGGATTTTCCACAGTTTAAAAGAGTTATCTTGTTGGCCTACAGTTTCCAGCCTCCCTTCAACCACCAGCTAGCACAGTCCTTGTGCTATTTGGATGATTCTGAGAATTGTGGTCCAAAAAATAGCTTTCTCCAGTTTTGCTTCTACATACAAAACACACACTCTTGTCAGTGAAACAGTTTGCTCAGAATTTGAGCTCTTCAGCAATCTTAATACATCTCAGTTTAATTGGTTTACCAACTGTAAAAACATCTGGAACATAGTCTAGCCATGATGATCTCATGGTTTTTGTTTTTTGGTTTCTTTTTTTTTTTTAAATGATGATCTCTTGTAACATTCAAGCTGCAGTTACTGCAATGCATTAGACATGAACCTTACTCTGAAAGCTAGCCAGAAGCTTAAGACATGTGACTGCCATAAATTTTCATTGTACAGCCATATTTATGTGTATTTTGGCAATTAAAATTATTTCACTAGCTGCCTATTCACCTCTGGGCACAATTCTTGTGCTACTACTTATCTGTAAAGCCCTAAATGGCTTGGGCTTCAAATACAATAAAGAATGCCTCTTTTTGTAACAGTCTTTGTTTAACTGCCAAAACACTACTTCAGGTGTCTTCAAGTGAGTACACAGTACATGTAAATGGATGAAAGGGCTTCTTTGTCACCAGTGCTATGAAACACTCCTTCTTATAAACTCGTGTGTAGAAGCTTACAGGTGATTCTTTCTGATGCCAACAAAAATGTATTTTGTTTACCCAGGCATTTCTACTTGCATGAGTTGTTTTCAAAGAAGAATCTAAGAGGTTTGGTTTTGATTGTGCACAACCCAGAATAAAAGATGATACTAAAATCATTAACCAAATACAAACATTTGTTAATGTCACTCATTACTGAGGAAAGTTTGCTTTTCATTGTTTATATCCCATATTTGCACCTAATGATAAGTGACAAAGGTGGCTTACAGTAAAAATTAGTAATGTAAAAATAGTTTTATTTTTAAAATAATGAATGTTTTGTTATGTGGTTGACACAGATTGATGGTGATCCTCTCATAGGATGTTCTTAGCAAGATTTATTTGGAAAGGTTTGCCATTGCCTCTTCTAAGGCTGAGAGAGTGAGACTTGCCCAAAGTTCATGACTGAGTGGGGATTCCAACCCTATTACCCTGGAGTCCTAAATTGCATCTGCACTGCAGAAATAATCCAGACACCACATTAACTGCCATGGTTGAATGCTATGGCATTCTGGAAATTGCAGTTTGTTGTGGCACCTGAGGTCTTTCACAGAGAAGGCTAAATGTCTCATGAAATTGCATTTCCCAGAACCCTTTGGACTGAGCCGTGGCAGTTAAAGTGGTATCAACCTAGATTATTTTAGCAGTGTGGATGCAGCCCCAGTCAAACACTCAAAGCACTGTTTCTCCTTAGCAATGAACATGTTGGAGAAATGCTCCTCTGTTCTGTTATCTTACGCCTGGGGCTGAGAGAACATGTCCCCTTGGGCTGATGGATAATTTACTTCTCCTGGCCCTTGCCAGCAGTTCTGGAGGAAGTGATGGAAGGTGTCAGGGATCTTAGCTGGTTCTTTTGCCAGAACTTCAATATGACTGTTGCTGCTACAACGGCTGATCTCCCAAGATTCCGCAATGGTAAGAGGAAATAATCTTCCTCATGTCAGGAGAGAGTGGTTCAAGAGCAAGGATCAGGTAGTACCCAATGTGTCTCTTCTACAGGTGGGGGACATCCTTTTGGGCTTCCAGCTAACCAGTAGCTCCTGGCTCTTTGTAGCAGCAGTGGTGACTGAAATGAGATGGGGAGATATTTAAAAAATCCATTTTCAGGCCTTGAGATAAATATGATGCACTTAGTATAGAATATGAGCAATTGGAAGCAGGGTTATGGCCTAGCCTTATTTTTCCTTAATATACATCAGGGCTTTCTTGGTGGTGGTACCCCAATTATGGAACTCCCCTCCATTACAGATCCTCCAGACTCCTGACATTGGAACATCAGGCAAAAACATCTCTGTTCGTAGAAAACATCTCTGTTTGTAGAAGCTTTGGAGGAATAAGCAGCTAGTTGATCTGTCTTCTAATGCTGCTTGTTTGCATTGCTTTTATTGTACATTAGCAGACCTTTATAATTACTTTAGTTTTTTCAGCTAGTAATTTAGGTATATCTAACTTGTGATATTAACAGTAGGCTTACCCTATGAGAGAGGATGAAACATAAATTAATACAATAACTACTATTAAGCTTTACTGGTATCTCTTGCGGAAGCTTTTTTGCCTTAACATGGTCAACAACCTTCAGCTTCAACTTGCTACCTTCTACCGTTAGCTGGGTCTGCAGTGAGTTGAAATCTAAAAGAACTTTAGATTACGTTTTTGGGCAAGGTGATCAAGAGTGCAGTTGCCAACCAACGGAAAGCAGTATTAGATGACACTGATCAGGATACGAAGTGGACACTGCCATGGTCCTCCCTCCATGCCAACTGCCATCCTCCGGCTTTTGAGGGAGAGAAGAGGCAGGCCCAGCTCCATCGGGGCTTGCCTTAGGGAAAGAACCCTCCCTCCTTATTATTTAGAAATTTAATTTATTTGCTCATTTATGTATTTTGTGTATTTGTTTATACACTTTTGTAAACCACTTTGATCTTTTTTGGAAAGGCGGTATATAAATAAATTATTATTATTATTATTATTATTATTATTGTCACCTTGGTCGATGATCTCCGTCTGTGCATCGACAGGGGAAGTGTGGCTCTGTTAGTGCTCTTGGACCTCTTAGCAGCCTTCGATACCATAGACCATGGTATCTTTCTGGAGTGCCCAAGAGATTTTGGAATCGGGGGCACTGCCCTGCAGTGGTTCCAGTCCTATCTCTTGGGCAGGCTCCAGATGGTGTTGTTTGGTGACAGTTGTTCGGCCAAGAGGGAGCTCAAATCGGGCATCCCTCAAGGTGCAATACTGTCACCAATGCTATTCAACATATACATGAAGCCGCTGGGTGAGATCATCCGAAGACATGGGGCGGGGTGTTATCAGTATGCTGATGAATAACCAAGGATGGCATCACCCCTCTGAATGACTGTCTGAGGTCAGTAATGGATTGGATGAGGGAAAATAGACAAACTGAATCCAAACAAAACAGAGGTACTCACTAGAGGCAATCCTATTCTGGGTGCAGAGATAAGTCCTCAAGTCATGGATGGCGTCACACTTCCCCTAAACGACTGTGTTCATAGGCTGGGGGTACTCTTGGACTCGTCACTTCACCTGTCATCTCACGTTGATGCGACAGCCAGGAGTGCCTGCTATCAGCTTCGGCTGATTTGCCAGCTGTGACTCTTCCTGGAACGGAAGAACCTAGAAACGCTTGTACATTCACTAGTAATCTCTCATCTCGATTTCTGCAATGCGCTCTACATAGGGCAACCCTCATGTCATGTTCAGAAGCTGCAATTGGTTCAAAACATGGCAGCCAGGGAATTCTAAATTTGATTCTATTACACCTATTTTAGAATCCCTACACTGGCTGCCTATTAGCTTCCGGGCACAGTATAAAGTGTTGGTTGTTACCTATAGAGCCCTACATGGCTTGGGTCCAGCATAATTGAGGGAACGCCTCCTCCCATACAATCCTTCCTGCACACTCGGGTCCTTTGGGAGGAATCTATTGCAGCTAAAGAAAACCAGCCTGGTGGCAACCTCCCGGAGGACCTTTTCAGCTGCCATTCCAAATATATGGAATGACCTGCCTGAGGAGATCCACCATAGAACATCATTGGAGGCCTTCAAGAAGGCAACAAAGACAGATCTCTTCTGGCAGGCCTTCCCTAACTGACCTCCTCAGACTTTTTAACATTCCATCTGTCTCACTGCCCCCATCGGATGTTTTCTGATTTTATTATGAATTCTAATTTAATGTTTTTAAAATTATTTTAGATTATTATGTTTTTAATGCTGTAGCACAGTTTGTTTGTTTGTTTTTGTAAACTGTTCCCCACTTGCTGTTACCCACCTCAAACCAACACAGGGAGATGCGTGATACAAATAAATAAATAAATAAATTATTATTATTATTATTATTATTATTAACTTGAGGGTACAAGTTTAGGCAACATTGCTCTACATCAGGTAGTTCTAACAGTCCAAATATACCTGGTCATTGTAATACCATATACCTCCTTAATATCAACAGAACTTAAAATGTGCTTTAATACCATTCTTTAAACATGGAAGCCATTTGCTTTATTCTTATAGCTCATCTAACAAATCTCAAAGTGTGGGGTAGTATATGATGAAGTATCAACTAACCTTTAGACCAAGTAGCTAAATTTAGTGAGGAAAAAACAGATAACCATAAGGTATTCTGAGTTCTACTGGCTTTGGTTGTTCAGGTTAAGAAGGACTGGAACTTCACTTGGATCAAGTGGGACTTGAGAGATAAGAGATGCTGTAAGATCACTATTGCATGAACTTTACCTTCCTCCTTACTAGTGTGATCTCTTCACTTTTAGGTCAAAAGGGCTTCCTGTACTCTTGAAAGGATGTGAGCTGCTCTTGAATATGCTAACAAGTCACTAATGTGTATGTTTAAGAGCAAAAGCTACAGTCCACAGAATGTTATGCAATAAGTAAAGGGGCAAAGTGTCCTTCCATATCTCTTGAAACTGCTAGAACCCAGCACATTCCTTGCCAGACATTTGAAGTGTTTCTGGAGTTGTGAACTGCTTGAACTTCATATTGCTGATAGTGTCAATAAGCTTAATAAAAATAATCAGTATCCAAAGGAGTAAACTGACTCAACCTTTCCTTGAGCAGCTAAGGGAGAAAACTATATAAGTGGATCAAAGTAGGCTCCAAAGGATTGCTAGCTTTCATAAAAGTATGTTACCACATGACATGTCAAAGCAGTATCAGTTAAAATCTCACAAACAGATGAACCCTGTATTGAGTCAGGCCATTGGTTCATCTTGCCCAGGCTTCTGAAATTTCTTCTTCTGTAAATGTATGCTTGGAAATAACATTGATAGGATTTGTGGGGTTTTTTTTAAAAAAAAATATTAAAATTACTGTGGAGATAGGATACATTTTGTAAAGTGTCCGTACTTCCAAACTTCTTTTAAAAATAGGATCATCATACTTGAACTTTCAATCAGTATGACTTCCAAAATCAAGCAGGGCCAAAAGCAGCACATGGAAAATCATTAACAACCATTTTAATTTTCAAGAAAATCCTGTCGTCCAAAGGCCACATCCTGGTTATATAATCAAGATTTCATCCATTTCATCCTTTCAACCTTTCATCCATTCAAATATGTTGAGCCATAGCTCCTTAATTCATAAACATTGGCATTTTTTTGGCTGGGATGCTGAAGTCCAAAACATCTAGAGCAGGGGGCAGGCAACCAGCCCTCCAGCCACCTTTGTTTACAGCACCTATGAACCCTAGCCATCCAAGCCAGTAGTAAGGGATATATGTGTAATGGAGTCCAAAAACATCCAGACAACCACAGTTATTACCTCCTCACCTCACAAGTCCCTGACATTTAATTTATAAAACAGGAGACAAAAGAGTTGTGCTTGCCTTACAATGTTATAGTGTAGGGTTGGATAACTACAGTGCCTTGCAGAAGTATTCAAACCATTTTGACCCTTTGATTTTTCCACATTTTGTTACAATGTGAAATTGAGATATTTAATTGGCATTGTTAGTTACATTGTTATACCAGCTGATATACACAAGACACCCAACACTGTGAAAATGCAAAAGTATGCAAGTTACATCCACAACAATTGTAATGTTAAAATCTCAGTAAACAAAAAGAAACTGACACTTGTTGGTTGCAGAAGTATTTGCACACTTGGTAGAAGCACCTTTGGCAGCAATTACAACTGTAGACCACCTTGGATAAGTATGTATTAGCTTTGTGCATCTGGTTCCCATTGTCTTTGGAAAAATAACTTCAAGCTCTGTTAGGTTGGATGTTGGTAAACAGCTATTTTCAAGTCCTTCCACAGATCTCAATTGGATTGAGGCCCAGGCTTTCACTAGGCCATTCTGAGGCATTTAGATTCTTGTTTTTAAGTCACTTTTGCTCTGCGCCGAGGGTCACTGTACTACTAGAAGGCGGATTTCTTCCCTATCTCCACCAGGTTCCTTGCAGTCCTGAAGCACAGGATGTAGCCAAAATCTATGTAGGGGAATTTTAAATTGAGAGGGGGTCAGCTACAAGGACCCTACGAAACTGTCTCCCACCTGTATAGCAAGGGAGTGTGGATCCAAGAAATGTTGCAGAGACAGAATTCTCCAATTAAAGTATTATTTTTATTAAGGGGAAATTGCCATGCCCAGCCTGGAGGATGACTCAGAGGAAGAGCCAGAACCCCTGGGACTTGAACCTGTAATTAGAAAGCCTGAGGCTGTCCCTAGCTCTGCTGTAGCAGATTCTGTGGCCCCTCCAGAGGTTTAGCAGCCAAGTTTGCCTGGGGCTGAGGCTGTGGACATCGAGGAGGATCTGGGAAGTGTGCCTACCTTTAGGGAGCGTCGAACTGAAAGAGAGGGCCTTCAAAGATCACTGAGGCTTTATTTAAAAAATCCTTCATAATCAGGCACACCTGAATGCCTGCTGCCTGCCTAGTTAGGCAGCTAGAGCATGTGTGTTTCCTTGCCAGCGATTATCTGACCTTCCTGGAGGAAAGACTTTGTCTCTGGCTCCTGTGGCTTCTTGGACCAAACCCTTGCTTCTTAGGAGTTTATCACATGGGAGGAATTTCTCTCAATTGTGAATGGAGCCAATTTGCAATTATGTGAATTCGCTAGTTTTGCGAATTTACATGAAATGTGATTGCGTTCGGAATGCGTTCGGAATGACTTCCCGTTGCCCAAAATTGCGTGAGATACACTCATTCGCAATAATGTGAAATCCCATGATTGTGTTCGGATTGCCATTGCATTATACCCCCAAATTCCATCATATGATAAACTCCTTAAACTGTTGATTATCTGGAATCCTTCACCTTGGACTGCCTGATCAACCTGCCTATCTGATATCTTGAATCTTGGACTGTCTGACAACTCTTTTGGTAATCCTTCTGCTGATACTGCCTTTAGTCTCCAAGATTGTGTTGCTTGCACTGACTCTGCTATTTGGGGAATTGTTTGTTAGGAATTAGGCTGGCCTTATCAGCCATTTGGCTGCTTTTCTGGACAGAAATCACACAGCAATTCACTATCATACACTCATTCATTCAAGGATCAGGAAATCAGGGGTTAGCTTGGAATAGATTTCGAGGCAGAACTATGGGTGATACTTACTATAGATGGGGCTTGTTTCTGGAGTCCAATAGGCTAAAGTGGAGTGGGACACAGCTGTTCTGAGAGTGTTGGTTGAACGGAAGTGCCGGAGCAAGACTAGAGATCACAGTGACATAGTGTCCCCATGAACTCCAAACCAGCACATTGAGGGTAGATTTTCAGGCATTTATAAGGGCTAAAACTAGCTGCTGTCAAATGCGTTAGAGGTAATCTGGCCTATCAATATTCATGGTAAATGGAGAGGGGATTAAGTTGTTAGCTGGCCCATCAGATGAGATGTCTAGGCAATTATTGCCCATTCTTCTGATTATGGAGGTGATTATGATCCCATTTGCAACTCCCAAACTGCCTTCCTGTCTTGGGATGGGATTTTCCAGGTGGCTTTAGTGTGACCTACCTGTCATTGCCGAGGTGGTACTGGGATCATCTAGAAGGTACATCTGGGGTTGTGTGGAATGTCACACGTGCACCAAAATTCAGAAAAATGCACTTTTTGGCCAACAAGGGGTCCAGACAGGGAAGTATCAGCTTGGATGTTGAAGTCCCCGAGCAATATTGGACTTCATCACCAACCCTGAGATTATCCCAACTAGCTCAGGATGTGAGACTGTTGAGCAATGGGGAGAGCAGTACACAAGAAAATCACCAGATCTTGTCTGCTGCTTTTCAGAAAGACCTGGCGGGCAGAGCTGATAGAGAAGGCCAGAGAGGCTGGTTTATTAATAGGATTTTACAGCATTTAATTCTGCCCAGTATTATCAGAGTAATCATAATACGTACAGGAAAAATTGTATATAGTGTGTATAATATGTGTAAATGTGTGTGAGTCCTGAGTAACAGCAGCCATTGTTCTCTGAGGATCATGGAGTAAGAGGAACTGTAACTGAAACAAAATAAAGACTAAGAAAGTAAAATCAAAAAGTGAAACAGGTAACACCATTATATGAAGTAACAATTGTCTAATCCATCAACTACTACTGAAATATTGTTTAAGTCATCTTATAAATAAAGTTCTATTTTTATTTTAACAAAACCTTGTCTGCAGTTTGAGTATTGTATATACTCAACATACTATAAGTCAACCTCATGTATAAATTGAGGGCAAGTTTTAGGGCCAAAATTATGGATTTTGCTATGACCCATGGATAAGTTGAGGGTAAAACTTAGGGGCATATAGCAAAGGATCCGAAGGATGAAGCAAAGCAAAACAATGTCATAGAACTTACAAAAGCAGACATAACTCTTTGTGCTTACTCTTAAGGCTGGATGGATAAGAGAGCAGAGGGAGTCACTGCTTCCAGGACAGATTATACTCTTGCTTTTCAATAGGGTTCTATGATTCTATAGGGATGCTTTGATTGGGAGTTCCTGTGTGGCAGGGGGTTGGACTGGAAGGCCCTTGTGGTCTTTTCCAACTCTATGATTCTATGATTTATCACACGATGGGAATTGGAAGTATAACCCAGTGGCATACCGAACACAATCATGGGTTTTCACGTTATTGTGTGAGAGATTATCTCACACAATCACTGACAGTGGGAAGGCATAGCGAACACAATCATGGGTATTCATGTTATTGCATGATAGGTTATCACATGCAATTGTTGGCAGTGGGAATGCATTCTGAACGCAATCCAAAAGTAAGTAAATTCAGTGAACTAGCGGATTCACAAATCCTTTTCACGGGCTATCTTTTCCCAGGCTACCTTTTCCTTCAAAATTGAAAGGAATCCCTGCTGTGTGATAACCTTTCACATAACTGCATTCATTTCTGAATTGACCTCGCCATCTTTTCTTTCAAAACTGAGAGAAATTCCTTCTGTGTGATAACGTCCAGAGTCTCAGTCCTGCAAAAAGCAGAGTCCCACTAGTGGAGCAAAGATACATGCCTTTTGGAAACTCTGAGCTTCACTTTTCATCGTTCTTCTATAATGTCCAGATTTGTGGCACTTCCAGGTAATAGTTGTGTTATGAATAGTTTCTGCCCTATCAGCTGCAGATGCACTATACAAGTAAAAGAACAACAAAACAATCCCCTTGCCCTCAGGCTTACAAAATTCTGGAGGCATTGGGTTGCACTGAGCTTATTTAGACATGCCACAGCAAAAAAGATGAATACTTAAGCAACCAGTGTAAGTGCCAGTTTGCTGGTTTTATTGTGGCACAAAAGTTAAATATTTTACTTTCACAGGTTGATTATCTTGTGTGCATCGTGTGACAACAATACCAATTAAATCCATTTCAGTTCCAGGTGTAACATAACAAAATGTGGAAAAAATGGGAGGTGGGAGTTTCAATACTTATGCAAGATACTGTAATTTGGCATCAATAAGGACTAATGATAATTACAAATAATTTATTTGCATGTTGTTTGCTTGCAGGAAAGGAAGGGTAAACAGCTGCTAGCCCATCTCTCTCAGCCCTCTTGACTCTCCCAGCCCTCTTGGACAAACAAACATAGCACTAAGTTTAAAAACTTTAAATGGGGCTTGGGAGCCCTCTTGTGGTTTAAGCTGCTCAATGGTCTAATTCTCAGTATCTCTCAAATGTAAATGGGCACACAAGCTTGCACTTCTGGTACAATGTGGAGAATCTTCACTTCATTGATCGTGCAGTCTTACCACCTGGTCTATACTAGTATTTTCTCTAATGATTGCCCTGTGTCTCTGATCTTACCAGCATTTAATTCTGCCCAATATTATCAGAATAATCATAATACGTACAGGAAAAATTGTATATGGCGTCTATAATATGTAGCCTAGATTAATGGTTTCTTAAATCTAGCTCAGGAGCAAACATTTGTGGCACCCAAGATATTCTTGGTCTGCAGCTGTCATAATGACAGTGCTGGCAAGGGCTGATAGGAGTTGCATTGCAATTTGGGTCACAAACTGCCCATCCCTATGGTAGTCAGACATCACATAACTTTTCACTTAAAGTATTACTTCTAAATTCACTTCTGAGAAATACGTGGATATAGTCGAATATGGTCCTATGTGTATGAGTTACACTTTAGCTGCTGAAGGAGAGATATGCAAGGGAACATTGGATAATTAAAGTGTATATGAGGAGAAATATTAATGAAGACTACCTTTCCCTAGACAGTTTCAGTTCTGCACATCTTGATCAGATACTTGGGATGTCTAATTATTCTTTGCATGTATGGACCCATGTCTGCTCCACTAAGTCTAGCTAATTAAAACAGCATAATTAACGACTACAGTTAAAAATGTTAAAAATTTTACTTTGCAATTACTTTAAAATCACCTGTAAATATGGGAGACAAATTGGTATTATGCAGGTTTGTGTGAGGATTTCATATTTGCAAAAATGGAGGATTAAACTTTTTTTTTTTCCAGTCATGCTTCCAGTATTCTGCCTAGGGGTTACTCCAAGGGAAATAATCATATATTTCTCCATTCCTTCAAAAATGGCCTCAGCTAAGGATAGTGTGTCTTCATAAATGCACGGGGGAAATAATGGACTGGATGAGGGGGGAAAAAAATTGAAACTGAATCCAGACAAGACAGAGGTGCTTACTGTCAAGGATCCTAACATGGGCTTTGAAGTGTGTCCACCAGTCCTGGATGGGGTTACACTCCCTCTGAGATATGGTGTTCACAGCTTAGGGGTGCTTCTGGATCATTCTCCAAATGACAGCTCAAATAGATGCAGGAATGTTTGCTATCAGCTTTGACTGTTATGCTAACTGCATCCCTTTCTAGAGCTGGAGGACCTAAAGATGGTAGTGTTCTCACTGGTAACCTCAAGGCTGGACTTTTATAATGTTGTACTTTGGGTTATCTTTGTACCAAGTTTGAAAACTTAACATAGTTCAAAGCACAGCAACCAGACTGGTTACTCATATATCCAGGAGTGATCATATCACACCTTTTACATGATTTGGATTACCTATGGGATTGCCTCCTCCAGTATAATCTGCTGTGCACTCTCAGATCCTCTGGGAGACATTTACTCCAGTCATCCAGGACTAGGTCGGCATCTGTCACCCAGAGGCAGCTACCCCTAGACTGTGGAATGACCTGCCAGAAGAGATTTGACTGCTGAATACATTGTCCAGCAACATTAAAGACTAGACTGTTCTGGCAGGCTTATTCAGACATTTTTAAAATTGTGAAATTAAAATTATGAATTTTTAAATAGGAATGGTTTTTTTTAGTGTCTATTTATCTTACTTGTTCTTATAAATTGACGTTGTGAGTTTTTAACTGATGGGGTACAATTTTAACTGATGTTGTATGTTGCATATTAATCTGTTGTTGTTCCCTGCTTGGGATAATAATAATAATAATAATAATAATAATAATAATAATATTTAAAAATCAGATTGCCTACCTCAGCCTCATTTAAATGCCCCCCTTTCTTCCCCATTTTAGCTCAAGACATCATGCAAATACTGACATGAAAATCAGCTTAGTTTGCTTGCCACCTTCTGCACTGTACTTCTGCTTTTTAAGTGTTAAAAAAAAGTTCAAGTTGGAATGTCAGCTTCCTGCAAAAATAACAATAGTTTCTCTTTCTATTAATTTTGATCAGTTTTTATTCTAGCCCTGTGGTGATGAACCTATATCACACATGTTTCTCTGGCATGCAAAGCCATTTCTGAGGGCATGTGGAAACAGTTGAAGGAGCTTGGGGGAAAGGAAGCAACAAAACAAAAGCTGACAAGCACATCTGAAGTACTGTCCACATCAGATGTGCCTGTCAGCTTTTGTTTGGATTGGCAGAGTGACAATGGAACTAAGTTGATTTTTTTAAGAGATAGGCAGTTGCTAGAAGAGAACATCTGCAAAGTTATAAAATTGAAAGTTCTAAACTATTTTCAGTTAGTTTTTTCAATATGATTGCTTTTCTCTTTTCAAAGCTTTTTTAAAAAAATTCTAAATGGTATTAGCTGTATTTTGTTTAAACCTATGCTGTAAGCTGTGTTAGGTCCCATATTGGGAGCAAAGCTGGACATAAATAAAAACAGGTAGATTTGGCTGAGATGGATAATCAACAGCACCAGCTTAAGATTTCTCATGACTGCAAAGACTTCTGCTCCAACCAAATGTGGCTATATAACCTTGACACTCTATATATGGAATGCGGTTGCATTCCAACTTCAATCGATCTTGGATGAAACGGATTTTCTAGATCCATTTCAAACCGGTTTTCGGGCGGGCTACGGGGTTGAGACTGCCATGGTCGCCCTGGTCGATGATCTCCGTCTGTGCATCGACAGGGGTAGCATGTCCCTGTTGGTGCTTTTGGACATCTCAGCGGCTTTCGATACCATAGACCATGGTATCCTTCTGGAGCGCCTGGCAGGGGTGGGGATCGGAGGCACTGCGCTCCAGTGGTTCCGGTCCTACCTCTCTGGGAGGTTCCAGATGGTGCAGCTGGGGGACGTGTGCTCCGATAAGAGGGCCCTCACCTCCGGGGTCCCTCAAGGAGCCATTCTGTCCCCCATGCTCTTTAACATTTACATGAAACCGCTGGGAGAGATCATCCGGAGACATGCGGCACGGGGTTATCAGTACGCTGATGACACCCAAATAGTCTTCTCTATGCCTCCGACTGATGCAGTGACCAGGGATGGTGTCGCTCCTCTCGTGGCCTGTCTGGAATCGATAATGGACTGGATGAGGGAAAACAGACTCAGCCTGAATCCAGAGAAAACGGAAGTACTCGTGATAGGTTCCCCCGGTCCGGGTATGGAGGTGGTTCCACCTGTCCTGAACGGGGTCACGCTTCCCGTTAAGGACACTGTACGCAGGTGGATGCGACAGTCAGGAGCACCTGCTTTCAGCTTTGGCTGATACGCCAGCTGCGTCCCTATTTGGACCGGAGGGACCTTGAAACTGTAGTACATGCTCTGGTAACCTCTCGGTTGGATTTCTGTAACACGCTCTACATGGGGCAGCCTTTGTATCACACTCGGAAGCTGCAATTAGTGCAAAATATGGCAGCACGGGTGGTCACTGGTGCTCCCAGGGTCTCCCACATAACACCAATATTGAAAGACCTTCATTGGCTGCCGATTCGCTTCCGGGCTCAGTACAAAGTGCTGGTTATTACCTATAAAGCCCTATATGGCTTGGGCCCAGGGTACCTGAAGGACCGTCTCTCCCCACATAATCCGCCCCGCACACTAAGATCCACTGGGCAACAAATATTGAGAGTCCCAGAGGCTAGATTAGTGAATACAACGAAGAGGACGTTTTCCATCTCTGCCCCTAGCCTCTGGAACTCACTGCCCACTGAGCTCCGCTTGTCTCCCTCTCTCACCCAATTTAAGAAGGACTTGAAGACTTACCTATTTAAGCAGGCATACTCTTGAATGGGCCTTTTCCATTTCTGCCTTGTCATGTAAGCCGCTTATTGTATTGCCATTGTATATAGCATTGGGTGATATTGTTTTTATTGTATTTGGATTGTTTTAATCTATGATGTTTTATGATGTTTTAATGTTTGCATATGTTGTACACCGCCCTGATCACCGGAAGGGCGGTATATAAATAAATTTTATTATTATTATTATTATTATTATATAGCATTATTGAAAGCCAGAGAGGTGTAGTGTGACTCTGGAGAACAGGGTTTGAATCACTGCTCTGCCAAGGAAAACCACTGGGTGGCCTTGGGCAAGTCACACTCTCTCAGCCCTAGAGGAAGACAATGACAAACCCCCTCTAAACAAATATTGCCAAAAAAAACTTGTGATAGGTTCACCATAAGTTGGGAACAACTGAAGGCACATAACAGTATCAATAGCATTTTAGTATGCCCTCCGTATCCACAGATTCTTTATCTGTGGGTTCAACCATCCATGGTTTGAAAATATTTTTTAAAAAAACAAAACCTCAAAAGCAAACCTTGATTTTGCCATTTTATATAAGAGACACCATTTTACTATACAATCGTGTTTAATGGGGCTTGAGCATCCATGGATTTTGGTATCCATGAGGGATCCTGGAACCAAACCACAGCAGATACCAAGGACCAACTGTATTATTTATCAACAATACCATCATTATTCATGGTCTTATTGCCTATTCTTGATATGTGATGGAGTGGTTACATTTTGTCTAGATTCAAGCTTGCCCACTATGGCATTGGACCAGGTTTATTGTAACATGTGAATCAGAAATAATTTTGTTCTGCTGTGTATGGAAAAGTACATCATATTTACTACTTTCTGCCCCTTTTACTTTAGGCTTCATTAGTCTGCCAGCACTGATTGAAAAGGATGATTTGGATACTTCAGCTATTGTTTTCACCGCTCCCAACTCCTGCTTTGATTGGTCTTATTACATTTGGAACAACAGTCTTCCTATGGCTGATAACCAAACCAAAACCAGTTGCACCCCCAGTTGACTTGAACAAGCAGTCCATTGGCACTGAGGTAAAAGCAAGGTCATTTGTGATCTTTAGGTTCAGATGAATGAGTTGTTGAGTCCCAGTTCATCATTGGATATCTTCTAATTATGCTTCTACTGATAGGCTTTTTAGTTTTTTCAGAATCTCAGAAAGGGAGCCTGGAAAGTCTGAGCCCAAATTGAGAAGATGGCATTAATAAGACCATCACTATCTGCACGGCTCTCGTGTTTTTAATTTTGCATGACTGCTTTCATCCTCTCAGTGTAAAGGAGAAGACTTGCATGATACAGATTGTGACAAAAAAAGCTTGAATGTTGACTGGGCCTCATACAGATGTTAACCTCAGTTTTTGCATGTAGGGGGGAGCTAGAAGAAGTGCACTTGTACCTGAAGGCAAACTCCTTTCTTATTACTATGAAGATGCAAAGACCTTGTATGACACTTTCCGGAGAGGACGTTATGTATCAGGTGAGCAAGCAGTTGGCTTTGAAACTTCTATTGCTAAACCAAGGGCACATAGTCATTTTCATCTTGAGATTTTATCTGCATTTCGGTAATGGACCTTATGTCAAACTTAGTTATTGGAGAGATAGGTTGAACTGCACTTCTTAAGTGCCTGCTACAGAAGCTATATACAAAAGTGATAACACAATAAGACCTTGTCACAACATTTTTTTGCTGCTGTGCATTACAAGGAAAACATTGGTTCACAGTGGTCATCCATAATGTAGTGGTCTTAATATGATTAAAATATTGTAGCTACAGTGATTGCTAGCTGTAAAGATGTGCTTCTCTCAAACAACTGGTTTTTCATTTGGGTCAACATGAAATCTAAAATGAATTCTTTCTGGGTCATTTTAAGCCTCCTTATAGCATGTGAACAACTGATATGAAATGAGAAGTCTTACTTCCATTTGCTGGAACATGAATGATAGGCTACTATGACACACCTTTTATGATCTCTTTCACACAACATAATTATAGTACTTTGATACCGTGGTGCAATCCTAATTTTCATAGTATAGTGTGGCACTGTTGTTCTTTATCAGAAAATGAAAAATGCCTCAGAAAACTAAAAATTCCAGGACTCTTTAGGATGGAGCCATGGTATCAAAGAGCTATAATTGCATAGAGTGAAACAGCATAGAAGAAAATGCTTTTAACTTCCAGTGTGGTGTGATGCGGCTCTATCCAAATTTGATCAAAACACTAGTTCTGAAGGAAAGTGAGTAGACAGTTTCCCTGCTCAAAACTCTACTGTGGAACACCCAGCTTCTTTTTCAAGTCTGTTGGGAGACTGAGCGGAGTAACTATAAATCACAAATTGTGTATCTTCCTCTTTACACACAACCTGGACACAGTTCAAAGAGCAGCTCTAAAGAAAATAGTTAGTACCTCATAGACCCCCCCCCCCCCCGATGAATATGGTGAGCCAGTCCTGAATCTCCTGACTTGTGTGTAGTTTGTGCCATGGCTGTCAGTTTAAATAGCCACTTCTGATTTCCTTTAAATGCTTAATCTCAATTTCTTTTGCAGAAAATGGTCCTTGTTTAGGATACAGAAAACCAAAGCAACCATATCAGTGGCTGTCCTACCAACAGGTTGGTTATAAAAAGTGTTTTGGACAAATAATCCAAAAACCCTCACAAACAGAAGCTGACTTTCTCTGTTTGTTTGTTTGTTTTAGGTTCTGGACAGAGCCGAATACTTGGGATCAGGTCTCATACACAAAGGTTGTAAACCTTCATCGGATCAGTTCATTGGCATCTTTGCTCAAAACAGGCCAGAGGTAACTTATTCTGGATTCAAATTCAGGTTGTATGTATAGTAAGAGAATGCCTGAGTTTGCTACAATATTATTATTATTATTATTATTATTATTATTATTATTATTAATTTCTAAAGTGCTGTAATTATACTCAGCACTGTACAAAATTGGTAAAACTTAAGAAATATATAAAAGCCTGCCGAATGCGTACACTCTAAAATAGTAACAATTAGATAAAATTACAAAGGGAGAAAGACAAGTTAAAACATCAGACATAAAAGCAAATCACATCAAGCGATATCAGACAGCCAGATGGCAAGTGAATGGAGGACAACAGAGGGGAGACATGATCATAACATGATCAATATCTGGGAACACCTGAGTCTTTCCATGATGTAGCATTATTTTACAAATTATTTTTCCTGGTCTATTGTTAAGAAAAATATCTGCTTACTATATAGCTAGAAATAGTATGTGATGTGCTAAGGATTTCTTAATGTAAACTGCAGAATGCTTCAACTCTCTGTATAGTTTAGATGATAACATCTAGTTCCATGTCCTATCTTAGTCATTCTTGTAAAAGTTCCTTTATGTAGCAGTTAAAACTTTGAAGTTTACAATCTCAAGCCCTTAATGTAGCACATTAATAGCTGGAGTCCAAAGGAAAGGGTTATTAACATGTGCCTGATGTTAAATATAGCATTCCATTTGCTTGCATAAATGTGAATTTACTTTTCCATTTCCTCTCATAGTGGGTCATATCTGAGCTTGCCTGTTATACTTATTCAATGGTGGCAGTTCCCCTTTATGACACACTGGGCCCAGAAGCAATCGTGTACATTATTAATAAAGGTAAGCATCTGCTCTCCATATGTATGAAGAAAATCCATCTCTTAGCAAGTGCATATGAAAAGTGAAAGCCGATTGATCCTCAATAGAAATGGGCAGGTTTTCTCACGTCAGAAACTTCTGAATTAATTTTCTTTCTTTCTTTCTTTCTTTCTTTCTTTCTTTCTTTCTTTGAAAGTCAGAATTCTGATTAACTCTGGCTCAGAAAAAATATATATACCTGCTTCTTTAGTATAGCAGTGGATCAATGATGTTCAAGGCAAAAAAATTTGTGGGTGGATGCCCTCTCTGGCCTGGGCATTCTCTGCTGCTTAATCCAATTCCTGCTTAGTTTGATGGAACAATGTTACTTTGAAATAGGAGTGAATTATGAGAATTGAGTAATGAAAGATCTTACATGATAACAGTTCTGTCAGCTCTTGGAAGTGGCTTGTCATAGATTTAATGAAGTTGGCAGTGGCAAAAAATGGGTTCTGAATAAACTGGATTTAATCACCTGTTCTATTTCAGTTGTTAAATGACCCCTACTGCTTTTCAGGAGATGAAAATCTGTTAGGTTAAATCCTGAGAGTAAAACTTGTCAAAACTAAATGTACAGCAGAATTTATCTCTTGGGATATCACAACAGTAATGAGTTCCCTGTACTAGTCTGGACAAGCTCTCTTCTCATTTCATAGCATGGTACAACTTGCAATTATAGCAAGTAAAGTCCCAAATGACAGAAACTTGTGTAATGGTAACCTGACAGTCTGTTCTTAAGTTAACTAAAGATCCTTAGAAGGAGTGATTAAAAACTGCAAGTCACAGAGGAAGATATCTAACATCTTCTCCCATCCTCTACCTCTTCCTCTACCTCTACCTCTGTGCAAGGAAACATATATTAGAAAGCTTGTCCTTTAACATAACTTGGTGTAAAGATAATAATTGGTTAAAGGTATAAAATGTCTATGCCATTTCTGTAGTTTGAATCACTCCCTTTCATTACTGCCTTTGTAGTTAAAATTGACATCACACATTTGAATGCAACTTGTTTAATTGTAAGTGTTCTTGGTAGTGCTGGTATATATAGGCCAAGGGCTGGAATCATGTAGTCCTCCAGATATTGTTAGGGCATAACTCTTGGCATTCTTCATCATTGGTTGTACTAATTACCTTGTGTGGGAGTAATACTCCTGACAGGAAGGCCACATGATTTCCACATCTGCTGTAGGCTATTGTTGTCCCTGAAGCAAGAATGGGGTACCTGTGATCTTCCAGAACATGTTGCAGAACGCAATCCAAAAACATTTGAAGGTCTGTTGGTCCCCATCCTGGCTCTAAAAAGACCAATATAAGGCCTGCATTCCTGATAATGAATTTATGAGCAATATCAAGTGTCTGTGATTATCTGTGATGAAAAAAGACATCCATGTTTTCTTTTTCTGGATCATAGAGGTTACTGGCCCACATGAGTGCCACAAAAAATGCCAACCAAATACCTTGTTGTATTTTTGAAAGAACTCAAGGCTTGAAATATGAGCTTCTGCAGAAATGAGATCTCTGTAGAATGGTTATAAAAACTGAATGTAATGTAAACAAATGTGAGAATTTTCAATAAATTCCTACTGGCAAATGTGTCAAAGGGTGGAGTCTCCTCGGCAAGCTGAAGTTATACTTATCTCATGTATAACTTGGTTCCTGTGGACAAGATGCAGCTTTTTCAAAATTGTTACTTGTATTCTTTCAGCGGACATATCTACAGTGATTTGTGACAAACCAGAGAAGGCACAGGTTGTACTTGAGAACTGTGAACAAAAGAAGACACCAGGACTGAAGATAATTGTTCTGATGGATCCTTTTGAAGACAATCTAAAAGAAATAGGAGCTGAAGTGGGGGTTGAAATTATTTCATTGCGAGATATTGAGGTACTGCACCTTGTTGGTGGTTGAATTTTCTCTTTCTAGACACTGAAAAAAATAAGCTTCCTTGGTGTGGTGCAGTTGAGTAATTTAAGTTATTTCCCAGCTTTCTCCCAGCACAGATATCATGACCAGTTTTGAATTCACAGATCTCCAAGAATGACTTGGAGGTCCACATGTAAACAAAGCCTGATGCTCAACAACCTCTTGTAGCATTCTTTAACAGCCCAGTACTATATTCCATAATCTGCCCTCTGGATGTCTTGGTCAACAACTCCCTTCATTCCGAGCCAAATATCTTGTATTATTTTAGTGCTTGGAGAATGGAGTGGTATCATAGCACATTTGGAAGATAACAGCTTGGGGAAAGCTGACCTAGCGTCTTGCCTTTAGCTGTTTTAGTTTGTTGTGACTATCCTGTTCACACACTGGAAAGATTACTATCTTTGCACCCTATCAGTTTTATAGATTATTGTTATGCTTGGTGTTGAACAGTTTTCTGATGTGATCTGTAAGCCTCTTTATGTCCATATACTGATATTCCATCTTTTATAGACAGTGTAAACAAAAACAAATTGTTCAAAAGTTGTTGTGTCTGTAACCTTTTAATGAAACAAACACAGAGGAGACAAGCTCCATGTGCTAATAGATGGTCAACTGTTTATTGGTGGCCTTTTTAAACACTAATAAACAGTTGATCAAATTTAAGCACATAAAGCTTATCTCCTCTGGGTTGCTGCATGGATATGTGTTTTCAGTCTGTTACCTATACCTAACCTTTTAATGCCGACACCATTCTCCATGCATTTGCTAGTGTGGAATTTTTTATAACAAATCTAGCTATGAAAGCTAGATTTTAACTCCCATTTTGGAAGAAAGGTGTAATATAAATCTAATAAATAAATAAATAAATAAATTTTATTTATTTATTCATTTCCAGGATTTATACCTTACCTTCTCCCACAATAGGATTCATAAATTAAAATTGAAATGGTCAATGCACCAGGCAATTGTTTTCTAAATATAAGAAATGTCCCTAGGTTGAGTTCTCTGCCTTTTTAATGGCTTGTAGTTCAACTGTGCACACACACACACACACACACACACACGTATATACATACTCTGTGTGTGTGTGTGTGTGTGTGTGTGTGTATATATGAATGATCAGGATTTTCTCTACAGTTGTGAGTATTACAAATAGAAGTTGCTGGTATAGATGAAATATTCCCAGTCAAGATTTGTTAAGTTTATACAGTTCCCCCTCCATTTTCACGGACATCAGATCCGTGACTCTTGTTTACTTGCGAGGGACAAACAGAGGGGCACTCCTGGTCATCTGGCCTCATTCAAGCCAATGGGGCTTGAATATCCATGATTTTCATTTTCACGAAGGGGTCCAGAATGGATCCCTGCAAAAACAGAGGGATGACTGTATATGAAGTTTGGAGGAAAATTACTTCTTTGGGTGACAATGTCCAAGACCTTCCAGCCAGTACGGCCACTGGAAATTGTAGTCTAAAACTATTTTTTCAATCTCCAGTTGTCTTCAGAATTTCATTCTACACTTTATTGCTCCAATCATTTCAGATGATCTATAACTGAACATACCAGTTTAGAGGCCATCTCATGTGCCACCCATTTTTATCCCTATAATGCATTGCATATTTCTGGTTTTTTTTTCTCCCTCTATAGACACTTGGAAGAAACAACTTGAGCAAACCAGTTGTAAGTACTCGTTTTTACAGTTTATTCAATAAACCATGACTATTTATCATATTTATAAGTATGATGAGATGTATTTGGGTCTACTCAGGACTCACATTATCTCATTTCAGCCTCCCAAACCAGAAGATCTCAGTATGGTCTGCTTCACAAGTGGAACAACAGGTGGGTTACCCAAAGTAATACAATTATCTGAGTTGTCTTCAAGGCCAGCCACACACAGAGTGCATTGCAGTAGTTACAGCACACGGACTACTATGGCTAAGTTATCCGGTCCAGTTGACCCCAAGCACTCTGAGCCACCAAGTCTATCTGGGCCTCCAGTGACAAAGATGGATGTAGGAGTACTCCTAGATTATTCACACACCCAATCCAGGGCAGGTAATCTACCTAATACCCAGACCCATCAGTTCATAAAACCTCCATCTTTTAATGATTCGGCTTAAGATCAGCTTCACTTTTTTTGGCCAAGCAACCAGACATTGCTTCAGGACCTTCACAACCCCAGTTGACTTGAATAACAAGGTGTGCTAAGTGTCATCAGCACACTAATGGCATCTATCCTCAGAACTCCTAATGACTTCACCAGTGGCCTCATATAGATATTCAACAACATAGGAGTTAGAATGGAACCCTGTGGCATCCCACAGCACAATAGCCAAGGGGTTGAACAGGAGTCTTCCAGTCCTGCTGTCTGGAACTGCTCTTAACAGAAAAGATCACATGTTGCCTGCTGTAATAGTAAAATGCCCCTGTTTGTTTTGATGCAATACATTTACATGCCCATAGTGTTCTTGCTTTCTAAAACGTATAATGAAACCAGTCACTTCATGCCTGCAGTTTCATGGCCTTTATCCAGAATGTGTTCCATATCTGGGTTGGGCATGCCAGACTATTTTCCTATGTACACACCTGCCACCTGCTATATATGCAGAAAAGTGTGCTTGCAATATAAATAGGATGTTTGGAAGAAGAAATAGCTGCTTGGAAGAGGAGTGGAATGATGGAATATTTTTCTGGGAAACAGTGAAGCTTCTACACTGAGAAGCCGATAGAAGGGCTGGAACACATAATGGATATTTTTCTTCAAAATTAAAAGTCAGTCAAACTTAGAAATAGTTCTTAAAGCATGAAGGACATCATGCATAATATGCCTTTTGGATGCCCAGTTTCTGAAAGCTAGATCTCATTCATGTGTATATGTTTTATAGGTGACCCTAAAGGAGCCTTGCTAACACATGAGGGTGTTGTTGCCAATGCTGCAGCTTTCATAAAGAGCATTGAGGTAAGTTCTGTGTTCATGTGTCAAACTAACAATATACTGTAGAGCAGCCTGATTTTTAAAAAAGACTAAAACACCTTTAAAAAACCCAAAAGCTCATATCATAATCAAAAACTTATCAGTAATACAAAAATAATTTCAAAGCTAAGATATTTAGATTAAACTACCAAAATCCAGATCACAATACAGTGTATTAATCAAAGTAGTACTGAGAGTAAATTTTCAAGTATTACATTTTCAATTGTACTCACAAAAACTGACATTATCAGTAAGGATCCACTTAGGTTTCATGATTTAGTTTTCATTCTGTTTTGCAATGTGGTAATATTTTTTCAGATTTGTATTATTTTAGAACAATAAAGCTACGTGTGTTCTTACTGCCCAATATCCTCTCCAGCATTTGTAAATAGACTTTTTATTGATCTTATGTAACTTTAATGGATACAAGTGCCATTGATGCATCATCCTCATGATAGCCTCTTTTGCTGATATTGATATTCACCTATAACAAAAGCTCCAAATTTTATCCTGCTTCTTCATTCATGTACTGATTTTAATTTCTACACTAGAGTCCTTACGTTTTACAATAATTGCTTTGTAAATCTTAGATACAAGCCTTATAAATGCATGAGAATGACTGAGTCACCCATTCCCTCTTGCAACTGAGGGGCTGTGCAGACTGCCCCTAAGGGGCGGCTTGCAGGAGCTTCCATTTTTGCTGGATTGGGGCTGCAGCAATTGCATGCCGTGGCCCCAATCTGGCTTTTCCAGGGTATGAAAGGGTGTGATAGCTATGGTGGCATGGCTATATGGTGCTCTCTTGACGCTGCGTCATGAGGACGCAGCACTGGAGGAGTGCTGTGACACCGCACACAGTGTGGTGTGCCCTGAGACAGAGCAGGGACCTGTATCGTGGAGATGCTACACCCCGACTCTGCCCCCCAGCTGGCCTTTCAGGCCGGTGTGTAAAGGCTCTGAGTTGCCCATCTGGCCTATATTGAAATCACACAACTTTTCAATCGTCTTGTAGGACAACAAAGGAACACCACCATAATACCACTTGCTTCTTTTCTTCCAGGTGACTTCTCCTTGCCAGCCATCAGACATATCCATGTCATATCTTCCACTAGCTCATATGTTTGAGAGAGTAGTCCAGGTAAATGATTTACTAAATTATCTTTGATCCTTAGACCCCTTTGACATAAAGCAGTGTTAACTTTCTTTGTCTGCTATTTAGAGAGGGGTTAGTACTCTGTTTCAATTTGTTTCTGAATAGAATTGACCAACATTTGAATGTAGAAGATGGTGAAAATGACAGGTTTGGCTATCATCCCTTCTGCTGATATATCCAGTATTCTCAAATATCACCATTTGACAATGATTTGTCAATGAATAACATCTGAGTCATTGTAAAGGTCTGCAAAGGGGTTACCTTGAAAGTCTTGATCTGAACATACAGAAAGGTACTGAAGAACATTCTCTGTTTCCATTCCAGACTGTGATGTACAGTAATGGAGCAAAAGTGGGATTCTTCCAAGGAGATATTAGACTTCTAACTGATGACATGAAAGCTTTGAAGCCAACAATTTTTCCAGTGGTGCCAAGGCTGCTCAATAGGATCTATGACAAGGTGAAATGTTGACTTGATTTAAACCAGATTTCAATTTAATTCTGTTTATTGCAATATAGATGGTAGCAGTTGTGTTCATAGTCATATATTTTCTGTAAAACAACTTTAACTTATTTAGACCCCACTGCAAGAATCCTGAATGACAGATTACTATAAAATGCCATAAGGACTTTCCCTTAATATGTCTATGATGTGTTACAGTTGTAAAACGTGCTGGCACACTAACTAGGATTAGATGTATAACAGCTGAAGGAGGAATAGGGAAGCAGTACTATCAGAAATATATGGGAAGAGTTGTGGAAAATCACATAGGTAATTCAAAACAACTTTCATAATACTGTGTACAAATCTCTTGTAGATACAAAGTGGTGCCCAAACAAGCTTTAAGAAACTCTTGTTAAAAATTGCTGTGGCCAGGAAGCATGCTGAAGTGAAGCAGGGCATCCTACGAAATACCAGCATCTGGGACAAGCTAGTCTTCAAGAAAGTTCAGGTATGTTTGGCCCTCTGCAGTTTTCATCAAGTGAGGCATTCTGGCCCTGATTCTCGCACACTCAAATAAATTGTCCTTTCCCCAAAGGGATAAGCTTGCCTTACAGGTTACTATGGAGTGTTATCGCACACCAAAATGCTACTAATGCCATCAAGCAATTACAACCTGTCTTCCAGCCATGCTTAGCCCATCAATTTTGAAGTATGGAAAGCTTCCATACTTCAAAATCAGCAAGCTAAGTGAGGCTGGGGGGATGGGTTGTAGTTGCTCAGCAGCATCAGTGGCGTTGTGGTGGTGTGCAATAACACCCAATAGCAACCCATAAGGCAATCTTATCCCTTTGGGGAAAGGACGGTTTATTTGTGTATGTGATAACCTCCTAAGAAGTAAATAGGCTGGAGATGATTGTTTAATGTTCTCTTTTCTGCTTTACAGGACATCATGGGTGGAAAGGTGCGAATAGTAGTAACCGGAGCTGCTCCAATATCTCCATCTGTCCTAACATTCCTCAGAGCAGCCTTTGGATGTCAGGTAAGCACAGAGCCTATATGCACTCCACCTCCAAAACATTAGTTGGCTTTATGAGTCTGTGTTGATGCGCATCTAGCCCATTTGTTGGCAAAGGAGTGGCCTGGTGAAAATATAATGTGAAGGAATACATCCCAATAGGACAAAAGTAGCTTCCAGTTCTATTGGGCAACTGCCTGACAAATGCAACTATATTAATCTCTGTTAATTAAAGTACTGCACCCCCAGTGGTACTATTCATTTTTAAAGGCAGGACAAAGGGCTAAACTCTCCAATGAAAAGCCACAAATGGAGCCACCTTCCCCGAGCAACTTGTATTTCTATGAAAAATGTGGCTCATATTTAAGCAGAACAATTTTGCTTCTGTTTTCTGTTTGGTAACATGTTTTTTGGCTGACACTGCTCTTGTAATTTTTATTTCATAACACATTCTACTTTTGGCTATCCATTATAGCCAGAAGCAGTTTGTACATACAGTATATCCAGTTCTTTTACAGAGTTAAAGCTGAGCTGTTAAATACCAATGTTTTCATGAAAAAGAAGCAGGGGATTCTTGCTATCTCATTAGTATGAAGTGCCTTGATATTGCATTATTACAAAACACTTTAAGGCTCGTTGCTAAACTCTGTCAGGGAAGAGGTGCTTAATACTCCTGAAATGTCAGAGAGATTCATTAATGTAGCGTAGTGACTTGAGTCTCTACACTCACGTCAGTTTTCAGCCTTGAGTATAGTGTAAATGCAAAAATAAAACTGTGTCCTACAGTATGGAAAACATAGTAAAATGAATCATAATATGAAAACACTTTCCATAATAAGATGAATCATAATATGAAAACACTTTCCAGTCTGGTACTGTTGGATCCACTCTTTACACTAGGAAGTACCATTGGTCTCAGTCAAACATTCTTCTAATAGAATGCTTAGAAGTAGTAGTTGTAGTTATGTGCCTTCAAGTAGACTCTGACTTGTTATGAATCTGTGAGATGATGTCCATAGCAAAAGATATGCAGAGGAAGTTTGCTACTGCATTCCTCTTAGGCTAAGGGAGTTTGGCTTGCTCAAAATCACTCAGCTGGTTTCCATGGCTGAGCAGGTACTTGAATCCTGGTCTCTTGGAGTCTTAGTCCAACACTCAAACCACTGCCCAGTGACCAGTGTAATAGCAGCTAGTGAAGTTTGCTTCTGTAGTAGTAAATGTTTAACATACTTATAGGCAATATCTGATGCTGTACAAGGTCAGTGGAATTAGAAATTCTTTCTTTCTCTCTGTGTGTTTCTGCTGCAAAACAAAAACAGCTTCATTTATATACCACTTCATACTGCCTAAGGAGTATCTAAGAGGTTTACAACTGTAAGCTACTTGCACTCAACAATCTGGGTACTCATTTTAGCGACCTTGGAAGGATGCAAGCCTGAGTCGAGCTTGAGCCCTTTTTCTGGTCTTGAACTCACAACCTTATGGTTTTGAGTGAGTGGCTGCAGTACAGGCATTTAACCACTGCACTGCCCTGTGGGATTCCAGAGGGTTTCCAATCCCTCCATTGCATGTTTTTATGTGTGTTGTGGGATGGTGGCTATAAGAGAGAGCACGTTGAGTATTCTAGTTGAATAAGAAAGATCTGGTGGGATTATGTTGTTGAATCTTCCTAGCTCATGTTGTTATGCTAGGAACAGCAAAACTGCCCTTCTCAAGGGTTGTATCAAATCAAGTTTCTCTTCCTAACCAGATCTTTGAAGCATATGGTCAGACGGAATGCACAGCTGGGTGTACATTTTCACTGCCAGGAGACTGGAGAACAGGTATTATTTCTCAGATTTAAGTATGGATGAGAACTATTTGACTTGAAGCTTTAGTCCAGAATTAAAATATTAGGAGGCAAGAAAATCAAAGTAAATCTGCACATGGGCTACAAGAAAGCAATCTTTTGGGAGGTGGGAAGAAATAGTTCTTTGTTCTTTAAACTCTGTCCCATTGTTCTTTCACACATATATTGTGAGTTCTGTCATAGCAGCGTTGTTGTTATTGTTGTTGTTGTTGTTTTGCTTCCTCTCTTTTAAAACTGCAGCTAACACTTCTCTTTCCTGCCAATTATAGGTTTCAAAACCCAGGTGTGATTTTAAATTTCACTTCCATTTAAGGAAGCAGATGGGAGAGGCTGGTACCTTGTCCCTATGGGTATATCTGTGTCAGCTTTCTGCAATGTGGTGCTCTCTAGACATTTTGGTCCCCATCTCCTACAAGCTCAGCAAGCATAGCCACTGATGCAGTGGGAGTTGTAATCCAAAATATCTGGGAGACATTGGATTGCCTACTTCAGCAGTACAGTTTTTGACCAGATGGTGTAATTATGAATATGAAGTAGGATAAGAGTTGCTTCAGAACACAGTGGTTAGCAAGAAGAAATGGGGTGGGATAACAATGGTAATAGAATCATAGAGTCCACAAGGCTCATCCAGTCCAACCCACTGCCAAGCAGGAACATGCAATCAAAGCACTCCTGACAGCTAGCCATGCATCCTCTGTTTGAAAACCTTCGAAGAATGAAACTCCACCACACTCAAAGACAACACATTCCACTGTTGAATAGCTCTTACCATCAGCAAGTTCTTCTACTATTTAGGTGGAATCTCTTTTCCATTGCTCTATGTCAGTCTCTGGAGCTGCAGAAAACAAATGTGCTCCTTCTTTCATGGCATCCTTTCAAATATTTAAACACAGCTATCATGTCACCTCTGAACCTTCCCTTCCCCAGGGTGAACTTACCCTGGTCACGGTTGTCACATTCCATCTGCATGTTTCTGTTCTGAATAGTTGGCTATGCAAGTGCTGCACCGAGAACAAAACTAATTGTTTGAGTCACTGTAGTTGTTCTGAGTCACTGTTCTTGCTTTAGGTCACGTTGGACCACCCCTAGCTTGCAACATAATAAAACTTGAAGATGTTCCTGATATGAACTACTTTGCTTCAAACAATGAAGGAGAGGTAAGCATTCTTTCTCTGATTTGCCACTGTATGAAATTGTTTAAAACTAGAAGGGGACTAACATGTTTGTGTACCTTATTTAGATCTGCATTAAAGGGCCAAATGTATTCAAAGGTTACCTGAAGGATCCCAAAAGAACAACGGAAGCACTCGACAAGAATGGGTGGCTTCATACTGGAGATATTGGGAAATGGATGCCGGTAAGCAGGTGATCATTAAATGTTGGTCCCTGAGTATTTTTTTGTAGGTGGCTATATTGAATATCTTATGGAAAGGGTACCTTAAAGAAACCAAAGATGTAGAAACTTCCTTCCCTTGCAAAGAGAAGGGGAAGCAATATTCCCAAAATGCATAGTGTTGAATATAAAAGCCAAAATACTTTCCAGTGGGATTAATCTGCCCTCTACACTGATTTTTGGACTATATCAGTAAGCATTTTTATAGAGACTTGAAGCTATAAAAGCTTTTAATAAATTCCAAAGCCTGCACTAGGCTATTATTTTTCTAGTAGTTTTAGAGTGGAGTATGAAGATATGCTTCCTTGATTATATAGTGAACTGTTTTTGCCATTGGATTGCTAGTTTCAGGAACTCTGCTGTAAATTAACAACACCTATTGCACATGGCTGTACAGTGGGTGTCAGGAGGTAGATTATAGTCTACCAGAGGATCACATATTGCCTGTTGTTGACTGGGATTCCTCCAAAGAATATTATCCTGGGCAAACTTCTACTTGGCCAATCATGTTGTTATTTGCTATCAAGTTGACTTTAAATTATGGTAATCCTATGAATCAGAGACCTCCAAGGTCACTACAGGTCAACTGGACTCAGGGCCATGGCAATCAATCCTGAATCAATCCACCTGCAATGCAGTCCCCCCCTTTTCCTACAGCCTTCCACTTAAGCAAGTGTTATTGACCGTTGTTAATGCCAGTCCATCAATCTTGCTTAATAGTTTAGCTTTGCCTTAACTTCTGAGAGACTTGAGAATTTCATTTCAAACATACCTAAGAGAAAAGTATTCAATAAAAAAGTAAAGCTATCCCATCTCTGTTTAAAAGCCTTAAACACTGGCTGTGTGAGATTATGCCTAACCATTATAGTAATGAGGAAATAATCTTCACATTTCCTACACTCATCAGCTGGGGCAGCTATGTTGGCACATTGTACTAATGGGATCCCTTTTGGTGATGATTGGGTGACTATCATGCCTTTCTTGCCACAACAAGCGGTGACTACATGTCTGTCTGTACTACTAGGATAAGGGTGGGTGGGAACAGTGTAGACCTTGGATCACAAACTGGCCCCCTGATGTTACTTTTGCACTAGAGGCTTGTACTATATATCATTAAAATCTTTTTTACAATCGGCAGGTGATTTGTGTCTACTTCTGGTGTCATTTTTAATTGGGTCATTTTCAGCAGTCTGCACAGCCCTCTGAGGCATTCCTGGAGTAGTAAAACTGGTCTCTGGACTACCATACTAGGATTACCACCCAAAGTTGCTCACTCCTGCATTAGGAGATACTGGATGGTGTGGAAAGGGTGGCATTCCAGATAGTCTGTCACCCTCAGGTGAAATGGAAGCTGCTGTCCCACCACCAAAAAGAATGCTCTGACAGTCCATTTGGCTTGTTTAGGGGGAAAGGTGTCTCTGTGTCACCTTGTTTTTTTTTACTCAGGCAGCCACATGTCTTGGGTTGAACCTGGGTGGTAATCACAGAGTGTAACTTTTTATAATGTGCATTCATGATTAGGAAGGTTTTGCATATACCTTGGTACATCAGTGAACAATTGGCCCTCTGATTATCAGTTTCTATGATGTCCCAGGCTAAAAGGTCAGCCTGGTTTAGCCAATTTCTCCCCTAATATTAGCAGGAAATGGCATTGTTTTGGAATCATTAATAATAGTACGTCTTAAGTAAGATAAACTATTATTGTACTTTACAAAGCTGGAATTGCTTTTAAAAAGCTGCAATGCTATTCTTTATCTGCTTCATTTTACTGAAACAGCATACAAAGATATTCCTGAATAGTAAAATATAAGCAAATCTGGGTTTTGTTTTGTTTTTAAATAATATTTTCCTATAGACTGGGGCACTAAAGATCATTGACAGAAAAAAGAACATCTTCAAACTAGCTCAAGGAGAATACATTGCACCTGAAAAGATTGAAAACATCTACATCAGAAGTGGTCCTGTGGCACAGGTCTTTGTGCATGGAGATAGCCTGCAGGTAAGCATGCTCTTTTTAGAGAAATATAGGAACTAAATCACAGTGTTGACTTTTTTGCTCTGTGAGCAAGATGATCCAATTTGAGCAGTCAAATTGAGACATGCTTTGCTGCTGTGCAGTGTAACTGCAGGAATATACCATATATACCTGACTATAAATTGACCTCATGTATAAGTCCAGAGTAGGTTTTGGGGCCAAAAATACAAATTGTGATATGACCCGTGGATAAGTCGAGGGTAAAACCTAAGGGCACGTAACAAAGGATCTAAAGGATGAAGCAAAGGAAAACAATGCCAAATGACTTACAAAATTTCAGCAGGCATAACTGTCTGTCCTCATCCTAAGGGCTGGATGGATGAGAGAGTAGAAGGGGTTTCAGTGCTGCCAGGCCAGAGTACACTCTTGCATTTTGCCAGGGAATGGTTGTGTATGTGTGTGTTTTTAGTAAGAGTTAAAGTACAGTGGTTACATTGACCTGTGGATAAGTGAACTCAAGTTTTTGGGGTCAATTTTTTGGGTAAAATTTCTAGACCTATGCATGAGTTTATACAATAATAGACTACAAGCTCACAAAAAGCATACAATTTTCTAACATAAAATGATATATGAGATCTTTTGGCTCCAAAGGTCAGATTTAAAGTGATTTGTTCTGTGTTAACCAGTGCCAAAGTTTCTCATTTAACATATTCCTCCACCCCACCCCCACATGGTACCTGTAGTCTGAATATTCCTCTGCTTTCTCAAACAGTCTTTTCTGGTGGGTGTGGTGGTTCCGGATCCAGAGATACTTCCAGAGTTTTCAGAAAAACTGGGAGTAAAAGGTTCATATGAGGAGCTCTGTAAAAATGCAGTAAGTATCACTCTTTGTTTTCTGAAAATCAGCTTCCTTAAATTGAAAGGCAGCCAGTGATAGCTTGTGCTGCGGTAATTGTATTTACCTTCCTACATGCTACTCAGTAGCTGGATGTGCCAGTGGACCTCTGGGAAAACATTGGTCCTCAGATAATGTGGCAAGCTGTGGCTTCTCCTATCATCTAAAACTTTTATATAGTTAACCTGCATGTGTCTTTTCTATAGTTACCCCAAGATTATCCTTCTACAGTTGTTCAAGGGTAACCTAACTGTGTCAAGAGTGGGTGAATTAACCTTTGAGTTACTATTTGAAAAATAATTCAGTATGCAACTTGTTATACAGCCCCTCGAAAGTAACCTATTGCCATTAACATGACAAAACAATTTTAAAAGTTCCTTGTCGTGTTGTTCATTTAAGTCCATTGGATTTTGGTATATTCTAAGAAAAAATAAGTCAAAACTGAAAAGGGGCCTAATTTTTTTCAGAGGAGGGATTCTCTTTAATATTATAGATTGATGACTTTTCTAATCTTTTCTATATTGTTCTACAGGATCTGGGCTCCCTGAGCTAGATTAACTGAATTCTTTCTCAATCTAAATTTCTCATTTGGGTTCTCAATTTTTGCAGTTTCTTGTTCTCTTCCTCAAGAAGTTTCAGACATGATTAAATATTACTGATTTTTTCCTTTAAAAAAAAAACCCTTTGTTGCCTCTAGGCAGTGAAAAAAGCTATCTTGATGGACATGGTCAAATTGGGTAAAGAAGCAGGCCTCAAGACTTTTGAACAGGTGAGTAGTTATTCATATAAAAATTAGCTCAAAGCTGCTACTGTTAAATGACCTCAAATATGATTTGTAATGCATAAAGGGAAAGATTTGTCACAGCTCTTTAAGAAGATGCTAAAATTGCACTATAATATATTAGAAGCTATTATATGGCCTAAATACCCTAAAGGCACCACATCCTGTCTGATCTTAAAAGCTGAGCAGGGTCTGCTTTGTTTAGTGCTTGAATGGTAGACAATCAACAAATATCAGGTGCTGTAGGCAACATTTCAGAGCAAAGAACTGGCAAAACCACCTCCGAGTATTCCTTGCCTAAGAAATTAATGGACCCCAATGAAATCCATGGGGTTGTCATAAATCAACAGGCAACTTGAAGGTACACATACAGAGTTTTCTTATTTCTATACAAAAAGGACTGATATTTTCCAAAGTGATACTGGAGTAATTTCAATGTATCTGATTTGGGTTTAAGTCCAGTAGTTCATCCAGTTAGATTAAATCTATTGAACTAATAGGAACCTTGGTAAATCAAACATTTATGCAGATTCTAGTGAGTCCACACTAGCTGGGACTAAGACCTGTTTTGAGGCTTAAAATCTTAACCATTTAGCTCCCAAAATACTTTGGAGATAGTGGTGGATGGTCACTTTTCTACATGGAATATACTGTACAGTTGGCCCTCTTTATCCATGGATTTTTTTTATCCATGGATTTGAGCATACACAGCTTGAAAATATTCGCAAAAAGTATAAATTCCAAATAGCAAGCCTTGATTTGATTTTCTATTTTTTATATATGAGACATCATTGTGTTGTGCCATTATATTTAATGGGACTTGAGCATACACAGATTTTGTTATCCATGGAGGGTCCTGGAATCAAACCCCAGTGGATAACAAGGGCTCACTGTATAGGCCAAGTATCTAATGCACACAGTGATCTGACAAATTCAAAACTTGCTTAGTTTGCTCAAATGTCAGTACTGTAGTGGGGGAGGGGTGAGAAATTACTGGCATGGGAGAGCAAACATGTAACTTGTTGCTTGTAAGCTATTCTGATTGCTTATTGATAAAGAGATATTTTAATAGGTAATGAAAATAAATTTATTCGAATGACTGATTTTAATAAAATAATAAATAATATATAAAATAATAATAGATCATTAATAAAATAATTATCATATCTAGGACAAAGTATTAACTGATATTAAACAACTTTTCTAAAAATGGCTCAGGGTGAATAAAAAAACCTTGTGGCACTGAGCACTTGCGCTGTATAAAAAAGCATGGTATAGTGGTTTGAGTGTTGCATTAAGACTCTGGAAGACCGGGGTTCAAATTTCTGTCCAGCCATGGAAACCCACTAGGTGAACATGGGCAAGTCACACTTTCTTAGCCTCAGAGGAAGGCAATGGCAAATCTCTGCTATTGGGCTGCCATAAGTCAAAAACAATTTGAAAGCACAGAATTAAAAAAAAAGAGAAGAAATAATTGACACCACTTGCTCAATTGTACAAAAATGAACAAGGGATACCTATTTGGAGAAATGTTGTATATTTCTTGACCTGAGGATTGGTATTGTTTCTCTAACGTCAGTCTTGGATGCAAGATAATTACATATTTTGTACAGCAAACATGTTGAACATTCCTGTTCATGATAAAATATTTTTCTTATAACCAGGTAAAAGATATCTACCTTCATCCAGATATGTTCACAGTTGAAAACGGACTCTTGACCCCAACACTGAAGGCAAAGAGAACAGAAGTTTCCAAACACTTCAGGAGCCAAATTGATGAACTCTATGCTTCTAACATATAGGGAGTGGTATATCTCTACCATGGACTATGAAAACATTCTCATAGCTGGCTAATGAAGGACCAAAATAAAACAGCTGGGGAGGTCTTATTTAAAGAAAAGGAAAAAAAAACACGGTTGGTAGTACTGGGTTGCAGTGCACCTTGTATAAAAATGGTTAAGGTGTTCAAGTGGAGTAGGTGATTTGTATTGTACAAAACATATTGGGAAGCTGCTTGCTACTTCACCACTGTTCTTCATCACATCCCCTAAGAGGCTTGATGGTTTGAATAATTGGGACATTTTGCTGTTCTTCCCAAGGTGGAACAGTCTCTCTCCAAAAACTTGTGATGGTGTTAAGAGACTACCATGAGATTGTACTGGCCTGAATAGGTTAGTACACTTGCATGCTAATTTAACCTGCTCCTTACTCAGTGGCTGTACCCTCTAGCAGAGGCATGTGATATGATATGCTCAGTGTCTTGATTTGTACAGTCTTTTGTAAAATATATTTTTTTCTGAGGAAATGAAGCCATGCATTTCACTTTTCTGTGATGGACACTCATATGGACAACCTATTAACATCAAATGTACATACCCTTTTTCTATCCAAATTTTTGTCGAGGAACAAACTGATTGTAATATTGCTGGTTTAAAAAAAAATATGAATGTGAAAAATAAACAGCACTTTTGGAAATACCTTCTTCTGTTAAAAATCAATTTCCTAGAATGTAGTATTGTGAAGAGTGCTAATCTATCAGATAGCAAAAGCTGACATTAATTGCTTCTTATGCTATCTGATGCTAGGCACCAGTGATTCTCTCCCCACCCTGTGTCAGCAACTGGTACCATATTTGTGCCCATTGGCTACATATTTTTCTTTCTCCCATGGAACCTATGCAGACTGGCAGCCAACGGCTTGCAAACTGACACTGGTCCTCAAACCACCACTTTTGAGTAGTACTAAACTAGGTTATGCCTCCACACTCCAATAGCAGTTCAGTAACTTCCAGGTGGCAGAGACAAACATTTCAGCAGTTTTATAGCTGAGATATTGCTTCAAAACACTATTTTCAGTCAACAGGCCATAACAATACACTTCATGCGCTTAAATCTTTGTTCTCGGGGTGAGAGGGATGTATAATGATCTCTCTCTCTCTCTCTCTCTCTTTGTGTATGGGGGGATCATTAAAACGCTACTCACTAGAAGTGGGATTGTGGCTCCAGTGGGTAGTAATTGCTGGTTAGGAAACAAGTATTCCCAGATTTTTTTATTATACCAAAAGCAGTTTTCAATGTTGCTAATTACTCTTGTAAGTTTCAGTGGTCAGCCTAAGGCTACATGTTGTGGAATAAGATGGTAGAAACTTTTTGCATAGTCACAAACCAGCAAAAAAATTAGTATTAATTTATATTTGTATTTTCCCCATTTGAGGGGGAGGGGGGTTGACTTAATCCTTTGAGGTATCCCATCATTGACACTCCTCTTGTTCAGCTACTAATCTATAAATGTAGGGTTTAGTTTGGTCTAGACTACCAAACTTTCTGAAGCATATTTGGTGAAGGACTTTTGGAATCTACCAAATCTTAAAGCAAGGTTTGCCTACTTTCAGTCTGCTATTCTTCCCTGGATCTACAAAGAAACGGGAGGGGGAGGGAACCCTGCAGCTTGTTTTTATTGAGGCAAGTTGATGTACCCATTCCTTAATGCCTAGCATCTATTCCACCCATCAAACACCTACATAACTATGTCCACAAATGACAGACCTCTTTACTTGTAGCCCAAGATCCAATGAGTGCACTGAGAAGAGTTTTCATGAGCGTACTCATGCTACTATTTGGAGCAGAGCTTCTTACAACTATTTGACATGGCAAAACAGGGTTTTTCCCCCTCTGTGTGCCTGGGACTGGCAACCAAGTTTGTGCCCTTTGGGTACAACTGTTTCTCTTTCTTTCCTGGAAACTTGCTGTAGGCTAGAAGCCAACTGCTCACAGCCAATGGTTCCACTAACCATTGCTCTGAGGAGCATTGATTTGGAGGACAGGGACTATTCCCTCTTCTTGATTCCATGTCAGGTGTGCAGAATGCTGACTGACAGTATGTGTGTGAGGAAGACCCACATACATTCCTGCTATTCTTATGCATCGGAGGAAGAAGGACTAACATCTGCTCACACATTCCTCACATAAGTCTGCCACCTTTTACCTGAGCGTTGCCGCAGTTAGCATATAGCTAGGCATAGCTGTGTAGCTGATTAGTAACAAAGGTGATCAAGTAGAATCTGCAAGCTCCTGGACTGCTGTTGTACATTTGGGGTCAGAGACACTGGGCAAGGAAGTAAAGGGTATCTTTTTCTGAGACATCCCCGCAAATAATAAGCTGTGATGATTGAGGGCTAAGCCAACATAACGTTACAATTTTTTCCCTTTACTACATGATTTTACTGTGAGAGCTCTTCAACAATATAGCAATATACTCATCTCTGAAAATATACACTGGAGAATAAATACATAACACATCTTGGTATTTTATTTCCGATTCACAAAAAAGTTGCCACATGATTGCAAAAGAATTCCAGGTATCAAATCATCTACTTACATCTTAACTCATTCATTCCTCTCATACATTTTCCAAAATGGGAAATAAAAGGACCAACTGGCAATGTAGCAGTAACAGATAAGAAAAGCAGACTACACATACAAACCAGTATCTTTAAATGAACATTATGGAAAATAAACAAAAAAATTGATTTAATTTTTTTAAAAAGGAAAATGGATCAAATGTGATCTGGATCTGTGAAAGCTTTAATATAAAAAGGCATCCATGGAATGGCTTCCTCCATTACAAAAAATGGCAAAAGGTATTTAAGGTTATGGCACTGGGACACCCATTCCTGTGAACACACCGCCACACAGCCTTTGTTCAATAAGTAGGTCTATAGTAATATACAGAACATGTCAAGTAAGAAGACAGTGGTCAGAAAGAAATTTTTCTATTAACTGTAAAAAAAAAAAAAAAAAAAAAGGTGGGAGGGCTATCTTGTTTTCTTTTCTCCATCCAGCAGTTGATCAGTTTCAGAATCATACAGGCATTTCTCTACACACCTCCTTGGAAACCAGCCTCTGATTCTGTTTGCATCTAACAGTCGCAGATAAAAAAAAGACATTAGTCGCAAAATACATCAGCATTCTCCACAATCATTGCAAACTTTAGTGAAGGTCACAGACTAAGCCTACTCACTCTCACCTGTAATTGCCTAAATAATCACACATACCAAAGGAGCAATAACCAAGATACTGCAACATCTGCTAGTTGTTTGTGAAGATGTGGTTAACATCCTGAAGAAATCCAGCCTAGTGAGTTTTTCCCCCCAATCCTGTCTGCTGCTAGCAGAAAGGAATTATTAATACTTAAGGATTAGTTCAAGATTTTCAACAACAGCACCATGTCAGATGGGTAAAAGCAGAAACTTTAAACATTTCAAAAATGTCTTTATAGTTAATTATAAATAAAACTTCTTTATGGACCATAGATTTTAAGGATTTCCAGCAAGATTCACAGATTGACACTGGGGTTGCTTTTGTCACCCACATTTGGTCTGAGCAGCATTAGATATCTTGGGAAATCCAGACCATCCATCCATTCATTCCTTTATTTATAGACTGCCTTTCTCTCAGATTAGGACTCAAGGTGGTTTACAAAAAAGCATAAAATAAAATAAAAACACATATAGTCAAAACATAAACAGCATTAAATAACAGCATGAACAAAGATCAGAACTTAGAAACTATGCTCACTTTGGCATAACTACTGGAATTCCCAGCTTGCATGATAAGTGATTATGCTGTCTGGGGATTCTGGGAGTAATCCAAAAAAGCAAAATTTCAATCTTTTAGCCACACCTATTAACATTCTACGTTCTTTGGAACTACTTATTATGAAATGTTAACATGCATTTAGAGGTGTTAACATGCATTTACAGGTGTAATTTTAAACAAGTTACCATCAGTTGTCAAGTCAGTTATTTTGTCTCCATACATCCAGTGTCTGAAAGATAAATGCAATAAATTAGTCATGCCACCCATTTCAGTATATAATGGAAATATTTTTCAATCACAGTTTGAATTTTAAAAAAATAAGCACTAACTTCAGTCCTCTGGTAGCTAAAATCTGATCTCCTTTGCGAAGTGTAATTCTAGGTTCTTCAGTGCATGGGGTTGTGAAGAAGGTCCTCAAGCCTTTTGTAAGAGGGCAACAGGCACCACTGTAATCTTCTATTGCTTGGTATTTTACCTGAGGGTTTTGAGACATTAAAGTAAAATGCATTTTGTATACTACTGGATGATTCACAAACTGCATGCTGTAAACTTGGTCTCCATGGCAAAAGTAAGAAATACAACGGGTTATCGAAATGTGTAATCCCCTGATCCTGAAAGTGAGAGGGTGGTTTAAATCATCTTGAAGGATATGGTTGTGAAAGACATCTTGGTTGGACAAAAAAGATTTTAACAATTATTGCCCAGTTGCAAATATCCTAGTTTTGAACAAATTGTTCAAGATGCTGATGGTAACCCAACTCTCAAGTTCTTATAGATGAAATGGAATATTTAGACCCATTTCAATTTGGCTTCTTGGCCAGGGCTTGGCAATGAGGCATTTGATTGGGCTGATGATGAACTTTGTCTGTACAAATGATAAAGACAAGGGACTAGAATTCTGTTTATTTTCTTTGAGGTTTCCTCAAAAAGTTTCCTCACATATCTAATAATGGTCATCCCTAGTCCTGCATTGGATCTGAAAAAGTGAGGCTTTGGAACCACTGAACCCTTGTCTGGACTCATTAATGGGCTATGTTCAGACATTGTGTCGTCTAAACCCTCTTGCAAGGCATTTATGGTATCACAGATATAACCCGCTGTAGGCCAGGTTATAATCAGCCAGTTGGAATATCAGTGATTTATATTATATTTGTGTGATGCCACACTAAAGCTTTATTCTAAGATAGATAATCAGGCATTGGCTTTACTATTTAGAGCTAATGAGAACTTTAGTCCAAAACATCTGTGGAACCCCAGTGTGTCTATAGGGCAAATGAGAACTTTAGTCCAAAACATCTGCAGAACTCCAGTGGGTCTATGGCTGCTTTATAGTATAAGCCAAGGGAGGGTATGATCCAAGGCTCATCAGAATGCCCTAGTATCATATCATGCACTCATGATCATAATGTTAGGTGGTGACAAACACTAAATTTATCCCATTCACTATTGGAGGGATATAATCTGGATCCTTCCTTACTCTTGCACTATCCAAGTTCTTAAATAAAGTTTTCCTTTAGACCAAGTTGTTTTCTTGTTTGTTTGTTTTTCAGCTGAATATTTGGGGAGGGCAAAAATATTTAGGAGACATACCTGGGGTCTGTGGGGGCATAATGGGGGCCAAGGGCTGCATTAGAATCATCAATGACCAAATGCAGCTCATGGGTTACACAATTTCCATCTTTGGTATGGGATGTAATACAGGATGCCTTGGTCATCCACATGTTTTGGTCTACAGTTCCATTCAGACACACAAGGCTTGGCCTATGGCAAGGCACTGTGGGATTAGCAGGCAAAAACATCTTTACAGTCCAAGTTTCCCCATCTCTACTACAGTCGCCCCTCCTTTTTCATGGGGGATCCATTCCGGACCCCTCACGAAAACAGAGTTTCACTTATATTCAAGCCCCATTGGCTTGAATACAGGCGTGGGCGTGAGCCCCATTCATTTCCCCTCCATTCATCCCTCATGCATAAGCGAGGGATGCGAGTCTGAAGACAGCAAGAACGGAGAGAAGACTATATATGTGACTACCACAGGTCGATAGCATGAACATCTTCCATTAAAGATACAGCAAAGTACAATGGGCCCTCAGTATTCCCGGGGGTGGGCTCCAGGCCATCCCATGAATACCATTAACCGTGGATGCTAACATCCCATAATATACAATGGTGTCCCTTATAATCAAATGGCAAAATCAACAATTTGCTTTTTGGATTTTTTTAAAAAAAATATTTTCAAGCTGTGAATGGTTATATCCATGGGTACAGAATTTGTGCATATGGAAGACCGACTTTAATGTCAAAAGACCAAAATCTTAAACTAACACACATTGGACCAAATCTAACTGCCAGTCCCAACTAAACTAGACTGCGTGACTGAATGTGAAATTTGTTATTTCAACACTAGTATAAACTGTAGAGTCAATGAATAACAACTGGATTGAGGCCTATATTTATGCAGATATTATCATCCAAGCACATGTACTTACACTTCTTACTCGCTTATCAGCTTTTTGTTTCAGTTGCTCTATCTACAAGAGATTACACACAGGAGGATTAAAATGCAGTTCCCTGGGGCCCAGCTTCTCAGCTTTGAACAGATTTTACAATTAATTTCATTGTGCATATGTGGGGAAGTGGGGAAGGAATGAATGCCCTACCGTCAAACTATATTGATGGCAACCTTCCTTCACAGGCCACTCTAAGCCATCTCCTTCTGGGATTCCAGACCATGTGAATACTTGCTTGAAATTATTCCATTTGCCTCCCAGGTCATAAGGAAAAATAAAGGTTTCTTTTGTTTGGTAATAATTGATGCGATCTTTGGCCTGCAAAGGGGTACACACAAGTATGGTTTGCAAGAATAAAAGCTTCCAACTAGTTTTATGCAAATCTCCTGAACAATGTGAGATGTATGACTGTAATTCATTACAGAAATGACAGGATAGTGTGAAGGGTGGTCTGGGAGCCATTACAATCCCTAGTGACATGAGCCAAGAGGAGAAATCAATCTGTAAGGAAGAATTCCTGTGTGCATGTCAGTACGGGGATGATGGAGCAGCTACTGTCTAGTTCATTTATCTATCTGAAATATTTTCAGTCACTTTTTTAGGACTATAGCTTCACAAAACTATGTAAGGATAAGAAGCAAAGGCAAGAAACAAGGTATAACAATCACACATTCTAAAGCATAGAGACTGTTTTGAAGTATGTCATCAAACTGTAATCTGATTTAAAGGCAGTACATGTAGGTCTTCAAGTCAAGAAGAAAATCCCCAAGCCCTGACTGAATGCTTTGGGGAGAGTTGGATAAGAAATAAAATTTACAACAACAACAACAACAACTACTACTACTACTATACTACTCAGAAGGGGAGAGAAAGAGCCAATAGGGAGTTCTGAACCACCATCAACTAGACCTCTCTCCTTCAAATCAATGTAGCCAATCTCAACAGAAGGAACTTGAGAATAGTTTTTTAAGGTTAAGGTAGAGGGAAGAGGTAGAAAACAGAATAAAACCTCTGAGCAACAGAGTACTTTGCGGGTCCCAAGGAGGGGAGAAACAGAAGATATGTGGATAAGGAGAAAAAAACAGGAGACAGTATACCTTATTTTTTAGGTTATTGGCAATGGAACTGAGTTGTTTTGGCCAAGATAAGGTTTTGACACATAATACATTCACAGTTTTGAAAGCTACGTGTATTTCTACAGAATGGAATTTCAGACAAAAGCCAGAGTATTAATAAAGAAAGTCTGTGTTAACTGCATTCAAGTGAAGCTGGCCTTCACTTATGGTGACCCTGTAAATGAAACATTTCCAAGACAACCCTATCCTTAATAGCTCTGTTCAGGTCTCGCAGACCCAGGGCCATGGTCTCCTTGACTGAGACTATGCAGTCTTTGGTGCAAAACACACCGCAGAAATAATCCAGTGTGAGACTGCTTTAACTGACCTGGCTCAATGTTAGGGAATTCTGGAAACTGTAGTTCTGTGAGACATTTTGCCTTCTCTGTCAGAGAGCTCTAGTACCAAAAAAACCCTACAATTCCCAAGATTCTCCAGCACTGAGCCAGGGCAGTTAAAGCGGTCTCAAACTGGTTTATTTCTTCATTGTGTTTTGGGCATTCCTCTTTTCCTTCTGCCTTCTACCTTCTCTAGCTTTTCCTTTCTTTTCTAGTGAGGAATTGCTTTCTCATGATGACTGAAGTATGACAGCCTCAGTTTAGTCATTTCTGGTTTCTAGGGCAATAGGATAATATTATTATAGTATCATAAAAGAATATAATTTTTTTCTACCATACAATAAGGCAATGTAATACAAAACACAGTTCTATTTGGTGGTCTGATTTTTTTAAATTAAATTAATCAGGCCTTCTTCAGAGAATTGAATTCTCCAGAACTGGAATAAAATGTGATCTTCTTCAAAATCCAAAAAGTTCCCCATAATTGTCTTTTTAAGGGCTGCTGTGTTCTTGTTTATATTAAAGTGGCTGCTACATACTGCAAATCTTTAAAAAATTGAATATCCTCTGCAATTACTGTCCTGCCTTTTTTAAAACATGGATACCTTCTTCATTCATTGTATTATACTGACCTCTAGTGATGGAATAGCAGTAGATACTGTACTAAAACTTGATTTTCCAGTGTTTGGGGAGCTGTTTTCCATATATTGTCTGAAACCACTCTAAACAGTTTGCTTATGCATGAGGAGTATCTTACTCACTTTAATGGTGGACATAGCTTTGTTTCCAAGGCATTTTAAATGCATAAAGATTTCTCTCCACTAAGTGGAATAGAGAAGCCTAGGACAATAAAAGATTTTGAAATGTGTTTAGGAGCCACCATATCTATTGCAAGAAATCTGGGTAAGGGTGCCTATACCAAGGCCCAGTAATTATTCTATAGGTCTTTGTTTCCTTGTCAAAACATTTGATGCAAAAAGAGTTCAGCGTATGTCTAAGGGGGATGCTGAGTAGAGGTCACGAATCTGGAATGGGCAAGAAGAAGCCATAGCATTTCCAGAAGTGGAGAGAAATCCCTAGCCACAGCAATGGAGTTGTGCATTTTGGCAGTTAATAATTGTACATCTATGTGGTAAATTGCAATTTGGCCACACTTATTTTTTTAAAAAAATCCTGTAGAAGGACCCATATTCAAGGATACCAAATACTGTCCTATTTGTTCTAGACAGATCTTGTAGCACCTAAATGAAATAAAGTCTACTTCCTACAAATGTTCATGCTGCCGACTCCTTTATTTCAATTAGTCTCAAAGGTGCTACAAGATCTCTCTACATATTGATTTTACAGATTAATAAAGCTATATCTTTGAATTCTATCTGTTCTACTTCATCTGAAGCCAAACTGTATTAGGTACGTATCAGGAATCATGGTTTAAAACAAATTTTAGGCTGGAGATGGAAACAGGACATGCTATACTGTAAAGAGTTTTTTAAAAACAGCAATTATTTCATTAAAATAAGTTGTTATTATTATTATTATCCTTTATTTATATAGTGCTGTAAATTTACACAGTGCTGTACATACAATCCTATATTTAGATGGTTCCCTGCCCTCAGGCTTACAGTCTAAAAGAGAAAACACAAAAGGAGAAGGGAAAGGTGGTGGGAAAGAGGATAAGGTCCAGTGGTTCTTCTCTCCCTCTGGGGCCAGGACCAAGGCAGATGGACTGGAGGAAGAGCACAGCTTCTTCATACATAGTTATAAGGAGGCATCCTGGGGCAGATGGCACAATTCTGGAAACGCTTCCCTAAACAATATAGTCTTTAACTTAATTTTGAATCTGTTTAGAAAAGTGATGAGGCACACATGTGGGGGAAGAAGATTCCAGGAGTGAGGGGCAGCAAGTGAGAAGGGACTCCTCATATGAGGAGTAAGCTGTCTTGTTCTATAGAAGAAATGCACTAACAGGAACATGACTGCTGTTTGCCCACCCTTCCTATAGTCAATTGCAAAATGGTAGAAATAAAGATGTATAGATATATTTATGAAATTTGCTTATGCTTCAAAATAAATAGATACATTTGAAAAATAAATGGATACAACATTTGAAGCATCTTACCAAGAATTTTTTTAACAAGATGTTTGACTGGGTCTGATGGGAAAGTTCTATGTCTATGGTTTGGAGTGTATCTAGACTACACAGTCCTATCAGTTCCATGTTACTATGATTGCCTGTAGACAGGCACTAGAGTTCTCTAGCAGAGAATTCTAACTGCTTCAGTAAACTATAAATCCCAGGAGTCTGTAGAATAAAGCCAAAATGGAATCACAGGGTTATAAGAGTGTAGTGCAGATACACCATTAGTTATATATGGAATGACACAAGCAATATTGGAGATCAGTTTGCTTCTTGAGAAAAGAAACATACATAGTACACCAGCTTCCCTAAGTAATAATATATTTTACAAATTCCCTTTAAATAAAAATTACCTTTTCTTCAATCCATGATTCTATTGAAGTTTTGTTCCTTAAAATGACTTTCATCTAAAAAGAGACAGATTCATTTAAGTGTAGAAGTATGCTGAATGAGGAAACAAATAAACAGCAACAGAAACTGCACTGAGAAAACTATATGACAATATTTTGTTTCCCTAATATTTTTGAAGAGCCAGCATGGTGTGGTGGTTTAAGTGCTGGACTATGACTCTGGAGACCAGGGTTCAAATTCCTGCCTGGCCACTGAAACCCACTGGGTGACCTTGGGCAAGCCACATTCTTTCAGTCTCAGAGTAAACCAATGGCAAATCCCCTCTGAACAAATCTTGCCAGGAAATCTTATGATATATTACATTGGACTCCACCACAGAGGAAAGGCAACATGGTTACAAAAGAGAAATAAAACTAACAATGACACTAGAGAAACTAACATTGTCTTATTTCCACAATATGTGGGACAGTGAACCTCAATAACTAATTATAAGATGAGATGGCAGAGTGTTGTGGCTTTTGGTAGGCACTCCCTCTCTCCACACCCTCTCCACCTTGAATATTATTCCAAGGCTAGCCCAAAACAGTTGATGCCTGGGGCAGAAGAGCAGATGCCTCAACCCCTCCCTACCACAAGTCATGCCACAGAACAGATTTCATTAAAATACCGTATATACTCATGTATAAGTCGACCTCATGTATAAGTCGAGGGCAGGTTTTGGGGCCAAAATTATGGATTTTGATATGACCCTTAGATAAGTCGAGGGTAAAACTTAGGGGCATGTAACAAAGGATCTAAAGGATGAAGCAAAGGGAAACAGTGCCAGAGAACTAGCAGTGATTAATTTCTGGAACTTTATAACTTTCCATAAATTTTATATTTTACAACTCTTTTGAGTGCAGGTTTGATCATGTAGTAAAGAACCAACCTCACATTAAAAAAAAAAAAAAGATTCATTGCAAAACAACATCATAACACCCTGTTTAACATAAGAATTGTCTTTACACTGAACTGATATGAATAGTTTGATAAAGAATGGAATTTATGCCTCCAAATGAACTTCAAAATCCTGGGGTATATTTATAGAAGGGTCAGTAGGGTTTTCAATGCTATGATTGCCAAAAGCCGGGGGGGGGGGGATGTAGAGATGTAGGGAGGCTTGCTAAGTTACTTATGCAGGAGGAGAGCCTTTGCTGCTATTTGGATGTCGAATGATTCCCAAACTTTGGCCCACCAGCTGTTTTGGACTTTAACTCTGAGTAGTTGTAGCCAGCCTGACCAATAACTAGGAATTTCTGGAAGTTGAAGTCCAAAGCATCTGGAGGACCAAAGTTTGTGAACCACTGAGCTCTTCATCCCTCTCTCCTGCCCCAGTGGCCTGAGGAAAAAAAGATCTGCAGCAGTGTTACTGTGGGGCAAGGGATTGGAGTGGCTTGTCTGCTGCTTAGTAGATGCATGCCCCATTCCCAGAGCTTGGAAAAGTTTCCTTTTTTGGCTCTACAGTTCCCAGTGGTTCTCCGCCAACCGTGTGTGTTGTGTCCCTTCAAATCCTTTCTAAGGTGAACCTATCGTGGGCTTTTCTTGGCAATTTTCTTCAGAGGGGGGTTGCCATTGCCCTCCACTAAGGCTGAGAGAGTGTGACTTGCCCAAGTTTACATGGCTGAGCTGGGATTTGAACCTTGCTCTCCAGAGTCAGTGTGATGTAGTGGTGTGAATGTTGGACTGTGACTCTGGAGGCCAGGGTTTGAAGCTTGGCTCGGTCATGTAAACCCACTGGGTGACCTTGGGCAAGTCACACTGTCTCAGCCTCTTGAGATCCCCCCCAAGAAACTTGCAAAAAAAAAAAAACATTGTAAGTTTGCCTTAGGGTCACTATAAGTCAGAAATGTCTTCAAGGCACACAACAACAACAACAAGCTAGGAATTCTGGGAATTGTAATTTGAAAAGGAATTTTTCCAGGCTCACAGTTTGAAGTACAGGGAGATGTAGGAGGGCTAAGGGCTTGCTAACACAGGAGGAGGGCCTTTGCTGCCAGCTTTGTTTCCCTGGGCTTGGGCTCTTCTTGGTCAATGCTGAGCCCTTCTACCTACCTCCCCTTGGGCTCCATACAGAGTCCAGATCCCTGCAACATCCAAGGTAGAGGCAGATGGCCAAGGGAGAAAGGCTGGCATCGGGAAAGGAAAGGGAGAAAGAAAGAAAGAAAGAAAGAAAGGGGGAGGGGTTGGGCTCTATCTCTTTCTTTTTCCTCCGGATCCCAGGCTTGAAAAAAGGAGAAAGAGAAAGAGCCCAAGCCGCCCCCTTTTCCAAGTCTGGGATTCAGAGGAAAAGGAAGAAGGAAAAGGGGCTTGTTTTTTCTCTCCCCCCCCTCCCTTTTTTCCCTGCCGATCCCAGGCTTGGGAAAGGAGGCTTGGTCTCTCTCTCTCTCTCTCTCTCTCTCACACACACACACTCTCTCTCACACATTCCCTTTTCCAAGGCTGGGAGCACGGGAGGGAAAGGGAGAAAAAGACCAAACCCCGTTTTCTTTTTTGTTTTTCCTCCGGATCCCAGCCTTGGAAAGAGGGGCTTGGATTCTCTATTTTTCTCCCAGCTTTTGGCGACTGCAGCCATGGAAATTCTATTGACCCGTCAATAAGTCTACCCTGGGATTTTGAAGTCCCTCTGGAGGCATAAATTTTTCGACTTATAGTTGAGTATATACGGTATGTGTATGTCTTTTAAGGGATCAGTGGGTAGTAGAACGTACATTGCTATGTTATTTTCCTCTTGTTCCCATAAGAGCAAAGACATGAATCCACAAAACCAAAAGAACTGAAGCATGGTCTAGCATATATATCCATCAGAAGCAGCAATATATATTCTACGAGTTTATGCACACGCCATCACATTTCCCTTGTTCTACTTATCCATCCTACTTCCATAGACCAATCTTCTCCATGTGGTTTACTCAGTGTGATCTGCTTTCTTGACTATACTATTCTCTACTTCAACAAAGACTGTCACAAGCAAAGAGCAACAATAAGAAGAATGTTATAGAAACAACTGAGCCCTACTGCTGGACAGTTAGTGATTTTGTGGTCAGGACTCAAAACTGACCAAGTGGTTCAGTCTGGGTCGCTCACAAAGCAAAACAATCCCAGTACCAACTGAATCCTTGACGATGCTCACTTGGCCCCATTTTATAGGGGGGAAAGTCAGCAACACTGAGATAGCATCATGACATTTTTAAAATTAACACCACTGAAAACATCCATCGGCATATTTAATAACATTACAACAACAGAGTAATTAAATGGTTGGAAAATTACTGGTTGGATTACAACCCCCAAAATCCCATAGGGCACCAGAATCTGTGTATGTGTGTTTGTGTGGGTGTGCGTGCCTTCAAGTCACCTGTTGACTTATAGCACCCTATGAATTTCATAGGGTTTTCTTAGACAAGAAATACTCAGGCATGGTTTTTGCCAGTTCCTTCCTCTAAAATACAGCCTACAGCACCTGGTATTCACTGGCAATCTCCCATCTAAGCACTAACCATGGCTGACCTCCTTAGTTTCCAAATTCAGACAGGATTGTAATCCTCTATATCAGGGCAAGCAAGGTGTGGTCTTCCAGACTGTTGAGTTGCAACTTCCAACTTTCTTCTTCACTGGATTTGCTGGCTAGGTCAGAAAGGAACTTTGGTCTGAAAACATCTGGAGGGCCAGAAGTTTCTCATCCCTGCTATATGTGTTTAGAAACCCCATCAAATTCAATGAAACATACTTCTGAGCTTGAGGGTGTACAATCTGTAAACCTCTGGTTGTTGTTGAGATTTTAACTCCTGGCATGTTTCATCAATGGCTACGTTAGCCAGGTCAATAGGATTTGAAATCTAATAACTCCAGTGCTTTATAGGCGTGCAGTCTAACTTGAGTATATCTTTTTCTCAAATTGTTATATAGGCTACAGAATACTGTAGTTTATTTTAAAGTAAGGTTTAAACAGGTGATGAACTTGAGCAATTCTCCCTTGTGATTTATTGTTGTACATTTTCCATTTTGCAAACCACGCTTTTGATCCTCATCCCAAAAGTACGCACCCAATTTCTTCCTTCCATGATTTCTACCACCTGTCCCCATTTCCCTTTCCCCTCCCTCCCTCCCTCCCTCCCTCCCTCCCTCTCTCTCACACACACAGAGACAATTGATATATACATATACAGTCCTTCTCTCACTCCTAATCTTACCACTACTTGCCAAAGTGCTCACTGTTAGATCTTTAACAAGATATGGGTGTACTGGAGTCTGCTACATGTCTTGCTACTGCAAGAGACAGTGAAGCAGCAAATATCAGAAATCTGGGGAAACTTGCCTTTTCAGAATGCAAGAACACTAGGAACAAAATATTCCCTTTTAATTTAATGTCTAGTTGAATGGAGATCAGGCACTACCCTGCCTTGTTACTATACCACATGAGTTTCACATCCTTTTCTCCACAGGCTAATGCAACTCTTCCAGGCTGGTTCCTGGGATATGTAGTTACAAGAGTTTAGCATGCAGTGTGCTGGTTTAAATGAACATGGCTTTCTCTGCATCTGAGTCCATAAAGAAAACTGCCTAATGACAGCAGAACCAGTCACTCCAAAGTAACTGAAGCACAGGTAGGCAAGTCACTCGCAGCCCCAGTGAGCATTGCAAGAAGCCTCCCTGATCTTTCCTCCCCTCCCCCCCTCCGCTAGTTCATTTTCATCATGACTCAGTCTCAAGGCACACCCTTCTCTGCTTGGCAGTGTTATTATCAAAGCATACATTAAGATATGTGAAACCCACTATCTAAAAGCTGTTTCAGCCAGTTAAATTACAGTTCAAATTGCTTGCAGGGGGATGTCAGAATAAGGGATAATTTATAACAAGGGAGAAAGAATGATTCTCTCTCTTCTGAACACCATAGTTTGGTGACCCGCAGATCTCACCAATTGTTGTTTCTTAACAAAACAGACTCACCTGTATAATGAACAACATGCCTACTGCTATAGTTGTCCCCAGTGCCAATCCCAAGGCAAATAAAGAGGCAGCAAATGCAGACAATCCAAAAGGAATTATTGGGCGAGGGTCTCTTCTGGCTGCACTCATATCAATCCTTACAGAACTCCAGCCAAAGGATACCTGCAGTAGAGAATCAAGAAGATACAGACTTTTGAGGGAAATAGTTGACTACAGTAAAACAAGTCAAGTTACTTGATTATTTTTTTAAAAAATCTTTTGGCAGGGATTCAAAAGTCATCACATTTAGGGAGCTGACTTAAGGAAGGCGGGCAGTCTGTACCTTGCACAACTGTTTTGGAACTCTCAAGAATACTGGCCTGCTAAAATTGGCAGCAATCTACGCAGCTGGAATTTGGCAACAAATTTAGCCATTAATTTTTCTGAAGAGGTTTTGCTAGTCCAAAATTTAGTGTAACATTTACAAACAACTTGCAGTGGTGGGGAGGGGTGGTAGTAGAACAAACCAGGAAGGGTATATGAAATAGATTCTCAACTTTGCTGATTCTTTGTAGGCCAGAAGGAATGTCTAATGTCTGGGTCAGATGCAAATAAAGAGACTGTGGCCTATAAAGCAAAGGTCAGATGTCCGCCAAGAGATACCAGATGTCCCCAAGACAGAACAGAGCATACCGCAATTGTGTGAAAACGAAGGGCTAAAGAGGAGGTTGTACAGTGGATCTTTGTTAGCCACTGAGGTTTGGTTCTAGGACCCCTGACGGAACCCAAAATCTGTTGATGCTCAAGTCCCATTACATATAACAGCACAGCATAATGGTGTGCCTTATATATAATGGCAGAATCAAACTTTGTTTTTTGGAATTTTTTTTAATATTTTAAACCATGGATGGTTGCATTCATGGATGCAGAATTTATGGGTATGGAGGAACAACTGTACTTCCAGAAGTAAATTCATTCAACTGTGTTGATAAGGACAGTAACAAGAGTATGTTCTTACCCTGTTGTAAAGCTGAGTGTACATGGTCATGACAAAAATGAAAGCAGCATGGATACATCCAAGTGGAGCTAGCAGAAGAAAGAGAGTGAAGGAGGCATGGTTCTGAAACCCACAGCAGTTATTGATCCAAGGACAGTGATGGTCCATCTTCATCACACACCTAAGAAACAATCCAAGTTTAACACTCCTGTTCAACAAACAAAGCACCTGTCAAATCCTGACTACCCTCATTCAGAAAGCTGGATACCACAACCTCATTTTCAGAACAAGTCTGGGTATTTAGAACCAGGTTTAACAATATGAATAAATACTACATGTGAGGTGTAATGTGGGCATCTCTTTTAAGTTCCATAAAATACCAAAATGCATTTTAACGATTACTTGACTAAGTGGCTGCTGACTATACAGTTGAACAATATATATTTGCAGTACCTGTTACATTTTCGGCAGTGGTGTGATCGTGGAGCCTTGTAAGACTGGCATATTTTACAGTATTGAAGATACATGCAGTCCTGAGAGTTTTCCTCAAAAAAATAAAGAGAAGGCAGATAATAATAAGGATGACGATGATGATGCAAAGGGGTCTTGTAGCAACTTTGGGACAAACTGAGAGAAAGAAGTTGGTAGCACAAGCTTTCGTAGATTTAGGTGTACTTCATCAGGTGCATGGACTGCAGTGCCTTTGCATACTGATCCAGTCTAATACAGCTACCGGTATATCTTTGACTAATAAATAAATAATAATAGTGCTATCATCATTATTTATTTCTTACCTGCTTGTCCCTATGGATCGAGGAAGGGAAAACAACAAATAACACAACATGTAACATCAGTTAAAAGAGCATATACCAAAGAACCAATACATGTTAAAATCCATCAATAAATATTTAAAAATGACAATTTAAAATAGGCCTGCTGGAAGAGACTGGTTATTTCTCTCTGTCCAGTCTCAATAACATATTTTTATGTAAATATCACATCAAAACAGACTATGTGGTCAGATTTTAAATGATGTTCAAATCAATTTTGTTTAAAAAGAAAATTACTTAGAATTTGCCTTCTAAGAGTGACAGAGATTGAAATATGACTGACAGCTAATGCATGTTTTGTGCAGTGCAGTGTTAGTCACATCCTGTCATCTGGGGACAATTTTTTTCTCATCATAGGCAACCAGGTGATCAATGACCTTAGCTTTATGTGTAGGGTGCTGATTTTGTATTCAGGAAACTTGACCATATGGATGTAGGGGAGGGTGGGAACCACTGGGACATGAGATTTGTATGTATTTTTAATCAGTAAGCCACCTCGATTGTCATGGACAGAGAGGTGGGATATAAATAAAGTATTATTGTTGTTGTTTCCTCATACAAGATGAGAAAATTCAGTTCCTATCTTGATTTGATTCTACAAATGGCAGACCTGGGCCCACAGGCTATTGGCTAGTAGGTTTGGGACTGATTGCCAAAAATAATAGGTGAGGCCAAAATACCAAGAAAAAAAATCCAATATGATTATTTTGCTTACTGGTTTCCATCCAATGGGAACATAACCAGGGCCGACAAACATGGCATTAAAGTAATTGTAAAGAATCATAACAGTCCAATTGATGAGCATGATGAAATTGATACTCCCTCCTGTTGTGTCCAAAGGCCAATACCACAGAACAGCATCGATCATAGCCATGGCAGAACATATTGCTATTACACTGAGGGCTATGATGGGTCCCCAGTGACACAGTCTTCTCAGTTCGTGGAGATTTTCAAACCTGATAATGGAACAGAGCACTCCCATTCTGCAACCCCCAAGTGCACTTTCTTATTTTAGGTGGTTCCTTTCAGGTACAAGTTTCCATCTGTTGTAAGTTTTCATTTCTGCAAGAGAGGCTGCATGTCCAAACTGGATGAACAAAGTAGCTGAAGTTAAGTCATTTCTTCTGGTTGGGAGACTCATTAGGCATAGAAGATGTTCAGGTAAGTCTTTGAAGGTAAAGCTGCCACTACACACCGTCTAAACAAATACAGAAAGAAAAGTATTCAGTAGTAATATAACCATCACCATCACTGTCAGGAACTCTTTTGATAAAAGGAACATTTAAAACTGATTAGCAGTAGCATTGATGCACCTCACATAGGCTTGGCCCAGACTGAAAAGTCTTCGGTTGATAAACCATTGTTTTCCCCTTCCCATTCTCACATGTCCCTAGGTTTGGCACTTATATCCTGGCTCGCTGTTTTATCCAATGTTTGAACCAGGATGTTATTCTTTAAATAGTCTTACAAATCAGAACGCTAGATAAGTTTAGCAAGCTAAAAAAAACAAAAAAACAACAACACTGCCATCCTGTCCATTCTGGTTGAAATATAAATAATAATTGCTTCAGTTTAGGGAAATGACGCAGAAGTGTTTTATTAAACAGATCCCACAATGTGCCCTTTTAAATGTCACATGTATCTGAAACCTTGCCGAGTCCCTTCTGTTTAAAATTAATTCTCTTTCACAGTCTGGAAAGGAAAGCAGTCTTCTGTTTGGACAACTTCCAAACTGTCAACAAAAATGGCTTCCCCTCTAGTTTGGATATGCTGGGATCATAAAACCATATACAAGGATGCAGGAGAATTACCTGCCTTCAAATAAGAAGTAACTAGAACAGAGACTTTAGCAGAAAAAAAGAGACAGTGAACAGCTTAGGAAAACTTGGAAAAATTATTTCAAAAATAATAAAAACCAAACATATATTTTTTAAAAAAATTATCCCCTGCCTCTGTGCTCTAACAAACACGATAAACTAACATATGAAGCTGCCTTGTGCAGAATCAGACCTACGGTAGATTTCTGAATCCTAGACCAATTTCTTTCCCAGGATGATAAGACTTGTTAAGTAGGAAAATAGCTTGGATTTGATATTGAGGGTAGGAATACTGCTCTCATACTAGACTGTAAGCCGGAGGGCAGGAATCCGTCTAATTTATGATTGTATGTACAGCACTGTGTAAATTTACAGAGCTATATAAATAAAATTAATAATAATAATAATAATAATTTAAGAATCCATTCCTCTGCTATTTTTTCCTTCAGCTGCCAAAGTCTTTATGGTTAAGACTGCCTTGATTATGCAAAGTGATCTTGTAGCAACTTTGACACTAACAGAAAGAAAGCAGGAAGCTGGTAGCTTAGGCTTTTGTTGACTTAAGTTTACTTCCTCAGATGTACATATACTGTATGTTAATTCACTGGGCTTGATACAATCAACTTGGACTGCAGGGATCTGTCCAAGATCAAAAGGTGCTTTTCCTATCACTTAAAGCCTGATCTATTTTAACTATAGATGCCAGGGATTGAATGAGGGAACTTTTTGATGCAAAGTGTTTGATTTTACTACTCAGTTATAGGCCATACCTATTCCAAATCAAGCCATTTGGGAGGTACAATTTAATATATTCCTATGTTTTTAAAGAGGTGTGTGCCTTAGCTAGGAGACGTTTAGAAAATGTTTGCTTAGCATAACTATCATGGGCCTTGAAAAATTGATTTATATCAGTGTACCCTTTTCCCAGTGGTATACCAGTGTACCATGGCACTTAGCTGAAAGCGGGGTGGACCACTTGTATGGCCCTGTGAGTCTTAAGAGGTTGCATTATTTGACAAAACAAAATGACAAATGACAAAATAAAACAGGAATGACTGAAAGGTTTAATTTTTTAATTTTTTAATCATTTTTTAAAAAATGGGTACTTGTTGATGTTAAACAGTACAGAGGAGGACTGTGATTAATATAAAGGATGAATTGCTAGTTTTGGAGGCTTCCAGTCAAGATAATTCACATTTTAGCCCTAAAAGGGCACTGCGAGGGGAATGCATATAGTCCTGAGACTGCATTTTGACCATCCCTGTTGTGAATCAACAACCATCGACTTTGTCTGAAAATTTAACATAAGATGACAAATTTCTAATTTTCCCTAAGACTGATGTTCTAAAAATGCTGGCTTCAAACAGTGAATTTTGTCATTTTCTTTGCAGCTGGCAATAATACTATAGTGGGTTCTCCACATACACTAGTTCTTTATCCAGGGATTCAACTATTCATGGCTTGAAAATATTTAAAAAAACATACCAGTTCCAAAAAGCAAATCTTGATTTTGCCGTTTTATATAAGGGACATCATTTTATTATGCCATTGTGTTTAATGGGTCTTGAGCATCAACAGATTTTGGTATCCATGGAGGGTCCTGAACCAAACGCCAGCGGATACCAAGGACCCACTGTGCTAGTTTGGATGGAAGATATTTAGTTTTGATATGCTGCTGTAATTTCACCAAAGAGCACAAGAAGAATAAGGGAAACATTTGACAGGGCTGGCCACACCCTACTTGCATGTATGAAGCTGTTTAATGAAGAAACAACTAACTGTTAAACTTGTGGGAAAGGATTTTTATGTGAAGAGTACAAGCACCCAACTTTCTACAAATAAAAACAGGGCACAATCTAGAAGAATCTGATTCTTCGTCCTACGTGACAAGCTATGGGAAATCTATGGGCCAATCTGGACAGTTAGAAATAACAAGAGCTGGGGAAATTTACTTTTGGGACTGTACCTCCCAGAATCCCCAGGAAAGCATGGTCAGTGGCTGTGGTGAGGGTATGGGGATTATCATCTTAAAATAACCTTTCTTAAATCTATCAGGATGGAATTGAAGATGGTAAGAAGTTTGGCAAGGTTACCTTGACTAGTTGTTTGGCAAATATCTCAGTGGCCCCAAGGACTCATCAAATGCGGCTGAAGGCAAACAGAAAAAGGAAACACTAGTGTTACAAATGGAAAAGTAATGTGGGGCAACATTAAGATGAAAAAGTAACTTGGAGACAGTATGTACTAATTCCTCTAAATTGGTACAGATTAGTGTTGTTGCCATGGCATAGAGCCTGGACTTTTCAGGAAAACTCTTTTGTAAGATATTAAGCAGGATATAAGTAATAATGATGATGATGATTGCTTTTTAATTTGTAAATAGGTTTGTATCCCAATTTGGAGGGGATAGTGGGATGATAATAATAATAATAATAATAATAATAATAATTTTTAATCTTGTAAATTGGTTTATATTCCAATTTTGGGAGAAAGCAGTATATAAATAATAGTGATGATGATGATCATTTTTTAATTTGTAAACTGCTTTATAAACCAATCTTTTTTTTGGGGGGGGGCAGCAGGCTATAAATATTTTTTTTTTATCTGTAAGACCAATTTTGGAGGGAAAGCAGGATATAAATAACAAGAACAATAATAATTATTAGTTTAATAATAATCATTGATGATGTTGATGATAGATTATGGTGATAATGGCAATAATAATGATAAAAATATTGATAATAGTGTTAATGATGATGATGACGATGATGCCTGGTGCTGGTGGTTCATCTAGGGGGATCTATTATTACTATTGATAATAGTGATAATGATAATAATAATTGATGATGATGATAATAATAATAGATTATGGTGATAATGGTAACACTAATACTAATAATGATGATAATAACAATAATAATAGATTATGGTGACAATGGTGATAATAAAAATAATAAAATTAATAAAATAAAAATTAAAAAATAAAAATTAAAAAATAAAATGATTAAAAATAATAAAAATCTATTAGTGTTAATAATAATAAATAATAATAACATTAATGATATAAAAATAAAAATAAAAACTTAATAAAATAATTAAAAAATAATAAAAATCTATTAGTGTTAATAATAACAAAATTAATGAAATATAAAAATAAAAATAAAATAATTAAAAATAATAAAAATCTATTAGTGTTAATAAAATAAAATGAATAAAATAAAAATTAAAAAAACTTAATAAAATAATTAAAAAATAATAAAGATCTATTAGTGTTATTAATAATAATAATAAAATTAATGAAATAAAAATAAAAAATAAAACTTAATAAAATAATTTAAAAAATAATAAAAATCTATTAGTGTTAATAATAATAATAATAATAAAATTAATGAAAAAAATAAAACTTAATAATAAAAATCTATTAGTGTTAATAATAATAACATTAATGAATTAAAAAATAAAAATAAAAAATAAAAAACTTAATAAAATAATTAAAAAATAACAAAAATCTATTAGTGTTAATAATATCAAAATGAATGAAATAAAAATAAAAAAACAAAAACTTAATAAAATAATTAAAAAGAATAATAACAAAAACCTATTAGTGTTAATCATAACAAAATTAATGAAATAAAAAATAAAAATTAAAAAAAACCTAATAAAATAATTAATAATAATAATAATAATAATAATAATAAATCCATTAGTGTTCATAATAATAATAATAATAATGATGATGATGGTGGTGGTGATGATGATAATGATGCCTGCCTGCCTTCCAGGCAGAGGGCTAGTGGCTCATTGAGGGGGACCTCCTAGTCTTCTTGGTGTCCCTGAGTGAGTGAGGGCTTCCTTTCCAATAAAGAGCCAGGGATCATTGAAGGAGGCTGGCTGGGCACCCTCCATTCCCTCTTCCTGCCCCCCTCCCTCCGCGGCCCTTACCAGCAGCTCAGTCAGGGGGCTCTTCTTCCTTCCGCCGCCCCTCCCTCTGTTCTCTTCCCTTGGGAAACACCACCAGCAGCAGCAGCAGCAGCAGCAGTGCCTTCTTCTCTCTTCCAGTTCTTCCCTCCCTGCGGGCACCTTGGCTGCTGCTGCTTCTGCTTGGACCTCCCCTTCCGGCCTGGCTCAGTGCTGGGGAATTCTGGGAAGTGTAGTTTTATTGGGAGATGTATTGAGACTCACAGATTCAGAGATCATGGCTCTCTCTGGTGATACAATGAACTAACTGGCCACAGTCCCTAGGACTCTTCTCCCCAGCACTCAGCCCAGGGCCAGGGCCAGGGGGGCAGTTAAAAGGGTCTCTGACTGGATTCATATTTCTCCAGTGTCTCTCTGTCTCTGTGTCTCTGTGTGTGTTTTGGAGGTTTAAGTCATCATGGAACTCCTGCCTGGGGAGAAGGTTGAGATGGAAAAGGAGGACCTGTCCTGGAAAAAGAGGGCATGTCCTGGAAAGGGAGGATGTGTCCTGGAAAAGGAGGACATGTCCTGGAGAGGGAGGACGTGACCTGGAAAAGGAGGACGGGTCTTGGGAAATGGAGATGTGTCCTGGAAAAGGAGGACGTGCCCTGGAAAGGGAGGATGTGTCCTGGAAAAGGAGGACATGTCCTGAAAAGGGAGGATGTGTCTTGGAAAAGGAGGACATGTCCTGGAAAAGGAGGATATTTCTTGGAAAGGGAGGACATGTCCTGGAAAAGGAGGACATGTCCTGAAAAGGGAGGACGTGTTCTGGAAAAGGAGGACATGTCCTGGAAAGGGAGGATGTGTCTTGGACAAGGAGGACATGTCCTGGAAAAGGAGGATATTTCTTGGAAAGGGAGGACATGTCCTGGAAAAGGAGGACATGCCTTGGAAAAGGAGGACATGTCCTGGGAAAGAAGGACATGTCCTGGAAAAGGAGGACATGCCTTGGAAAAGGAGGATATTTCTTGGAAAGGGAGGACATGTCCTGGAAAAGAAGGACATGTCCTGGGAAAGAAGGACATGTCCTGGAAAAGGAGGACATGCCTTGGAAAAGGAGGATATTTCTTGGAAAGGGAGGACATGTCCTGGGAAAGGAGGACATGCCTTGGAAAAGGAGGATATTTCTTGGAAAAGGAGGACATGTCCTGGGAAAGGAGGACATGCCTTGGAAAAGGAGAATATTTCTTGGAAAGGGAGGACATGTCCTGGAAAAGAAGGACATGTCCTGGGAAAGAAGGACATGTCCTGGAAAAGGAGGACATGCCTTGGAAAAGGAGGATATTTCTTGGAAAAGGAGGACATGTCCTGGAAAAGGAGGACATGCCTTGGAAAAGGAGGATATTTCTTGGAAAAGGAGGACATGTCCTGGAAAAGGAGGACATGCCTTGGAAAAGGAGGATATTTCTTGGAAAAGGAGGACATGTCCTGGAAAAGGAGGACATGCCTTGGAAAAGGAGGATATTTCTTGGAAAGGGAGGACATGTCCTGGAAAAGAAGGACATGTCCTGGGAAAGAAGGACATGTCCTGGAAAAGGAGGACATGCCTTGGAAAAGGAGGATATTTCTTGGAAAGGGAGGACATGTCCTGGGAAAGGAGGACATGCCTTGGAAAAGGAGGATATTTCTTGGAAAAGGAGGACATGTCCTGGGAAAGGAGGACATGCCTTGGAAAAGGAGGATATTTCTTGGAAAAGGAGGACATGTCCTGGGAAAGGAGGACATGCCTTGGAAAAGGAGAATATTTCTTGGAAAAGGAGGACATGTCCTGGGAAAGGAGGACATGCCTTGGAAAAGGAGAATATTTCTTGGAAAAGGAGGACATGTCCTGGGAAAGGAGGACATGCCTTGTTAAAGGAGGATATTTCTTGGAAAGGGAGGACATGTCCTGGAAAAGGAGGACATGCCTTGGAAAAGGAGGACATGTCCTGGGAAAGGAGGACATGCCTTGAAAAAGGAGGACATGCCTTGTTAAAGGAGGATATTTCTTGGAAAGGGAGGACATGTCCTGGAAAAGGAGGATATGTCCTGGGAAAGGAGGACATGCCTTGGAAAAGGAGGACATTTCTTTGGTGAACTAAAGGCTGTCTAAACATAATCTGAGGAGAGGCGGAACCTTGGTGCGCGGGGTCGGGTTTCCCAGAGAGAGGGGAACGCTTTCGGCGCAGCACAACCCGGAACTCCGGCGTCTAATTCTCGAGTTGGAATCATTGGAGGAGATTGGAGAAGGCTGCGTGTGCGTCGCTCTATTCCTTCCCCCCACTCCTTGCAGATTAAGTACAGTAGTCTTGTCCCTTTTTTGAGCCAAGGTTTTGGAAGGAAGGGAAGAAGGAAGGAAGGATCATGTCCTCCGACTTCGAGGGCTTCGAGCAGGACTTCTCTGTCCTCACCGCCGAGATCACCAACCGCATCGGGAAGGTGCCCAAGTTGCTGGGAGGTGAGCGAGGGAGGTCCACACTGGGGAGTTAACCCGGTTTGGAAGCGCTCTAACTCTCTTTGTGGCTCAGGGCTGTGGAATTCTGGGAGTTGGAGTTTGTTGTGGGCCCGAAGGGCCCACAACAAACTCCAACTCCCAGAATTCCACAGCGACTGACCCAAACAAAGAATGAACACTCACATTCCATGGAATTCTGGGAGTTGGAGAAACAATCCAGTTTAAACTGGATTATTTCTGCAGTGTGTTTTGGACCTAAGAAACACATTTACTTCTGAGCAATGGCTCATCTGCATAATGTGCACACACACATTAATAATAATAATATATTTATTCATATCCTGCCCCTCTGGGTGAGCAATCGGGGCCGGGTACAACATGTAAAATACAGATACAATTAAAATACAGCAACCCAATCCCTCCTCCCACCCCTTAAGATAGAATTAAAAACAGTAGGTAAAACCATAGAACATGAATGGGGCTCTCATTAAAACGATAGGCGGCCTCGGAGTGACTAATGTCTCTGAGGGTGAGCCTAGATGGACAATATTTTGAACCAGTTGAAGTTTCCGGGTTAAGCGCAAGGGGAGCCCCATGTAGAGCAGTAATCTAAATGTGAGGGGACCAAAGCATGTATCACAGTTTCCAGATCCAGGAAGGGGCACAGCTGGCATATCAACCAAAGCTGATTACAGGCACTCTTGACCGTCGCATTCACCTGACTAGTCATGTGAAGCGACGAGTCTAGAAGTACCCCCCAGACTGCGAACAGAGTCCTTCGAGGAGAGTGTGACTCCATCTAGGACTGGAAGATGTATTCCCAGACCTGGTTTCAGGCCGGTAACTGTCAGTACTTGCGTTTTGTCTGGATTAAGCCTCAATCTGTTTTACCTCATCCAATCCATTACTGCTGCCAGGCACTCATTAAGAGAAGAGGTGCCATCTGAGATCTGAGCAGATGATCTGGTCATGGAGAAGCATATCTGAGTGTCATCAGTGTACTGATGACACTGCACTCCATGCCTCAGGATGATCTCACCCAGCAGCTTCGTATAGATGTTAAATAGCATCCGGGACAGGATGGCGCCCTGAGGGATGCCACAATTAAGCTCGATTTTGGAGGAGCAGCTGTCCCAGAGCCTCATCCTTTGGGACCTGTCAGAGAGGAAGGAACGGAACCACTGCAAAGCATTTCCTCCAATACCCATCCTCCCCAACTGGTCCAAAAGGATGGCATGATCTACAGTGTCAAAGGCCACTGAGAGATCCAAGAGCACTAACAGGGTCACACTACCCCTGTCGATACTCAAGCGGAGGTCATCTGTCAGAGAAACGATGGCAGTCTCGACTTCATATCCTGCCCGGAAGCTGGTTTGAAGTGGATCAAGAAAATTGGTTTCATCCAAGACAGCTTGGAGTTGGGAGGCGACTGCTCTCTCGATCACCTTGCTTAGAAATGGCAGCAAGGAAACTGGTCTATAGTTGTTTCTGTCCAGGGGATCAAGGGAAGGTTTCTTCAGAAGAGGCTTAACAGCCGCCTCCTTAAAACAGGATGGAATTATACCTTCCCTGAGGGACGCATTGACTACATCCCAAAGGAATATCTTCAATGTGTCCCCTCCCTGGACAACCAGCCATGATGGACATGGATCAAGAGAGCAGGTCGTCTTCCTCACACTTCCAAGGAGCTTGTCCACGTCATCAGTACTTACAGATTGAAACTCATCCAGTAAGGTGACAACAACGGAGTTGCTAGGTGCCTCAGTTGCAGGTACTGCTAAAACCTTGGCATCTTAATTGGCTCTTATCCGAGAGATTTTGTCTGCAAAGTGAGTGATAAATGCATCACAGCAGACCGTTGTGGGGTTGAGCAGGGGATTTGGTGCAGGAGGAACCTGCGTCAGCTCCCCCACCACCTTAAATTGTTCCTCTACCATGTCCTTCAAACAACTCACACACCAAACTGTAAATTACTTGTGAAAACTCCACTTCTTCCCAAAGGTTAAGTACATCTGTGGCAGGAGAAATTGATTTTCATCTGTTCTTTTATTATTAGATGAGAAGAGGCAAATGGTTTCAAATGTGGAGAAGCAGCTGGAAGAAGCAAGAGAGTTGGTAAGCTGTGGTTTTTCAGTTGCTGTTGAACTTTGTGGAAATGCATTAACTGGAGTCATACTACTACATATAATCAACTGGGAGATCATTTTGAGATTGATTATTACTTTATTTTATTTATATGCTGCCTTTCTCCTGGTATGGGATCCAAGTCAACTTGCAATAAGATTGAAACAAGATACAAGCTAAAACTCTGATAATAAAAAACTTAAAACATACTAAAACAGTTTATCGTGTTAGAACTTTTAAAACTAAAATATTTCAAACTCTAACAATAAAATTAAAAATACAGAACACACACTTCATAAAAAAGACTCCTTGCAATCAATCATTAAATGCCTGTTTGAATAAAAAAGCATTTGCTTGATAGCAGCCAGTGTCCTCGCCAGTGAGCCTGTGATGCTAAGAGAGTTACTGTATATACTTATAGTCTAGAAATTTGAGTCAAAAAATTGACCCAAAAAAGCTGGGTCGACTTATCCATGGGTCAATGCAAGTGCTGTACCTTAACTTGAAATAGGAACCATCTCTTGCTCTGAGTAGAGTGGCAAATGGTAAGAGCCTAGTGGGAGAACCTCAAAGAAGCACCAACTCCCTTTATTCCCTCCACTGTGGTGCCATTTCTGGCCCTTTTGAATGCTTGGACAGGGAAATAGCTTTCTTTGGCACATGTTCCTTTTCTTCATTCTTTACATCCTTTGTTGTATGCCCTTAAGTTTTACCCTCCACTTATACATGGGTCATATCAAAACTCATGATTTTGGCCCCAAAACCTGCCCTCGACTTATACATGAGGTTGACGTATAGTCAAGTATATACGGTATATGTTCACTATCAGAAGCTCTGTCCACTTTCTAGATGCAGCATATTGGACTTTCTGAAGTTTCTTGTAGATCATGTTAAATTAGTCTAAATTGTTTGTTTACCTTTGTGAGCCCCAAGAATAATAATAATAATAATAATAATAATAATTTATATTTCCCACCTCTCCCCATGGATATAACAACAATGTTAAAACAATCTTAAACATATTTCTGTAATCAAGCATATCCGAATTGCCATTGTCAGTCCAATACTTCAGTCATCTAAGAGAAACATTATGTGGGGTTGTTTATGGAGGGCGAATGGGTAAGCTCACCGGTAGAGATCTGTCTTAAGTGCCTTTTTAAAGGCATCTAAGGTTTTCATAAGACGGATCTCTTCCAGGAGGCCATTCCAGAGTCTGGGGCAACAGCAGTGAACAATCTATCAAAAGTGGACTTCCGCTTTATTTTCGGACACTCTAGTAGTTTTTTACCTGACGTCCTGAGAGTGCAGGTCGGATTGTGTAGGGAGAGGCGTTCCCTCAAGTAACTCGGGCCCAAGCCATATAGGGCTTTAAAGGTAATAACCAACACTTTGTATTGCACCCGGAAGCTTATCTATATGTGGACATTGCTCAACATATGTGGGCCCCCTGCTCAACATTCATAATATATGAATACAGATATTTTGTCTGTTTAGTGTGCATATTCACACACATGTGCCATTCACACATTTGTGTATATTAATACTCTAACACTCTAATATTTTATAAGGAAATGGCTCTCCTTTTCCTGCTCCTCCTTTTCCTCCTTTGGCTCCAAGTGCCCTCCTTCCCTTTCTTTTCCCCTCCAAGACAGAAAAGGCTTTTGGAGGGAAGAGGAAGAGGGAGGGATGGAGGATCAGAGCTCCAAGTCTAAATAACTTTTGTGTCACCCCAGCCCTGCCCCACATTTGGGCTAAGTGAAATGTAATTAAGGCATATGTAATTAAGGCATATGTCACCATAGGCAGATCTGTCTTGTTTAAAGAACAGGCAGTGCTGACATCCTAGATTTGTTTGGAGTAAGAAGAATCTGAATGAATCTCCTGAAAGTCAGGGAATTGCCAAATGAGAGAGAGAAGAGATATAGGATAGTGAAGATATTGAGAAGAGACAATGAGAATAGATTGCTAAAAACAGAGAAGAGATTTTTCTCTGCATTCTGTAGTGCATGTTCTTTTTGTGCCCTCTAGATAGTCTCCCCAGATGTTTAGAGTAGCAACTCACATAAACTTTGCCAGTACTGGTGGAGGCCAGTGGAATCGTTGTTGTTGTTGTTGTTGTTGTTTTATTCTTTTATTTATTTCTTCTCCAGGAACCTAAAGTATTTTCCAAAAGTTAAAAGACATACAGTAAGATATATCTATATCTATCTTAGATATAGATAGATAGGTATAGATATATAGATATATATCATATAGTAGAACAGTAGGACTGGATGGCCCTTGTGGTCTCTTACAACTCTATGATTCTATGAGTTAAAAATATAATTCGACTGTCAGTAAAATTAAAAGCTGATGAAAGTATGACTATTAAAATGAATGCAAGAAAAACAAGCAGTATAGCAGATTCTGTAAAGCCCTTTCCCTGAGCAGTCAGCCCTCAAAGGCTGGAAGGTGCCAGTCTAACCTTTCCAGGGAGGGAGTACCAGAGCCTGAAAGTAGCCACTGAGAAGACTCCCTTCCATGTTCCCAGCAGATATACCTGTAAATTGGTGGGATAAAGGCCTTTCTGCTTCTTTAGCCACAGTGGACCTCTGCTTTGTTTTAGCAAGACATTCACAACTACATCTATCCACTTAGCCAGCTCTCTAGCTTTTTTTCAGTAAGCCAGGAAGGAAAGGGGTCTAACAAAGTCTTTACTTTTTGCCCTTACTTTTCCGAGAATCCTTTCCATATCCTTCAGCTGTACAGATGGAAAAGAATCCATTATTAATCAACAAGTAGAGGCCAAAGTAACATCCTCCAAATCTGAAAATTGTTATAGCATTCAAGTTAGAGCGAATCCAAGCTATTTTATCTGCAAAATGCTACAAGTTATTCACAGTGTTTTGGGATTTCCTATTGTGGGCCAGCATGTAAAGGAATCCTGATCTCTGGCCTGAGTTGCAGTCTAAAACATCCTAAGAGCACTAGGTTGAGAAAGTTTCTCTGATACTGCACCAGGTTAGGCCACATGGGTATGCCAGCAACCTGTTAGACAATTTCTTAAGAGAAGCTGGGGAAGAAATAAAGCAAACCATCATGTGTGGGAGTAGTTTGGAAGCTTTTGTGGTGACTTTTGGGCAAACAGTGACCTGACAATTCCAAGTGGCCATCTGATTGATTTGTGGCATGTGTGGTTTAGAGAGGTGGTGGTTCTGGGCCAGTTGGAGGTGGGGGTGATGCAATTAATCATGTATGTGAGTGGTATGAAAATAAAAGGAGAAAAAAAAATGCCTGAAAAAATTGAATTGGAGGTGGCAGTCTGGCATACATACAAGGGGGTATCCAAAAGTTTTAATGATCACCTTTTTAAAAAATTGACAGCAAGTTTGTTTTGATTTGTAGTTGTTAACTTATCTCTATGTATTCACTGCCTAGATTTATACATTTTCCCCAGCGTATCTTGACCCTCCGAATACCTGATATTGTAGAAGCCTATAGATTGCACCTGGTGAGGATTTTACACTTTAGTCACTTCTGGCACAACCAATCACAAAAATAAAGGACACAATGAGTTGATTTTCTCAGCAACGTGCACTTAGGGACCAAAACCTAAGGCATCTTCCTGTGTAGCTTAATAGCTAGAAAATGTCGGGTACTAGGAAGAATTTTACTTGTCTCATCCATAGAAGTAGTTGATAAATATTGTATGTATGGCCTTATTGTCACACAAGTCTTTTCTTAAAAATTCCTATTCTTTGGTACTTATAGCCAAATTTTCAGTCCTACCCTAAAATTGCAATGTTTGTAGTGAAACATAGTGATAAAAATTGTCTAAAGAAGATTTTTTATTACAATAACCCTTTGTGCAGCATAAGGTTGATCTCTTGAGTACTGTCTGTTCATGGAAGTTGTATATTATGTTTACAGATAATATATATGAATGAATTATTTTATGCCAATTTACCTCGTGCAGATTCTTGTATAATCCTTGCTGTATTGAACAGTGCATGCTATGGATGTCTTGTATGAAGACACAATGTAAATTCTGTTTTCAGCAACTTCTGTGCGGGAGCTCTAATGTGTTAATTATTTTTAGGAATATGTCTTGGTTACTGGCAAAAATATCTTTTCCCCTTTCACACGGTGGCCTGTGGCCTTGTTTTTGCAGAGAAAATGGATCTTCTCATCTTTTGCTTCTAATTATGTAGTCAATTTAGCCATCAGAAGATGCCTGTTTGGTTGCTTGCCATCAGGTGATGTATATGTATAAAATCACCTGTTTGGTTGCTTGAAGAAAGTGTTTATGATTAACACTGTTGGCCTCGCAAATTTAAATTGTTCGCTCTCCTGTTTCACTTCTTGATGCTAGGACAAATTCTCCTACAACATTTGCTTCTGTTGTCTTCCTACATTTAGTATTCCAGTCACCTATGATTACCTACATGTCCTGTTTTGGTATGAGTTCAGTTTGCTCTTCAACTCGGGCATAAAGTTTTTCAATTTCTTCTTCTTCTTCTTCTTCTTCTTCTTCTTCTTCTTCTTCTTCTTCTTCCTTTCTAGTTGGAGCATAAATGGTTATATTTATGGGTTTTCCCTGAAGCCTATTGATATCCTGTGACTACTTTTGCTACATCACTCCGCTTTATTAATCCCATCCCATTTCTTCTTAAATTTTCATTTCCTGAGTAAAATACTGTGTAATAACCTAACTAAAAAGGTTCTACTCCTGTCATGTCCACAAAATGTTCCATTCCTCTCACTCCAAGTATTGCAATGTTTATACTATCCATTTCTTATTTTACTATTTATAGTGTCTCCTTATTCATGCTTCTCACATTCTGTGTTCTTGTAATATGTGTTGTGCAGCCTCAGACTTTCCTTTCACCTCTGAGCATGTTGACAGCTGAATGTCCTTTCAGCTTGAGTTCAGTTGCATCATTATCCACAGAGCTACTTGTAGTTGTCTTCTGCTCTATCCAAGGAGCTCATTGAGTGCCATCCAACCTGGGGGTATTGTCTTATTTTATTGCCTTCCCCTGAGGCTGAGAACATGCGACTTGTCCAAGATCATCCAGTTTGGTTTCATGGCCAAGCCAGAGTTGAACCCTAGTCTGCAGAGTCATAATCCAATGCTCAAACCACTGTTACTGAACCACAGCTGCCAGATTTCTTCACCATTGGCTCTTTTGGCTAGAGCTACTGCAATTAGCCTATTACTGAATCCAATCATATCTGGTAGTTCCCAAACTCTATTGTAAAGGAATCTATCTAAGCACCTACATTGGTTTTTCTACAATCACTGGGGTTACAGGTGAAGGACCCCCATGAATGTGGAAAAAACGCAAATAAAAAATATTCTTTTTACCTAAAAGGACACCTCTCTAAGAATCTGCAGGTCCTCCAGTGCAACTCTATGGTCAACATCTGCCAGAAGTTGATCATAGAATCATTCTGGAGGATCTACAAATGACAAGAGAAGTGTTTTCTCTATAAACATCTAGGTTCTCCCACAAAGTTCTATGGTCAGCGTCTGGCAGGATTGTGCTGGAGGACCTAGGGAGAACATACTAATCAAAACCTCAAATAATCAAATCTGCAAAAGTCAAAGCTGCACATATGGAGGGCTGACTGTAATCTGTATTTTCATTGGTAACAGATAGTAAAACCAAGCCAGCTTGGTATAGCGGTTTGAGCATTGGACTAGGGCTCTGGATACCAGGGGCTCAGCCATAGAAACCCACTGATTGACCTTGGGCAAGTAACACTCTCTCGGCATTAAAGGAAGGCAAAGACAACACCCATCTGAACAAATTTTGCCGTGAAAACTCCATGATAGATTTGCAAACAGATAGAATGCAGTGATCCACTAGCTCTGCTATATTCTGCTCCTGGAAGCCTGGACCTTTGCTTCATGTCTAATTTTTAAACCTGAATGGAATAACAAAACAATCATGGCTGAGATCTAATTGAACACTAACATATTGAAAACCCTTCTGGCATAGTAAAGTTAGATCTCTGCTGCTTTCTGTTTATGCGGTGCTTGCCATGGATAAAGGAATTTCCATTTGTCCAATAAGGTCCCAATAGCTCACTGTTGTGAGGGAAAAAGCAACCCCCCCCCTCAAAAACCAACCCTATTGTTGCTGCAGTCTATTGTGTGAACTGTTTGACACAATTGAGATCCTGATCAATGTATGGATAATGTTGTAAACTACAGGTTTGGCAAATGTGCAGAGGCCAATGCACAGTACACTTCTCCTGAACCTCCATAGCAGATTTTACCTGAGGTTTCTCTTCCTTTTCAGCTTCATCTATAAAGTTATTTTATTGTTATCTTTTTCAGACATCATTGGCTTTATTATTTTTTAAAAAGCTTTCCCACAATAAATGGGACGTAATGCTTGCTGATTCTGTATCTCAAGTTCCATGCTGAATTGCAGAGGCGTGCAAGGGTAAAACTGAAAGGGCATGAGAAGTGTTTAAAGTCTGATTGCAACTGGGAACCTTATCTCTGAGAGCAATAAATTAACAACAATCAATTCAACAGCAGTGCAGTTTGGAACAGGAATGAGAGCTGTGGCTCTAATTCACATGATCTCCCATATTTTCAAATAGAAAAATGGGTCAGAGTTATTAAATAGGGAAAATGAGTGATGTATCCTTCAGTTGTTGAGCTCCACAAGGGAATGTTTGTCCATCATATTCCTCTTGTGGATTCATTAAAGCAGTCCACATTAAATACTCTGACCTTTGACAAATCATTTAATCTGTTCTTTAGCTTCTTTGATCAACATGTAAGGATGACAATTTCATACCTTGCATAAGTGATAAAGGTAAATTATTAATTCTAAAAGGCATTGATAACTAAATAGTTATAGGACAGTCTCTCCTTCAGCCAGAGCCCTTTAAGAAAAAAGAACTCTCGTTAATGTAATACAAAAAAATGACACTGTCTCTTTGTGGTAACAAATCACTCACATCTACTTCTGTCTGCAAAATAGTCTTCCGTTTTTAAATGTTAGAATGAGCAGAAGTTAAGCTAACAGCTCATTATTTTTCCTCCTCCTTGTGTCATAATATGAACAAAATTGGCTGACTTTCTCTAAGATTAAAAAGAATATCCTATTTTAACATTTCTTTCCTAATGATGATCTTCATTTAATGCACTTCGTTTTTCGTTCATGCTGTTGTTTTCAGATCTTGCTGCTAACGCTTCTAGACAGGTGCTTAATGCAATTACTGACTTTAAGCAATTACTTAACATGTTGGTGATTAATGTCAAGGCCTGCATATAAAAATCAATTTTAACAAAACTGGCTAAGAAACACAACTCATTAAAAGGGTCTCTAGAACAGGCTGCACTAAAAATCAAACCTGAAATATTGCCACCCAAAGCCTCTGCCTCTTATACACATGAGATATCCAAGGTTGAATTTTGATGTGGACTTAGGCAGCATTACACTTCAGGGACTAAGAAAAGGCATTTAGAAGCAGTGGTTCTCAGACTTTTTACCCTTGCCCCCCATTACATCTACATGTGGACATCGTGCCCCGCCTTGATGTGGGAAGAGGAGGAGGAGAGATTAGGGCCTTCAAGTCTCACAACCCTTTGAGCAACTGCTGTACCCCCCCCCCCCCCAAGGGTCCCTCTTCACCATTTGAGAACCACTGATTTATAGCATTGTGTTTCAATTGTGAGTATATTTACAGCACTTTAGAAATAAAGTTTAATAATAATAATAATAATAATAATAATAATAATAATAATTGCATACAGCCAGATTGTTAAGCACTTGTCTTTTCTGTCATTTTAGTTGCTTGAGATCATTTGCTATTTCTGGAAGAATGTATGATAGTAGATATGAGTGTCAATAATTATACATGCATATTTTTATTAATGTGCACTCTCCTGCTAGGTCTTCTTTTCATATTTAATATGTATGGGGTCTTGCTGTTGATGTTTTGTGCTTCAAGTTTCCAATTTTTTCGCAATCCTAAAATAAACCTATCATGGGGTTTTCTTGACAAGATTTGTTCAGAGGAAGTTTGCCATTGCCTTCCCCTAAAGCTGAGAGCATGTGATGTGTGACCAACATACTATTTGCTCCGTAATATTTGTTCCACTATTTGGGGTCTTATAGTGGAACAAATGTTACAGAGCAAATTGTGCATAGATGCGCTATATAGTATTGCTCCCATATAAAAGCATTAAACCATTTTGCTCAGAAGCAAATTAGTGTCCCTCTAAAACAGAACTTAATTAAGCAACTCACCTCCTTTTCCTTTGGCTATCCCCTCCAATCAGCAGGATGCAAACAAAACAATATATTAACACTGAGAAGCTACTGCATGTACCCTAAGCTCAAAATAAGGAAAGTAACAAGCACATAGTGTGTGAAGTATAATGGCATCAGTACCAGGCTACATTTAGACTTTTGTTTTCTGGATAAGTTTCTGCTGTTTTGGACACCATATTGTTGAATCATATATTGTGTATATGATTGGTATAGAATGATTGGTATATTTGGACAGCAGGCCACAGTATTATTACATTGCTTGACAGCAATACAGATCGTATTCGTCCGTATCTGATCATGAGTTATTATGTAGTCACTGTTTTTTTTCCAATAAGAACTGCAGCTGGAATTTGATATGTTTGATATTATTTTCTGGGTAGTTGTTTGTTTACCCCTTCCTTAAGCAGCTAATGAATGATATGCTACATAATTCCTCTTGATGATCATCTCATAGTTTATTGACTAGTATCTCCTACCATTGGGTTTAAACATTTGTCTTTCCCTGTGGGTTTATTGTAAATACATCTAAGATTGTAAAACCAAATGTTTTATTAGTGTTTAAGAAAGGTGTTTAGGTTATAGTAATTTCATAAACTGTGTCTTCATACCATATCTCATATTAACAATTGCTTGCCAGGACACCAGTGTCTTCCATACAGGCCAGTATGCAGCAAATGGTGGACCTCTCTGACACTATTAGGTACCCTAGAGCAGTGGTGGTTCCTGGACTAGCATTGGTCTGTAAGCCATTGGCTGCCAGTCCTTTGAAAGAAAAAAAGAAGTTGTGACCAGTGAACATATATATGGCAATGATTTCTGGCATGTGTGTGTGGAGAGGGAATTGCCAATCCCCTGCACTGCCCTGGAGCAATAATAGCTATGTCCTCAGCCTTTAAGGTCTAACTGCTGCCTTGCAGTATACTTCCTGCCCCGAAGCATCTTTCTTCTAGTTGATGAACAGTGAAGCAGGAAGGGAAGAGGGTTTCAAGTAAATTTGCAACAATGCTTAAGAAATTATATTGCTACTAGACTGACAGTTGCAAAATATTTACAGGAAAAAAATGGTTGATCTGTTCTTAGAGATGCTCTATTGTGTTCATATATCTCAGAACTGACTATTTTTTCACATGGCTTAGGATGTGGAAAACAACTTGTGGATCCGCCACTATCTTTAGGGGTGATGAGAAATGCAGTCTGGAGGGTCACAAGTTACACAGCCTTGGAACAGAGGGCTGGCAGATGATGACAATGCCAGTCCTTTTAATCAAGTCCATTTTACTTGAAAAGGTTAATTGAGTGCATGTCAAACATATTTTCAAACCACATGTATAATAGAAGGTGTAGTGTTGATGTAGGACTCTAGGAGATCAAGGTTTGAATCCCTACTCAGCCATGGAAGCCCACTGAATGATCTTGGTCAAATTCAGTCTCAGCTTCAGATGAAGGCAATGACAAACCTCCTCTGAATAAATCTTGTCAAGAAAACTCTCTGATAGATTCACCATGAATTGACTTGAAGGCACAGCAGATAATAACAGCAAACAATGAAAATGAGGCGACTAGGATTGGCTGTAATTACTCATGTAGCAAAGCAGTCTTTCATTACTTCAGTTTTTGCATATTTTGAAATTAGTTTCCTTATCGTAAGTGTCTGAATTATGGGTAAGTGTACAGTGGGTCCTTGTTATCCACTGAGCTTTGGTTCCAGGACACGCTGTGGATAACAAAATCTGTGGATGCTCAAGTCCCATTAAATACAATGGCATAGCAAAATGATGTTCCTTATACAAAATGGAAAATTAAGGTTTTCTATTTGGAATTTATACTTTAAAAAAAATTTAAGCTGTGGATGCTTGAATCTGTGGATAAAAATCCATGGATAAGGAGGGCTGACTGTATCAATTTTTTTATACTGCAGTACTCTTGAATGGACAAAACAGTACAAAACTCTGCTATGACAAAGCTTGTCCACTTGATTTTTCTACATAACTAAATGTGTTAGAGAAACAAATATCATGTTCATGCTGTGTGACTCCCAAATGAGTTACAATACAGGCTATCTTTAAAATTAAAATCATTATTCAGAGGAGGTTTGCCACTGCCTTATTCTGAGGCTGAGATTGATTTGCTCAAGGTCATTCAGTGGGCTTCCATGGCTGAGTAGGGATTCAAAACTTGGTCTACTAGAGTCCTACCCAACACTACACCCTCTATTATACATGTGGTTTAAAAAGTATGTTTGACATGCACTTACTTAACCTTTTCAAGTAAAATCTGAGATTTTAAACAACTTTTTTATACTACTGGCAGCTGGTGACCCATTGCTCTCCGTGATAGTGAACTAGCTTCACATATGCCTGTAATCTCTAGAATGTGTTTCTCAGCTATCATATTTGTTGCTATGTTCCATCAAGTCAGCTTAGTCTTACAGCAACTTAATGAATAAGAGACTTTCAAGAGACCCTGTTATTAACAGCCTTGCTCAAGTTATGCAAAATCAGGGCAGTGACTTCCATGATTGAGTTGATGAATGGTACTGCAGTGTTACTTTTTTCATGTTCCCTTTAAATTTGTCAAACATTATTGTCTTACCCAGTGAATCATGTCAACTCATAATACATACAAAGCATAACAGTCTCAATTTACTCATTTGGACTATAGTGAAGGCTCAGACTTGATTTGTTTTTAGATTCATTTATTCATCTTTTTTTGTGATTCATGACAACCTTAAAACTATCCTCTAGCACTAAATTTTAAAACTTTTAATGAGTTGATTCTTAACCCCCATCAGTCATCACATTAATCTGAGAGATTTTGTTTGTGAGTCATACAATCTGCCACTGAGCCATGCTCCTCTTCAAATTTCCCCACAGTCACACTATTCACCTATGAACTGAAATTCATAACTGAGAGCTGTAGTACCAAAACACGTATGCAATAAGTGCACCTTTATTCCTCATTCTTTCACCCTTTACTATATTTTCACAGGCATTTTCACTGTAATCAAACTGCTAGAGAGCTTGCAGTTAGAGCAGCTGAAAGAAGATGTATGAAGAAAGCAGTATGAAAAAGAAGCCTAGGAACAAAGTGATAGACATATGGAAAGGTTTGAAGCAAAGGAGAGATGATTTGCAGTGATGACTTTGCAGGATGGTATGTTTGAGAATACCACTTTAGACAGCTATTGTTGACATAACTGTTCATTGCCTGAAAGAGGTAAATGTCATACTAGTGCAAGAGTAAAGCTGTAGCAGGTTGTAATGCTAAATCTGGGCAGCTACCTTGCTCACACCAGTAATGAGTTGCTGTATAAATGGGATATTATTCATTTGGGCTAGCATAAGTGTAATGCAATTTATAAACAGGGGGTTGGACAGGATGGTTCTTATGGTCTCTTCCAACTCTATGATTTTATGATTCTAAGTCCAAGCATGCCTTGAGTCAGTATACATCAGACCCATGTAAAGTATATGACAAATGTAAAGATGATATACTCTATGGATAGGGTCTAATCTAAGGAAACTGTGGTTTCCTTTTAACAGAGGCCTTGATTGCATCTTCTCCTCTGTTTCCTCCTCCTCGGATTTATTCATGCACTAGGTTTTTTTATGAGTCCCAACAGTTCTTGATTTATGATCCAAATACCACCCCTTTTAAAGAAAATTCCAGCCCAGAACGATAAAATGTGAAATTCTGCATATGCACTGTATTTCTATCTTTATTCTGTTAAATTAACAATAGTAGGTTACATTAACATTAATGTTAAGTTAACATTAACATTAAGTTATCCCTTAAAAGAAAAATACATTTCTACCTCATTCTTGATTTCATCCGTCTGAAAATATGATATAATAGAGGATGATAAAGAGAATATTTATGCTTAGGCAACTTAGGATCTAAACAGACTGGCGTTTAACGTTGGCCTTGGGTCAGAGTGGGGGCATGGCATCCAGGCACCACATGCCCCAATGCTGGCATCATGGCGCCTGCCTGACCAGGCGGCAGTCAGTGTCACAGCTCTTATTTGGTGCAGAGTTTAGTCAAAGAATTGTCGATAAGCCACAGCAGGAAGGGTGCCTTTTTGCTGCACTAACAGGAGCTGCGTTTTCCTGTTCTTTTTAGTGCCAGTTGCTGCGGCCCCAATCCAGCAAGGAAAGGGGTGGCGGACGCCACTCCAAAGGAGCAGTCTGTTCTGCCCCTTAGTGTAATGACAATCTAGTGTAGTAAATGTGCTGTGAGTTCAAAATTATTTAGTTTAAAGTTCACTAAAGCTTTAAACTGATTGGATTGTCTATGTCTCTTCCATATACAGAGGTGATAATACTGGCTTACCTCTTAAGGTTGTTTAACTTTCATCTACATGGATTAAAAAACTTGCATTGAGTGAATTGCTTTGACTTGTATTGCTTCTGGGTTGTTTTCTGACTCCATGGGATTTCCAGTGTATTTCAGGGGATAACTGCCCCGCATCAACAACAGTGTTTATACATGTAGGATGAAGGGTAATATCCAGTACTTAAAGGCCCAGAGCCAGAAAACACATGTGCACATACAGTGCACATGAGGTTTTGAGTAGCTATCAAAACTTCTTATATGGGGGGAAGGGGTCGGGAGAGGAAGGAGCGAGTGGAATTTCTGTGCCCTGGAGATACATACCATGCTTGTTGCAAATGAAAATAACACCAAATCAAAAACTTTGTCAGAAACTCCAAAAATTAAGAAATTAGCATAACACCTGAGGAAAACAACTGTTCTATTTATTTGCAGGAAGTCCCAAATGGTATCATGAAGTAATCTACAAACTGCAATAACAAAATACAGTCAGCCCTCCACATTCATGGCTTTGACTTTTGCAGATTTGATGATTCATGGATTTGAGTAATATGTTATCTTTAGGAATCTCTAGGTCCACCAGAGCGACTCTATGGCTAGTGTCCACCACAGAGTTGTGCTGGAAGACCTAGAGATTCCTAGAGAAATCACTTCTTTAGGTTTTTGTAGGTCATTGAGCTCAATTCTGTGGTCAACTGCTGGTGGACGTAAAACATTTCTTTAAGCATTTGTAGGTTTTTCAGCATGATTTGTAGGTCTTCCAGAAAGTGGTCAGCCTTCCACTTTCATGGGGATCCTGCACCCTTAACCTCAGTGAATGTGAAGGGTCCACTGTACTCCCTTATGAGGGAAATATTCCCACCATTGCAGGACTATTCCTCATGCTAGCCACTTTACAGAAAAGCAGGGCATGTTGCTTGCAAGCTCTCAAGCAAAGTTCACGTGTGTGGTGCATTATCAGCTGTTTATCCATTGTCCCATGACAAAAGTAACCGAGGTTTGTTAGTATGGATTTCTCAGCTGAATAGTGCTAGTTTACATGAGGTCTTGTGCTAGTTCTTTACTGGAAAAAAATGTCACCCATTACATTTTGTCCAGTGTGGAAATATGGTTCAGCCTCTTCACTTTAACCAGGTTGGGGTTCCTGGGGTGTACCAGAGTGCCTATGTAGGTAATATTGCATCTCCACCATAATATTATGCTATATACTCTTGGTTTAGCTGTCATATACTGTACTGCCAGACTGGGCATTTATCTTCAACCCTAATCAGGTGTTAATCAGTGGTTACAGTTGTTCTTTTTGTATCACATTTGAAGCTGCTCAACAAACTTTATCTAAAAGTAGTCATCAATGTTCTAAAAGTTCTAAAAGTAGTCATCAAAGTTCTAAAAGTAGTCATCAATGACTGTATGCATCATCCTTGTTTCCCCACTATTGTACCTTAAGTACCTTGTGACTGCATAAAATCTCTCCAGGATTATCATTGTTCTGAAGTGGCTGAGCCTCAAGACCTCACTTCTCCAAGATGTTATGCTTTCATGATACACCATTGTTAGAAACAATAGACAAATATATACCTTGAGGTCAGTAATGTCAAGGGGATTCCTGCATTTTGACTTCGATATAATTTTTCTTGCTTCATGCTCTTGAGTATATGCCATACCTCTTGATTTGTATCATGGATTATGTAGTATTATAAGAATGCTTCCTATGAAAAGTAATTGAAATGTTTCTAGCTCTGTTTATTTGTATTTTTCTTTGTTCCTGGATGTTCTCAAATAATATCTTCATTGCATTACTTCTCAGCCTTTTGGCTAATATCAAGTGTAGTTAGAAAGAGGGTGTTTTTTTTCTTTCCCTTGGAAATAGTTTATTTTTCCTTTCCCTTAGAAATCGGTCATTTTCTTTCAACAGAAGAAACTATCTATATTCTGTGTATGGTATGCAACTGTTTAAATATACTAATGACCACCTATTTGTGATCTAAATCTAAATGTATCTTTTAAAATATGTCTTATGAAATTAATCTATCCTGGGAATGAAATTTTCTTTGTATCCACTATTAATATAGTATCATATTATTTGTATTTCTCATTGCAATTGCAACTGAATTCTTTGTATCCAGTGTTACAGTATTACTTACTGTTTCTATGCTAAATCTTGCATGTATAAATATTCTCTAATAAAAATATTACTGCATATACTTGTATATAAGCTGACCGCATGTATAAGTTAAGGTCATGTTTTTGGGGCCAAAATTATAGATTTTGATATGACTTGTGGATAAATTGAGGGAAAAACTTTGGGGCTATCACAGGATTCCTTGGATCCATGGTAGCTCTTTGGCACTTCTGCACTGCAGTAGCCTGAAGTCACTTCTCTACTGTGCCAGGGAAACACTCTGCCACTGTCACTGCCATTTTTTCCCCTCTCAGCCATTGGGAAAAGCTGTGGGAGACAGTAAAAGGGGTCAGTGCTTTTTAAAGATGGCCCTGGGATGAACTACAGTGGGAAATCCCCACCCATAGTACGGTAAAGAGTTTTCACCAAGTTGCCAAGAAGGCTTCATGGCTTCCTCACCTTCTAAAAGTGGGGAGGGGGAATTGAAGAGGTAAAGTTTGTCCATGTCAATTCAGTGCTGTTCCCCAGTCATTGTGAAGAGCTTTTGCCAGGTTACTAAGAAGGCTTCTTAGCTTCCCCAGTTTTGAGTCTGTATGCTTAGTCCATGTTGAGAAGTCCTGGAAGCAGTACTCATTGACTCTGCTCTTCCTGCCATAGCAGGGAAGGCCAAAAGAGCTGCCACCACCACCACAGTTTTTTCGAGCAGGCATTACAAAAGGCTAGAAATAGTGCGTTGTTGGACTGAAATACAACATTGACTCATATATAAGTTGACCCAGGTTTTTTAGGTTGATGTTCCGGTATAAACTTTTCTGTCTTTACATGAGTATACATGTGTATGGTAATCTTCACTATATCCTTTCATCACTGCCTCTGATGACATTGCTACATCCACTTGGTCCCTGCTGGACAGGATCTAGTGAGCATGTAAACCCACTTTGAAAATGTCTTGCTGAAATTGCCCTTTGATAGGTTCACCTTAGGATCATTGTTAGGGCCTCAGCAGACGGGTTTTGGTTCCAACTCAGGGCTATCCCTGGGCTGGTACGGTGATGTGCAGGAGTTTATACACTCACCCAGTCACTACTGCACCCTGGCCTCACTGCTGCTATGTATCCTTTACCTGTCGCCATTGTGAGGTTTTCTCTGAAGGCCTCCGTCAGGGTCTGTAATGGAAAAAATGGGCCGCCTGGTTACACCCACATGGCCATGTGTCCCTTCCAATGTCAGAGGCCACAGTGGGGGCATTCACAGAAGACACTGCGGTGGTGGCAGGTAAGGAGCTGTCTCGTCAGCTGGCTATCACTCCACAGTTTCCTGGAAACTCTGCTGCAAACAGTCAGTCTTTTTGGATTGGATTAAGGCCACTTTAGATTGGGATCAGTCCAGGACTGGCATCTTAGCCTAGGGCTAACGTCCTGCATCATCTGGAAAGGTCGACACCAGGCCAGGGAGAACATGGGCCTTTCTGACCCATGTGTGCAGGTCCTTAGGGGCTTTCTAGATGGGCAGGAAAGTGTGACATGAAGTTGCCTTTTCCTTAATGCTTAGCAGCTGCACCACAGCCTTTAGATGGAGCTGCACTGTTCCACAGTTTTTAAAAAAGAAGCTGGAAACACCAGCACCTTTTTAAAGGCGCTTCTTCTCCCCTAAAACGCAAACAAAGCGTTTTCATGGCACACTTTCCCTTTTTCTCATCTAAAGGCTAGAGTTTCATGCAGCCATGAACACACTTCTTTTTGCCAATCTCGAAAGCCCCCTAGAAAGCACTTGAAAACATATAAGTCTGAAAGCTTTTTTTTTTTAATTAGTTAAGCATGCCATTCTTAGCTAATAAACCAAAAGATAGTTGTAGGTAGATGTGTTCTTAATTCTCCTCGATAGCATTCTGTTATAGGGACATAACTAGTAGGTAATCACTGCCTTTCCATAGTGCACCACATGTTAGTAAGGAACATAGCATTAAAAGTTTCATAAATGATCTGATTCTAGGTTTGGTAGCACACTTCCTCTAGATCAGGAGTAGGGAATGTGTGGCCTTACCTAAGTTGTAGGACTGCAACTCTCATCAGCTTTAGCAAGAATAGCTAAAGATAAGAGATGATGTAAGTTGCAGTCCAGCAGTTGGAGGGACACACTTCCCCAAATTTCTTTGAAGAGTAGGGAATGCCACTCATAGAGAAGGGTTTAAGAGGCAGGGGGAGGAAAATTCTGTTGATAGGTTTTAGGCTATGGAATGGATGTGTTTCATATCAAGAGAATTGTCATTGGCTATGGAATGGATGTGTTTCATATCAAGAGAATTGTCATTGTCATATGAAATCCTAAGGAAAACTTGCTGATCCTATTGGTATTCTTTCTTCAGATGTCAGTACAATGATATTTAGTTGCTTATATATAGAATTCTATTCTTATATATAGAATTCAAATTCCAGTTGGACAACATTAGTTTTGAATGAGATCACTTTCCAGTACATGTGGAATATTATGCACATTAAAAGGAATGTGTTTCTTCATATGTGCATCTTCTGCAGATTGTCAATTTCCCCCAATATATTATAACCATGAAATGATGTTACTGTTGTGCATGTTATTAAAGTAGCCAAGTTTCTGTTTTGAAACTTAAATGTGTGGAAAGAATTGGCATCAGATTATTAGGAACAGCAGTCTTTGTTTTCCTGCTGAAGGATATTTCTAGATGTTCTGAATGGTTGCAGCTAAGTGCATTTTAGAATACAATCAGCCCTCCATATCCATTGATTTTTTAAACCATGGATTCAAGCATCCACGGCTTGAAAATATTGCAAAAAGATATAAATTCCAAATAGCAAACCTTTATTTTTCTATTTTATATAAGGGACACCATTTTTCTAACCATAGTATTTAATGGAACTTGAGCATCCACCGATTTTGATATCCATGATGGGTCCTGGAACCAAATCTCAACAAATAACAAGAGCCCGCAGTATTTCAGGAGTTGCATATATCTTGCATTTAATTTCATCAGAGTTACACAGTATTAAACGCTAACATACAGTATTAATCTTATCACCTGATTTATAAAAATACAGTGGGTCTGCCACATTGGTGGGCTACCAGTTTGTGAATTCAACCACCCATGGATCATCATACCCCATATTATTCAGCGGTGGTGTGTGCAAGTTGATGCACTGAGGTAGATATGTGTACACTGCCACCCGTTAAATTATATGGGCTGCAACCACCTGCATTTTTTCCCATCCATAGGAGCCCCTGGAACCAAATCCCAATGGATGGGGAGGGTCCACTGTAAGTTAGTTCTGCCACCATTCAGTCCCTTATCCTCCAACATGATACGTGTATATTGCCTGCTAAAATGGCTTGTAGAACAAACAGATCATTCTCTGCACAAGGGAACAGATGGAAACAAATTTGACTGACAGAAGCAATGGAAGTCATGCCAGACAAATTTGATCTCTTTTTTTGATAAAATTACCAGCTTGGTAGATGAAGGGAATGCTGTGGATATAGTATATCTTAATTTCAATAAGGCCTTTGACAAGTTTCCCTGAGACATTCTTGCAAACAAACTTGTAAAATGTGGACTAGACAAGGTAACCATTACATGGATTTGTAACTGGTTGACCAGCTGCACCCAAAGGGTTCTCAACAATGGTTCCTTTTAATCCTGGAGAGAAGTGACAAGTGGGGTGCCACAGGGTTCTGTCCTGGGCCCAGTGCTATTCAATATCTTTATTAATGACTTGGATGAAATTATTGAGAGTCTAATTATCAAATTTGCAGATGACACCAATTTATGAGGAGTAGCTAATACCCCAGAGGACAGGATCAAAATTCAAAATGACCTGAATAGACTGAATAGACAGGGAGCTGTAAGGGTCTGCACTTAGGGAGGAAAAATGAAATGCACAGATATAGGATGGGGGACATCTGGCTGAATGAGACCACATGTGAAAGGGATCTAGGAGTCCAAGTAGACCACAAGTTGAACATGAGTCAGCAGTGTGATGCAGCAGCTAAAAAGTCCAATGCAATTTTAGGCTGCATCAATAGAAGTATAGTGTCTAGATAAAGGGAAGTAATAGTGCCACTCTATTCTGCTTTGGTCAGGCCCCACTTGGAATACTGTGTCCAGTTCTGGGCACCACAATTCAAAAAGGATGTGGAGAAACTGGAGCGGGTCCAAAAGAGGGCGACTAAGATGGTGAAGGGTCTGGAAACCAGGCCCTATGAGGAACGCCTTAGGGAGCTGGAGATGTTTAGTCTGGAGAAGAGACGGTTAAGAGGTGATATGATCGCCCTGTTTAAATACTTGAAGGGATGTCACATTGAGGAGGGAGCAAGCTTGTTTTCTGCTGCTCCAGAGAACAGGATATGCTTTGATTGACTGGGAGTGGATGCAAGCTTCAGGAAAAGAGATTCCACCTCAACATTAGAAAGAACTTCCTGACAGTAAGGGCTGTTTGACAGTGGAACACACTTCCTCGAAGTGTAGTGGAGTCTCCATCCTTGGAGGTCTTTAAGCAGAGGCTGGATGGCCATCTGTCGGGGATGCTATGATTGGGAGTTCATGCATGGCAGGGGGTTGGACTGGATGGCCCTTGTGATCTCTTCCAACTCTATGATTCTATGATTCTATGATTCTAAGAACATTAAATCTCCCAAGATAATTTGTGGCAGACATCAAAATCAGCATGAAAAAGGAAAACTTCAGAGAGCTTCCAGAGTTGGTTGATGTAGCTGAATTTAGCAGTACATGTGATATTGTTCAGTTAGGTTTTCTGAGTTGGTTTTTTGCACTATTGCTGGGCTTCTTGTACTAGAGGTGTTAAATTGCTGGAAGAGTGCTGCAATAACATAGCACAACACACTATAGAAGTAATTCAGTTTAATACGGGTTTCACTGCCTGCATCAGTACTAGTGAGTCCTAGGAACTGTAGTATATTTCGACACCAGAGCTCTCTGACAGAGAAGGCTAAATGTCTCACAAAACTACCATTCCCAGAATTCCCTGGCATTGGGCCAGGGCAGTAAAGCTGTTTGAAACTGGATTATTTCTGCAGTATGTTTAAACCATCGTTATTTGTGCTACAACAGTGACTAATGCTATGATTGAGTCAATCTGTTCCCATTGAACATGCATTTCAGTTATGGGTAGATATTTCAAAGATAATCCCATTTCTAAAAACTTTTGCAAATAGCCTAAAGGCACCACATCTGATTTGATCTTGGAAGCTAAGTAAGATCAGACATGGTTGGTGCTTGGATGGGAGATCACCAGCAAATACCAGGTGCTATAGGCTATATTTCAGAGGAAGAAAATGGCAAAAACATCTGTCAGTATTCCTGGCCTAAGAAAACCCTATGAAATTTCATGGGGTTGCCATAATTAAACTGGTGACTTGAAGGCATGTGTCCATGTGGACACGCACTCACATGTAGATCTGCCAACTGAAGCTAAGACTTCAGTCATTTGATAATTGCATGAAAACTCATATCAAAATAAAGGTGTGATAAGGATGGTGTAGGATTTTTTTTGCACTGTAATTAAATTATTTATCTCATTGGATTTATGTTGATCCTTACTTCATGAACATCAAATCAATGTGTCTCATCCTTTTTCTCCCACCTCCCTTTGTATTTTAAAAATATTAGTTGGAGCAAATGGAGCTTGAAGTTCGAGAAATTCCTCCACAGAGCCGAGGCATGTACAGCAATAGAATGAGGAGCTACAAGCAAGAAATGGAGAAACTCGAAGCAGATTTTGTGAGTTAATTCATATATGGTACTTTGTCAGATGAATGTTATAGTATTTGTTGCTGGTAGACTTGAGTGTGACATAATCAATTTCCTTCCAATTAGCATTTGGTTGCTCTAGGAATAGCGAAGCACATTCTCACTCCGATGCTTCCACTGTGTTTTCATGAAAGCTCTTTATTTAGGATATTTCCAGCCTATGTTGAACAGAATTTTAACAGTGTTTATAATCAAATTTGAAGAAGCAAAATCAGCTTTGTTGACACAGAAAACTTGTAGACCTGGTCCATTATTTCTGGAGTTTTTCGTACTATTGCAGCGTGCACACATATTACTTAGGATGTGTACTCTTATTTGTATAGAACTGTTTCAAAGAGTTCACTATATATGTGAAACATGTGGCCAAATTTCTGTATCTACATTATGTAAATAAGAAATAAGCACTGCTTGTGTCCTCTTTAAGGCAAGTATCATAAGGGTCAGTTTTTATGCAGAATATTATAGGCATGTTTTCAACTATTTGGTACTCCTGTACCTCTCAGAGTTCAGCTGTGCTCATGAAGATCAGTACAAGTGTCAGTCAGTACATTTCTTAGTTGCTTTTTGTTCTTTCAGGAAATTGGAATTCACTTGCATTCAGAGACATTTCTGCAAAAGACAGAGATGAGTAAGGACTGGTGAATTCTAATTAAGTGCAAGATTGTGGTAGGAAAAAGCTTTGTGATTTCAAGCTTCAAAGTTAGTTCTACTTGATTCCTTATTAAATACAATTGTTAATCAATGATTTGGTTAAGTTAATAGGAGGTTCAGTTTTGGAGAATCTATCCTGGTCGCTTTACTCAGAAAGTAACTAGAATATATATGGATTAGCATTTCTTTAATGTTCATCATTTTTGTATAAAATGTGGAGGCTACTTAATGTTTTTATTATTTCTAGTTCAGCACTTCTCTTTGATAAGACAGTCTGTTGCATACCTGTAAAGGGAAATAATCCCTCAGTTCTGCCCTGCTGGTTTTGCCCTGAGGAAAAACAGATTGAAGCTAAATCCAGACAAAATGGAGGTACTAACAGTCACTGGCCCAAAACAAGGTTTCGGAATACAACTTCCAGTCCTAGATGGAGTCACACTCTCCTTGAAGGATCTTGTTTGCATTCTGGGGGTACTTCTATATCCGTTGCTTCACATGACTAGTCAGGTGAATGCGACGGTCAGGAGTGCCTGTTATCAGCTTCGGCTGATACGCCAGCTGCGCCCTTTCCTGGATATGAAGGACCTGGAATCTGTGGTACATGCTTTGGTCACCTCATTCTTGGATTTCTGTAAGGCGCTGTACATGGGGCTACCCTTGTGCTTAACCCGGAAACTTCAGTTGGTTCAAAACATGGCAACCAGGCTTATCACTGGAACATCGAGGAGAGAACACATAACACCTGTGCTCAAGTCTCTCCACTGGCTGCCGATCAGTTTCCGGGTGCAGTTCAAGGTGTTGGTTTTAACCTTTAAAGCCCTACATGGCTTGGGTCCATCTTCTCTCAGGGACTGCCTGAGTCTGTATGATCCCCCCCCCCCCCCGCACACTTCGGTCCTCTGGGAGGAACCTGCTACAGTCTATGAAAACTAGGCTGTCGCAGACCTCCCAGGGGACTTTCTCTGCTACCGCTCCCAGGCTATGGAATGGCCTGCCGGACGAGATCTGTCTTATTACATCTCTTGACTGCTTTAAAAAAGCTATAATGACGCATCTCTTCCGGCAAGCCTTCCCAGAAACTTCTTAATTTCCCGGCTCCGGAATTGGGTTATGTTTCCCTTCCAGTTCCCAACATCTTGACCCATGATGCCATAGTTTACGCTGCCCATGGAATGGTTAGTTTTCTTTTCCATGATGATGTTTATGTTTTAATTGTCTGCTTGGTTTTAATTTGTTGTTAGTTTAATTTAATTTTAAGGGGTGGGAGGTTATGTAGTGGGCTATTGGTCTTGTTTTAGCTTGTGACTTTTTTAACCTACTGTAACCCGCTTCGATTTCTTAAACAGAGGAGCGGGCTATAAATAAAATTATTATATAACTCCATATTTCCAATGTTTATTACATCCCCCATTCTGCTCATTTTCTCCTTCCTGTCTGCCCTGAGTTTTCCTAGTCGTGACCCTACATAAATGTACTCCCTTCTACCTATGGCTGAGCAACTTACATACTAGCAGACATCTTAAAGGAAGGAACCCTAGTGATGTCAGCAAAAAGGAGATAGGGACATTCCCTGTCTTCTTCTTCTTAACATTGTTAGAGTTCCTTTCTTTAAGGAAGAAAGCACCAGTAAATCACTTTTGTATGTCTTTTACAATGAGAACTCTATGATGAGTTAATCCAAAATGAAACAAGAGATAACGCCAGAAGATGAAACTCCCAGGTAGGAAGGCACTTAGCAAACTACTGGGGAAGAGCAGAAGAAAAGTATGATTAGCTCTTTGGCTACTCAGCTGGACTCAAGCCAAAAAGACATTTATTTGTCGACATGCTCAGAGGTGAAAGGAAAAGCTGAAACTTCATAAGTCATATAATAGGAACATGGAATGTGAGAAGTATGAATCATGGGAAGCTAGACATCGTGAGACAAAAAATGGAAAGTATAAATGTTGCAGTATTTGAGTGAATGAGCTAAAGTAGATAGGAATGGGACATTTTGAGTCAGATAGTTACCCAGTGTTTTACTCAGGAAATGGGAATCTAAGAAGAAGTGGAATGACATTAATAGTAAGGAGAGATGTAGCAAAAACATCCAAAAGATATAATGCAAAGTCTGATGGAATCGTATCAATTAACCTTCAAGGAAAACCCATCATTATAATCCAAGTTTATGCTCAAATTATAGAGGCAGAAGATGAAGAAAGTGAAAACAAAATGATCTAGATACTGGAATGAAAATATGAATATAGGAAAAAAAACACTGGCTGCAGGCTGCTTTGAGGGCATTGTGTGCAGGTGAGGCATATTTTTGGATCGTCCGGAAGCTGCACTGAGCAGCCCAAGCCCAGCCACAAAAGGAGCAGGGGAAAAAACCCACTCCTTGCTAGCCGTCTGTTTTGGACTGTGGTAGTAGTGGCTGGCCGTGGCACTGCGGCGTCCAGTTGCTGAGCCTCGTACCTATCAGGGCTCACTCCCACCTGGAGTGGCCAGAGGTCACTTCAAGCAGCTCATCTGCTTGAGCCCTCAGTTAACCTTTACAGGTACATTGAACGGAATAGGTGAAGGCATAGTTGATGGGTATTGCTTGATATTAAAAATACCAAATACACTTTTCATGCCAATTGCAAGGACAAAGGGAAAAGGCAACAGAATCTGGGGTTTGAGCAGAGGAAATGTTCTAGTTAAGGTACATGTATTTGAAGAAAAACATCGAAATATGCAACAGAATACCCACAAACTATAGAATACCCACAATACCCACAAATGATGACCCCTTCCCTCTACTACCTTGTTAAACCACACAAGGTTTCCACTGATTCTCTCCCTTCCATTTATCTTTCTTGAGTTATGGTTCCTCATTAGCCTGTTATGCTTTGTGCATTGATGGTTGAGGGGGCAGAATCCATCAAGTACACAATTTACCTGTAAAATTATCTAAAGGAAGCCGTGAAGGAATGGCCATATGAACCAAGTCCAGTTAAATCTTCAAAACAAATGTGGGCAAAATCAGTGTGCTAAAGTAACTGTGTGTTGTTTTAGTATGTTGAAAAAGTTCATCTGCCAAGTTGTAATTTACGCGTGAGACATAGATTGTGAGATGGTTCAACCACTGTCTCATACTTTTGTTTATTCCATGGTGAAGACTCCCATAATGGGTTCACCAGGATAAACTATCAGAAAAAGTATGTACAGGTTGAGTCTCTCTTATCTGAAATGTTTGAGACCAGAAATATATTTGATTTTGGGGTGTTTTGGATTTTCAAATATTTACATACACACAATGAGAGAACCTGAAGATAGGGCCCAAGTCTAAACATGAAATTCATTTTTATGTTTCATAGACATGCGCATACCCTGAAGGTAATTTTATACACAATATTTTAAATAATTTTCTTCCATAAAACAAAGTTTTTGTACATTGAATCATCTGAAAGCAAATATGTCACTATCTCAACCACCCATGTGGACAGTTTAAATTTTGGAATATTTTGGATTTCAGAATCCCAGATAAGGGAGACTCGACCTGTTTAGTGTGATTTTTCCATTGGTTCTGAGCTGAGGTAAATGTGGTGATTTTGCTGCATGCAGATGAAACTGAGCCACTGTAGAGTGGGATAAATCACAATTATTTTCAAGTTACTGGAAAGTTTTATTTTTTCCTTCAATTGAAAGAAGCATATTAAATTCTCTTCTGTAGTATGCATATGACAGAACATAGTTATTTCTCTATTAAACCTACCAGTGATGAAGTGATCTCTTAGAAGGAAGTGTGAAAGACAATTTAACAATCTTAATTTATAATTAACCTCCAGGGCTATGGATGTCTTAATTGAGATTCCTTAGGGACCATTTCAAGTTAAGCTCACTTTATTTGTTTCCTCATGAGCCTTTAGGGTACAGCTTACAGAGCCTTGTTCTGTGCATGGCTCATGAACTGCACAAGAAGGATTTTAAGAAAGGTTAGCATAACAAGTTAAAAGGGAAGAGGATGATTGGTTGATTAAGTAATACTGTTTCCATCCAATTACTCTAGCCTACTGCCACTCCTTCAAATACAATTAATAGGAAGATGATTACAAAAAAAAAAGGTTTCAGTATCACAATCGGGAGATTCAGTATTATTAAAACCTTGGAGGTGGCATGAAAAAGATATTGTTCTTCTGTTGTGTTTTTTTTTAACCTTTCCCTTTATAGATTTCTGCTTGATACAACAGGTAATGGGGGTGAGTAAATGGAAAGGAATAGTTAAAGAGTAGATTGCAATACAGTAACTGCATTTGTTCTCATTGCTTTGGGAAATGATGGATTGATTTTTAAATTTTTGTTTGTTACTAAACTGCCAAATTCCCTTAGAGAAATTTGCATATATAAAAATTCAAAAAAGTTAATAAAATTACAACTGGAATGCCTAAATCAGCCAAATTGCTATTCAAACTAAAATGTTAGAAATAGTCAATAGTAATAATAAGTGAGAACCAGGGTGATGTAATGGCTTGAACATTGGACTATGACTCTGGAGACTAGGGTTTGGGCATGGTAACCTGAACAAGTGACCCTGGGCAAATCACAATCCCTCAGAAGATGGCAATGGCAAACCCTCTCTGAAGAAACTTGACAAAAATGATAGATTCACCTTTGGGTTGCCATAAGTGAGAAATGACTTGAAAGCATACAGCAACAGCAACAGTAATAAATAGTAAAAGTGAAAATGCAACTAAAAAAAGTTTTTGGATTTCTAGGTTGATGTCTAAGTATTTCTAAGAAGGATACTGGACAGATCTATCTGGAAGGGCATCCCACAGATGAACCACTAAGAAGGCATTGCTTCTCACAGCCAATAGTTACACCACTGTGGATGGTGGCATGCAGAAGGATTGTCCAAATATGATTATAAGGAAGGAACATACTGGGAAAGGTGATTCTTCAGGTACTATAGAGCTATCCTATATTATTTAGGAATGTAAAGTGTCAACATTGACACTTTAAATCGTACCCAGAAACTGGTAACTACCATAGTTGAGGCAACACTGGATGGTATGTTCAAAACAACCACTGTTGTTTGAAGTTTACAGACTTATTATATATACTCATGTATAAGTCTAGAAATTTTACTCAAAAAATGACCCCCAAAAACAGAGTCAACTTATCCATGGGTCAATATAAGTACTGTACTTTAACTCCTATTTTTTTAAAAGAACCTTCCCCTGGTGAAATGCAAGAGAGTAATCTTCCTGGAAGCACTGACCCCTTCTACTCTCTCATCCATCCAGTCTTTTAGTATAAGTGCAAACAGTTATGCCTGCTGGAATTTTGTAAGTTCTTTGGCATTGTTTCCTTTGCTTCTTCCTCTAGATCCTTTGTTATGTGCCCCTAAGTTTTATGCTCGACTTAAACATGCGTCATATCAAAATCAATAATGTTGGCCCCAAACCTATCCTCGACTTATACATGAGGTTGACTTATAGTTGAGTATATATGGTATATTGTAGCCCCACAGATAACACATTGCAACAATCCAGTAAATGAGGGCATGTGTAGATATAAACAACCTGTCTGTTTGAGTCAGGTGATAGTTGGTATATTAGCTAGAGGTGATAAAAGGTACTCAGTGCTACTGCAGTTTTAACTGGATTGGCAGTCTATTGGCAGTCATACCAGTCCACTACTGAGTCCAGAACCAAGCTCAGAATTCTCACTGCTTCACCTGCATTTTAAAAGATGCGATATTGCTAAGCAGCACCCTTTCATAGATGAGAGCTGACCTCTCGCAGCAGTTTCATGTACATGTTGAAGAGCAAGGAAGACAAGAATTGAGCCCTCAGGCCCAACAGAATTTAATATGCATGGTGTACAACCGTAATCTCCTGGCACCACCTTCTGGAATCATCCATCAAAATCAGAGCTGAGGAATGGTAACACATTCTACAACATCCAGTCCAGGCAGCATCCCCAGAAGGATGTCTTGATTGATTGTATTGAAAGCTCCAGAGAAATCTACTCTAGGAGAACCAACAGGGATGTATTCCCTTGTCTTTTCTCTTCCAAAAGTCACAGGCTATCCACAGGATAACCAAGAAGTCTTCACTACCGTCTACTCATATAAGCAGAATCTCATGGTTATAATCTGGCAATTCTAATTATAGTTCACAAACATATAATTCCCCATGTTTTTATGCTCTCTGAAGAGGAATTTACACATACATGGAATATGTTTCCCTTTCACCATACTTGCATTCTAATAGTGGATTGATTACTGTTCATGTAATTTCTATGCCATTATTATTTGTCTGTACCTTCCTCCTGGGGTCATATTTTATGTACAGCCAAGCTATATTTTATTTTATTTTATCTTATTTTTACTCGAACCTTCTTTTGAATGGGATCCAAGATGGCTCACACACAAGTTAAGGCAAGGTACTTTAAATAAAAATTAATAATAGTTTTAAAAGTTAAAATGCAATTAAATAAGATGCCATATTAAAGCATCAATACTTCAAAACAATAAAAATAATTTTAAATTATGACAACAAAAAGTAAAAACCAATGTAGAACACAGCCTGTGGCAGAAAATTCTATAGTCTTCGGAGCATGTTGACCCACTCCCTTCTGTCAGCTGGTAAAACCCTTTATTTGAACAGGCGTTTGGTGACTAAGGGCTGGAGCAGACAGCCTCTCCTGGTTTGGTGTCTGTGTCAGTACGGGGACGTTAACTGTTCAGACACTCATCCCTGCCCTGACCAAGGGACCTGGGACTGGTATGCTTCTCTTTACCTTATTGGCATGCGATCTGTCTGACAAGCCCCTCAGGGACCTGACCACACCCACATGGCCAGATGCCCAGGTTCCACATTAGATGCAACGACTGGGGGGCTTTCTCAGATGGCACATCAGCCCTTAAGGTATGGAGAACCTATGGGGGTATAAACAGTGGAGTTTCAAGGAAAATATGTGCAAAACCAGGTCTTTTTTTGTCCCAGGGGTAAAGGCATGGTGGAGTGGTTTGAGTGTTGGATTCTGCTCTGCCATGAAACCCACTGGGTGACCTTGGGCATGTCCCACTCTCTCAGCCTCAGAGGAAGGTGATGGCAAACCTCTGAACAAATTTTGCCAAGAAAACCTCATGATAGGTTCACCTTAGGGTTACCATAAGTTGGAAACGACTTGAAGGAACACAACTTCAACAACAAAAGGCTATTTACCCTGGGATTGGGCTGGATCCTCTGGATCTGTGTCTAAACAGCCAGGATCAAGCCCAATCCTGCCCTGGTTAGGCCTGTATCTTCTAAAAAAAGGTGTCAGACTGTGGGGGAAGCTGAGCCATTTGGCCCATGTGGACAACCCCTAAGTAGCTTGTGGAGAGGTTTTAAGTTTTTGTTGTCATCATACAGTGAACACTCAGTTTCCGTGTAGAAAAGGCAATAAGCAAGCAGAGAAGGGGCCAACCAGAGAATTCCAAAATGAAGAACTCCCTCTCTCCGCAATCTTAGAGAAGCTAACAAGAAGGCTTTCTCCCATGTCCTCGCCAAACATGCCTGTGAAAGGAGTGAGACTGGGAGAAAGCCCTTTCCCCAAAGATCTTAAAACTTGGGCAGGCTCACATGGGAAGATACGGTTAGTCTGAAACCAAGCTCATGACCCCTCACGAGTTTCTTAAAATCATGGAATTATGGCCCGTGATTTTATGTTGTCTTATTCCCTTAATCAAATTAGTGGAAATCTGTAAAACAACATCTGTATTCTGTGGTTAAACAAATGTATTTGTTTGTCCAACTCTGTGTGTGAGAGAAACAAGCATGCATTAGTATATTCTCAGATTGCTTTCTCTCCATGCAGAGCTGTATTTTATCTTCATTTCTAACCCTTCACTGTTTCTTCTCTATATTGCTTTCTGATATCCTTGCTGTTGATATTCTCAAAATACTCTTAACTTGACTTTACCTTTCACATTTTCTCTGACAGTAATTTTAAATGTAGGTTGCTCATTCAAAGGAAGAGCAAGAAGTACAGTTAAAAATGGAACATCTCAATACTTTAAAGTATTTTCAGACCTTTTCATCTTGCTTTCCTTTTATATCAGCACTAGATGGCACTATTTGTTTGCAAAGAAAGTTAGGGTAGTAGGTTTGTGGGGTTTTTTCCCCTTTTCTTTCTTTCTTTCTTTTTTTTTTTAAGCTTTGGTAGTAACTGAAATTACTGTTTCATGAATAAAATATTTCTGGTGGGATTTGCATTTCTATATTGGCTGAAGACACTGTGTTGAATGTTTTATTAACCAGCCCAGTGCAACTGTCAGCCTATTAAAGAGATCCAATGGACCCTGTTTAGCTAAATAAACTAAATAAATCCAATTCGTCAAATTGTGTTCCTGGCTGTTTATTTTCCATTCTTTTGATGTACAGTTTATTTTAAGTTAGAGCCACATAGGTTTAAAAATTAATGGGAAAATAGAATTTAGTGTTCAGAACATGAAGAGACTAATTGCCATGGTCAAAAAATAGCTTTTCTTTTAAGGTGAAGTACTGTGCAAGAAATGAACTTCTGCACAGAGGCCTGATAAAGTGCCTTTTATGAGAAATTATTTTGGAGAAGAAACAGTTAAAAATTCACTCACATTTTCATATATATCAGTAACTATATATTAACAGCTAAACATAATTCCAAACTTTTTATTATTATTAGTAGTAGTAAGAAACAACTCATCATTAGCTTGGTAGGTTTTTTGGGAGGGTGGGGTGGACAAGCAACTGAATATTTTCCTGAATTTAGTAATTTAATTAGAGACACACTTTAAGATCTTTATCTGGTTTGCCATTGAAACAATTCTGTCAGTGTTCTCATTTTCTGATGGGAACTGATGTTCTAGACAGTGTTTTGTGCAGTCCATATGTGTGCAGAACTCATGAATCGTTTGAACTGCAGGCAGCAAATTGAGCTATGGCCTAAATTAAATGTGTTACCTCTTGTCCTAGTATCCTGCTATGGATTAAATTCATAGTACTTCTGGCTGTTGCCATAGAACTTTCTTGTCCCCTCCCCTCTGCATTGCAGGTTTTGTTGCCTCCAGAAAACTACATGTAGTGGGTTTACCAGCCCTCCAGATTAGTTTTTTTTTTTGGGGGGGGGGGTCTGGGGCTGCAGTGGGGTGGGGAAATTTCTCCATCTGGATTCTCCAGACAGAAGGAGTTCTGTCATCAGAAGCTTTTAGGCCTGTTTATGTATATAATGGGGTCTCACCATCCACAGGCTTGCCATCTGTGGATTTGAGCATCCATGGACAGCAAGCTCCATTGTCCACAATTGTGGCATGTGCATACATCTGCACTAGCAACCATGTGCATGTCTCATCACCATTAGTGACAACAGGACTTGAGGTTCCATGTTTTTTCGTATCTGTGGAGGGGGGTTGAGAACGGATCCCCCATGGATATGAAGGTCCAATCATATGTTAATGACTATGCTTTTATTGTGCAGTCTTTTGAATATTGAAGCTCATGAAATGGCATTTAGAATTGTCTTGTGCTGTGTGGCTAAGAGAACAATTCATGTAATTATTTATACAGTGCTGAAATAATAGGGGGTCTTCTTTCTTTCTTTCTTTCTTTCATAGGGCCAGAACAGACAGCCCAAAAAAGCCCACTTCCAGGAGTCATCAGCATGCGGCGTTTAGACACCACATGTCCTGAGGACACCGGGAAGCTGGCTTGAAGCTGCCCAGCTGCCCCATAATAAATTTAAAGTAATGCTACACTAATTTTTTTTGATGAAATTTGAATTTCGAGTGACAAAGTAGATCATCAACTTCCTTTCACTCACATTCACTATTAATCTCTCTCAAAGTTTTATGGTGCCATGCAAACCAGGACACAGTTGTTGTTGCAGTTGCATATCTGGACAAGCAGGGATAATGTAGGTAACGTGAACATGTTAGGGTGTTGTGTTAACTTTCTGAGAGCAAATGAAATCTTGCTGCTCATACTAGGAGAGGATGGGAGTGGAGAAAGAAAGAAAATACCCCACATGGTTAGGCTACTCTGTCTTGCTGCTGTGCACTAGTGTCTTCATTGCTCACTAATGAGTGTGGTAAGACCTTTCCCCTAGACAAGCTGTATTTTCATGTAGATGAGGAAATAAATGTATATAGCTATCAACCCAAATTTGCATCCAGATGAAAGTAATACATTCCTGGAGAAAACACTGGAAAGCTAAAATTGGATCCTATACTTGAAGTCTGATCTGTACACCTAATTTCATTGGTCCTACTTTTTCTAAGTGCTCATCATGCATGTGAATGCACTTTGTCTTATGGTAATTCCAAAGTTCTGTCTGTGAGCATCTGCTGCCTTGGCACAGTGGTATTTATTGACAACTAACATATTCTTGCCTTCTGGAATGGGTTTAACAGAGAGCTTCCATTCTCACACTTTTCTGTGGTTCATGTTCTTAGCTTTGGCATAAAATGTTATATCAAACATTAACACAAACTGCACTGTGCTTTTATTTTCAGATTAGTAACGTGATGGCCTCTACCAGATACATAAGCAGATACTTTTGAACCAATATACTGCTTTAGTTGCATTTGTATATGATGATTTGGGAGGTTAGCATGCATTATTTGAGACGGAAATCTGTGTGGTATGTTCATGGTGCACCCATTTTCTCAGTCTCAGTTGAACACAATAGACCACTCTGTTTTATTGTTTTTCTTTGGCAGCTATGAAAGATGAGGGTGCATTCCTATGCAATGTCATTAATTTCTAAGAAGACATGACTTGGGCACTGTTGTTAAAATCTAATCATTGATGTCAGGTATATAAGACACTTGTTGTTATTGTTGTGTGCCCTTAAGTCACTTCCAACTTATTGTGACCCTAAGATGAACCATAGGGTATTCTTGGAAAGTTTCTTCAGCAGTGGTTTGCCATTGCCATCTTCTGTGGCTGAGAAAGCGTGACTTGCCCAAGATTACCTAGTGGGTTTCCATGGCTGAGCAGGGATTCAACTCCTGGTCTCCAGAGTCCAAATTGTCATAGTCATTCTGTTGATCGAAGCCTTTGTACTGCTGGGAAGGATTTATTGAATATCATGCATAAAATGTCCTTGATGATTGATTATTGTTGGCATGTCATCGTATTAGTCTTGAGAAGAGCTCTGGGTGGTCATTTATAGACAGGATATCTTCTATTGCAATGTATCAGGTAGATTTTTAAACTTTCCATAGAGATAGAACCTATCTCCTGTTTCCCCTGTTATTTCAACCAGTTTTGGGAGTGTTTGGATTGAAGAAGTGTATTCTTTCTAAGGCAATGTTTGTCATGCAGTCATAGTGCTTTTAATGATGGTTCAGAAGCTTCAGTTGCTGCTAAAAGCAGCTATCCAGTTGCTCACAGGATCTAGACAATCAGAGTTACACATGAGCATGCTACCTGTGATCCGTAGAACTTTATATTGGGCCTGGAAACAGCCTGACAACCAGTGCTGCTATGGCTTAGCTCCGAGTGATCTGAAGATCAACTGCACCTATTTGAATCTGCCTAGGAATTAGAAGTGATTACAGATTTCCACCTCATGGTAGGATCAAGTATGTTGGTGGGCACAAGACATTTTTGTTTTGTTTTTGCTTTGTTTTTTGTTTTCATAATCATGGAATATGCATAGCTGCCTCTTTGACTGGTTTATAAATACCTTGTTGTTCAAGGGTATATCTATACTGTAGAAATAATGCAGTTTGACACCCCTTTAACAGTCATGGCTGCATCCTACAGAATCCTAGGATTTGTAGGTTTTTCAGATATAGGGATCTTTGGTGTTTCACCAGACTGCAAATCCCAGGATTCTATAGGATGGAGCTACAACACTTAAAATAGTGTCAAATAGCGTGGATTCTGACATGGTGGTTGTTGGCATGGTCCAGAATTTTAGTGCTTTCAAACAGCATTTTATGCCCAGGATGGTTTATAGCATGTTCTGCTACTGCTGATTTTTCTGGTTGACCCAGTCTGCAGCGGACAGGTCTACATAGGGGCCACCAAACGCAGTGTGCAGACAAGAATCAAGGAACATGAGAGACACTGCAGACTGGGTCAACTGGAAAAATCAGCAGTAGCAGAACATGCTAGGGCATAAAATGCTATTTGAAAGCACTGAAATTCTGGACCATGCCAACAACTACCATGTCAGAATGAACAGGGAAGCCATTGAAATCCATAAACACTTGGACAATTTCAGCAGGAAAGAGGAAACCCTGAAAGAATACAAGGCTTGGCTACCAGTCCTGAAGGACAGCAAGATCAAGACTCAACCTATGCAAATGAGCAACAGCCTAAGGCCAGGGGATTCCCAGCAGACATTGAGCACCAGTTAGCAGACATTAATCCTTGGTTACATATCCTCCCACCCTGAGGACTGCCATTAGCAACAGAACAATACATTTGCAAATTACTCCTTCCTTCCCAGGGTCACACAGGATATATATATCCAATCCTTTTCCAGGCTATCACTCTCTGAAGATGCCAGCCACAGATGCTGGCGAAACGTCAGAAAGGAACTCTTCTAGAACATGGCCACATAGCCCGAAAGCTCCACAAAAAACTATGGATGCCGGCCATGAAAGCCTTCCACTCCACATTAGAAACAGGTTCCTCTAGGATTGACAGGAGAAATACAGTACAGGACACCTGAACCTTTAATGGTTGTGTAGAGGAGGGCATATCAGATGTTTTCCTGACATTATCTGCTGAAATTATATCTTCTGCATGACTATTAAAGGTACTGAAACTCATGAGGGGAGGCAAGCAGGTTTCATGATTGACGTTCTATGGAAACTCTGTAGTAAGTACTGTTAATCTGATTTTATCTTACATCTGAGAAACTGCATCTAAAATTAGTTGTGTATGGAAATATGATACAAAATTCGTGTTCTCTGCAGATTTTCAGTGCAGAAAGTCATGTTCTGGAAACTGAGCATAGAGATTAAGGAAGGGATGGCAACATGAAACTTGATGGTAAATGTGTGACCCAAGGAATATAGGATGTGCCCACCATATGTATAAAAGTGGAAACAAATACTTCAGTGTTAATATTTACATGTATTTAGGAATAATGAATTCCTTCCAGTCTTTTTAAAGGACATTGTTGTTGACTGTTATTCTTCAGTTTGTTGGCTATAGTGTTGATCTGTAAGGGTCCAGAAAGGGAAACATACAACATTTTCATGGATAAGTGAGAGCTAATGAATCCAATTTCACTTAAGAAGCAGCAAAGATTTTAATAACTTTTTGACATTTTCCTATACTCCTTATTTACCTTATCAATAGTTGTGGTGACATCTGATTGTCAACTTCTTATATTAAACTAAACTAATAAATTATACATGTTGTGTTTACACCTGATGAAAGCTGACGTTTTGGAGAGGTGTTAAAATATACTGACAGGTCTTGTTCATAAACTCCTTTGGTATAAATATGTAGATGACACCTTTAGATATTGTTTGTATGTTGGCTGATAGGCAGGAAGCGTTGACATAGTAACAAATGCAAATGTCAACCCCACAATTTAACCTTTTTGTGTTGGAAGAGATGTTAGCTTTAAGTTACATGCTTTTTAAACTTTTCAAAGTTTTTTTTTAAATCTCTTATCACTGTTCCCCCCCTCCCACGAGCATGGTAAACAATGCTGAAACAAGAAAGATTTGCACTTAAGAGCACCTTTCTGGTGTTTTTTCTCAAATGACTACAGTTTGGGTGTGGTTCCCCCGCCTGCTAATTCTTTTTACTTCTTATCTGAGAAATCTTTTTGTCCTTGACTCAATGGATGTTTATTTCTTAGGAATATATACTCACAGGCTGCATAAAACAAGGTTCTTTTTTTCAAAAACATATTCAGTGTCTTACGTTGAAAATAATTGGTAATGTTCAATATGTTTTCTTGACCAAGTGATAATCACTTTATTATATTAATACTGATGTAGACATACTGCTGGTGAATATACCAATGTGATAAGATATTTGTAAATTTTACGCCCAGGTGAGAACAAGCTGCTTTTGTTTACCTGCATATTTTATAGATATTTTGATCTTCCTTCTTGCCACATTTCAAATCTACTCACACCCTTGACTGCATCATGGATTATTTCAGTTATTAATATAGTCTGATCTTGTGACTGATGGTGTGTGTATTCTGCAGCTAGATGTCCTAAAATGAAAATACAGAGTCAACAATATACTTTTGATAATAGTGTTTTCCAACCAGTTGAAGTCCTTTGAGGAAAGGCTTCTGTAGAACTCCCCAGACAGATTATACCAGTACTGAACAGTACATTCATGTGGCCCGTAAGGTAATCTATGCAGAGATGAGTATACATGCATATTGAAGCACCAGTCTAGGAGCCATAGATTATTATGGATTACATATTGGCATATTTTTTCTATATACTTCACAGAGAAGCAAGGTGAACTACTAGAGAAGGAAAAACTTCTTTTCCATGACTAATATAGAAGAGCAGCACTTATTCTTATCCTTGTCAGCCTATATCAGGTTAATAGCTTTTGTTTGTGGAATCGAAGGCTTTCATGGCTGGCAGCCATAGTTTTTTGTGGAGCTTTCGGGTTATGTGGCCATGTTCTAGAAGAGTTCCTTTCTGACGTTTCGCCAGCATCTGTGGCTGGCATCTTCAGAGAAAGCTTTTGTTTATTTGCAAGACTGGGCTAGTAAAGGGTTGTTTGTTTATATTTATTTGTACAGTCGTTTGGAGAGTTATTCTTTTTCCTCTACATAGTTGTTAATGTCCTATGAAGCATGCAGTACACACAGAGCAGTTACAACATGGTTGCCAGTTTCCCGTGAATTGCCATCCACGCTCAAGGAGACAAATATGCCCATCAACATATTGATTCAACTATGCGTATTCACTGCAGCAGGCTGCTTGCTGTGCAATTATTATCCTATCTAGTGCCCTGGACTGTGTGTGGAGACACTGGGGATACTGAGGATAGGAGGGTCTGTACCCACTCCCTTACATTTCCTTGTCTGCTCCCATGCAGATGATTGGTGCTATATAGCTTGTTATCTGATTGCTTCTTTGTAATGGCTACAGTGATATATACTGGACATCATTTTGTTCATGGCTTTTCATCTAGAGTCTTCTATTATACAGGTCATTGAAGTGATTCTTTTTTATTTCCAGACTCTCAGGCAGATTTCTGTTCTGCATTATTAGTGATGTTTGTGGGATAAGTTACAAAATTAATTATTTTTATTTGAATTCATTCTGTCATTGCCATTCAAGTTCAAAATAAAGTACAGGCTGAATCTGTCTTACCTGGAATTTCAAATTCTGAAATATACTAAAACCTCAAACATTTTCATGAGTGGCTGAGATAATGACACCTTTGCTTTCTGATGGTTCAGTGAACATAAACTTTGCTTAACGCCCATTTTTTAAAAATATTCTATAAAATTACCGTCAGTCTATGTGTATAAAGTGTATTTGAAACATAAGTGAATTTTGCGTTGAAACTTGGGTCCCATCTCCAAGACATGTACTTATATGCAAGTACAAGTATTCGAAAATCTAAAATAAAATAAAATAAAAATTTTTTAAATCCAAAATTTAAAACACTTCTGGTCCCGTGCATTGTGGATAAGGGAGACTTAGCCTATAATAAACCTTTCTGGAAAAAAAAAAGGAGAAATGAAAAACTCTTCAAGTTGAGCCCTTTCCTGTTAGACAACCACTGCAAACATATTTTTGTAAAAGTTGCTTACCATTCAAATAGGTTATTCCATCTGATTTATTCATTTTACCGGTATTACTCAGTTGCCTTGTAATCTAGGCCACAACGTCCTATAGTTCTACACTTAAACCCATCATCTTCTCTTATACCTTTTGTTTCCATCAATCTGTACTCTCAGTTTTATGGTTCTTTATGGTGTGAGCATAACATAGTAGATTAGTAATTATAAAACATGACCAAAAGTTGATGGAACTTGTGTAAAGGAAATGCAGATGATAAGAGGAAGGCAAGAGGAATAGTTGGAGGCTTATTATGTTAGGCAGAGTGGCTCGGTAGACCTGAGGGAGTCTATGATGGAATTGAATTTTCAAAACAATTGTAAATTAAAATATTCAATCTAGCTTTCATTACTGTTTTCACTAATCCTGTTTTTAATTCAGTCTCAGATACTATGCCTATATTCTGTGGGTTGCTGAGGAGCATGATTAGAAAGTTATTGTTGCACTCATGCCATGTTCATGGGCTTTTGGTGGACAACTAGTGGAACTAAATGGGCTAGACAAATTTTTTATCTAATCCAGTATGGATCTTTCTAACTTCTTAAAATCTTATGTTATTACTAGTTTTCACAGAAGTTGTGAAGTTCAAACTCTTTGTACCATTCCTCCACAATAAGTGAGGTTTGCATTCTGAATTTTTTGCCTACCAGTATATAAATAATCTTTTTTTTTTTAAAGTTGTTTGCTTAGGTTTTTTTTCTTTGCATATTCATTTCTCTGCAGAATGTTTGTTTAGTTAAATGATAAGAGGTTTGCATTTCCAGCAAGCTACTTATTCATCAGGGAAATTTAAATGAAATTGTAAAAATATAATTAAGAACGCAAACAATAAATTCTTTAACTTGCTGTAGGCATCTCTAGGTTGGAATGACTAGGAAAGGTTCTGGTTAATTAGAAGCAATTTGTTAGAAACCTGAATCCTCTTTTTTATTTCCTAGATTAAAACTCTGTTCCCAGCTGGATGCTTATAGGTGCAGGAAATGTAATTGTGAGATGATTAATTGCAAAAAGGCAGATAATTAGAGTTCATATGGTATGTCAAATATAACTCAACCACAAGCTTGTCTGCCTGTTGAAAAAGATCAGCTGAAACATAATTCCGAGCATCGAACATTTATGGAAGTACATGTGCACAAAATAGTTGAAGTCAGTAGGGCTGACAACTTCTTTTTGTTGTGAAATTGAATTTAAAATTTGGAAATTATCTTATTTCACCTCTTATTTCCATGAATGGCTGAGGGTTATTATTAGACCTTGCTTTCTGAAGGGAGAATTGTGTCCGCCTCCTGTTCTTTTCTCTAATGCTACTGAAACCTCTGTTGTTTTCTTCCAGGTGAGTTGCTTGCCAAATATGTTGCTCGAGGTGCAGTGGGAAATATTATGTAGTAAATACCCTAAAGGTACCAGATCCTGTCTGATCTTGGAAGCTAAGAAGAGTCAGCCTTGGTTAGTACTTAGATGGGAGACTGCCAATGAATACCAGGTGTTGTAGGCTATATTTCGGAGGAAGGAAACAGATTATTTCTTTCCTGAGAAAACCCTATGAAATCCATGGGGTCACCATAAATCGACAAGCGGTTTGAGGATACATGCACACAGGCAGGAATCCTTACTGAAAGACATGAGGTTTTACTCTGTTTTCATACCTGAGTGTTAAATCCCATCTCTAATGAAATGCATGTTTCCCTATCCCTTATTCTGTTTGTGCATGTTTCGTGTCTCCCACAAATCAATGTATGGCACTTTTCTTGCATCACATCATTTGTATAGTTTTGCAGCTTAGTTTATTTCTTTAAAAATGATTTGAAAAGTGGTATCTCTGGCAGTTGAACTGTGCTTATTAGGCTGCACATTAAATCCCTTTCCAAAATATTTACCCATACAGATCCTAATGGTTAAATGATTTCTTGCTTTATGTAAATTAGTAGCTTCTGTTTAGATTGCTTATTAGCTACTATAAAGCCCTCAAAATGCTTTGGTGTGCATGTGGATGTTGTATTTTGAGATGATGCTTTGTATTTGGGGATGCTGTGAAATCTTTGCCTTGCCCTTGCCAACCTGAAAAACGTCCTGCCTTCATAAAGAGTTGCTAACCCCTGGAAATACTGCTTTACAAATTCAGCTAATGACCCAAATACAGCTTGTTTTGTTGTGTACGAGTTGTATTAAAATAACGCACTGTATTTGTATTGTCATTAATGATATGCTCATTTTGATAATGGAGCTGCAGTCTCTTAGCATGGAGTCCTTGGGGAGATGCTGCATTTTTTTTAACTAAGTATTGTTCTGGCTCCTTTCCTTGATTGGCCCAGAAATAGCAATCAGCTGGGGAGCAGGATGACATGCCTCTTAGCAATCCCTTTTATCTTTGAGATGAGTATCAACATTGTATGCTTCCTAATGGAAGTGTAATTTAATGAAATCTATTGGGTAAACATACTTCAGATGTTCAAAGGAGGTGACAAAAATTTTGCTGGCAGCCAGGACCTGGCTGGTTTCCAGCTTGCCTTTAGCTACTATGCATATAGCATAGAGAGAGGCATTTAAAATAGAAATACAAAGTATTATTTCCATTGTTGTCCTCTGCACTTACATTTATTTCCCTTAATTTTATTTTATTTTTTGTGTGGTGCTTTCCCTGCCAGTGTCTTTTGACACATAACCTTTTCTGGTGAATTAGTGGATGTATTTGGTGACATTTTTTGGTTCTTAATGTGATCAAAATCATGCACGTACACACACACACACACACACCCCACTGGTTGATAATCTGGAACATAGCACTGAACTCAGGGGAGGTTGATGGCACAAAGTGTGCTGTACGCATCACAGAAGAGAGGAGGAAGAAAAACTACATTGCCTTTAGTAATAGTCCCGTGAAAGAGAACAACTTTCTCTGTAGACCAGTAAAATTAAACAAAGAGCACATTTATTTTATCAATGATAATTGCTGGTGCAGAACCACGTATTTCATCACATGTATAACAGAGACAGTTGAATAGAAGGAAAGAGCTTAAACTGCTGCATTTTCATAAGGGGAATGGTTACTAAAGGGAGACTGGTCTGTTCTCTTTCATTCTGTTATTTTTAGCCATCCAAGAACATGACCAAGATCAGAATTACTTGAGGATGTGATATATTGGACAGTTTATGGAATGTTCTCATTTAGCTTGCTGCATTTAAGAGAGGAAGCATTGGAAAATAAATAAATAAATTTCTGCTGTGGGATCTAGGGCAGGTAGAGTTTAATAGTGACTTTTATACTTGAGAGAGTCTAGAAGCAAAGATGTGAATGGAAATACATTTTATCTGTTGCTGTTTTTTCAGATATTTATGCATAAACATAGGTTCCCTTTCTACTTGATTCTGCAATGAAATTCTAGTCTAGTATTTAATTACATTAATTCAGCAATGGTAGCTGGACTTCTTATGTTTATGGTGTTGTGATTTCATGTGATCATAGAGTTGGAAGAGATCTCAAGGGCCATCCAGTCCAACCCCCTGCCATGCAGGAATAGACAATCAAAGTAACCCTGACAGATGGCCATCCAGCCTTGGTTTAAAAACCTCCAAAGAAGATGACTTCACTGTACTCTGAGGCTGTGTATTCCGCTATTGAATGGCTCTTACTCTCAGGAAGTTCTTCCTAAAGTTTAGGTGGAATCTCTTTTCCTCTGTACAAACAACACTAAGAATTATATTAATCTAATGCCAAGAAAACCCTATGATAGGGTCGCCTTAGGGTCGCCATAAATAAAACATGTCTTGGAGGCACACAATAAGTTCTGAGTTTCAAATGATTTTCGTTTAATTTAGTGTTCTTATAGACTTGGTAAATGAAGTAGTACAGTTGATAACTGTTTATAGTTGAGATCAATTCAAGACACTGGAAAATTGAAAGCAGAAAAAACATTAATTGATTTTTTCCCTCCATCTTCATAGTTTTACCCCAATTTATCTTCTCAAATTTTATCAGAAACCTTGGGTTGAAAGCCAGTTGCTCCAAGATCAACCAGTGATTTTCACAGTCTGAGTGCATATTTGACCTCAGTCCTCCCAGTCCCAAGTTATCGTATCACATTAGTGAAATATAAGAGGCAGCACTAAACAGAATCAAAAATATAAAACACAGATGTGCTTGTTTTATTCTTGTCTCTAATCATAATTTTGTTCTTTGCCTTTTAAGGTACTGTAAATGGCCCAGAGAACTCTTGTGATTCTATGGTCTAAAAATATGATAAAGCATATAATAAAATGTGGGAGTAAACCCTTTCTTATACCTCTGTTCTTCGGTCAGTGAATATGGTGAAGTAGGCCTAAAAACCTATTGTTCTGCCTCACCAATGAAATTTTCTTATGGTCCCAAAATTTCTAGGGTTGCGGAGAGTGAAACACTGGAAATTATTTACACCTAGCACTCTTGCATTGTCTGTAAACACATTCACTTGGTAAATTTCCCTGCCCCCCCCTTTTTTTTTGGATGTATAAACTGAAAGTTTTAAAGATAAAGGAATGATAGCAATTTGGGAAATGAAGGAAAATGTCATGGAGGAGCAAAATACTTATTTGGAGGATACAATGCCCTTATTGTAGCCCACCCCATAGCTACACTCCTGACAGCAATAGCCAGTATGTCTGTAAGGATGCTATCATGGTTACCGAAATATAAGCCAACTGCACACGTTAACTGCTGAATGAAACTTGGCCCTCCTTGAGTCTATTATGTTGCTTATTTATATGTATATTTTATCCTGTTCTGTAAGCATCATGCCAATGAAAACTTTTAGAATTAACAGAAAACAGTTGTATTCATATAATTATAGTCTCGTGCTTTTAATAACCTATTTTGTTTAATGAAAATGGAGAAAGGATTGCCTCTTGATGTCTTCATGAAATTGTGGTTCAGTTCTGAATACTTAGGGATGTTTTGGGATAAAGAATGATCTATGGCCTTGTTCAGGTGTTCATTCTCAAATGTATCATCCCTTTCTCAAACATACTATGCTGTCTGTTCCTTTCTGCCTGTTATCTCATTTGCTAACTTGCAGCATCCCCTAATATTCAAATCAGGATTGTAGACAGTATCAACCTATGAAGCTGAAGCTAGATGTGTAAATGGAGAAAGGAAATAAGAGAGAACTTGGCACATGGTCCTGCCCAAACAAACCTTATATCTGAACTGCAAGATTGCCAAGGGCATTTAAACACTGAGGCTTGGTTCTAGGATACCCCATGGTTACCAAAATCAGTGGATGCTCAAGTCCCATTATATATATATTTGAGTAGTAAAAATTGTGTTTCTTATATAAAAAGGCAAAATCAAGGTTTGCTTTTTGGAAATTTTGTTTGAACCTTTTCAAGGAATGGATAGTTGAATCCATGGATAGAGTCCCTGGAGGACTGATTGTGTAACACCTGTTAAAAAAACACATAAAACCAATACATATTAAAAACAGCCAAGTCATATTTTAAAACTTCTAATTTAAAAAGCATCTGAGTAGGCCTGCTGGAAGAGACTGGTCTTTAGTAATAATAATAATAAATAATAATAAAATTTATTTTTATACCGCCCTTCCAGAGATCAGGGCGGTGTACAAGATTAAAACAACGAGTTACATCCAAGGTAAAATAAAACAAAATACAATAATACAATAAAACATTAAAAGATTATCCCTTATATAAAGGGCAGCGACAATGGGGAAGCGGGTGATTGGCAAGCACTTTACATAAAACGGTCCGATCAGGGATATGCCAGCCTGAATAAATAGGTCTTCATATCTTTCTTGAATTGGCTGAGGGTGGGGGACAAGCGGAGCTCAGAAGGTAATGAGTTCCAGAGGCAAGGGGCGGAGATGGAAAACGCCCTCCTTGTTGTGTTCACTAATCTTGCCTCTGGAACTCTCAATAAACATTGTCCGGTTGATCTAAGTGTGCGGGGCGGATTATATGGGGAGAGACGGTCCTTAAGGTACTCTGGGCCCAGGCCATATAGGGCTTTATAGGTAATAACCAGCACTTTGTACTGAGCCCGGAAGCGGATCGGCAGCCAATGAAGGTCTTTCAGAATAGGTGTTATATGGGCGGTCCTGGGAGCACCAGTGACCACCCGGGCTGCCATATTTTGCATTAATTGCAGCTTCCGAGTATGATACAAAGGCTGCCCCATGTAGAGCGCGTTACAGAAATCCAACCGAGAGGTTACCAGAGCGTGTACTACGGTTTCAAGATCCCCCTGGCCCAGGTAGGGGCGCAGCTGGCGTATCAGCCGAAGCTGATAGCAGGTGCTCCTGACTGTCGCATCCACCTGAGAAGTTAGATGGAGCGACGAGTCAAGGAGCACCCCCAGACTGCGTACAGTGTCCTTAACGGGGAGCGTGACCCCGTCCAGGACAGGTGGAACCACCTCCATACCCGGACCCGGGGAACCTATCACGAGTACTTCCGTTTTCTCTGGATTCAGGCTGAGTCTATTTTCCCTCATCCAGTCCATTACCGATTCCAGACAGGCCACGAGAGGAGCGACGCCATCCCTGGTCACTGCATCAGTCGGAGACATAGAGAAGACTATTTGGGTGTCATCAGCGTACTGATAACACCGCGCCCCATGCCTCCGGATGATCTCTCCCAGCGGTTTCATGTAAATGTTGAAGAGCATGGGGGACAGAATAGCTCCTTGAGGGACCCCAGATTTAAGGGCCCTCTTATCGGAGCAGACGTCCCCCAGCTGCACCATCTGGAACCTCCCAGAGAGGTAGGACCTGAACCACTGGAGCGCAGTGCCTCCGATTCCCACCTCTGCCAGGCGTTCCAGAAGGATACCATGGTCGATGGTATCGAAAGCCGCTGAGATGTCCAAGAGCACCAACAGGGACACGCTACCCCTGTCGATGCCCAGACGGAGATCATCGACCAGGGCGACCATGGCAGTCTCAACCCCATAGCCAGCCCGGAAACCGGTTTGAAATGGATCTAGAAAATCCGTTTCATCCAAGATCGATTGAAGTTGGAGTGCAACCGCCCTCTCGATCACCTTCCCCAGAAATGGCAGCAGCGAGACTGGCCGATAATTATTATGAACCAGGGGGTCGAGGGAGGGCTTTTTCAACAACGGTCTTACAGTGGCCAATTTAAGATGGTCAGGAAATTGACCCTCCCTCAGAGATGTATTGATAATTTGGCGTAACAACGAAGTTACCGCTGATCCCCCCTGGGCCACCAACCATGAGGGGCAGGGATCGAGAGAGCAGGTTGTCTTCCGAACACTTCTAAGGATCTTGTCCACATCCTCGGTACCGACAGACTCAAACTGATCCAGTATAACAGAGTCCACGGAAGCTCTGGACGCCTCTATTCTGGTTTCTGTTTCAATCCTGGCATCCAGACCTTCGTTTATCCGAGAGATTTTATCCGCGAAGAAGTTGTTAAATTGGTCACAGCAGGCCTTAGTAGGTTCAAGGATCTGGTTCGGGGCAGGAGGGAGCTGAGTTAGCTCCCTCACTACCCTGAACAACTCTGCTGGACGCGACTCCGCGGACGCGACACGAGCAGCAACGAACGAGTTCCTAGCTGCTTGTATCGCCTCTCCATAGTCCTTCAAATGAAGGTCTAGGAGAGCCTTGTCGGATAAACGCTGGTGTTTCCGCCAGGCGTGCTCTAGCCATCGCAGAACCCGCTTCCTGGCCCGGAGATCTTCCGTATACCAGGGCTTCCTTTTGGAAGCAGGTCTGAGAGGGCGCTTGGGAGCGATACTGTGTATAGCCCTGGAGAGATCAGTATCCCAGATGTTAACTAGGGCATCAACAGTGTCGCCGTCACTTCCAACCATATACCCCTCTAGGGCTTCTTGGAACCTAGCAGGTTCCATCAGCCTTCGAGGGTGGACCATTCTAATAGGTCCGCCACCCCCGGAGGGGATCTGGGTAGATGCCTTGATGCTTGCCTCCACCAGGAAATGATCCGTCCATGACAGGGCGGAAATGTTGGTAATTTCCGCCCACGGAGTTTCCATGTCCGTACAGAAAACCAAATCGAGTGTATTCCCCGCCGAATGCGTAGGACCCATAATTAGCTGAGACAGGCCCATGGCTGTCATGGTGTCCATGAATTCCCGAGCTGCACCGGATGGAACTGAGTTGGCCACGAGGGGGATGTTGAAGTCTCCCAGGACTAAAAGCCTGGGGGACTCCAACACCAACTCCGAGACCAACTGTGTCAGCTCGTTAAGGGAATCTGTTAGCGCACGGGGTGGCCGGTACACCAACAGAATCCCTAGACTGTCTCTAGCCTTCAGGGTCAGATAAATACACTCGATATAGGTAGTCTGACGGACATGGTTCCTGGTTAGAGACAAGGTGTTTTTATGCACCAAGGCAACACCCCCCCCCGCCCACCTAACCTGCTCTGGTCCTTCACCGAGTACCCAGAAGGGAGGGCCTGAGCCCACACAGCATCCCCTTCAGGCCCAAGCCAGGTCTCGGTTATGCAAGCCAGGTCACAGTTGCTGTCCTCGATTAGATCGTATACAATGTGGGATTTTTTCTTGATGGACCTGGCATTGCACAGGAGGAGAGACAGGGTTTGTGGTACGGTTGGAGTAACCCTCAGGTCCCGTTGGTTAGGAGAAGGACTGGAAGGAGAGATAGATATTAAACATCGATCTCGCCTTCCCCTGCAACGCCAATCCTTCCTCCTACCGTCATACCTCCCCTTGCCCCCCACAACTTGAATGGGAGCTCCGCTTGCATCAGAAAGGTTATCCTCTCCCTCCCCAGATTGTCCACTCCCTCTTCCCATCCACCCATCCTCCATCTCCTCCATAACAACCGGTATGAGAGAGAGAAGGGTAAAAGAAAACAAGGATTACCCAGACAGAACAGGAGGCAGCCAGGTCAAGTACATAACCATTAGGACAGCTGTAACTCAGAAGGGGCGAGTGTCCTTGGGCCGTTCTATATGGCTCCTGGGCGTCCGCTTCCGCTCCCCCTGCCGACTGAATCCTCAGGGAGGGATAACTGGTGGGTGGGCCTCGTATCTGGCCCCGGACGTCCGCACTCCCACCTTCCGTTCCTAGTCCCGCCTCCCCTGCGTCGCTCTGTTCTGGCAGTGGGTAAGTTGGCATTATTGGGGTTGGCCGTGGAGGCCTCTCCCCCTCCCGCAAGCCGCTGGCCTCCGCTGCTGTTGGTGGGGCTCGGCTTTTAAGCTTCGCCCGGCGCGGGTGGTTGGCGTCGTTGGGGGTTTGGCCGTGGAGGCCTCTCCCCCTCCCACAAGCCGCTGGCCTCCGCTGCTGTTGGTGGGGCTCGGCTTTTAAGCTTCGCCCGGCGCGGGTGGTTGGCGTCGTTGGGGGTTTGGCCGTGGAGGCCTCTCCCCCTCCCACAAGCCGCTGGCCTCCGCTGCTGTTGGTGGGGCTCGGCTTTTAAGCTTCGCCCGGCGCGGGTGGTTGGCGTCGTTGGGGGTTTGGCCGTGGAGGCCTCTCCCCCTCCCACAAGCCGCTGGCCTCCGCTGCTGTTGGTGGGGCTCGGCTTTTAAGCTTCGCCCGGCGCGGGTGGTTGGCGTCGTTTGGGGTTTGGCCGTGGAGGCCTCTCCCCCTCCCACAAGCCGCTGGCCTCATTAGTATTCAGACAGCAAATCAAGGAACACTAGATACTGGAGCTCTTTTTTTGCGGCGGGTCTTTGCCGCGGCCTTTAAATGGCCGCGGCAAAGACCCAGGGAGAAAGGGGCCGCGGCAGCGGCCCCTTCCTCCCTTCAGCCCCGCCGAGGGAAGCGGGGTGCAGCGGGCGCCCAGAGCGCCTGCTGCACCCCGCTTGGAGGCTGCGGGGAACCGGCAGTTTGCCGCTTCCCCGTGGCCTCCAAAAGCGGCGGGATGAGGCCTTTGGGGCTGCCCGTGCGGCAGCCTAGGTCTCATCTCGCCGCCAGAAGGGGCGACTATGGACCGCCCCTTTTGGGCAGTCTAAAATGCCCCATTGTATCTTATGTAAAGTTATTAGGACTTTCAAAACCATTTAACAATAGATTCACACATTCATTCACTGAAGAGACGTGTTTGGCTTTTTCTAGATATGGCATTACCATACAGGTAGCATGCCAACACCATGTTTAAGAAAGGAGGGTATTTTTGCACACACAGATTGGTGACATCAAGTTCTGTACTTGTGCATTGAAGGTTTTCCTTCTCCCCTGAACCCTTGTTTTCCAGTTCTGTGGAGCAGATTTTGGAAAGAAGGAGCTGCAGGTATTGCAGGGAGTCTATTCTGTTGATAGATATTATTCCATTGATAAATGGACAGAGGTGAATTCTTGTGAATGAACTTTTTCAACTGTGACTTGTTGAGAAGGCTGATTGCTGTTGAAACTAGGAGACAAACATGGTCTTCTTCATGAACAAAGTATGCATAAAATTTTCATGGAAAGTCCTTATAGTGAGTATAACACACAATTCTTAGTAGCTTAAAGTTTATATTTGCAGGCAATTTCAGAAACATATTGTGTCACTGCAGTTTTCTCATAGTTTTGCCTTTCATCCCAGCTCCAGCAAAGGGAAATTGGCAAATAGGGCCTGGGGTTGGTTCAGTCTCTGCAATTTACAATGAAGTTGCCGCTTCTGGGCAAACATAGCTGCTAATGTGGCAAATGCAGTTCCTCAGGATTTAGCTTCCCACTACACATCACAACAGAAAACAATTGTAAACAATGAACATCTTTGCTGTGACCTAGCCATTTAATTTTTGGGTTAGTGTAATTTCTAAATTATAAGATGTTTCTCATACAAATCTTTATCACAGCTGTGTTAATGAGTCTTTAAACTGAGACTGTATAACTGTGTGCAAGATTGTGCTCGTTGTATTCTTTTGTAGTGTCCATTTCTATGTCTGCCTAATATATTGCTTTCACAGCTGGAAGCATTGTGTATAACCTGCCAAAATGTAACAAAAATTGCAATTAATTATCTATCTGCTAGGTGTCAGCAAAGGTTCTTTTTAATGCAAGAAACATTAATCTGTGTATTCAGATGTTGATCTGGTTGCAATTTTTAGTTACATGCAAGATTTGAAAGAATTTTGGGGGGATTTATGAAAAATAAATAAAACCTGAATTCTTCAAATGAAAATTATTGATGTTCCTTAAGTTAACTGGTTTAAAAGCATTAAATTTATTACCCATAGCATACTGCCTAATTATTCTGCTGTCATTGTTGATCAGTGGCTTTGATTCTAAACTTATGTAGTTTAAAGTTTTTGCACACTTTCAACTAAATTAATGAATAAAACATCCGTAGTTTTGTAGTTTTGGCTAGAATGTGTATAAAGACAAAGGAAGACGAGAAAGGAGCCCATTGGTTTTGATGGGACTTGAACATATGCGATTTTTCTCATACACAGGTGTGTGTGTGTGTGTGTTGGAACAGATCCCCCGTGTATACAAAGGGTCCACTGTATATTGGAGTGGAAAGTGGGATATAACTCTTTTAATAGCAATAGCAATAGCAAGTACATTTCCGTATTGCTTATTGGTGAACTAAGCATTCCCTAGGTGGTTTACAATGTCAAACAAAAATTCACCAAACAGTGATACATTTATTGGCAGCTGAAATGTACAATATACATTTTGCAGGCTTTCAAAGTGTCACTGGCTTCTTCATCAGACAAGTTGTCACAAAACAAACAGGAGAAAAAAATTGAAGATGTTAATCCAATCCCTGTATTTTGCTGTTATTGTTCTCAGTTGAGATTGTATGAAGGGATGTCTCTTGCAGGCTGGCACCTCCTCTTTTTGGCCATGTGGTGACTGGAAAATCCTCAAAGACCAAGGAATTTTAACATCCATTTGCAGCACAAAAAAGATACCTCTTTTGCAATCCAATACATCTCCATCCTTGTGAAGCTACAGCTCCTTTGTTAGGTGGAGGGCACTTCTTTGTGCTACACTTCTTCTTGCAAAGGGATAGTTCAAGGACTGTTGGACTTGTTATGTACCTAAAACATGGGTGATAATCATGAGGCGCCTGATGGAGGAGAATGAGAAGCCAATGTGGTATATTGGTTTGAGTATTGGAATACAACTCTGGAGACCTGGGTTTGAATCCTTGCTTTGCTATGGTGACCTTGGGGAAGTTCTTTCAGACTTAGAGGAAGGCAAAGGCAAACCTGAACAAATATTGCCATGAAAACCCCATGATAGGTTCTCCTTAGGGTCACCATAAGTTGGAAGTGACTTAAAGGCACGCAACAGACAAGAGAATAAGTGTCCCATTCTCATGGAAGTACAGTGAGCCCTTGGTATCTGTTGGGGTTTGGTTCCAGGACCCCCTTATGAATACCAAAATCCATGGATGTTCAAGTCCCATTAAATATAATGGCATAGTAAAATGCTATTCATTATATAAAATTGTAAAATCAAGGTTTGCTTTGTGGGATTTATCTATATCTCTGTTTTGTTCTCTGTCTCTATCTGCTCAAGCCATTGATGCTTGGCTCTGTAGATAAAAAAAATGTGTGGATACAGATGGCTGACTATCATGCACACATTAAAATGCTGTAGTTTACAAGGGTGGTATTCAAAAATTTTAATGATCACCTTTTAAAAAATTAGACAGAAAGTTTGTTTTGATTTCTGGTTGTTAACTTATCTCTATGTAGTCACTATCTAAATTTATACATTTTCCCCAGTGTATGTTGACCGTCCTAATACCTGATATTGTAGAAGTCTTCAGATTGCACCTGACAAGGATTTTACACTTTAGTCACTTCTGGCACAACCAATCACAAAAATAAAGGACGTAATGAGTTGATTTTCTCAGCAATGTGCACTTAGGGACCAATGATGACTGACAAAATTTCATCAATATGGCATAATAACTTCTGGGTGATAATTATTACTTTATGATACCCCCTCGTAGGGCGCAATCTGTAGACTTCTATAATATCAGGTATTTGGAGGGTCAAGATACGCTGGGAAAAATGTATAAATTTAGATAGTGACTACATAGAGATAAGTTAACAGCTACAAATCAAAACAAACTTTCTGTCAATTTTTTTTAAAGGCGAATCATAGAATCATAGAAATTTAGAGTTGGAAGAGACCACAAGGGCCTTCCAGTCCAACCCCCTGCCGTGCAGGAACTCCCAATCAAAGCATCTCTGACAGATGGCCATCCAGCCTCTGCTTAAAAACCTCCAAGGAAGGAGGTTTTCTTAGCTTTGGCCCAGCTTTCTAGTCTATTCAGGTCATCTAGTCAGCTTTCTAGTCTATTCAGGTGATAATTAAAATTTTTGGATACCGCCTCGTATGTTACATGTCTCAAAACACTGTTCTGATTTGAATTAATTTCCCCAAGATGCACACAGATAAAACATTGACATTGTGTTTACTGATTTTTGTTCATTTTGCCTGTTCAGTAGTTTTAATTTGCAATACACGTATCTGTTTAAAGAGCTACTTAAGAATTACTTTTTCCTCCTCACTTGAAGTTTTATTCAATCTGTATTTTTGGTTGTGAGACAAAAGAATCAACAGCACAGTTATATTTCTATGTCTATTTTTTTAAGGAGAAGGTCAATCAATATCCAAATTATGTTTTTCCAGCTTAACAGTGAAGCTCATTGTTCTTCTTAAATCTGCCAGTGATAACCTCACAGTATCGCTTTATATTTAGAGGCACACCTGGCTTGACTGCAGTACATGCATAAGGGATCAAGAAATCTTAGAAGACCACAGGCTGAACATGACTCAACAGTGTAATGCAGCTGTTAAAAATGCCAATTTGATTCTAGAAGTAGGAGTACAGTGCTACTTCAAGGGAAGTAATAATGCCACTCTATTTTGCTTTCGTGAGCCCTCCTGTGGAATACTGTGTCCAGTTCTTGTCACCGTAATTCAAGAAGGATATTGACAAAATAGAGTGTATCCAGAGGAGGGCAACCATAATAGTGAAAGGTCTGGAAGCTGTGCCCTATGATGAGCAGCTTAGGAAGCTGGTATGTTTAGCTTGAACAAGAGAAGGTTAAGTGATGACATGATAACAATGTTTGAAAGAATGTCATATCGAAGAAGGAACAAGTTTGTTTTCTACTGCTCCAGAGACTATCTAGCTTATCACTTTACACTCTTCAATCAGGGCTAGGTTGCTTTAAATGCAGTCCCTTCCTTCTGTTGCATTTTGGGGTTTGGAAGGGGCATTTAGAATATTTAGCTAGAGAGCTCTTAAGCCTCACTGAACTATAAACCCCAAAATGCAACAGGAGACAGGGACCACATTTAAAACAACCTAGCTCCATTTTAAGCATGTAAAGTGATAAGCTCCTGGCACACAGAGCAATGGATTCAAACTGCAGGAAAAGAGATTCCACCTAAACATTAGGAAGAACTTCCTGATGGTAAAGGCTGTTCAACAGTGTCTTGGAGTGTGGTAGAGTCTCCCTCTTTGGAGGTTTTTAAACAGAGTCTGGATGATATATTGAATGCTTTTAAAAAAAAAAAACTCATCGTATCACATCCATTGATTCCAGTGAACCAAAAATTCCATACTTCAAATTCATAATTATACCAAAGTATATTTATGGACAGTATATGGACAATAAATCTGTAAACACTGTATATACTTCACTATAAGTAGACTTCATGTATAAGTCGAGGGCAGGTTTTGGGACCAAAATAGATTTTGATATGTGACCCATGGATATGTCAAGGGTAAAACTTAGGGTCATCTAACAAAGGATGTAAAGGATGTAGCAAAGGAAAATAATGCCAAAGAACTTACAAAATTCCAGACGGCCTGTTTGTGCTCATACTTAAGGCTGGATGGATGAGAAAATAGAGAGGGTTCAGTGCTTCCAGGGCAGATGACATTTTTGCCTTTCACCAGGGGATGGTTCCTTTTCTTTAAATGAGAGTTAAAGTACCTTATCTATATTGACCCATGGATAAGTCAACTCTGGGTTTGTTTTTTGGGGGGGGGGGGGGTCAATATATGAGCATGTGCAAGTAGAAATTGGGCCTTTCACTGAGTTTTCTTTTGGGCCAGTCCTCTTCTAGCAGAATGGAAACTAGTGATAGAAATTATGCAGACCTCCAAGTGTTGTGGGACTGTGACTCAAGGTTCTTCCCATTAACTGTGTTTCCTAGGGCTGCTAGAGGTTGCAGTTCAACAACATTTGTAGGACCACATGATTCCTACTCCTTTGTAAATTACATGGAAGGTCATATTGTGCACTTATTGTTAGTATCAGAGGATGATAATACTCCTTTGCAAGAATGGTGTTTCAGTTTCTTTATAAAGATATGTTCAATGAGGCTATGTAGGACTTACACTGAACTGAGCTATACTTTGCATGCCTGAAAGCTGTTGCAGTGGCTTTTACTGCTGAATGTATTTGAATAGAACTAATTATATTCTAAAGACAACAGATCCCATCTGATCTTGGAAGCTAAGCAGTCCTGCTTAGTACTTGGATGGTAGACCACCAATAAATACCAGGTGCTATATTCCAGAGGAAGGCACTGGCAAAACCATCTATGAGTATTTCCTGTTGATGAAAACAGCTTTAAATTAATAGGGTTACCTTAAAATTGACAGCTTGAAGGCACACAGATATGCAGGAAGAAAGGAGCTTAGCTATAAATCTTTTTATTCATTTCCAGTTTTAAAAATATAGCATAGTTTCGTGCCTAAAAGTGGAGCAACATTTCTCTAAAATGTATCACAAGCCTTACAAATATATACATCTTTTAGACAAAGTGCACTTTGTCTCACAATGAGTCTTGGGAGATATATAATGGATACTTTTATTGAGATGGCTGACTCCAATAAATGTCTTCCTCTGAATATTTCTTGCCTTAGAAAACCCTAAGAAATTCATGGGGTCACCATACATGGATAGGCAACTTGAAGGCTCATGCGCATGTGCATGCATGTGTGTGCATACACTTCCCATGTGCTTGGTGTATTCAATAGGAAAATGTTCAGAACAGTAAGAATTGCATGTGGCAGTAACCCCTTTTCTCTAACTCTAAAAGTACCAGATCCCATCTCTTTTACGCTATCCCTTCTCAGCCTTGCCTTAACTCTTGCTGAAATGTGGTCCTGAAAACAGAATTTGGAGTTGGGTTTCCAGACTGCCTCATCTTCACTCTTTTTTAGTGTTAAGTTTTTAGAACTTAAATTCCATAAGTTTTAGAATCCTATTTACACCAGGCTTTAGACAAGCCATAGCAGCTGTAAATTCATATACTTGCACTGCTGTAATCCATAGTGAACACTGAAGTATCACATAAGGAGAAGGCTGCATTTTTCTCTGAATTGTTGTCTATTGGCTGCTTTTCTGCTTTATCTTAGTGGTAACTCTTAGAAATCAGTGTGGGGTATATATTTTTCACTGGGTATGTCTTATATATAACTGCTATTGGTAGTTTTGTAATCCCAGTTATAATATGCATACAATCATTTTATGGGAGTGGTGTTCCTAAGATGTATCGTTAAATGTATGGCGTGAATGGTTATACAGTATATGTTTTTCAAAAGCCAGTGTTCAGAGGAATGGGAACATAGGGCCTATTTTGGAGGGTGGAATGGAAAACAGATACAGAAAAACATTCTGGACATAATCAGAAACAGACAGCTTGAATTGTTTGGTGTTTTGTTCTAAAAATGGTGATGTGGAAAATCAATATTGGTGATTCATTGAGGAGGTGCTTCAGGAATAATATATTCTTGGTTCTACACTCCTTATCTTTCTTTGAATGCTATAGTAGTTACCAATAAAAGTAACTCTATCAGTCCTTTCCCTCTTTCATGTTAAAGTTTTTATTCAGTAAAAATGTGAAGATCTCTTTGAAGTAACCATACAGGGTTTCATCTATCTATATATTTGAGATGGTTCCCTGAAAAGTGAATAGAGTGTATTTTGCTTCAGTGACTGTATTGAATTTTTTTATTTGCCTAGCCATTTTCTTCAAGGTTTTCTTGTTAGGTTTCCATATTTCCCATTTTTATGTGAAAAGAGAGATGCATATTTTCTTTTTTTCTTTGGAGAGAATACATCTTTTGTTCTTTTGCATAAGAATACACTAATAGGGATGAGAAAACTCTTGCTTCTTCTCACAGCTTTTATCATAACTGTTGCAGTGGTCTTAATTATGTGGCAGTAAGGTGAAGATAGTAGGGTCTAAATACATAAAGGCACCAGATCCTCTCTGATCTTGGAAGCTAAGCAGGGCCAGATTTGGTTAGTACTTGGATGGTAGACCTCCAATGAATAGGCTATATTTCAGAAGAAGGAACTGGCAAAACCACCTCTCAGTATTAATTTCCTATGAAAACCTTATGCAATTCATTGGGTTGCCATAAATCAACAGTGTTTGGAAGACACATAGACACACATACATACATAGATATATGCAAAGTGAGGATAGAATCCCTCTGGGCCCCACAATAAGTTAAAATCTAGAGGTTTTTTTTTCTTTAGGAGATTAACAAGTGTCCTCTGAAGATCAGTGACCCAAGCTTATGCACAATCTTACACACATAATGGATATTTAAGACTTGAAAGTCTTTGTCCCAGGAACACACTCATACTATCAGTTATTTATTATTTAAGAAAATAGAGTATATACACAGTGAGCACTTTTGAGAAATTGGTTCATTTGAAATATACAAATAGCTTCAAATATTACTATTTGAATCCTAATAGGGAAGTGATTGATAAATATGGAACTCAGTAAATATGCAACACAGAAAACAAAAATAATGCCAGATAATACGGGCAAGCTATGCCCAACAGTACACTCTAAATTGTTCACTGCTCTTCTTGAAAGACCTTGACATTCTTGCATAGAATTAGAGTGAGCCTGGCTGCAATGGGTTTTGGGATCACCTTGGAGGACAGGGAGCCAACCTCTGCAGGACATGGGTCCTACACCAGCTTGGCCCTTTAACAGTGGGCCCTCCCCTCCAGCCCAGGACTCAGCAGCGTGGGTGGAATCCCAAGCGTGAGCAGAGATTCATAATCCCTGCCCCCACAACAACAGCCAGGGTGTGTGACACTAAGAGCTTCCCTTGTTGCCAATTTTTAGGCTTTTAATCTCCCCCTTTTTTCATGGTTTTAGATTGTAATATGTTATGATTGTTTATTGTTTATATTGTTGTTTCTTTTCCAAGATTGAATTGGGGTTTTTGGAAATGGGGATTTTTTCCTTGGTAATTGCTGAACTGAATGTAATTTCTTGTATTAATTTTTGCTGTTATTAATTGTTATGTAGAATTTGTTTTATTATTTCATTGTTATTGTTATTTGGATTGTATTTTACCACTGTTGTAACCCAACCTGATTCCCTGTTGATTGGGTGGGATATAAATAAAATAAAATTCTTATTAAGTTGGAAATCTATATAGTTTTATACAGTTGGGGCTCTAAGATGTCTAGGTAGGAGTAGAAAGTGAGGAGGAATCATAGCATTGCTTAAAGGAACCACATCCCATCTGATCGTAGAAATTAAACAGGGTCAGCTTTGGTTAGTACTTAGATGGGATACTGCCAATGAATACATGGTGTTGTAGGTTATTTTTCATAGGAAGGACCTGGCAAAACCAAAGACATATATACAGTAAGATATATCTATATCTATCTTAGATATAGATAGATAGGTATAGATATATAGATATATATCATATAGTAAAACAGTAGGACTGGATTGCCCTTGTGGTCTCTTCCAACTCTATGATTCTATGAATATTCCTTCCCTTAAGAAAACTGCATTAAATTCATGGGGTTTCTATAAGTCAAGAGGTGACTTGACTTATAAGTCAATAAGGCACATATACACACAGGAAGAAGGGAGCTCATTCATATAATGTAGCATGGTTTTGTGCTAAACTTTGGAGAAATATTTTTTTGTGGAGCTTTCGGGCTGTGTGGCCATGTTCTAGAAGAGTTCCTTTCTGACGTTTCGCCAGCATCTGTGGCTGACATCTCTGAAGAGCCCAAAGCTCCACAAAAAACTATGAATGTCGGCCATGAAAGCCTTCGACTCCACTTTGGAGAAATGTTCCTTTGAAATGTACAACAAACCTTTTACACACACACACACACACACACACATCCATACATTTTTCTGGTAAGCTGCACTTTGTCTCACAGTGAGTTTTGGGAGGTGCATAATGGATATTGCACTGAGAAGCTTGACTCGAGTAAATCCCTTCTAGTTCCTGTTTTTTAGCCACTGTGTCCTAGGCTTCCACTTCATCAGTAGTAGCCAGTCTGCCAGAACTGAGCAACCAAAGGACAAAAGTTAACAATGGTCTCAATAAACCCTAGGGTTGGGTGGTTTTGATTTTAGTGAGACCCACGGAGACAGAACTTGATTAGTTTCCTGAAACATTCCAGCCAGCCTTTCAAACTCTCTTTGCTGACCCTTCTGCAATGGGAAAAACTTCTTAAAGGTAACTTTGGGGCTTTACAGACTGTCCCAAAAGGGTGGTCTGTAGCCGCCCCTTTGAGCAGCGGATTGGAGCCTCAGAGGCCCCAATCCGCTCATTTTCCAGGCCGCAGCGAAGCTGCAAAACGCTGCTTCCCTGCAGCCTGGAACAGGGTGTCCTTGGGGCTTCATGCTTCAAGGACACTGCAACAGGCGCGGAGAATTGGAGGAAAGGGCTGCCTGGCCCCTTTCTCTTCAGCATTGCTGGTGCAGCTGTATAAAGGCTGCGCCAGCGATGCACACGCGTGGAAAGAGCTCTGTTTTGGAGCTCTTTCCTGCACCGCTGAAAGGGTGCCCTAGGCACCCTCCAACGGTACCATGAACATGCTACCTTTAGAAATGAAGTCATGAATATGAGTTTTTTCTTTTTTTTAAATACACCACAGTTAAAGCTAAAGGTATTCTCCGCTGACAAGGTTGTCAAGTTGTGTCTGACCTTAGGGGGCAGTACTTATCTCCATTACTAAACCAGAGAGCCAGTGTTGTCAGAGACTACCCTGTGTTCATGCGGCCAGCATGATTGCAAATAATGCTGTTTAACTTCCAACCAGAGTGGTACCTATATATCTACTTGCATTTATATACTTTGGAACTGCTAGGTTGGCAGGAGCTGGGATTAGTGATGGGAGCTCACCCTATCATGCAGCACCCTGGCCTCGAACTGCCAACCTGCTGATCTTGCAGTCAACAGAGTTAGCATCTTAACCACTTGGGCCACTGCACAGATTTAACACCACAGTTAAATCTAACTAAATCTAAATTTTGGTGAAATAACTGCAGTTTTATGTTTTGCCATATAGACATAAGAACTGGATTTTTTTTTTTTTACGAAAAGAAAAAAAATCTCAAAATTTGTTGTAGAACAACATACTCTCCAACACAAATGAAAACTGAGACATGTGGCCAACCAACATTAGAATGTGGGCAAAGGTTATTAATAAGGAAGAACATAAAAGCTCAGGGAGACTGCAGCAGTTTGCTTTTCCCTGAGCCTATTTGAAAGGGCAAGATTCCTCCTCTTTCTGGGCCAAAAGAGACAGCCCTTTAAAGCCTGCTTCTGGGCATCTTGGGAGTGCAGCGTTTATATGCCACACACCCTGAAAATGTTTGGAAGCTTCCTGGAAGCCAGGCAGTTGCCCAGATGTGGGCAGCTTCAGGATGCTCAGTGGCACGGTGTTTACATGCCACCGGAGCATCTTGAAGCCACCCTGGAGCTGTGGCAGGGCTGGGAGATGATCCTCTTTCCTGGCCCAAGTAGGAGCGGGTCTTTTTCGCTTCTATTTGGGCTGGGCCAAGGAGGATTGTGGCTGCGGTATGTGTTTGCTGCAGCCCCAATCCATCTCTGGCAGGGGTGGATTCAAGCCACCCCTTCGGGGCTGTGTCTTCTAGTCTCAGTGAGTTTACTTGAGTGCAAACTCTTCTTGCACTTTAACCTCAGTTTTCAGCAACTGAAGTAAGCTGAGGACAAAGGGGGAAATAGGAAAAGGAGAGTGAAACTGGAAGAACAGTTATCACAACTATTCCTGACAATTTGGGACGGTTGCAAGATACAGATCTGATTTTCTTCTGGAAATCTGATGAACGATACAGACCTTTCAGAGATGTAAAAATTTCAAACAATCTTCTCTTATGTTCTGTTCATGATATTTCTTTCATTTGTTGTGTTTATAAGATTATTTATAGTTCTGGCTATAAGTTCTTAATATTCCGCAGTGTTCACATTAATACCTATTTTTATTATTATCTTTATTTTCCACATCTGATTTAAAGATTAAATAAAATCAGTTGTTGCAAGAATGTAATTTGCATTGTTTCTGTGTCTTGTTTGGTTGGAAGCAGTTTCATGTGGCAGAGCGTTAGAACACTGTGATGTGCATTTGTCAAAATCAGGCCGTATTAGAACCAAACTTACATTCATGACATATCCAAAACTTTAGTAATAGGCCAGTAATAATAGAACTTTCATTACTGATTGTAAGTTTTCATAATTGATTGTTAAGCTTATTGAGTGGTTTGTTACAAAGAATAATTGGTGGTCAAAGAGACAAAGTGATCCCAAAGTATGAATCAACATTTTATGTAAAGAATACCAAACTGGGCAGTTATTAGTTTGCCTTCAAAGGAAATCAAAATAGCTTCTCATCAAATTTCTAGAAGATAAAAAATGCCACATCTCTAGAGTGTTTTAATATAGTAGTTATCCACTTTGTACGGTATGTTCTCTTCCAATAGTTCTTACCTGCTTCCTAGTTTATAACAGAGAAGGTGGGAATTTGGTTTTAATTTTAATATGCTGAAGACTTCAAAGCTTAATAGTGACTGTTTAGTTGTAAAAATAAAAAAGTAAAATAAGCACAAATAAATGCTTTTTAAATAAGAAGAAAATGGGGAAGAGTGCTACGATGTGATTTCCTGTTTGCATTGTTTTTGCACAATAAATGAAACATGGAATGAAGATAAGTAATTAGATATTTTGAACACACATGGATGGGAGGTTTCACAATTTGATATGTCAGTTGCAGGTGAAAATCTTACTTTCTCCCTCATATGGTAAACATTTGTGCTTTTATGTGTTTTTGTTCTTTGGTTTGCTTATATGTGGGAGAAATTCAGCCCCTGGTTACTACTGTTTTAAATAACAGCCCTAGATTTTTATACATGTTTACATTGATGGAATTCATCTGTGCAACATCAGAATTAACCATCTGTTTGGCATGATGAATCATAATTTGAAGAGAACATGCTTGTGCCATACATCTGCAGTTCTTGAAAAAGTTGCAGTGTCAAATAGGGCTATTGCTTCCTCTGTAAATACTTATTTTTTCAATTGCCAAAGATGAAAATCATTGCAGACTGCGAATTATGGTTATCACTGCACTGTGAAGAAATAGAGAATGGGCTTATCTTGATAAAAGACACCACTTTGCTCCAACATAACAATGGACAAGTTCTAGTGTGATATTTTCCACACATTTTCACACTGCAAATTTTCAAGGGTTTTGACATTTGCCTTTAAGACTTTTAGAGAGAGACTAGATCTCTTCTGTAACACTCAGAGATAAAATCACACAAATTCCATATTCATACTGCTGTATGTAGTTTGTGTGTACCTCCAATAACTTCTGCCATCTTGGCCACATTCTGATGTTGCCTGCCCATGTTTCCCAATTTTCATTTGTGAAATATTGGAAAGTAAGCTCCTAGTTTTCAGAGCTGGATTTAAATATATGGGCCTGAAATAGACGTGCAAAAAGTGCCAGCTTCAGGCGTGTTAGGGGCATGTCATTTATATGCATGCTCCCAAACTGCCCAGTTAGGATGAGGCTGCCTAAGGCGGACTGAACCTGGCCAGAAAAGGAGCAGGGGAAAAAACCCACTCCTGCCAACAGTCCTTTCCAGACTTCTGGCCCTGAGACTGTGGTGCCTGGACACTGTGGTCTTGAAGCAATTGGGATGGAAACAGCCTCTGGCTTCTACTTTTGCCCCATCTTCATGACCCTATACAGTTGGCCCTCCTTATCCACTGATTTTTTATCCACAGATTCAAGCATCCACAGTTTGAAAATATTCCAAAAAAGTCTAAATTCCAAATAGCAAATATTGATTTTCCATTTTATATATGGGACACCATTCTGCTCTGCCATTATATTTAGTGGGCCTTGAACATCCACGGATTTTGTTATCCACGGGGGATCCTGGAACCAAACCCCAGCAGATAACAAGGTCCCGCTGTAGTTAGTCATTCTAGAACCAATGATGAATAGAAAGCAAAGGCTTTGAACATGAGCCTGCACTGTAGAGAACAGAATATTCTGAACTGTTGATAAGGTAGTACTATAATTCTTATACACTAAGATATAGTACAGTCAGATCTCTGTATCCACAGATTTTTTTGTTCATGGATTCAAGTATCCATGGCTTGAAAATATTCAAAAAATTTCCAAAAAGCAAATCTTGATTTTGCCATTATTGAACAATTGTTGTAGGTTTTTTTTTTTAAAAAACTTTGGCATAGTTCTAAGTACCACAGCTCATAATAGTGAATTAATGGTTCAAGTTATGTCACTTATTTGGGGTAGAGCTTATTGATTTCAGTGGGTCTTTATTGTGAGTAGAGTGATGTTATGTGGATCACTGTTTTTCTCTCCCAACCCAACATGAATGTTTAACTATCTGTCTCAAATATTGATTGCCATATTCAAGTATCTTTTTCTCCTCTTTTATGTTTTTTTTTCAAAAATTGAAACAGAGGACACTCTAAATAGTCTTTTGACAGCTCTTTAGGTGACTATTCTCTATAAGTAGAACATATGGCCACCATAGTTGCACATAGTGGGTTGGATCAAATCTGTTAAGCACACTTATGTGACATTGAAACATTATGAAAGTCTTGACTCAATTTAGTCTGATTAGTTTCATAAATTATCATGTCTATCGCTTAGAACTCAAGTGATTGGGGGTAGGAGCCACCTTGAGTTCCAGTTCGAGGGCAAAAGTGGGGGACAAATGATGATAGTGATGATGATGATGATGATGATGATGATGATAAACAGCACAGTGATGAGAATGCATATGGCTTTCATTGTAAGAACAGAGATAAGCCAATTATGCATTGGTTATGCATTGATGCCCTTGTGAACTTCATGAAGAGCAAGGAACCCTAGAACATTTTAAATACTCCAGTTTTCTCTATTCTACAATTATGTTTACATTTGCCTGTACTATTGAAAATACACAACTCATTTTCCTTGATATTCTCATCAGTGAGAAAAATGCTGCCGTACATAATAATAATAATAAAAAACTCCATACCTACCTGTACTTGAAATCTTGTTTCCCTGTGCATATAGAGAAACATGATCTTCAACTTCAGACATATCTGTAATGATTACCAAAAGATAGTTCACAAATTAATATTAAAAACACTATCTTCACAGCAGGTATCCTTATTTCATGATCTCTACAAACAATATGAGGTAAGACCCCTCCCCCTGTCCTGCAAAAACACATCCTATTTGTGATAGATTTCATACATCTAGCTATCACCTGCAGTCAGGCAAAGTTAACCATTATTACCCAATACTGAACATCTTGCAAAAGCAATCAGCAATTCTTCTATTACAGTTTTCCACCAGCCTCTTGATTTCTACTTATTACTAGTGAAGGGTGTTCTTAAGTGATCAGCAATCATCCTAAAATCAGCAATGATCCTAAGTGATCAGCAGCTTGGATTGCATCCACATGAACCGAGTGCTGCACCATATGTGTTGATATCAGGGAAACAGTTACCTTCAAAATCGCTAGGGAGAAGGACTTATTCTGTCATGTAAATCATCACCAGAAAGTCGTGAAGTGTAATTTATATCAGAAAATACAAATGACTAGGAGATCATAGTGCATAGCTAAAATAAAAGTTTTAGGAATATCAAATCTGTAGTCTTAATGAGAAAAAAAATGGAACAACTAGTTGCAAATTAAAGTTTGGAAAATCGTGTCCTGTTTTGGTTATTGCAATACAGGTGCTGTTTCCCCCCAGGAATAATGGAATCAAGAAATAACTTTGAGAGAGAAAGAGAGAGAGAGAGAGAGTCAACATTGTAACCCTACATAGTCTCAGGTGGACGATAATACCTAATTATCAGTCATCAACAGCAGATGCCATACATTGGAATAGTGTGTTTTCTCTGTCTTATACACACCCCATCCATTGACTTCACTACCCTTTGAAATGTATTAGCTAAAAACAACAGAGGTTGGAATAATTCTATTGTGATAATTAATCCTACATGCACAAACACACACACATACATAACTATGGAGAAATACCATCCCTGCGTTACTTGGATGATTGCTGAAAATACTGAATTAAAGTGGACTGATTAATGTTTTACCCTTGCTAGTAGGAACACAGGAGAATGTAAGTGAGTAATTTAGAGTATGAAATACGGTGAATTAGGCCAAAATTGAATAGAAATGAGCAGTCTGAATTCTGTTGTACAGATGTTGGGAGTTGATAATTTTGGGCATCTTTTCCTATCTATATCTCATTTTGTTACTATGCAAAATTGGTCATGTGTCATTGAGATTGTTTCTCTTCCCATTGCTCTTTCCATCTTTGTTGCTGATGCAGCTGTATGGGTAGCAATTTAGCAAAAAACCCTGTCCACCAGGTGTGGAAACAAGCTGATTGTTGCTTAATTCATATGCAACTTAGCTAGCACATGGAAAATATTATAAATCTATTTACCATGTGGCTGGTCTGATGATAACATTGTATTAAATTCCCAGGTGAAGCAATTTAAGCAATTGCTTTGCCATGTGCAGGCCATGGAAATTAACTTCTCATATGATTTAGTAATAGGCTAACTTCATTGTTATGCTCAGATTAGTAGTTTAGCAGAATTCTTATAGTTGTGGCTACATGTACCCTGCTACACATGTAAAATTACACACTGGGGTGGTACTGCAGATCACAGTTCTTAATTAGTTTGAGCTGAATTAATTCATTTCATTTCTAATTTAACTGTGTTTGCCTGTGAATATATTCAGTTCAGTTGGGAAATGTTAAGACTTGGGTCAAGCAGACAGATTGTTTAAAGCCAAATTGCCAGACAGAACTGAGCAAGTGTATCTGTTTGAACAGGGCTTTAAGAGAATCAGTATGCAAAAATCTTACTTCTTTACTAAGTGGTGTCTGCCTGGAATCAAATTGTTCCTTGGCGTAAACTCTGAGTATTGTGGTACATTTAAAGTAGGTATTGCAAAAGTCTCTTAACTAGTCAGTTCTTTTCCCTTTTTTGTGTAGTTATTTTAAGGTCATAAATTAGAATTTGTGACCTCTTTGTTTTTGATGCACATTCTGAATCCCTTAATAAGAAAGTAGGTTCTGCAAGCAGGATTAAGTATGTGAAAGTTTATGACTTCATAAGCTTGTTGTAGCATCCAAGATAAAATCTGATTCTTCTGCCTAGCATTGTTGTAGCCCACTTTCATTCAGACTACAAGGATACAAGTAGGCAACTTTTGAAGTAACATTTGCACCATTGTACTACTCCTAAATGGTAATTTCTTACTTGATAATCATACTTTGATAATTATTATTATCCTGGATAATTATGGAAGGAGCTAGCTAAAAGAAACTAGTTCTTGTAATATATTCCTTATTCCAGTAATAAAAGTATTAAAAGTAATAAAAATATTTGCAGTGCAGCTACAGTCCATGGCAATGGCTTTGCAGCATTTCAATAATTTTCAGAAATATCCAAAAATAAATATTATAATTACCTTTGAGAAATGGTAAAAGAAAGACTTTTAAATATTTGCAACTAATGTATATTGGTACTTATCTAGGCCTTCTAACTATAACCATAGCTAATTACTTCTTTAAAAGTAACATTTAAAGCACAAAAAGTGACAGTCATCAAACCACAATTATTATATATGTTATTTGAATATATTTATTGGGGGTTGAGAATGTTTTTGGAATAGAAAGTTTTGCTTGGTCACCTATGCAGAGCACAAGTACATTGTACCTTACCCCTTTTAGTGTAGTGGAATAACTAACTGTGCAGTGTATTGAACTGGGGCCCAATCAGGACCACTGCACCAAAGAGATTCAGGTATGATCTATACCACAGAAAACCTGTTCTCAATCCATCACAACTGGACAGCAGTCACTAGAAATAGGAGTAGTGTACTCTAGAAGTCCCAGGTTCCCCACCATGTGTGCACACCTCTCACACCGTGTAATGAAGTCTCAAAGGATTTACTTTCTTTTCAGTTTATCTATCTGTGCCTGTCCATAAAGGACTGAAAGATACGCGATTGGTTCTCTGAAACACGAACTCTGATCTACTGCCTGGCAAAGGAGAGGAGCTCATTTGTCTTTGTGACATGATGCTAAGGAAAATAGAGCAGGCAGACTATTGGGGTCCTCCCTCCCACCACACGTAAGTCTAGGGTTTGCTGGTAAACTAAGCCTATGTGATTGAAATCACTACCAGCCTCCTATGGATATTAAACTGGGGTGAGAGCTCACTAACTCCTTTTCCACTTTGTATCTGCTTGAAGCTGTTCTGAGGCATTAAGACAGGCAACTCATATCAGTCACACATGAACGGACCAACCATTAACTTCTGGTGATGAATGCTAGCTACCAAATTCACTCTGATTGCAGATTAATACAGGGATAACGTTCAGATGTGATATCGCACAGCAGTGTGCATGTTCATCTAGGTGAGCTTGATATAAGAGTGGTCATGTTAGAGGTCATACATTGCTTCTAAGGACTGCTTTCTTTCTTCAACAGCTGATGCCTTCCTTGTGAGTGGGATGGTAAATCTACTCTAGGTTTTACTCTGTACTTTAAAGGAGCTATACAAAGCTAAACAAAATAGCATCTTTAAAGAGGTAGTGGTGGTGATAGTGGTTCTTTTTATTCATGTTCTGCCTTTCCCCTGATAATGGGACTCAGGATGGTTTTCAGAATGTTAATACTTTCTTGTGTTATCACCAAAAGTGCCTGTGATGGTGGTGGGAGTGAAAATTGGAAATTTGGAGATATCTTCATTGTCCCTTTGACATGATAGCTACCAACTGCTGCTGATAGCCTACAACAATCTTGTTCAGCTCAAATGTTTATTAAACTAAAAACTGATACCATGTTTAAATATCATATTCCCATGGTTCACTTTGATTTTATGAACCTGCACAATTTTATATGTGGACGATGTATACATAATATTTAAAATCTTTTGTTTAGGCATGTGCACGTTGATGCATTTTTATTACTACTACTACTACTACTAAAGAATCGTAAAATGTATTCTGATATTTTTAAATGAGTTAATAACCTTGTCTGTGCTTTCATATGTGATATCAGCTTTTCAGATATTTAAAAATGATCACTATGTATCAGTCTAAAAGTGGTTTGGAATTAGTACCTTTATGAAAAACATTTGTCACAGCATATTCTGTCAACTACATAAGCAATATTGTTATGTGCCCTTTATTATGTAACTTTCTGCAGACCTTGTTGCAAAAGCCTCAGATGCTGCCAGATGGATGGGGATATTCAAGGGATGAGGCAAATGTGTGCCCTGAGTGTCTTGACCACAAATTTTGTCCTCCATGTGTTCAGGTGAATGATTGAAAAGAGCTTAGATCAGAAATAATAATTTTATTTAACTGTTTTTAAATTTTCATTTTATTTATGGTATATCATGCCTGTCACCCCATATGGGGCTCAGGATGGTTTACAGTATGTTAAAACAGAACACATATATCATAATGCAACATTTAAAAGCAAGTCAACAATTATATTAAAAATATTAATTTAAAAGAATTTAAAAAGCAGTTAAAACACACCCCAGTTAAAAGACCTTCTGCAAGAGTCAGTTGGCAGGAAAACAGAAGAGAGGAGGTTAATGTAGCCTTCCTTGGAAGAGAATTCCACAGACTGGAAGCAACCACCGAGAAGGCTCTCTCTTGTGTTGTCACCAAATGTGGCTGTGGGATGGGCAGAGACAACACATGATAGTAACCATGTATTGATTCCCAAATGGTATAAATGTAGTAATTTTTTAAAGTGTATGACTGAGGTGAAAGGTTAAATAGAATGAAGAGATAGTGAAGAATTTCCTACATATAGATGGCTCTGTTCATCTGGTAGGCATTTGATTTGCAGTTCAGGAGAATTTCCTTAGGGTCCCTGTTCATTTTGAGATATCAATTTACTTTTAATTAACTTAATGTTTTCTTTAAAATGCCTCACTCTAGTTAAGCCAAATTTGACATACCTTTTGCCTTTTTGCTATACAAAACCTTACCTTTCCCTTGGACTATAAGAAGAACACATGTATATCTTTGCTTAAGAGAGTTGAGCAGCCTTTCTGTGTGCATAGTGTCTTGAAAACACATGTGGAAAGTAAGTAGGGGATTTTATCACTGAAAGTCCTTTTCTGGGCAAGATCTGTATAGAAGAATTCTTAAATTCATACTGAGCTGCCTGGAAGAGGCACTGAATTACAGACTCAGTAAATCTTCTGTCTTTTTTAGAAACATACATATAAAGTAGCAGTAGACAGTGGTAACTGACAACTAAGACTAAAAATGTTGACAATTTCTTGATTTGCCTGGTTAGCTTATGTATAGAAGTCATTAACTATTTATAAAATGCATTATGAATTGGGTTCCTTCAAACTGTAGCAGTATGTGTGACATTTTCCAGCACAAACTATCATGCTTGCATTTGGCTACAGTACAAAATTATACTCAATGCAGGGTGATAAAGTTAAAAACATAAAGCTCCTTTATAATTGTTATGTTAACTTACCTTTCTTTCTAGCCTTAAGAAAAATTGGCTTCATTTAGGGGTGCTAGTAAGTGAATATTATTTCAGAGACAAATGAGAGTGCTGTATTGATATTTTAGATTCTGAGAGAACAAGTGGGCACTTTCGTTCAAAAGCCTGTTCTTTTATATGATCAGTTCATTTTGGGATAAAATTGTGATCAAAAGTAGTATCAAATTATTTATTGATGAATATATAGAACTGGTCCTAATTGTAGTCAAAGGGGTTAGTTGTTCTAGAAAGCTTCTGCTTTCATAATTGAGAGAGATCATGACAATAAAGGGATTGTGACAATAAATGTTAGTTGTGCTGTTGTTGATGTGGATTATAGTGAACAAGAATATCTGCAATCAAATGTAAACTGAAGACAAACTTCTGTTGCAGCCTTCTTCGCAGTAATCTTTGCAAACTAACAGAAAATGCTGTTCAGACTGATGATGAGCTGCATATCTAGCTGTAGTTTTTTTAAAAAAATAAAATGGTCTAAGAATGGGGAGGAGGTAACAAATGCTTGGAGAAAGAAAAAGCAGGCCAACTCTTTGTCACTGTTTCAGTCTTCTCCAAAGCTCAGTGTGATTTGAGAAGTTCTCCAAGATCTTCCATGAGGATTCAGAAATGGAAGGGCTGCAGTTATTCCTTTATGTAACTGTGCCTTCATTTGAGGTTTCAGCAGACAGCTGGGAGTAGTGGATTCATATAAGACGGTGTCTCTGAGATATCCAGACCTATTGAGACTCTTGGTCCATAGGGCACAGTACCTTCTATTTTTACTGGGAATCGTTCTGTCTCAACTTAATTTTTTAAAAATTGTTTTAAGATTTCTTAAACTGGAAATATGGAAAATTGAACTAGATATTTTATCTGTGCAAACCCAGGCTCTGCCCAGAGCTTGTAGAATGATCTGTCCTTGGTGCTAAGCATTAAGGAAAGGGCAATCACCACTGACAGAACAGGATTATACCGTAGAATCAATGTCAAGTCCCTAATAGTTAGAATCATATTTCTATGACGCACCCATCACAGCACAGGTAAACCAAGATGGCTACTTATCTGTCTTGCCAGCAGAGTGACATTGTTGAAGACCTTGGCTACATTTTACATTGGTCATGGCAAAATTAGTCATGTATAGGACAGGGTGTGACTAAGTATTCTGAAGATCCTCCTGTTACAGACAAAGTGCTAGAGGGGTTTATACACAAAAGAAAGTGAGAACCCTTGACCTCCTTGCTCCGTCTTTCATCTGTCTGTTAACAGCTGTTTATTTCTGTTTATCTCCCTGTCAACACTTATGACAATTAGCTAAATGATAAATAATATTAAATTGAGATAAACAGATTGAGATTGAAATCGAGAGCCACAACCAATGGTTCCTGTTTCCAAGCATGTTTGCCTATGATCCCTTTGAGTCTGTTTTGCATTTCCTTGGAAAAGTTTTAGAAAATTTTCAATAAACAGAGTCTATGCACATTTTGATTTGATTGAAGGAGGAAGTCCATCTTACTTCTCAAGCCAAGTGAGCTTCAAGAGCTCATGTGATGTTAAATAACTGCCAAGAATTAGATGCAAAGACATCTTCTAGTGGTGTGTATGATGCTTGCAGTGTTGGAATGAATCAGGCAAATTTGAATCTGGATGGCATAGTAGTCCTGGTGCTGTCCTGAAAGATTACACAGGCCTTTACAGTAGATCAACAGAAGGCATATTTATGGGTCATGCAAGTTACTGTATATGTTCATTTATACTGTATAAAGTCTAGAAATTTTAGTCAAAAAATTGTCCCAGAAAACCTTGGTCAATTTATCCATGAGTCAATGTTAGTACAGTACTGTATTTTAACTCTTATCCAAAAAAGAAAAAAAAGGAACCATCTCCTTTTCTGAGTAGAGCGTTGAAAGGCAAGAGCTTAGTCCATTCTGGGAGCAGCTAAAAGAAGCACCGACCTCCTCTACTCTCTCTGCTGCACCTTTCTGAATACCTGGCCAGGACAATGGCAATTCTTTGGCACTTCTCCTTGAAGGAGTGCCCAGAAGAATTGGGCTTTTAAGGATCTGAAGAAGACATTTGTGTATGTTTGTCAGCTTTTCTGGGTTAAAATCAGGCAAAGTTATACATTAAAGTTAGAGGCTATTAATGTAGTTGCCATTTTGGGGGGGGGGCTTTTTATCCTTTTTGATAAGTGTGTTTTCTTGGCCCCTTCTGTCTCTGGTCACTTCTCCACACATCACATTAGCCACTTTTTGCCCTAGGTCCCTCCTCATATATTCAGGCTGTAGGGTGAGCACAAACAGTTATGACTGCTTGAATTTTGTACGTTCTTTGGCATTGTTTTCCTTTACTTCATCCTTTACATCCTTCATTACATTTCCCTAAGTTTGATGTTTGACAGATCATATAAAAATCCATAATTCTGATACCAAAACCTGCCCTTGACTTATTCATGAGTTTGAATTATGGTTGAATATATACAGTAACTTCTGGTCACTTCTGTTGCATGTATTTAAAAGCACAAGTATCATGACTGTGGTGAACTGTGTGACCATGCCTAGCTAAACTGTTAGACCTTAGAAGGAATAAGATGTTAAATTAAAAAATACTGGATCATGTATTGACATGCATTTGTAACTTCTTTCCTTGTCTGATGTATATCAAACACAAAATAGGATAATATCATAATTGAGCAATCTATGCCAATTTGTTGGCTTTTTGGTGAAAAAAGCGAAAAACAAAACCCATCTCCATATGATATTCTTGCATACTGCAGAGTGTTTTAGTCTCCCATAGTGATGAAATGAATAATTTAAACAGGCAGCTCTGATACCAGAGCCTCTTTAAAGGTTCCCATTTCCTTTAATGCTGTACAGACTACTTTTACTTGGTTAATGTGAAACTGCTGTGTCTGAGATATCCAAATATTTTTTAAAAAGGCTTTTTGGATACACTAAGTCCATTACACAAGTTTCTATGGTTTGTATGACACTGACTTCAATATACGTTTTCTCTTGAGTACTAATAGTTACATAATATTAAAGGTAATGGGTGGAATAATTCAGCATTGAGATTAGAAAAAGGAGAAAGAAGCTTGCAGTTTATTTACTGAATGGTGAGCAGCCTTTGCATTTAACTCTTGGTCTATTTGGTGGTCTCATATATAGGTTTACCAGTGATTAGCACTTTTAAAATTATTCAGTGCTGAGATACCAGATTTAAAACTGACACCTTTATTAAAAACACAGTTCTATATTTAGGTTCAAATTTGTTCATATGTTTTTAAAACAGGCAGAAAAAATGCAAAATAGAATATAACACAAGAAATGAGAATGAAAGTATACCTGCATGTTCAGAGCAATATTTAGCATTTCAAGTTCACGTCCCATCTTCATGCCATGTATACCCAAGTGTATGCATCTAAAACAACCCCCCAACACCACCTATGCTGAGTGTATCTCCTTTTAAATAGTAAAGTACTGGAATGAGTGAGACTTTTAAAATGTTTATTATGGGAGTTTAGTTAACAGCTAGTGTTTTCCCAAGTGATGCTCTAATCTAAGTTTTAATTCTAAGGTGTAATGAGCTTGACTATTCAATGCAGTAGATTGCTAAATGTTTATTTCATATGTTTCCAAAAGCCAGCTAGATATCTTACATGGGAATCTATTAGGATTCTTAAGTTTCCTTATAGGAAGCTATAGGAAAAGGCAAAAAATTGATTTTAGGGATGTATCCAAAATGACAACATTTTGATATCACTTTAAGTGTTTTGGCTACATCTTATGGACTTTTCTGTTCTGTAGTTTTCTTGAGAAACTCAAACTTTGCTGCAAAAGGATACTAGTAACTATAGTGCTAAAGAATTCAAAGTACATGAACAAAACTATACATCCTGGGGTTCCTAATTGTTATCAGAATACTATAAATGTGCTGTATGCAATATATAGACTGCAGTTTTTTTGCCAATAATTTAATCCAATACAAATTGGTATGATGCCTTGCAATCTAATCTGTGTTACTATCCCAGTGCAGAAGAAATGTTCTTTTGTCATAAATCTTTGACATCCTTTCACTTTCAGCAGCAACTTTATGATGATCTTTTGTGTTTGATATCAGTTTACTAACTTTCCTTTCCCCCCAACCCCCCCCCCCCCCCCAGCCAGCCTGTGTTTCCCTGCATGCCTTTTTCTTTTGGGACTGAGTGGTGAATTTTGTTGAAATTTGAGGACTTCTTATCTCTAGTTCTGTTCAGACAAAATTGTCATTAGGCCTTTCAGTACTTACCAGTTACTCTTTGATTGTTTTCATTCAGATATAGTTTGAGAGAAATGTAACATCTCCTCCATTTATTATGTACACAGTTCCATTATGGGAATATGTGTTTATGTAAATATAAAGTGCTGATGGTAATTCCTAATTGTGGTTGTTCAACTTCATGCTATGTAAGTTCACTTCTCTCTGTAACCTGGTAAAATTCCCAAAACGTCAAATAATCAGACACCTAGTGAAACAATATTAGAGTAGCATAAAATGACATAGGATTTCTTGAATGGAGGGAGAAGGTTCAGATAATTTGAATTATAGGGGTTTGGGAAATCTTACATTGAACTAAATAGGATGGTCTTTTTCTGTGTGTGCAGTGCTTTGCTAATGAATTGTGATTTTAATGTCCCCCCCCCCAAAAAAAAAATCCTTCTATAATTATTGGTGATGTCTGCATTGTATTTGACATCCACTTAAAATGACTTTGAGAACTTTCTTTAGAGATTTGTTAAAAATCAAATAGCTATCCATTAGAGGGCTCTCGAGGTTTTGAGTTGATCAGCCTTGATAGTGATGGCTCCGGAGCTTTGCTTGCTCACACTTTTTTTGGTCTTTTCTTTTTGTTTTACAGAAAAGGTCACGAATTGCCTACAGTGACGAGGTGCGGAATGAGCTCCTAGGGGATGATGGGAATTCCTCGGAGATCCAGGTAGGACGCTAATCAAGAAGCCCTAGTGGGTGGCTGGAGGGTGAAGGAGGTCATTGGCACACTGGGCTTCTCAAGCTGCTTCTTAACAGCATTAGTAACAACTCATGTGGAAGTGATACTGTTTAATGCAAAGCCGGGGTCTTAATCAACTTCAAAATGTTTCTTGGAGATCTTACAATTTAACCCTTTACCTTGTGATCACTGTCTGCTATCTTTATATTTTTTTTAAAAAAAAATCTTTTCTTCTCTTTTTCTTTATTATTTTGCACTTAAGGAATGGCTTGAAACATAGTGTTTGCTGACAAAGCCAAGGTCTCCACCTCAAACACATGTAAAAGGAATAAAAAATTACATAATGCAGCTTTGATAGGAATGGAATATAATTAAATCAACACTGGCAGGCAAAACAAATGAAACTGAGCTCTCAGAATCTGACAGTTTTTCTCTGTTTCTGTGTGGGTTGTCTCTCTGAACCAGATTTTTATCTCTTACATAAAACTGCAAATTATGCCAAAAATACTGACAGAAGTATATGACATTAGTGTTTTAAGGGAGGTGGAAATTGTATATTTATTTATTAATCTTCTTGGGTTTGCAGTGTTCGTTACATTGTACCAAATGTTGTCATAGGATTTTTGCATTTATTAAAATAATTATTTTCATGGCTTAAAACCTGGTAATAACTATATAAAATTTCAGTTAAAGGTCTGTTCATAACAAGGTTTTCCTGTTTTTGCCTTTATTCCAGAACAAAACTTTGAAAGCTTCCTACATAAGTTTTGAAATAATGGGCTGTGAAGTTAACAGTCTAATAATAAAGAAGTCTTGTTTCTTTAATATTAAGATGCTTGTTACTTCTTTCATTTTATTGAAATTGTTTGATGTATTATTTGTAAATATCAGATCCCTCCCCAACCTGTATATCATTGATACGATGAAAGTTTGTTTTACAGTCTTTATTAAAATTAGATTTTTATTAAAACTAGATTATCACAGCCAAGACTATTATATTCTGCAGTGTTGTGACAAAAGTTTCATGTCCATCTTCCAGTGAAATCAATGAGCTTTAAAACCTATAGCGTTGACTGGATTATGTCTTCTACCTAATGGCCTATGAAACCTCAACATACATATTTAAGGAAATGGAAAATAAAAATATTGTTTATATCTTCCGCACTTTTTGAAAAGATTTCATCTGAAGGTAGATATCTATATCAGAAAAAATTAGATATTATTGACACAGTTTAACTCACTTTTAAAGAAAGGACCTTTGGAATCCTGAATTCAAATTCTTAAACCTATTTTCAAATTACAGAACAAAACACCATAGTTCCTGCTTTGAAAGAAAATGTTGATTTAAAAATCTTAGCTTAAGTTAGAATGTATTATTTTAGATAACTACTCTTACATTTGTTGTTTGAAGAGAATTTTCTTAAACTTATGAAAACTTCTACTTGAAATGTTTACGTATGTAACCAATGTGTTTAGAATGTATGCACTCATAGATTAGAAGAAGCATTGTAATATTAGCTTGAAAGAAATATTCAAGTAACAGTTTGAAATTAATATAGAAAGGCACCTTGTTCTGTGAAAAGTAAATATGTTTTCATTTTCCTCAGCCCCTTAACATCCTATATATATATATATATATATCCTGTGCAATTGTGTTTTTTAAAGCAAGCTGTGCCAATAGTCTTGAGTACTAGAAAGCATAACCTCAGAAGAAAACATGGTATTAATCTGTATCATTGGTTGGCACTGTCTGGGCCTAGAATGAGAAACTCCTGTAGGCTGTAGTGTTCAAACAATAAATATTCAGTGTTCACATTCATTAACCTGGGACAACATCTTAGGACATCTTGAATGCACTTTAAGAATGCTGAACTGACCAATTTATTTTTTGCTTTTCAACAATTGAATCAGGATAAGGCAAAGTGGTAGTGATGAAAAGTGTTGTCTCCCATTTTAATCCCCAGATTTAACACAAATTAATAGATGAAATCAATCAAGTGCAGATGCTGCATAAAAATTGCTGTTGGGTGATTTTCTCAAATTAGGTGTTTGACCTCTTAACACCACCTGATAAATATCTGAATAGAGACCAGTTAAGAAAGTTAGACACTTCCAAAGTTAGACAGCTCTAGAACCAATACAGAGACGTAAGCAGGTTTCCGTAATGCTTGTTTGGCTGCTAAGAATATATGTTGAACCATTAGGTATTCTTCTGTCCAGTTCTGTTTTAATGGCACAACTTTATTAAATCTAGTAGTTACACAGAATAAGTCTTCAGGTGTACTGTGATATACTGTAACAACTGGTTGACAAAAGTAGATTGTGAAATATTTAAAACTCTGTGTTATGGCTTTTTTTTTTCTTGAGGAAAAACTGTTGGGTCATGTTGACAACATTGTACAAGATGGTTTTCATGACTTGTTAAGTTCCTTAAGGCAACAACAAACATATGGTATGCACATTAATGTATGTAAAAGCTGTGAACCCCTGTTAGACTATGTTGCAATGTTCTGTTCCATATGGAAACAACGTTGGTAGGGGTAGATATCTATGGGTTTGTTGAAATATATTCTGTGTTTAGTTAAGTAACTTCTTGCTTTTAGTCTTCATTAATTTCCTTTGTTAATTGTGTCTGTTAATTTGCTTCCAGTCAAACATAATTAGATGCAGAATATTTTGAAGTACAAAAGCAGGAGACAAAACTGGATGGTGCCTACTTGGGTTGTCTTTGTCCTCAGAAACATACTTTATTTATGCAGGATTTCTAAACAGTTACTGTATATACTCATGTATAAGTCTAGTGACTCTAAAAACCTGAGTCGAGTTTCCACGGGTCAATGTAAGTATTGTACTTTAATTCATATATAAACAGTGGGCCCTTGCCTTATGCAGGGGATCTGGTCCGGACCACCCCGCCGTATAAGGGGAAAAGCGCATGTGCTGGAGCCCAATTGGACATAATGGGTCTCATGCTTGCCGTGCAGCTGTGTGCATGTGCTGCACATATGTGTGCCATTCTCCCATTTGCCGGTCAGCTTCAGCATATATATAGGAATCATCCCCTGGTGAAAAACAAAAAAGTAATATATCCTGGAAGACTGACTTCCCTCTATCCCTTCTCATCGATCCAGCTTTTAATATGAGCACAAACAGTTATGCCTCCTGGAATTTTTAAGTTCTTTGGCACTGTTTTCCATTGCTTCATCCTTTACATCTTTTCTTACCTGGCCATAAATTTTGCCTTCGACATATCCACGGGTCATATCAAAATCCATAATTTTGGCTCCAAAACCTGCCCTCGATTTATACATGTGGTCAACTTATAGTCGAGTATATATGGTAAATGTTGCCACCACACAGCCCAGCCCTGGTTGCTTTTCACTCTGTGTGACCATGTTTATCAGATCCTTTGAAATGTCCAAGCTCTTTGATGCAACAATACAGCGCTAGGTTGTAACTGTAGTTTAATATTTTGTGTGTATTTAACAACATGATGGGTATGATGGGTAGAAAATAAAATGCATACTAGATCAATAAGTTGTTTGTACTTAAATGGATATAAATCTATGTTTACAAGCCTTAAAATTTGAACTAAAAGTTGTTATTGTTATCCCACTAGATTTTGTAGGATATGAGAAATTTCTTAGTAATTAGGATGTTATTTATCTGTATGACTGTCTAAAATGATAAATTAATTCATCAAGGTAGTATATATCTTACCCATAGAAAACAAACATTTTGTGGTGATATGGCTACCTAATTTTTTTGACAACGAAGCTCTGATAATGTAAGATTTGGACTTGCTGTGCATAAAGTGTGTCAAAACTCCAGAAACAGACCAGGGGGTGAAGTTGGTCAATTTAATTCCCCAAGATCTAAAGAAGGTCGGTATCACTTCATATAGCCCTGGCAGAGCAGATCATTACCAGTCACAAATCTGTTCGTTACATGCCGAGAGTTTATAGCAAAATAAATAGACTGTCATCACAAGTTCAGAAAATTGTGTGTTCGACCCACGATAATGTGTAAAGGGCGTTTAATAGAGTTCAGCATTTATTCGTTATCTGTATGCGGGCAGAGACGGCAATAGCGTTATCAGCTTCTTGGGGGAAAAATTCGGTAGTTCTCCATGTCACGTGATGTGCCTCACAGACGCGCACACACTCTGCGATGCAGTTTTGATTCTGCTCACAGCAGAAGGCTTAGCCACAAGAGATTCCACTGGTTCAAACCAGCGTAAACCAGCTTCTTTTTTTTAGTCTACAAAGGAACAGATTACCGCTTGTATCAAATGTGGGGGAGAAGAATCTTTGTTTCAAGAATATGCTGATTATCATAACGTAAAATGGAAGCTGCACATATTTTAATGCTGTTTGCCTGAGTTTGGCGTGCTTTCTATATTACATTTTTAAAAATAGAAGTAGTAGAAATTCATTGAGTGTCATCACTGTTGAAAGGAGAAAATCTTTTGTTAATTTGAATGAATATCTTTCAGTCATCATTTAAAAAAAGAAAATCTCCCATTACTTAGCTTAGTTGCAAATCCTATGCAGAGCTTAAATCCAGCCATGCAGCACAAACAAGATAGAACATTTTTTGTTTGAGTCCTATTGAAAAAACAAATGTGGAGCATTTTAAAACTCTCATTGACGATAGTAGGGTGTCATGCCCCAAATGGTCTCTATTGCAGGAGAGTAGTTTTAAACTTTGGCCCTTAAAGTGTCATAGCCAGCTGAGTATTGGTGACCTGAACTGGGGGGATTGGGAGGGAAGGGTGATGTGATCAGCTCCCAGATCATCTCTTTTAAAGAGACTTAATGTTTGTCTTTTTTGGAGAAGAAAATGAGGAGAAAAGAAGAGAGTGATTGCAAAGTGCTTTAAATTTAAGAACAGGTGGGGTTGGACTGGAGAACGTGTGTGCTTTTTTAAAAAACCAAATCCTCGAAAAGCTTCTTTTCTAAAGAACTATTAACTACATCAGCTTCTTTGCTAATGTTTAGAAACACCATCTCTTGATATGATTGGCAATAGTACATGTCTTAATTTTAGATTGACAAAGTGAGCATAAGAGATGTCTTCTGTGGTTGGGTATTTCATAGCCATTAAAAAAAATCCTCTGTTTGCTATCTGAATTTAAAATTAGTTCACAAATGTTTGCATAAATAGATAATGGCCAGTTTAAGAAGTAGCCACCTTAATTCCCAAAATAAGATAACATCAGTGAGAAAATCATCCCTTTTCTTAGTAGATAAAAACTTTCCTTCATCATTCTGGCTGTGTTTGTTAGAATGGAGTAAGTGTACCTTGTACTTCTGTACAACAGGCTAATATTCTAAATAAATGGTATTTTCCAGAATAATTGATTTGATCTGTTGAAAGGAGTCCAGTTTCTTTAAGATTAATAAAAGTAAAGAATTCAAAGAAGCTGAATGGGAAAACAATGACTTTTTAAAATAAATTTTATTAAAAACACTATTATAATAATTGTGTTTAATGGTAAGCCTGTGGCATTCCAGTTTCGTAACTGATGTGTTTGTTAGCTGTTTATTTTAATTGGCGTATAACCAATTTGCTGTAGTATATTGCATTGGTTTACTAATTTTTGACACAAATAAGTAATATGTTCTGTAAACTAAGGTCTCAGTAGCCTCTCTTATATATGTACTCATCTACTTAATAAGATATATGTGCTGGGGGATATAAAAAGGCAGGTGTCAGTACTAAAAATACAGAAACATTCTGAAAACTTGTATATATAAAATCACTTCAGCTGTACAATCTTAGAAGAGAGGAATAGTAAACTTGTTTCCCCCCTTTATATTATAGACTTCTATGAAGTCATTCCCCTTTATTTCATGATGGTGTCTTAGATGTGGTTTAAAAGAGAATTTCACACTATTCTCTTTGTTTAATGTGACAGTGTGAGAAAGTGATCTTTATTCGTTCAAAAAACTCTGCATGTAGTCTATGTTTAGGTTCTTTTAATGTGTTTGTCTGTGATTTTTAAATGCTAAACATGTAAACAGATAAATTGTCAATGTTAATTCTGTATCCTGTCACACAACTGATCTTTCTTTCCTGCCATTTCTTTCCTTTTTATCTTTTTTTGTGCGTTCATGTTGCAGTTGATAAAATTACGTGAAGAGGTGAGTACTTCCTTGCTTTCTGTTGTCTGGCTTTTCCTTTAAAGCTAGTTTTCCAAATCTGAAGTAGATCTTTTTGGTCATTGTTGCAGGGAAACCTGCACAAAGCAAAAAGGAAAAAAATATTGATTACATTGCTTCAAAATGCTCTAGCACCCTTTCTTTTTTCTTTCTTTTTTTCTTAATAACTATACACTTACATGGGAATCCCTAGATCAAACCTTTAAAATTAACATTCTTTGATAGCACAGAGAAAAGGGGTAATTTAAAGGCACTGGGAAAAAAAAGAAGAAAAACTACTATTTGATCTCTATTAGAATACCATGATCTAATCAGATCCTGTAATGATATCTGCATCACATAATCTTTGATGGAGTAAATACCTTTATATCCCAACTATATTAGAGAAGATGTTAGTGGTGGAAAAAAACCCTTTGCTTGAAGTAAGGATACAAGAAAAGCATCATTGTGTAGACGTACTGGCATACAAAACAGTATGAAAATATTGCATGCACGTTGGAAACAGAATACAGGTAAATGTGTGTTCTCAGATGTGCCCCCATTATTTATTATTTATTTCTGCATATGCTGTAGAGAATGCAGATTAGACTTTCTCTTCCCTGCATATTAGGAAATGACCTGGAGTGGAAGCAGGACTTTTGAAGCTCATTTAAAAGAACCCAATGGTTGCTTTCTCACATTCTCTAGTATGCTATTGATGGTTCCTCTTCAGTCTTATCCTATAATTTGATAAATGCATACACTACTGTAATATTTTTGGTTTAAAAATTGAATTCTTACACTTACAGTTTTTTTTATAGTACAAGTTGCTAGGGAACTGGTGTCCTGAGGTGGTTGCACAGTGACATATAAGGGTTCCTTCCAAAAAAGGAGCAAAAGCAAGAAAGTATACATGCATATTATTGCATTTGGTATGCGACATTGGATATAGCCTATATTTGTTTAATACACAAAAAGGATGAGGCACAGGGTTTTTGTGAGCAATGATGGACATACTTTGGAAGAACTTGGACCAAACAAAATGCAGGACTGTTCTTGGTTTATTGATTTCCTTGAAACATTAAGATGGTTGATCGGTCATGTACTGTTAATTCCCGAAGCCTATTCAAGTTGTAATGTATTGGTTTGATGTGATGAAAGAAGTACCTTTATCACATCAAAACAATATAAAAATGCAACTGAGCAGATAACAATCTTGAGCCTTATTCTAACTTCTTATTTTCATTGTTGCACCATCAATGGAAACAATGATTTACAGAGCAACATAACCAAAAGACGTACATCCACTCTGTGGATCATACAGTTTGTTTTCCATGGGAAGATAGTAACAGAAAGGCAGATGCACAATCGAACAGAAAGGGAAGGAAGGTTACTAGTGATAGATAAATGTTGCTCATCATATATTTAGCTTTATTTCAGATTTGTAATGGGTCATAGAGATGAATATAATAATCTAAGCCATATACCAATATCACCTTTGGCTGCAAACATTTTCATACTTACTTGGGAGTCAGCCTGTTTGTATTCAACGAAAATTACATTTGAGTAAGACGTGCATAGGCTTGCACTGTTAGACATCTATTGTTTAAAAAAATGTGGCAAGCAAGGGTGGGAGTATTGATATTTTTACTATGTCATTTCATACATTCTTTTCCTGAACTCTGTCAGAAAGCTAAACCTCTTCATGATTCCTTGTATACATAGCTTCTGTGTTATATATTTATGGAAGGATGCAGCAAAAGCACTCTTGGCAACTAATTCATTGAGCTTTCTGAACTTTACTCATCAACATTGTATTTTGGAATATAATGTTTCCATTATATTTTAGAATATGTAGTGAAAGATTATTACTAAGGTGGCAAATAAATATTGGTGGTGAAACATAATAGAAATTTGAAAATGAAACAACTTAATCTATGGACATTTCTTTCTCTCCCCCCCCCCAACCCCCTTTGTATTTTAAAAATGTCCACTAAGTGTATGTATGGGGGTTGCTTTTCTTGCTGTTTGCTTACTTCGCATGTTCCATCATTTATTCTTTCTTTTTTTTGCTAGATATTATTTGGGGAGCATATGAAATGTGTGGCTAATAAAGGGATTGAAAGTCAAGATCAAAGAATAGAATGTGAAGTGCAGTGCAAGCTTCACTACTGCAATTTTTAGTTACCATATTAGCTGTAGGATAAGCTGTAAAGGGAGTGGTGTTTATACAGAGTGTAAAATGCACATTAAAGCCCAAATGACGGCTAGTGCAGTGATTCACACAAGGTTCTAAACTAGTCAAATAGTAACACATCAATGCTTTCCCAATTACAGTTCTCCTAAGGAGGTATGATCTTAAAAGCAATTGTGATTTTTACCATACTGTTTGTTAATAAAATGTACAGTTCCTCTCATTACAAGGCTTTATTCCAGCACGGATGCCTTACACAGAATTCTGTGGAGGCTGTGCTGCTCTGTTTTCTTTTTAGTTTCTGCAGTCTCAGTTTGAATCCAGCCCACATGGAACAACTAAATCTCTAGTTATAGCCTGCCACTTTGCAAAACTTCCTCAAGTAACTCCACAGAGAAGCTCTTTGTGCAGCTAAAAGACAGCCTGATCCACCGCGCACTACTTTATATACAACAGACAGGGGACAGTGTGGGAGAATGGATTTGGTGAGGGGTGGGGAAAGAGTTGAAAGCACCCAGCTCTGATGTTAGGTCATTGCTTTTCATGACCAAAATAATAGTATTTTTCCAAAACCAAAAAGTAAATAATATGAACCACTTACCAGGGAAGGCGGGGGGGGGGGGGGGGAGAAAAGCCTCTGAAATAAGTATGAGGCAGCATAATATAATTAGATCCTTCTAAGCTGTGCTCCGAGGAAGAAGAGTGTCTGATTGCTAACAGGAAAGCTAAGCTTAATTTAGGTGTTCTATGATGGTTTAAAGTCAGTTTTGTCAATTTTGTTCTGCATGTCTGTACCCTATATCACCTTGCTGTGCTTTTATAACCCAGAATAAAATCGTAAAAGAACAAAAGACAGAAGATTGTGGAGAAATATTTGTGCAACTGAAGTGGCAATGTTTAACAGGACAATTATTTACTTTGAGTGCACACAATTCATGAATTTTAACTCAAGGGGTGTTCCCCCCTCTCTTGACCATGCAGTCTTTATCTTTACTCAAGGAAGTGCTTCCAATGTTTTACTACCATATCCTTTTGTAAAAATTGAAATGATCAGACTAATCTAGATATTTTTAAGATTCATATGTATTAAAATATTTTCATGTACTTTGTACCCTGCTTTGGGATAGAGTCTTAACATTTATGAAGACATACAGTATGGTCCTATAGTGCAGGGAGTGTGTTGCTATATAGTTCTCTTTTTAAAAATTATTTTGTAATCTTGATAATATTAAACTACCTGGTATTAAAGAAACAAGCATTAAAATAACTTGGTATTAAAATTATGGCTGTTGCATTAATTTTATAACATGTGCTGCAATCTATATTATAAAATGTTATTAAATGTCTGTGTTTCTGTCTTCTTTCTCCTCTGTCTTTGTGCTTGGACTGTCCACACACACACACACTCTTCCAAATGTAGAAGGAATTTTTTTTTTGGCAATTTACTCTTAACCTATCCACTGTATATTAGACAACTCTATTAATTATTATAGACTGTTATTGCAGCTTTTCTGACCTTCACATTGGGTTCTATCTGTGCTGATCTAAATGCATTGTTTTAATGATTTCTGTTAAAAAAAAAAAAAAATTCAAGGAAAGCTTTGATGTGGCTTTAGCTGCCTCCATCGTCTGGCCGCATCTCAGAGATGTGTCACCTGTGCCGGGAGGGAATAGGGAAATCACGTTTTGAATGGTAATGATAACATACTAATCACTTCCTTTCTTTGAAGATAGAAGCGAGATATTCTGTCAGCATCCCTGGCTGCTAGAGCTTGGAGGCACTGGTCTAGGTGTATTAGCTTAAGTGTGCATGTCAATACAGCTTGCATCTCCCAAGATCCATAGGGGCTCATTAGAGCAAGGTAGATCATTTCAGCAGACAGACACTCAGATAATATGGATGGCACCTACTTTTTAATATTATTATTAGAAAGCATTTCTTCAATTTTTAAATGACATCTGTCAACAAGTCAAAGTTCTAGGAGTTGTTTTGTGACATATATCCATCCTAGCTTTTTTTTCCAGAGTGAAGGAGAAGCAGTTGGAACATGTATGCTTGTTTTGAATTTGTGTATTTTGATAGCTTGATTGGAAATAAATGTCCCATATTTCTAAGGTAATGCACACACACACACATTTTAAGAAGGTAGTGCGTAACATTAGTCCAATCCATTTACCTGGTCCTTCTTGTGATTATACTAGACAAAATTCTGTATTTTTAAAACTTAGTGGGAGTGTTTGATTATTCAAACTGATAGTACTCCATCTAAAAACATAGATCTATATTGTATCAGTCTTTTGTTCTTTATTTACTTATTAAGAGTTCTTGTTTACAATATAGGCACAAAAGATTTATGCATATATACCACACATTGCTGAAAATAGAAATGCTAAAATCACCACCTGCAGAAGCTGGGATGTGCTTCTCTAAATTATTCTGCAGAAATAACTATGTTCACTTATGTCTAAGTTAGGTGACCTGTCTAATAAAATACATTTTATATGTTGTTTCTGGTATTCTCATGGTATTGTATTAGTTTTGTTGCTTACATACCATTAAAAATATATACTTTGGTGGTGGTGGTGGGGGTTGTGTTTTGTTTTGTTTTTTAAATAATAAAATATTTTTTTTAAAAAATATACATTTTATTATCAAAATGAAATACCTGACACAAACAATTATGAATGCTCATATATACAGCTCCCTCCCAGCAATGTTTCCCATTAGTTTTTTCTGCATTTTATTAAAAGAAAAATTAAGTAAAGGTAATATATATGTGGCATGGCGTGGGGAGAGAAGAAGAATTGTAGATGGACTCCTGATTTTTCTTTCTCGTTTTCTTTTTCAGAGGGCACATCTGCTCGATAACACAGAGAGGCTGGAAAGGTCATCTCGGAGACTAGAGGCTGGATACCAAGTAGCAGTGGAAACTGGTAAGAATTCTGAGAGTGAGCAAATTGTCTTGCTTATGCACAGCAGTCTTCACAACACATGACATTTCAGGGAAACTTCAAAGGCGAAGGAGAGACAGCAGCCCGAGATGTGGTTTACATATTGGGGAGACAATTGGGAGCTTATTTGCGCTTATCTTTTTTCAAGTTAAAAGGCATGACATCTACTGAAAACAGTTCCTGAGGTTTAAAAGTATACATCTGAAAAGAGATGGAATACTTTGTCTAAATTCTACATTTGTCTTAATATGCAGTTACATGTTGTCAGTTTACCCACCCGCAATGATTGGTAGTACACAGACTGTAGATTTAACTTTTCGTGGTTTTTAGCTTGAAGTTGTATACACATAATGAACATTTTAATAAATGTGTAATTAATGAAAGACATACAATGAATTTTGTATATTTACCTGTTTAACAGTTTATGTAACCAATGCTTCCAGTGATCTTATATAAGTACTGTTTTTATGCAGTGGAACTAGCAAAGCAGTCAAATGTGACTGTCGATATAAATTAGGGATGAGTTCAGTCCTAAATGGATCAATTACTTTTGATAACTCCTCAGTCAGTATGTGTGTGTGTATATATATATATATATATATATAGTGTTTTGTGGGCAATGTGTTTAATGCAGCTGTTACCTTGCCAATGTTTGAATCTTTTTAAATGAGCCTGGAAGAATTTCAAGTATTGTGATTATTGTATATTCACACTAAACAAAATTCTGGGTTGCAAAATGTAAATCTTCTTTCATATTTCCAAGCTAGAACCAGGCATGTTGATAACATACATGGACCAGACAAACCCTTGTAATTTCTTCCAGACATGTTGAATAGATTGGTTTTTTTCTATACTGGACTGGGGGAGGGGGCTAGAATTGCACTGTGAGAATCTACATTAACCATGGTAGTTTTTTCCCCATTACACACCTAGTGCCTTATTACTATGTACCACGACAGCAATTCATTCTATTTTCTTATTACTTAAAAAAAAATCACATAAGATGTTGGACAACTTAAAATGCTTTGCTTTCATGCATGCATGCACACATGCGCATGGCACACCATCTTGCTTTTATTCGCTAAGAATATTTCTTCCTTGAATTCTCTACCACATACCTGACTCATGTTTAATTCCTTTTAATATTTCTTGTGAAATTACCTGTAGCCAAACTATAGCCAGAGACCCGAATGTATTAGAGTCTTTGGACTAGAAAAAGGCCTGATTTCCTAAAAGAAGTGAATTCCAATAATTACATATGGATTGGATCCAGCATAATTTTCCAGTTGTGAAGATATATGTGTGCCCTGTTCTTTAATGTTACTGCTTGTATGACTGTTGCATTCACTCCAACTGTGCCTCTGGTATCACTTTGGAACTGGGCTGTGATCATCTTTGGCTTTGGTTCTCCTGTTTTTATGGACAACAAAAGTGAAAGTGCATAATGTTAAAAGTTTATAGAACTTTTCTTCTATAGGATAATAGCTGTTCTGACACTTGCTAAGACTCATTTATGAAGCCCAGATATGCACAGTTAGGTTGGATTTTATTACCAGAATGGACAGTATTACTGGTACAGATCACCCTTTTCTCTTGGACAACCTCTAAATCTGGTATTGGAGGTGGACTTACTCTTGAGAAGATTTAGTGGGGGCAGAGTGGACAAGGGTGAGGATATGTCACCTTACACAAACAGATGTTGGATGTTATACTCTGTTCTTTTCTTAATATAATTTTGTTTTGGTTTAGATTGTGAATTGGGGGTGGTGGGAAGCATTTCCTGCATAATGACTAGCTCTTGAAAAGGTTGCAACTTTCTTTCTAGTCCTTGTTGTACATCATGCTGCAGATACTTCAATCAATCCTGAGCCAGTTCCAAAACAACAATTTTCATATGCAGGATCATATAGAATTCTTTGTCTGGATGTTTGTGTATAACTGGAAAACAGTGATTGACTGGGAATCACTGTCAATTTACATGAGTATCTTTGATGGTGGTACAGTCAGGGCTGAAGCAATGAAACAAGATGTGAAATGGGAGTTATGATTAGAAAGGATGCAAAGTTGAGACTAATTTGTGGCAGAAGGCAAACAAGGGAAAGGCAACATTTGTTGTTGTTGTTCCATACCTTAAAGTCATTTCATATTTATGGGGACCCTAAGGTGAATTTATGGGATCAAAAATCTTGGGGGTTTCTTGAGAGGATTTGTTCAGAGGAGATTTGTCATTGCCTTCCCCTGAGGCTAAGAGCATGTGACTTTCTCAGGGTCACCCAGTGGGTTTCATGGCCGACAGGGGAATCTAACCCTGGTCTTCAAAATAGCCTTGATAGATTAGAAAGCTAGGCCAAAACTGGGTTTTAACTGGGCCTTAGTTAGAATAGAGTTAAGAGTAGTAGGGAATAATTATTGTATGTTTATCGTATGTTTATGGAATGTTTAAAGACTGATTATATTTGTGGTGATGTGTGATTGACAAGATTTTAAATTTTAAGTAAAAATTAAAATGCAAAAAGGATGTTGACGAGCTGAGTGTGTCCAGAATAGGGTGACCAAAATGGTGAAAGGTCTAAAAACCATGCCCTATGAGGAGCAACTTAGGGAGCTGGGTATGTTTAGCCTGGAGAAAACAAGGTTAAGATGTGCTGTGATAGTTTTGTTTAAATATTTGTAAAGATATCTTACTGAAGATGGAGAAAGTTTGCTTTCTGCTCTTCAGAAAATAGGATCTGGAGCAAAGGATTAAAACTACAGGACAAGAGATTCGACCTTAACACTGGGAAGAATTTTCTGACAGTAGGATCTGTTTGACAGTGGAATACCCTGCCTTGGAGAGTGAAGAGTGGTCTTTTTATTTGGCAGTTTTTAAACAGAGATTGAATAACCATCTGTCGGGAGTGCTTTGATTCTGTATTCCTGCATGTCAACGGGTTGGATTAAATGGTCCTTAAGGTCTCTTCCAACTTTACGATTCTATGAATCTAGGGGCTGATCTAGACTGGCAAAAAGGGGTGTGTTCATGCCTGCATGAAAGTGTAGCTTTTAGATGGCTCACACTGAAAGTTTGGCATGAACGCACTTCTTTTGCATTTTAGTGGGGAAAAAGCAGCTTTAAAAAGGACCTGTTTTTCCTAGCTTCTTTTTAAAAAGGGTGTAACTGCCCAGCTGTGTCTAAATGATGCAGTGCAACTGTGCAGCTTTTTAAAGCTCCCAAACCCTAGCTCCAGCCCTAATCAGAACCCTAGACATGTGCAATAGGGACTCTGGGATGCTGTAACTGTTATGCAACTGCGCATAAAATGTCAATTCATTCATAAAATAAAGAAGTTTATTCATAAACTTAAATTGTAACGGATTTAATATCTTTTTAAGTGGGGGAGGGATGAAGTTAGTTTTATTGATGTAATAGTATTTTAATGTGTAAACCACCTCGATTGATCTCAAAGGGGTGGGGTAATAATAATAATAATAATAAATAATAAAGGGGTTCATTCATGGTGCACCGATGCAACTGTACACTTTTAAAAGGGAAGCGAAACCCCAATGGTAATTTGACAGATCTTCATAACTGCACAGTTCATGTGTGATGTACCTGCACAACTGCGCAGTTCGCAGCTGGCAATACAATTGCCTGTATGATGTACCAGTGCAACTGTGCAGTTCGCAGCCAGCAACAACAACAAAATTATTAAAGGTTCAGTGCGGCCAAAAGCCCCATTCATTGCCACCTGTGCAGCTGCTCCGCCTGTGTTTCTAGCATCCTGACACCTTCCAGTGTAGTTGCTGAGCAACAGAAAAAATTTCAGATAAGTCGTCCCCACACCACCTCAGTGTAGCTGCCCTATGCCTTTTTATTACACACCTGGGACTTGCAGTGCAGCTGCTAAGTATTAAGGAAAAGGCAACTTCATGTCGCCCTTTCCTGCCAATCTAGAAAGCCCCTATGATTCCAGAGTTGTAGCCCAGCACTCAAACTGCTGTGCCATGCTGGCTAGATAAAAGCTGTAATAGAGATAGACAGTCAACCAGAGGAAAGAACTGAATATGATTTTGGGATAGAGTGAATGATTAAATAGTTCAGGGGTTAATGCTTCATCTAGTTGTGAATTAATTAACTTTGACTTATTTATTCCTTTTAACACAATATCTGGCTGTTCCTGATAAGTTTTTTTAGAGAATCTAGTCACACTTACTACAATAAATTCACTGAACAAGACATCTACTGGCCCATACAGGGATCATCTTGAGGCCCAAGTACTCAATTCAGGGGGGAATCTTGGGGAAGAGGGGCAAAGTGTGTGGCAGAAACGCAAGGGTTTGTAACTGCTGGGCCACTCTGGAAAGGAGATTATATAATAATAATAATGATGATAATAATAATTTATTTATTTATAGCCCGCCCCTCTGAACTGGCAATCGGGGTGGGGTACAACATAGTTAAAAGCAGCACAAGTTAAAATACAACAATCTCAGATTAATTACAGAAGGTCCAGAGCCTGGTAGCCCAGGTGTCAGGGTCCGCCCGAGATAACTCTGCTGCACAAAAGCAATGATCAAGATGTTGCCCTTCTTCATTCTGTGTGTTTAACCTGACTGACTAGCAATTTAACCTCAACACTACCAATGGAGGAGCAATCTTTACCCCACCTGGGGCAATGAACTGGTTTGATGGTCCAGGAAAGGATTAGACTTAGAGTAAGGGGGCATGAAAATTGGAGAAAGCAACATTAACAATTTAAAGTATGTAGATGACATGTTACTATTAGCAGAAAATAACAAAGTTTTGAAATGACTATTAAAGAAGGTCAAAGAAGAAGGTGCAAAGGTCAATCTACAGTTGAACAATTAAAAAAAATATTAATGACCATTGATAATTTAAATAACTTTACCGGAGGCAATGAAGACGCTGAAATAGTTCAAGATTTCTTATATTTGCTTCTGCCATTAATCAGAAAGGAAACTATAGTCAAGAAATCAGAAGAAGACTGAAACATGGGAAGGCAGCTATGAAGTTCTCAAAGTGTAAAGATATATCACTGAATATTAAGGATTGTCCATTGTCCAATAATCCAGTTTGACACCGCCTTAACTGTCATGATTGTGCAAGGTTTTGTTGGAGGAGAGTTGAATGAATACTGTGGACTGCCAAAAAGAGAAATCGGTGTAAGAGGAAATCAAGCCTGTACTGTCTCTAGAAGCCAAAATGACTAAACTGAAACTCTTGGCCTTTGACATATCATGATAAGACACGACTCATTAGAAAAGGCAATAAGAAAAGAGAAGGACCACACTACAGGTGGATGGGCTCAGTCAAAGAACCCTCATTGTGCAAGACCTGACCTATTAAGGGTGTTTTAGACTGCATCTGCACTGAAGAAATAATCCAGTTTGCCACCACCTTAACTGCCATGGCTCAGTTCTGTGGAATTCTGGAAACTGCATTTTTGCGAGACACATTTAGACTTCTCTTCTCAGAGAGCTCTGGTGCCACAACAAACTACAATTCCTAGAATTCCATAGCATTGAATCATAGTGATTACAATGGTGCCAAACTGGATTATTTCTGCAGTGCAGAAGTAGCCTTAGAGGTCCCTCATTCATAGAGTCATCATAAGTGGAAGTCTACTTGATAACATTTAACAACAAGAAGTTGTTTGATACACACAGTGCTCTTCTCTGGATGAGAGGAATGAACAGATGGAACAGTTGGAGGGCTGCCATTGCTGCTTCTGAGTGTCTACTACTTTAGGCATTCTCCCCATCCTGCCTAATGGAAGAAATGATCAGGCAAAGAGTGGCAGGTGAAATAGCAAGCAGTTAAATGGATATAAGGTCCACAGAAGCAAACTGCTTTTGCAGTGGTGTTATCATTAAGTCAAGGGTAAGCATCTGTGTCTTCCTCTCTGAATTTTTTTATTTAATAACTTGTATTATCCATGACCAGCATAGATGATAGTTAAAGATTACAGAAGTTGTAATCCAAAAAATAAAAAACCCTGAAGGACCAGAGTTTTCTATCCCATATAAGTGAGTTCAAAATATGAAACTAAAAATGTGCAGGGTATCTTTAAAAAAAAATCAGGAATGACAAAAATATAAAGCAGAACTTATAAATCATGGAATGGCAAAGGTGGGATGGAAGAAAAGCTAAATATGTGAGGTTTACAGCTGAAGTTAATACACTTGACTGTCTAAAGTGGACAACATGGACAACATCCATGATCTAAAATTACTTGGCTGCACCAGTGGCACTTGAAGCCTGATATGAATGGCGTTGAAACAGGCTTCTCCAAATTTATTCTGCATGGACAACTTTCTTGACTTGTTTTTAGACTTCTCAATATATATTTTACATGGATGATTTATTCTTATAAAACATTTTACATATTTAGCCAGGAGGAGAAATCCAAATGCAGAATACAATGTTAAGTTGTATGTAATGGTTCCCAAGGTAAACTCATTCCTCAAGGACAATGACAGTGATTGTTATTTTGTTTAAACTACTTGGTTCAAAACAGATCATGGTTTGCATGAATGGTCATTTTGTTAGATCATTATATCATTCAGTTTTATGGCTACCATCATTATATTTAGACCTAGGTTTCAAATTAGTGATAAGTATTACATAGAAATAAATGATGCAGACAGAACTAAATGATGCAGACAGAGGATAAATAAGGTAATGTAAAATACCAAAGTTTACAGTACATCATATATTTTATTTTTTGAAGGAAATAAACAAGTAAAAATTTAATGTCATGATCATACCTAATCTTAAATTTTCTACTGCTGGCTTACTGACAATATCAGAACAGTTTTCTTTTTAACAACTGTTGAAGAGAAAATGAAAATGGATGTTAATCAGAAATATCTTGAACCTGCTATGACTCAGTCCTGCAGTAAGTCTGAATTTCATCTTGAGGATGAAATTGATGATTCGATCTTCGCACTACTGTCCAGCTTTGGCAAAGGGGTATGAAGTATAGGTGGACTTAGGGCTGGTAAAGACTAGTATGAAAAGCTGGCTTCCAGCTGGCTTGAGCAGGACACATAAACATATGTGGCATATGCAGGACACATAAACAAAAACAAACAAACAAACAGCTTCATTTATATACCACTTCATACCCTTAAGGAGTGTCTAAGCGGTTTACAATTGTAAGCTATTTGCCCCCCAACAATCTGGGTACTCATTTTAGCGACCTCGGAAGGATGAAAGCCTGAGTCGAGCTTCAGCCCTTTGCTGGTCTTGAACTCACCACCTTCTGGTTTTGAGTGAATGGCTGCAGTACAGGAATTTAACCACTGCACCACCAGGGCTGATTCACATGCCCCCATGGCACCCAGAAGCCAACTTCATATTGTCCAGCTGCCCCCCCCCCGGCAGCTGGCTTCCGGGTGCTCCAGTGGCACAGTGTTTAAACACCACATGCTGCCAGAGTTCCGTAAAGCCACAGCCGGATGGAAAAAGCTGGCCTTTTGCTGGTGCAGTGGCAATTTGACGCTTCTTTTGGGGGACAGCAAAAAGGCAGATTGGGGCCACAGCATGCAGTTCCCACAACATCAATCTGGTTTTCTCAGGGGTGGCCTCAAGCTGCCCCTTCGTGGCAGTCTGTTCCACCCCTTAGTTAGACTGGCAGGGAACCTTTTAAAAACAATAGTCCTGAGTGGACTCAAATTTATGCATATGAAAGCCTGTGCATCAGGCTTGTTCAAGATTGCACTCATCTTTGCCAGCTTGTTGATAGATAGCTCTTGGCAGTAAATCATTCTTGCACACAATTTTCATTCTCTGAGTAATTTTAAGATTTTTATTATACTTTTTAATGCAGTATTTATTATACTTTTTAATACAGTAATTCTTGTATGCCTTTGAGTGAGAGATAAGACAATTAGATTTGCATGTGGAATATGTGCAGATTCTCATATGGGCATATTTAGTTGTCACTTTAGATATGATCTGTTAGACACTCATTTCTTCAGGTTTATATCAAGCTTTTCCATTGGGTGACTTAACTCACAATAGATTGCAAGAAAACACAATATACACACGCATCCCTCCCCCCCCCCCCCATAACCAGGCATTCTTTCACACTACATAATTATAGCTCTATTATTCTATGTTAACTGGCATCACTGCATCATGTGGAATCCTGGGATTTGTAGTTTATGAGGCATTAGATTCTCTCTGGCTGAGAATTATGCATTCCCTCAATCTAAATTGCAAGTCCAAGTATTCTATAGGGTAGAACTATGGCAGTTCAAGTGGACTCATAGCACTTTAACTGAGTAGTGTGAAAAGACCTGAGGGCAACAGCTGATAACCAAGTGTTCTTTTTGAAAGGAAGGAGTGAAACTAGCACTCTGCAGCCACTCTTTCTGTGTCATATTGGTAGATCAGTTTGAGTGTCATAACATTTATTTCACCATGATTAAGTAGAGATGCAATTCTGTTCACACTTAAATGTAAGAAATTCACACAGTTGCATCACATTGTGCCTACACTCAAATACACACTGAGTTCTTTTAAATTATGTATCACTATGTGTAATGTAAATTGACTAATCTTTTAAGATTAAATTCTTCCTAGAGGAAATAAAATGATTTTTTAATCGTTAAAAACCTTTGAGAAAATAATTGTTCGTCTTAGTTATTAAACAATACTAAAATGAGCAGATTTTTATACATCTACAGGAACTCTTGATTATTGTTTGATAATTCTGTTTATGATTATTGTTTTTCTTTATAAAAAATCTGTGATGTGTAACTTACCTACAAAAGAAACCAATTAGCCCCTGAAGTGCAGGAGCATTCTTTGCCCATGATGAGAGCATTGTTTCCAGCTACACAATTCAAGTCGAAATAGGCTTTTCAAGAGGTCTGTTGTATTATCATCTTTTAATAGAAAAATTCAGTGATAAAAATATTCTAAGACTTTAATGCCTTAATGCCACGATTCCCATAACATTGTCCAATAACACTGACCTTTAGAATTTACCAAATGCTTTCCCAAACACACTCATAAGGAAATAAGCATCACAGAATACAGTACAACAAACCCCTTTTATTGATTTTGTCCACGGCAAGGTTAGATTTTGGAGGATGCTTCTCCTTCAGGAAGTTCCACCAGTACCTCACCAATGTTTCAACAAACCTTTGAAGAGTTTGCATCTTGGGTAGTTTGAAATCATCATTGATTAATCTGGACATATTGATAGGATATTCATTCTTTCCCTTAAAAGGCCTAGTATGTGTATATTACTCACAGCTCTTTTTTCACTACAATCTTTGTGAGAAGTAAAACTAAGTAAAGTAATATAAAGAAGTAAAATATACTCACCTGGCAGGGGAGACACCATGGTCACAGCTTGAATTCTCATACTTGCAGTATCATTGTATTGTTCGTGTATAGTACAAATTTTATTTATTTATAAATTTTGATACAAGTTAACATCCTAGTTTGTAGATGTTGATTTTTCCATGGCTTGTGTAATGATCTCATTCTATTCAGATATTCCTCTGTTACTCTTGGGTTGAAACCAATTATTAGAATCATTCAAAATAAACTTTGTAAATCCATTCAAATATCAACTGATATTCTGGAGTAATTCTCTGATGTTGCATTCTTCATGTCAGTTGCTGGAAGTTATCATTAGATACATAAATTAAATATTTTGTGATTTCCTTAATTCAGGATAAGCTTCAGCCTGCAATTCTGTATGATATATTTATTATTCTTCATCTCTATCCTGCCCCAGAAAATCCATTTGGGAGGAAAAGCTAACTTTTAAGACACCTATGATGCTAAGAAAGATGCATGCATCTGAAGAAGTAGATTCAAGTCTAGAAAAGTTCAGCCTACCGACTTTTTTCTTTCAGTTAGCCTTAAAGGTGCTGCAAGATCCCTTTGCATACTGATTTTCCAGATTAACATGGTTATATATTTGAATCCTGTAATGCCTGAGTAATTTGGAATATGATACTGTTTAAATAGTCTAATTAACTAGGGATAAAATTTGGAAGATGATTTGTCATACCTCTTTCCTTTATTGTTATTTATTTATTTTTCTCAAGTGGGACTTAATCGATAAGCCTGTTGAAATAATCTGTTGACACAGATGACAGTGAGCAAGCAGGTTTGCAAGGTGGACACTATCATGTTGACTTTCACAATACCTGCTGATGAGGACCCAGACATTTCTTGCATAGCAGTTACACACCTGATTTTATGTTTGCAGAATTGTATTGATTTTTTCCCTTTTATTCTATATAATGCCTATTTGATAAAACACAAAAGCTGGTATAAAATGGTTTTCAGAATGCAGTTAGTCTGTGTAAACTTCCACATACTTCCTGTCCCACTCAAGCACACTGTAACATAATTTGGACTTTGAAAATCTGGCTCCATTCTTCCATCACATATTGTTAGGAACATATTTCCATATTTTCACTAAATGTCTGTTTAATTCATATGTAATGAATTATTCATGCATGCATATGTGAATAACATATAGGAAGTACTTCATTAACGAAATGGTACATCTCAGATTGTGGTACCTACTAATAGTAGTTCCTCAGGTGCATGGAGATAGATTTTTTTATGTATTACTTCCAGATGCTGTCAGAGTTGTGAGTTTTTATGTTCCATTTTTTAAAAGTTTCATGTTTGGTATCCAAATTTCTGTGCTAATGATTTATTTTAAAAGCTGGTTGTTTCTGAAATGTGTGTTGTCAAATTATAGATGAAATTTCTCAGCTTTTTTTCACACTGAAGCAACAGATCATGTGATATTTTATAAACAGTGGTATGGGCATATGGCATTGTTTATGATATTGCTTCTGTTATGATGGGGGGGGGGAGGGGAGAATAACACTGTTCAGTTGCAGGCAGGGAACTTTTATAAAGGTCCCAATCTATTCAGTAGGGATAATTCAATATACAATCCAATACTGACTTTAGAATTGCACTGCTAATATTTAATATTTGGTATTCTCTGAAGCTGTAATTATTCCTTTTCCTTTTCAATATTAATGAGCTTGTTTTGTAGAAGAAATAAATAATATCTGTCCAGGGCTACATGCATGATGAACAGATGGTTAGGATATGTTGTTGGATTCAGGAGATCTGCAGATTCAAGTGTCTCACACTAGTTCACCAGCTTTTATGTTTATGTAAATGACAAATGTGCATAGGGAAGTAAAAAACCCCTGCTTTTTCTCTGATAAAAAAATCTCTGATAAAATGCCTTTAAGCTGACCCTTTCCTGAATATACAGTGCAGACTGACTCTTTCAAAATAGTTTCTGTGCATTTCCAGTTTTGGGATCTATGTCTTTGAAGATCTAACATCAGAATTTGTTCCTGAGACCTAAACTGGTACTAAGATCTTCTCTTTGTTTCTTCCTTATGCACAAATATTTCACCATGTTAGAAGCAACTCAGGGGTTGGAGTACTGTATTGGTTAGAAAGTTCAATGTGAGATTTAGCTCCTTTTTCTCTTTTGTCAAGCAAGTATTGTAATTGCCAAGAGCGGTTGTGGTGTCATGATTTCAGTGTTGAACCACATTTTGAATCCCTGCTCAGACATGGAAACCAATTAGGTGACCTTGGGCAAGCCACACTCTCTTGGCCTTGGAAATAGGCAATAACAAACTTTTTCTGAATAAATCTTGCCAAGAAGACCCTACGAAGGGGTTGCACAAGCAGAGTTGACTTGAAGGTACATAACACTGACATTAAGGTATTGCTGTGTTTTTTCTTCTTCTGTGATCGTTTTTTTTTTCCTTTTGGAATTATTTTTCTTCCCATTTGTGTCTATAATACAAAGGAACTAACTGAAGAGGTGTAAAATCTGAGTAGAAAGACATGATTACTTCATCTGCCCTAGATATTCTAACATTGCTTTATGGTTTTTTCTTTCTTCCATAGCCCCCATGCTACAACACATTATATTCTGCAAGGTCACCATAAGGAAGATCCTTGAGAGAAATGTTTTTAGAGTACAGTCCTCCCTCCATTCTTGTGGTCTTCAGACTCGTGTCTCTCGCTTATGCACTAGGGACGAAGGGAGGGAGAATTATGGGGAGTGTGCCCGTGGTGCACACCTGCATACCCCCCCCCCTGTGCACCTGCCCGTATATTCAAGACAATGGTGCTTGAATATAGGTGAAACTCTGTTCTTGTGAGGGAGTTCGGAACGGACGCCCCATGAAAAAGGAGGGGTGACTGTATATGGAGCTGCAATGGGAGGAAAGTTGAATGATTTTACATCCCATTGTACCTTAATTTGCATCCTGTTCTGCAAGCAGCCTTCAAACTCCCTTTTGGAACAACTTTTGGGGAAATTTCTTAATCACCTCTCATTTTCCCTAGCAGTGCATACACACAGAAACATGTCTCTAAAATTCCTACATCAAATGAGGAATTTAATTATTATAGTTCAGATGACTTTTTAAACATTTTCCACCATCAATTGTTTTGGACAAATTATTTGAAATAGCAAGAAACAACACTGCATTACTCAAACTTTGCTTTTAAAACTCTACTTCAATATGCACCTTTTAGCACCTTTGAGACTGACAAAACTAAAGAAGTTCTAGCATTTGAGGAAGTGGTCAAAGTCTGTGAAAGCTTATGCTAGAACTTCTTTCACTCAGTCTCAAAAGTGCTACATGATCCCTTTGCATACTGGTATTCCAGACTAACATGGCTGTGTCTCTGAATTCTACTATTTCAAGATTAGTTTAAGTATAATAGTTATCTAATGTAGTAATTTGACATATGTGGTGCTTTAGTATTGTGGACATGTTTGATCTGCAAATTAACCACTGAATCACCTTCAAGATTGTGTTGAGAATATTCTTGGCACTGAATACTGTAAAGATACTTTTTAGAATTCCCACCTGAATTTACATCTTGGAATTATTTTGCTGTGCTAGAGATCTTATCACTTTTTAGAATCTGTGTACCATGTTCCTGTTAGTATACAATATATATATATATGTCCCTATTCTTGCATTTTATGACAGAACAAGATGCAAACAGTCAAAGTGGGAGGTTGAAACAGCAAAACCCAATTTACTTCTTGATACAGCAAAAGACTCCAAACTCATGACCTTCTTGCATCACATCTTTCTTTTTTTTCTTTTTTCTTTTTAAAAAATCAGTTTCACTTTCCTTTGAGTCTGACTTTTCCTACAGAGAAATTCTCCTTCTCTTGGTGTTTATGTATTTAACTGACTTTTTTTTAGGTGGATACACAGAACATTCACAGCATGAGTTCTTGTTGGACTGGGACTTTGTGTACAAGTTAGATCAAGTAGAAAACTTGACGGGCTTATTTTTTTTTTTTTTAAAAAAAAAATATGTGTCTTGCTTTTTTGTACTTCATGTTTGAAGCCTTTAACCTTACTTTCTGTTGGACTAACAGTGTTTTCTTTAATTTGCACAAAAGAACAAAGTTGAGTGTTAAGAAAATTATTGGTATAGAAGCCCATCTTTTTACAAGTGAAGCCAGTATTGAAAACATTTGTATATCCTAGTGGATTATCATTCAGGTGCACTACTTGTTATACTTTTACATTCACACACTGAAGGAATATGTTATATGTAGCTTAAGCTTTTAAAAAAATACCGAGGTGGGGAATCCTATTCCAATTTCTCAGCTTCAGAAGAAAATGGTTGTTTGAAAATAGTGCAGCATTGATGGAAAACAACAGCCTCTGGCTTTCCTCTACTTTTCCTGGAGTGTTTCTGTCCATGTAATATTGATGTTTAATTACACTGTATATACAGACCATAAGCCAAATGTGTTTAGGTCTGCACTTGCTTACAAGAGAGCAGATGCAGTTGAGTTAAGGAGGGCTTAATTATTAGTAGACATGGTTAGATTGTACTATATGTAACCACAGTTTTCTGAAAGTGATGTACAGTAGAGAGATTTGGTGCATGAACTTCTTGAAAAGTTGCAGCATTTAAATATATTTCTAGCCTCCAAACTCCCCCATTCAAAAAGAAAAAAAAGGGGGGTGGGGGGAAGAGAAGGCGCTCTTAAATCAACTTCACAAACTTACCCTTTTTTACACTTGGGTATATTATACAGTGGTCCCCCGGGTTATGAAGGTAATCCGTTCCGGGATTACCTTCGTAACCCGGAAGCTTTTGTTTCCCGGGGGACCGCTTTCGCAGACGGACCACGCGGCCATTTAAAGGGGCCGCGCGGCTTTTTTTCGTTCATATCCCGGGGGATCCTTCGGATCCCGGGGGATACAATGGCGGTCCCGCCGCCTTCGGATCCCGGGGTTTTCGTAACCCGGGGGATTCGTAAGGCGGGGGACCACTGTATTATTATTATTAATCTTTATTTATATAGTGCTGTAAACTTACAAGCACTGTACATACAGACAATTGATATAGATGGTTCCCTGCCCTCAGGCTTACAATCTAAAAAGACATGAGACAGAAAGAGAAGGGAAAGGTGGTGGGGAAAGGGATCAGGTCCAGCAGATCTTTTATCCTTCTGAGGCCAGTACCATGGCAGATGGACTGGAGGGAGGGCCCTGCTTCTTACTGTAGCTAGGTTGTTGGCATTGGGCCTGCCTTTACGCTCCCTCCGAGGCCAGTCAATGGCAGAAGGCAAGGAGGGAGGGCCTTGTTCTTTAGGCTAGGTTGTTTAACATTGTGAAGCCGCTCTGAGCCCCAGTTCTGGAAAAGCTTCCCTGAACAAAGTAGTCTTTAACTCAGTTTTAAAACTGGCTAGGGAAGTAATGAGCTGTGCTCGTGGGAGAAGGATGTTCCAGGAGTGAAGGGCAGCAAGTGAGAAGGGATGAATCCAGGATAGAGCAATGGAAATCCTCGGCTGGGACAGGAGACCTTGACTACCAGAGCGGAGGGAACGAGGAGGAGTGTGAGGAGAAAGAAGTTCAGATAAATAAGGAGGGACCAGTCCATGGAGGGCTTTGAAAGTCAATAACAAAAGCTTGTACTGAATGCGGAAGGGGAAGGGAAGCCAGTGAGGGAAGATAGTAGATGAGCAACATGGTCAAAGTGTCATATATTGACTGTTGGTAGATTCTTTGAAGACAATCAAGAAATATTAGAGGCCGGCTGGATCAAACCAAGGGCCATATGATGCAGTTGCTTATTTCTACCAGTGTCCACTCAAATGCTTCTGGAAAGCTATCAGCAGGGTATGATGGCAATAGCCCTCTCCTGCTGTTTACTTACAACTGGTATTCAGCATTATCCAGCCTTTGAATGTGGAGCTTCCATTTCATTTCTAATACTGATTGATTCTTAAAGGATACAATTGCTTAAGTCCATTTTAAAAAGGTATTCAAGTCCATGGCCAACAGTAAACATTGCTGCAGTGAATGCCATATTTTGCATCTATGAAAGACTATTACTTAAATTTCATGTGTTGTGCATTTTTCTTTGGAATATACCTACGACGTAGCAGTTATGACATTCACCGATGTTAATATCTCCTGAAGATTATTACAATCTGATTTTCCATAATACAATTAAAATAAGACTTATAAAATGTTAACTTCAGCTATAAAACGTTTTATTTGTTATATTCCTTTAGGTTGTGCACATTCTGTGGACAGTCTTTATTGAGTAGGGCATTCACACATATTATGTGGAAGCAACTTTGCCCTCAAATATACAAAACAGGGGAAGAGAGTGAATTCTGGCCTACTAACAAATATATCTAACTGAATTAAGAAATACTCTTTTGACTCTTGCTACTTCCTGTTTTTGTATCATACCATTGTTTTTTAAAACTACTTTTAGTCATATGTTGTGTGTGTACGAAATATAAGCAAGTATCCAGAATCGTTGACCCTTGAGATCTAATATTGACCTCAGTCAGTATTAACTTTTCAGATCAATAAATGCTGTTATTGATCTCAAAGAAAAGTCAATACCTACTTGTTAATTTGCCAAGTATGACTGCAAGGAAATGCAACACATTTGTATCTGTTTTTAACATCATCTATACTACCATATAGATAGCATAATGTCAAAATATTTCAATCCCACTTGCAAGCAGAGTTGAGGAAGAACGCTTCTTTCACATTATGAAATAATAGATGAAAAGTATATGATGTTTTCCTTGTGAAATAACACTACTTGTGTAGAATGTAGTATTATTCATTTAAAGAGAGAGTCTGTTTATTTTTCTCTGATGTCATTTGTTAAAACAAAATATATTTCAGGTGCCAAAACAACACTTCTTCATAAAAATATAATAGATAAATGAGCAAAGCTGGAATTGAATGGAAATGATTCTTGAAATCATTAGCATATAGTAGATTCTATCTGTTTACACAATAATGGCAGGTGTGAAAGTGAAGATGTTACCTTAAAGAACTTTGAAAGGAACTGTGTGATTCAGATTGTATTTAATTGCAGCATTTCTATGTTATGTCTCGGTTTGTTACATAGAAATGTAAGTGTTAAATTGTGCATGTCTTGATGCATGTAAAATACTTACTGCAGTATTCAAATGTCTGAACAACATTGCTTCACATTTATCACTTTGGTATTTCAATTGTAAAATCTCATAAATGATTTATAGGCTGATCCTAAATGCTTCTACATGGAAACATATCCTGTTGATTTCAGTGAATCTTATTTGCAAGTAACTGCTGATTCTTAGATAAATGTAGTATTAATCCTGTTTTCACATGGCAAGAATCTAACTTAGCACCCAGAGCAAACAGAACTGAATTTGTTTTATAAGGAACCATTTTGCAATGGAACTTGTAGGACAGAGCTTAGTTCTCTGTAATATTTCTTTATAAAATGAAATTTGCATTTAATTTCATAAAAGTATAGTGACACACTCTGTAGGGCTCTCTCTTTTTTTTGAAGAATTTAAACATATTTCTATTATGTCCTTTTTATTTATTTATTAGCAACTCCTTTAGGGAACAGGCAGTTGTAGATGACATGAAATGAAGGTGAGATGCCTGAGTAACAAAGGAATTGCACAGCATTCTGACCCATCTTCCTTGCTGGTCTATGAGATACCCAAACAGCTAAGTTTTCATAAAACATTAATTGATAATGCCCTTTCCACCAAAGGGTGGAACAACAAACATATCTAGGTCTGGATAAATAAATGGGCAGTCTCAATGCTAAAAAACCTATGGATCCTACAAATGTTTAAAATATGGAAGCTACATGCCTTAGCAGTTGCCCCAATAAAGGGGTGTAGAGACATACAATAATCCAGCAGGACACCAAGGTTTCTGGCAACCAAGACAGGGGCCAGTGTGTTACCCTGTGAACACAATGGAAGGCATAAAAGTGTGGCTAATATATGTTGTGATGTACCCATGTTGCTAGGAAAACGTCTCTTGTAGCAATAAATGAGTTTGATTTCCTTGTGCGTTTGTTCCAAATCCATTATGTGGCCAGATCATTTTGGGATAGAAGGGATGTAACTTGGTTTGTCAGTTTCTTTCCCAGTGCTCAGGATAAGTACAGGTATGATGAGTTTGGCGCCAGATAGGAAATGGGAGCAAACTCTGCCCTCATGTATTAGTTACAAGCTACCACAGACAGATTTTTACAAACAGATAAGAAAGAAACATAATGTGTGGAGGCAGCAGATCCTGAGTTCTAGATTAAATGATGACATTTCTGTGATATCCATCATTTTTCAGATTTCATTGATCTAATCTGAGAGAGAACTTTTGGAAAGTCCTAGATGTAGGGGCAGCTTGCCCAGGGACTCTCCTCCTCTGAGTTGGGCAGTTTTGTGGTATAGAGGGAGAGAGATGACGATGGGCTTGCCTTTATACTCCCTCCAAGGCCAGACAATGGCAGATGGGATGGAGGGAGGGCCTTCTTCTTTAGGCTAGGTATTTTAATGTTGTGAAGCCGCTTGGAGTCCCAGTTCTGGGAATGCTTCCCTGAACAAAGTGGTCTTTAACTCAGTTTTAATACTGGGTAGAGAAGTAATGAGCCGTGTTTATAGGGGCAGGAGTGAGGGGCAGCAAGTGAGAAGGGACGAATCCAGGATGGAGCAGTGGAGATACTAGAATGGGACAGGAGACCTTGACTAACAGAGCCGAGGGAATGAGGAGGAGTGTAAGGAGAAAAAAGTTCAGATAAGTAAGGAGGGACCAACCCATGCAGGGCTTTAAAAGTCAATAACAAAAGCTTATACTAAATGCAGAAGGGGATAGGGAGCCATTGAAGGGAAGATAATAGAAGAGAAACATGGTCAAAGCAGCGCGCAGTAATACGTGGACAGAGATTAAAGGACAGAGGTGTGAGAGAGGAAGCCCTGCCAGAAGAAGGTTACAGTAATCTATTCGCGAAACCACTGGGGCATAGACCACAGCCTTGGCACTAGAGGCTGAGAGAAATGGGTGGATTTTGGCATTGTTGTAAAGATGAAATCGACAGGCCTTGGCTGTGGCCTGGATCTGGGGGATAAACGTCAGAGAAGAGTCAAAAATGAAACCAAGAATACAGGCTTCTTGCATCAGTCGAATGGAGATGTCGCCAACAGAAACAAAAAAGGAGTATTGGAGGACGGATTTAGGTGGGAAAACAAGAAGCTCTGTCTTGTACATGTTGAATTTCAAGCGCCAAAGCCGCATCCACTGAGGTACAGCTGTCAGATAAGAAGAAACTTTCAGTTGAAGCCCCGGTGAAAGGTCAGTGGTGGAGAGATACAGCTGAGTGTCATCGGCATACAGATGATAGGAGAAACCAAAAAAGCTAATCAGTTTACCTAGGGACAATGTGTATATAGAGAACAAAAGGGGACCCAAAACAGAACCCTGGGGAACTCCAGCAGATAAGGGGATGAAGGAAAAAGTCTGACCACCCATGACCACTGCGAAAGATCTATCTGACAAATACGATTTAAACCAATTGAGAACAGAGTCTGAGAAACCAAGGTCAGAAAGTATATCAACTAGGAGACAGTGATCCACAGTGTCAAAGGCCGTGGATAAATCAAGATGAAGAAGGAGAATGGAGTAAAGGCTATTCGTTTTGGCCTGTAAGAGATCATTTGAGATCTCGGTGAGGGCTGCCTCTGTAGAGTGCCGTGGGTGGAAACCATATTGGAAAGAGTCTAGAATAGAGTTGGCTTCGAGAAACTCAAGATAGTGAGAGTAAACAAGCCATTCCAAAACCTTACAGAGAAAAGGAAGAAGAGAAATCAGACGATAGCTAGAAAAGCAAGAAGGGTCAAGAGAAGTTTTTTTGAGAATAGTGGAAACTAGAGCATGATTAAAGACCAAAGGGAAGGACCCCGGAGAGAGAGAGAGAGAGAGAGAGAGAGAGAGAGAGATTAAAGATATAGAGAAGCGAGGGCAAGAAAGAAGGGGCAATAGAGATTAGAAGATGAGAGGGAATTGGATCAAGAGAACAGGTTGCAGGTTTGGAAGAGTTCAGGAGCGTAAAGAGTTCGTCCAAAGAGTTCAACAGTGTAGAGAGCTCGTCTAAAGAAGCAGGAGTTTTTAGGATAATTTAGTACTCTCTGTTTTTACAAAATAAGCTTTTTAAATTAAGTTTATTCTGCTTAAAATTGCCAGCGGTCTGAAGATTCCTAGATCACCATGGAACAATCCTGCCTTGCTCCCCCAAGAGATTCCAGGTGCACCTATGCCCTAGGAAGGAACCAACTTGATTTGACAAAGTTGGCAGTTTTAAACAGAACAACCATGGTAAAATAGCTCTCCCTTCTTCTGTACTTTGTAAAGAGGTACAGTTGTACAAGAAGGACAATCAAGTCCACAAATGTTGCTGTGAATTCAACTCTGGAATGTATAAATGTAAGGTATAGAGCAGTCCTGACTATGATGCATTCCTTATTGTAACCCTTTTAAGCCAATAGCATCTTTGAGCAGCATATACACTTCTGCGACTGCGTCCCATGTCACTTTTAGTTATTTAAGTTTCCCTGTCTTCATTTGTAAAGCACTTGGTTCTTGTTTTAATTCCACTAGAGCAGTGGGAAGAATCGTGAGACCTCCAGATTTTGTTGGACTACAACTCCCAACATGCATCATTCGTTTTCCTGGCTGAAACTGCTAGGATATCTGAAGAGCTACATGATTCCTAGCAATGCATTAGAAGATTAGGTTCTTACTCAAATCTGAACGCTTTTTTAATATTTCTTTTGTTACTGCTTTTTTCTCATGGCTATGGTAAAGGCCATTTGACTTCATTGAGACATGCTATATGCATTAAGTAGATTAGTAAAGATTTATAGCAACCTTGGAAGCGACTATATATATATGGAAACAATTTGATGGCCAGTATGGAAATTAAATAAATTACATAATTGGAAGCAGAAGGTGGAGAAGCTTTATTTTCTCTGCAAAAGCAAGACCAGGAGCACATTAAAGATAATGTGAAAAATAGATTTGCACTATTATGACTAAGCAGGAGCCAGAAGAACTCTGGACTAAAGCCAGGGACATCATCAGGGAGAAATGCAAAAAGAAACTGTCTATACCAAAAAAGAAATAGTAGCCTCAGTGGATGACAGATGAAAGTCCTCAACCAGTTAAGGACAGATGAGAAGTAAAAGTAAAAAAGTGATGGGTGCATGAGACTAGGGGACACAAGACTTGGAGGCCCTGATCTCTCCTTCTGCAGCTCATGAAAGTCTTAACCAGCTTCTTTATATGTTGTTATTCAAGTTGACTTTTGCTTTTAGTGTCTTCATGAATGATTATTTATCGTTGTTTTAATTTATACCCCACCCTTTTCCCAATATGAGATTCAAGATGGCTCAAAAAAAAAGTTAAAACAAGATATAGTTAAAACAATGGGGAACACAAAAGTTAAGAAAACAAATAATCATATGAAAAATCAATTTGGAACATTTAAAGTGATAGTTAAAACAGAATAATAATTTGAAAATATGGTGTACCTATTGAACAGCTATTTGTCAGGGGTATTGGTAAATGGAAAAGTCTTTGATTTCTGGAGGAAAGAGCAAAATGGACCATCTTACTTTGAAGATGGGAAATGTCTTGAAAGTGAAAAGGCTTGGTTTAGGAAGCTGCCTTATATCAATCTGCCTTGTTATTATTTATTTTCATTTTTTAAATCACAGAAAAATTAAATTAATTAATTAAATTAATTAAACTAAAGAAAATGCACCCACAGCTATCCATGGGAAAGGGTTCCCTTTGTTTCAATCTAAATGTTTTTTTAAACCTGTGAGTAACTTATAGTCTCTTTCTGTTTTATTTAAAAAAATATTAAAAAGCCTTTCCTAGCAACAAATAAAATAGCCATGAGCAGAGTGATGAAAGACATGGTGAAATGTAGCATGCTGAAATATGGTGAGGCCCCTTGAGTAGTTGCCCACCTCTGGTCTGTACTCACTAGCACCATCTCTTCGGGGCCTGGAGAAGAGAGGTGCAAAAGAATGGCACGAGTCTACTCCAGTTGCAAGTAGGTCAGGACCTGATGGCACGGCCCACTCCTAAAGTAGGCCACAGCACAGGAACCAACTCACACTGCCAGGAGCCGGATTATCCTGGCTTCTTTTTGCTTTGGTCCAAAGGAATGGAGCACTGCTTTGGTTGGAAGCATGTGTTGTTTGAATGCCACACCTTCAAAGCAGCAGAAAGCTTCTTCTTTTGTCCTGTCTGTTCCAATCCCGAGTTTGTGAAGCAAGCACTGTCATCAGTACTCCCAAGTTTTCTTTCCCAGCCAAATGCTGTGGATTGCACCTGGGTTCTTCATTTAAAAAATACTACTGGGGAGAGTTGAACCATTTTATGTAAATCAATTAAACGTCATCTCAGTCAGATTTTTTTCTTTTTTCTTTCTTTTCTTTCTTTCTTTTTTTGTTTAAATAAAACTAATTTTTTAGAAACGAATTGAAAAATAGATGCGTTGAACATTTGGATGAAAATGGACATTCTTGGAGGTGTGGGAAAATCAGAACATTGGCTATATACTGTAATTAAACGGTCAAAGAGCTGCTGATGAGGGGATTAAGAACCAACTGGCAGTTAAATTGTTCTTGTTTGTATAAGTTAAGACTTTTCTCACAGTAAAAGAAATATTGAAGAAATTGTTCCCCAGAGAGACAGCAATCTGATTTTTATTGTTTCTGTAAAGGGCAGAAGTCTTCTGTGTCTACAGAATCTTTAGGGAAGTAGACCAAACCTATGAAAGCTCGTGCTACAACTTCTTCTGCAAAGTTAATTTCAAAGGTGCTGCAAGATCCCTTTGCATACTGATATTCCAGATTAACACAGCTATGTCTAAATTCTACAAAATGTCTGTAAAAGGTTATAGTCACCAAAATCACCACCAATTAAATAAGGAAACTTTTGAAATGTCCTATAGGTTTGGGCAGGATTATTATCAGATAAGACCCTTCTGAATCAGTGAAGACCTCAGCAAGAGCAACACTGTGTGCTTTCTTCTATGTAGAGAGAACTTTTCTTGGGCATAAACGGCCAAGAACAGGGCACGTGGTACCCAGTGACTCTACAGCATGGTGGACTCATGCTATTTAGTACTGTACTTCATATATAACAAGCTGCTTACTTAATTATTCCTTTTATGCTGTTCAGAAGCTCATGCCAGCCAAATTATAGCAGTCTGGTCAACAGATTTCAGTTTTGACCCATAAAGCCCTATACAGCTTTATTTGAAGGCCCGTATCTCCCTGTCTAAGCCACCCAAGAATATTGAGGTCACCGAGAGAGGCCCTTCTCTCTTTCCCACTACCCTCTCAGGCAGGTTTGGTGGGAACAAGAGAAAGGGCCCTTTCAGTGGCTGCTCCCAAGCTCTGGAACTCCCTCCCTGCGGTCCTTCTGGTGGCAGATAAAGATGTTTCTATGCCGCCACAGGCTCTAGCATGAACTGGATGCTGTTTTGTTTTGTTTTTTGTTTTAAAGTGTTTTAAAGATTAAATTTTAAGAATGTAATGTTTTTAATTGTTTGAATTGTTTAATTTTTAAACTTGTATTTTGCATATTTATAGTGTTTTAAATTGGACTGTTTTAGATTTGTAAGCCTCTTTGAATCCCTGTACTGGGAGGAAGGCAAGATATAAATGAACAACAACAACAACAATAATAATAATAATAATAATAATTGCTGTTGTTGCTGTTGTTGTTCTACGTTTTCAAGTAATTTCTGAGTTATGTTGACCCTAAGGCAACCCTATATTGGGGTTTTCGTGGCAAGTTTAATCAAAGGGGGTTTGTCATTGCCATTCTCTGATGCTAAGATTCTTGAGTGTGACTTGACCAGGGTCACCCAGTGGGTTTTTATTGTGGGCTGTGGTATTCACCTGTGTCAGCTGTGTTGATGGTGGGGGGGGGGTGGTGAGGCTCAGTGGAAGAAGAAAAGAGATTTTTTTTAAAAAAAAAAGTTTTAATTAAATTTTTCAATTAATTTTTTAATTGAAAAAATATAGTTAAAGGTATGCAAACCATTCTTACCAAATTTTCAGTTTAACCACATGAACCTATGTACATGTAAATACATTTAGGCTCTGTGTATAATGTTTTGTGTATAATATTGCAATTTAAAGGAATAATGTTAATTTTTGCTGGTTGTTTTGGTCACACCTATTGCCATTACATTCAGTGATATAAGTGGTTAGGAGTGCCTTTGCCCAATTTCATTGTATTTGACCACAGTAATTTATGCTTAGTTACCTCCCAGTTACATGACCATAAAGCACTTTATGCAGAGCTGCCCTTGAAATGTATTTGGAAGCTTTAACTATTGAGAAATGTGGTCAGATATGATAGTTATCCAGTAGGTGCTTTAGAAACCACATATTTCCAGTCTTGTATCAACTGCCCTGGCTTTCATTTGGCTTTCTACTTCAATTTCACAGTATTGTTTTGATATTCAAAGTCCTAAAGATTTTGGGGCAGGCTATCAAAAAGATTGTTTTCACCCAGTGTACCTGCCATGAATCTGAGATCCTCAGTAAGACCCTTACTGCATGTCCCATCACTATGAGATACTAGATTAGTATACATGGCACAGCAGTAGCACTTCAGTTGTGGAACTTCCTCTCAAGTGAAGTCAAGCACCATCCCTCTTGCGCTTCGATTTCATAGCCATGACTACTGTTTTGTATGGCTGTTGCTCCCTAAAAGAAGGTTTAGCTTTTTGGACTATTGTAACTATATGTGTGTATGGTTTAAAAAGCTGGTTTTAAAATACTTTTTTGATTTGTTCTGTAAAATACATATTTTGATGGGGTGGAGTCTTTATAAATTTAGGGGAAAATGTTATCATGCATATTTTAGAATGTATTAAATGCACTATTTCACATAAATCTTTTTGAAAATGAAGTTGCTCATTAGAAAATGCATAGCTGTGGTGGGACAGATTTATGGGGAACACACATTTTGCAGATAAGTAAAGAGATATAACAAAAGTAGATATGTACTACTTTCTTTTAAAGACTGACTGGTCCAAAACATACTGCAGAAATAATCTAGTTTGAGACTACTTTAACTGGCATGGTTCAATGCTAAAAAATTCTGGGAAATGTAGTTGTGTGAGACATTTAGCCTTCTCTATCAGAGAGGTTTTGTGCCCCAATAAACTACAATTCCCTGAGCCAGGGCAGTTAAAGCAGTCTCAAACTGGATTATTTCTGCAATGTATTTTGGACTTATACTGACTTTTAGCTATGGAGGAGAGCAATCACCACTAATCAAATAATTCTATTTCTTGTGTGCACTGGAAGCATTAACATGTGTGTGCATTCACACACATGTGTGCATGTGCATTGGTATACCAAAACAAGTATTTCCAAAACTTGAGTATTTCACAACAATGATTTACTATGGGTAAGAGTCCAAATAGTACCCAGTGGATTTTGACCAATCACTGTATATCCAATTCTCATGTGATTTCTCAGGTTTTAAAAATCCAAATATACAAAGTCTGTTGGATCATGTCTATCTGTATTCTTATTTATACATTCTCCACAAATTTCCTTTTTTATTATAATTTTTAATTATCCAATATATGTGGAAGACTTTCAAATAAGATTTTTAACGCCAGTAATAGTGCAATTTCTTCATCAAAACAGTTATGTCCATCTTAACCTTAACCTTATTGATACTTGCACTGATTTCAACCAGTTCAACTGGTTCTGTAATTATTCTAATAGTAAGCTTAATATTGTAATAAATTATTAAGGTTAATAACACATAAAAAGGGTCCTCATTTCGTAATCACCTGTATGATTATTTTGATCATCTATCATACATCATTACATAAAATTCGTCCAATTCCTATCCTTTCCAGTATACAGCTGTTTACATCTTTAACTGTCCCTCTGTCCATGAGCTCTTTCTATCAATTACCTTTCTACTGCAATGCTAATTTATCAATTGGTCATATCTTCTCTCTTTTCTTTTCCAAGATTTTAATTTTAATCCTGGAAAATTGTTGAGAATTTCCCCATTTATTTCTCCTAATGGCTTTACATATCACCAGTCTTCCTTGTATTTCTTTAGTGAATTGTTGTCTAATATTATTGTCAACTTATCAATTTCTGCCATCTCAAAGAACTTTAAAAGCCAAGTGTCTTCTGAGGGTATCTCCATACCTTTCCACATTCTAGCATATACAGCTCTTGTTGTTGAGATCATATATAACATACAATAATATACATTCTCCAAGAATTTCAAAAAGCTAGCAGGACAAGATTATTGTATACTTTTTTCCAAATTTGAAAATTAGAAAATCCTGTAAAGGGCCATCATCTGAACCATGACTTAAATTCCTTGAAAGATATTTATTCAACCAATGTAACTGTGATTTTCAGATAGTTTTATATAGGTAACACTGAGTAACTAAAAACATGTGGCAAGATTGCTTTGTCTCATGCACAATGCAAAGACAGCAACTAATTTAGATATAAGTATTCCATTTTTCTTATCAGTTATAGTGCTATATTATAATACACTTTTAAATAATGTAGCTTAATTCATCCATTCTACAGTAAATTTGCATAACTATGCCAAAGCTCTAATAGGAATTATTAAAATAATGCTATATATTGAAATTACTTCTTATTCATCAGCACACTTCTGTCATTATTTCAATTTATACTGAGGTTAAAAGGCAGTTTTTCAGTATTGCAGTGGCTTGTTTAATACATAAGGTGAACATATAAGGTCTAATACATATAAGGTGAAACCATGGTTTCTGATAATTGTCCTTAAAGATCCATAGCATAATTGAGATTTCAGGTGTACAACAGGTAAACCATGGTTTTGAGCCTTTACTGTGTGTTTGGTTGGTGTCTGCTCAGCACTCAGGTCGTTATTCCTACCTGGAGTACTCTTTTTTTGTAGCACCTTTGAGACTAACTGAAAGAAAGAAGTTGGCAGCATGAGCTTTTCTAGACTTCAGTCTACTTCCTCAGATGCTTTTGGGGTGATGTAACCAAAAGTGACCATAAGCATCTGAGATAGCAGACTGAAATCTATGAAAGCTTATGCTGTCATCTTCTTTCTTTCAGTAGTCTCAAAGAAGCTACAAGATCTCTCTGCATACTGATTCCACAGACTAACGTAGCTGTATATTTAATCCTACTCTTTTTTTGTAGTACATGAAATTGTAGAGTAGACTTATTGAAATCTATAGGATATAAGCTAATTATGACTAAATGTCCGATTTATTTTTTGATTCTGCCCAAATTAGGATTAAAGTTGGATTCTCTGTTTCTTGAGCTCGATTTCCATATCTGTAATGCAACTGCTTCTTGAGTGGAACAGTGATTCTTACTGGTTACCCATTGACATTCACAAATCAGCTTCAAACTGTGGTTTCAGACCTTGGTTTTTCAGGTCCAACCAATTTTCTGGGTAAGACACAGAAACAACTATGGTTTAATGTTATATTTCAGTTGTATCTGAGCTGAGAGTTATATTTATTTATTTTGCCAGGGTGGACAAGATGACCCTTCCAGCTCAATTAATCTTTGATTTTGGGATTCCAGAATTAAGATCACTCAAACTCAAGTCTTGCAGTCTGTGCAATATGCACTTTATTATTTTGTTTTGTGCCAGGTTTCATGGTTATCTCATTAAAATTCATGTTTGATAAACTTTTTTTTTAAATGAAGACCAGTGTGGAAGGTTCTTTCTGTCTGGCTCCTGCTACCTGTGGGTGAATTTATCAGCTAGTTAGAAAGTATAATCTTTGATCCAACAAAGAGTTCTTAATTTTTCAGTAGTAGATTTTTAATTTGTGTTCAGGGGATTTCCCATATATGTTTCATTTCTTTAAACAGGAGGGGCTTTTGTGAAATATCTGACAGATTGTCTGTGTGAAATAACTTTCCTCATTAGTTGTGTAGAGAAATGGCCATTGCACAGCCACTTCTTTGAAACTGAGAAAATAAGAAGGGTCATTTTATTTTTCATGAATGTTTCACTTACACTCACATTCTTATTGTAGATAAATAGTGTATCACTGCGGTCTTTCCTAAACTTCCAACGATGCCTCCAGAATAAAGTCAAGTGATCGCAGGCTTCCATCTTTTTAGATTGATCCAATTGAAAGAGCCTATTAGAAATTGATTTAAACTAGTTTGGATAAGCGGAATCTTAGTTTCAGCTCTTGAGGCTTTGGCTGCTAAAAGTTCACCCTGTCCTGAGCATATACCAGCTCCACAGGCTATCAACTTTATTAGTGTGGAGATAAGCTGATTATATCTTGTCAATCAAAGATGCCAATATCTCAACTGAGAGTCTCTCCTCCACTCCCTCCCTTTTCAGCATTGGAGCAAGCAACAAACGGTGATGTGGTTTGCATCCCCATGGTTGTTACCATGCAGGGTGCAAGGGTCCTGTGATGATGTGATGACTATATTAAAGAGTACATCAATTTGTTTTAAAGTGTTTTGATTTTTTTAATGGTGGCATTAAGAGAGAACATTGTGGTTGCAGCTTTACTAGAAAGCAAAGAGTTTTAGAATGAAAAAAAAGAAGAGGAAAAAAAAAAGAAGGGCTTCTTTGAAGCCTACCGGGACTTTGAGTCTTGCTGAGCTCATGGGCGCTTAAGTGCTCCTATAACTGGCATACTCTGATCCACCACCAACTTAGATACTGTTCTTCTTTCCAAATTATTCAATTATATTAGATAAAATCATACATGTATTTTTAATCTTTAGAGATGCATGTTTTAAATTGTGGTGTCCCTTGGCCTTACCTCTACCTCAGTGATTGTTTGGGGAAGATTTCACTAAATATTTCTTTAATCTGGAGATATTCTTTTTAAAGGGACAGTCATTCCTGGTTTGTGAACTATAACTAAGCATTTGGAAATACCTTTATGGCTATAAGATAAGTAGTAGAACCTCCCAAGCATTTGCATCTTTTATTTGTAGAGAATATTAGACAAATAGAACATGGTCTTTCAAATGTTATTCTGCACTGTTTCAGCTCCAGTCTTCGTCATCTAGTTAGTAAAAGATGTGCAGAGAGAGAGAGGGAAAAACTCTAAGCTTTTGTTCTTCACATCTGTGGTTTGCTCTCACCACGGTTCCCTCATACATCAAATGCAAACAACAGAAGCCCATCCCTTTCTTGTGTCTCCTTATACTCACCACCCAATGAAGACTGGAGCTAAAGTGCTATGGAACTACATTGCCACAGTGGATTATCTCTTTACCAGTCATTCTTACCCCACTGTATCAATTTTTCCAGTAACCAATCAAGTGCTCCTCTTATCAGAAATGGTCAGTGGAGATAGAAATTTTATTTTAGCTAGATAAATGAACTGTAGTTAAACAGAAGCACTTGCATCCATGTTGAACCATATGATATACATACAGTTTGTACTTTCTCAGCAATTTAGGGGTGTCCTTATGTCTCTGTTAGACCTTCCTGAACAAGACGTCTTACACTCTGTACTAAGTTTTTATTAAGTCCTTGTGTCCTTTCCATTGCTTGTATTTCATACCCTATGCTTGCATGGGGCATTTCGTTCCACCCTTTCTAAATAGGGAGCATACTAAAATGTGTCTTATCACTACAAGGATTGTTGTGATGGAAACAAATTATTTTATTCTATATATTAGTGTATACAGTGTTTTAATTGCAATTATTTTCAAGAAAGGTTGTGTAGGATTGTAGCTATAACTTTTCACTTTTGACAGCAAACTTCCATTGTCTATTGCACTAAGACACCTGCACTTTACATAACTAAGAAGAATGCTAAATCATAATTCTTCTCACCACATATGATACACACTTTTTCTGGCTAGACACTAGTGAAGCTGCATGTTTTTCTTCTGTTCCCTGTTGTTGAATAATTAGCAATGGATGTGTGGTGTGGAGGAGGTAGTAGTAGGCTCCTGACATCTTTAAGCTTATTGGATTCTATTAAGTGTATTCATGTGCTTGCATTTTCCATCCTTACTTCTTTGTTAACTGTGTGCACTTCGAATAAATCAAGAACCATTGACAGCTCATCAAATGGTAATGTCTTTCATAGAGGTATTTCACATATTGAAATCACTAGGTTACTTTTAAAAGCTTCCAAAGCCAAATCCTAACAGAAAACGTTCCCTGAGACTATGTATGCCTAAATTGATAACCCTTACTTTCACTTACCATTTTCCCCTTCCTTGTTTTTGTTTCTGAGTAGTTATTTAATCTTTACCTTTTCACTTTATAGCAAACTACTTAAGTTCATGAGGTGACACTACTTATACATATGAAGGAGTTTATCAAGGACAGTTGGTGGTAACAATCAGTTGTAATCTAGTATTTTAAGATAGGCCTTATCATGAACAAAATGTATAATTTCTCTGCTGCTAAAAACATACGATATTTGAAGTTTGCTTCTGTAACAAACCTGTCATGCTCCAGCTGCTTTTCATGCTAAAATGTACAGACTTTTCATTTAAAAATGAATTGACGATGACATTTTGGAACATTTACGAACAAAGTTGCCATAACAGAATAAGTGTGATTTTAAAAATCAAATGTACTAGATGCTAAAAAGTGAAAATGTGTCTTTGTGTGTGCAGAGCTAACTTATGGAAGCTGCATATGTGCAGTCAGCATATCTGGGATCTATTGCTCAAGATCATAGAAGTAAAAACATTAAGATGAAATTTTACACTAATTAAGTGCAATGCCTGTTTTCTGGGAAGCTGTTCCACAGTGAGACCTCCTTGTGTGAGTAAAAATAAACAGGATTGTCTGTGTTATATCCCTTTGCTTAGGAAATCACTGTTATAAAAAGCTGAATAATTAAGCAGAGTGTAGCTTTAAGATAGTTTTCTGTATGTTATCAAAGAGTACTTGCATGTCAGCATAGATGCAAAGTGTATAAATAAAATGTAGTGTTCGAAATCTTGATATCATCCTTTATGCCTGACCCTGCAGTCCTTTACTGATCTACTCAGATATCATTCTCATTTACTTTGGCATTTACTTTGAGGAAAGCAAGTTGAGGAAGTAGCTTTAAATGAGCAAAGAATTAGTTAATGTTGTTAACCAACAGAGTTGTGGATGTATAGCACATTATCCACACTTCTGCATGCATAGGTGTGAACAAGGAAATTATTGCTTTTCTGGAAGGACACGCATTTGTTCCCAACATTTGTTCCTCTTCTGGGTGTTCTGTGCACTGATTTCAGAATCTTCTAAGTGGTAACAAGTTCTAGGCACAATGATCATCATCTAGGAATATAGTGTCTATTAGTATATAAAGATACTTCATATATGACACTAGAGGCCAGGTTAACAGTAGCCTCTGTGAACTATCAAAACACAGAGTAAGATGTTTAGTTGGTTTTTTTTAAATGTGTTTTATCTTCTATCTTTGAGCAATAGTAGATCTTCAAGCATTAAATGTCCACAAACATTTATTTTTCCCTGTTTATTCTTCAGTTTTTCATTTCTCTAAGCAAAAGAGAAGCAGAAGTGCACAATGGAAAACAAGCTAGCACAGCTCAAGCTTTTCTTTTGTTGTAAACATGAGAGTAATTTTTTAAAAAAAATAAGTTACTATTTATTCTCAAATTTTGTGATCATTTTACACAGTGTAGAAGAGTACTTTTACTATTGTAACCACATTACAGCATCATTTTTGATGCATTAGGTTTTATCATACAAATCACATGTTTTCAGTGGAATTCTTGTTTGCTCATCAATATTAACACAGACACAATGACTTTGAGAGGAATAATGGAGGGAGGGAGGACCCCCCCCCTCCCACACACACACATAAATAAAGAGAATGAGCATCTTTTTGAGTTCTTCCCTAAGGCAGAAATGTTTATCACTCCACCCTCATTCGACAGAAGTGAATTTTATAATAAAATTTCTCCTAATCGGGTTCTGTCAGTGAGTTGTCTTATCATTGGGAGGAAAATGACACCGATCCTATCGAAAAACAGAGACGATGTCACCGTGTCTCCAATCACAGCTTCTCAGCTTCCATATCTACCTTCTCCACAAACACCAAGCACTGCTTTTTCTAAGAACATCAAAACCCAGCAAAGTCATTAAAATTGCACCCGCGTAGAGTTGCAGGGATCAGCCACACTGGTGCAAAATGGGATGTGGGAAAAGAGACTCTCTAAATGTGCTAATTCCATTGTCACATGTTTACGGCTTAATTTTAATCAGTTAAAAAAGCCACAGATTGCAATAAATTGGCATTATCTTCTGTGACACCAGAGGACACAGTTGGTTCAAGGATTTAGAGGGTCTCTGGCAACAGTATATAGTGCTGCAGACAAAGTATTTTTACGCTTGAACTACGGTAGCTAAGGTGCAATCCCCAGTTAAGACTGCAAACAAAGACTATAACCCACACAGTGCTAAGTTCAACATGCAGACCACCTTCAGTTTAGAATGCTAAACCAAATACTGCTGGAGAACATTTTAAATGAATGAAAGACTGAGTTTTAGCTGCTGATATGCTTTGGGAAGAAAGAATTAAGTATAGTTCTGCTATGTGAATTTTTAGGCAGAAGGCTGAAATTCCCTTTTTAAAAGACCTGTTCCTGAGTTTTTCTATTTCAGTACCAAAATGTTTGAATCAGTTGCATTGTTTGACATGATGTCTACAGGTTTGCTGAGTGTCTTGCATTTATGCCCATGCATAAAGTGATGCATAGCTGGAAATAGGCTGAAATAATCATCAGTAAATTTGTAGTGATGTTTTCAGAATGCGGGAAGGTTTTGGCAGTTTATGTTTCTTCTTAGAAGTGATCATCTCAGGTCATGCATAGGTTGTATGTGACATCCGTTTGTAATTTTTGTTTTGCACTTTTTGTTTTCTTTTTCTTCCTAACTTTGTTTAATTTATTGCTTTTACTTTAACGTATCTGACGGAAATCTTGTTTTTGGCTGCAGAGGAATTTATCTTAACCATGTAACATATATATATTATAACAAATTATTTTTAAGAATAAACTTAAAGCCCACAAGAACACATTCACTTTGAGGTAGTGATTAATTACACATTGAAAATGCATGACCAGTACAACAGTAGAAGCAGAAAGTAAACGAAGTGAAGAAGGACTTGGAGAAATAATATAACCAAACACACAGAACTATTAAAATATATTTACCAGGAGAAAAAAATATCCAATTAGCATTGGACAAATTGCAAATCGTCATTTTTACAAAACTATAAATTCATTCAATGCAGAATATATCAGTCATCCAATTTCCCAACATAGTATTTTGGCTTCACAATTTTGATGGCTTAGCATATGATTTCAAGTTGTTCTTGTTCTTGTGTGCCTTCAAGTTGTTTTAGAAGTGGTTAAAATGAATTTAAAAGATGGCTCCAACTACAGCTTAAAGTCAAGATGTTGTAAACAGATTTGCATAACAAAATATGAAGAAATTCTGGAGGAATCCCCATGAGATAAATTTGTTTACTTTGGTTATGTGGTAATTTCTTCATATAAATGTGAAAGGCCTTTGTAACATAAGAAGTCAAGGTGCAGATCTTCTTGACATTATTTTAGAATACAGCATTTGATTAACTATTTGTTTTTAACTCGATAAGCTTGAAACAGAGATACATTATATGCATTCCCCATCTCGTCCAGTATTGCTGGTAGAAATTAATGCTTTCTTTTTATTTAACACAAATAGAATACAAAATACATCGCATTTTATGTGTCCGGATCAATCTAGTTTAAGCCTATTTTTATTGTCTATTATAACATTATGCTGTTTTATCTTATATGTTTGCTCAGCTTTAGGAAATTGGTGGGGTCACTTTTCTGGAATAATAGAAAAAAGGAATTTAGAGCAAATTTTGAATATTGTTCTTTTCTATGTCTGGATTAGGAAATTGTTCTGCATAACAAAGAAGGAGACTTCTTTATAGCAGTATATTCTCTATAAAGGCTAGTATTACTTCAGTTCATAAAAGAACATACAGAACACTAGCTGTATAAAGGCATTTAGAAGAAAACATTATCCGGAGAGTAACATGTCTAGAGAAGGAAAAGAGTATTTTATTTTTGAAAGTGATAAAAAGCATTTTTAGTTTTTGGAAGATTTGAATTTATTTGCTAATGATGATTTTGTGTATGCATTTTACTATGAATATTTCCATTTTTCATCTCATGAGGTTTTTATTACATAGAGAAATATTATGTCCCCTTCTCTTACATTATTTATTTATTTCTTGAACTTTAGTAGTAAGAATGTTAATTTGGATGTAAATTCTATTGATTTCAACCTATTTCAAGCTACGTTTAGCTAGGTAAGAGCTTTAAAAGTGCTGCACAAGTGGTGCACATTTGTGCTTTTTGTAATGATATATTTTTGGACAATTTAAAATAAATCAACACTAGTTTTATATCAGTTGTGTGATATCTATATTTCCCAGACTGTTATCTTGGAAATAAGTTTTACTTATTATTGGGTTTATTTAATATTTCTGCAATGGAATATATTGTGTTTACATTTACTTTTCAATGAATCTACCAAAAAAAAAAAAAAGCATAAAGAGCATACACAAGGTGTTGCAAAAAAGGACGTAAAAATGAAACTTATTCCCTTATCCATTGCAAAGAAGAGTGTCGGATGCTTAGAGGTAAAGTACCAAAAATAATGATAAACCAAGTTACCAATCTGCAAAATAAAGTGTCAGTACTGTTATTTGATTGTTTATAATAACTACTATAGATTGTTCGTGTTTTCTTTCAGACAGCTACTAATTTGCTGTTACCTTTTGATTGTTAAACTGAAAATCATATATTGAAATAGAATGAAAATATAATTATTGTCAATATCGGTTGTAACTTTGCAGAACTATCCATAGCTTTGTCTTTTTTGTTTGCAGTTGTGTTATACTGAGAAAACTGGTTCCTTGCAAAATTGTCCTTCTGATATGTGTTCTATTTTTCTACACATAGGCTGCGCCATTGAGCCACCAGTCAAATAACATGTTTTCTTTCTTAGCACTGTGTAAGAGATGAAGTTGAAAATGTACTTAAGGGAACTGGCTATCAGCATCTTTTTGTGTTTGCTACCATAATGGAATTTGGAAGAAATGCCATATGTTTTAAGTACCTAATTGTAACTTTAGTGAGTGTATTATAAGTTTGACCCTATTAAGTTTTTTCCCTTGCTGTAAATACACTATTGTTACTTTTTAGTACAATATAACACAGTAGTTCTTTTTGAAATGTATATCAATTTTGTATTAAGCATTTATTCATATAGCAGGGATATTAATAATACATTTTATAGGACAAATAGTATCTGGATTTATATGACCAAGAATTGTGAATAAAGTAGTAGGCTCAGAAAATATAGTTTAAAGGTGGTATGATGAACAGGATTTAAACATGATTAATTTTTTTAGTATCTGAAAATGTATTTAAAATAAGTTTCAGTATGTCAAGATTATTTTTTTTTCTTTTAAAGTGTGCTTTAATTTTGGTATTGAATTGTACTGTGCAGTAACAACCAATTAACCTCCTGTATCTGTGAAAGGGATTTGTTAAAAGTCAAAGTGAATACTATTACTGTTCATCTAATGGAAGATGTAAAATGTTCTATAAGTCCAGGGAAAAGCTGCTTCTATTCTGATTAATGTGTGATACACATTAGTACAGTATTTGCATAAACAGTAGGTACATCTGATATCAGGGTCTCTGAATTAGTGGCTTTTGGTATTCTGTGTTTTGAATTATTTCTGATAAATGCTAGATAGTTTTACTCGCTATCATGAATAGGTAAAATAGCAGAATGTTCATATAAAATTCTAAGTTAGTGATGAATTTAAGACTATGCCTTTTAACAGCACCGTTTACTGCTTCATGATGATGGGACATGGAGATAAATTCCATACATTATAAAATTTAATATGATACATCGAGTCAGTTGTCACTTGTAGAACAACCTTTAACTTTTTTGGTATCAGTGACCAGACTGCCTATCACAGAGGTTTATTTTTAATTGTAGAATATTATTTTTACAGATATATATATATATATATATATATATATATCAGAATATATATTTCCTTAAAAGGATGATACCACTTTGAATGTGCGAGTAACTGAACATGATGCATCCACAGAGACAAAGATGTATTTAAGCAAGGATAGCAGTTGAACCCATAGTATTTGAGGCCCAAATACACTTTAAAATACATTTCCAAAAGAAACATAATATTAATTTGATGTGCCATAGCAGTGTGATTTGATTTCTTAAAATAATTCAATAAGGTCTATGACAACAATATTAAGCTCTTTCGTACTGGAGTTCTGTTTCTTTATACTAATACACAGTAATATATTCTGGAAATGTGCTGTCACTTAGCATATGAATTCAGTTTGGAAAACTCTCTGAAAAGGCACAGAGTTGAAATGGAAAGACAGAACAATTTCTCGTACTGGATGGAAAAGCTGTTGAAAATAATAAAATTCATTAATTTGATGAGATCATTGGTAAACTGTGTGCATGTAATGATAATCATATTATAATCTATGTCTTCCATTCCTACTTTTATGTTTAAGAAAGTGCCTATAGACCTGGCAAAGGAATTACCAATACATGTAGGTATCTTTTGCAAAAATTGACAGTATTTCTAATTTCTGTTTAGCTGCTTCTGTTAGTGGTGCAAGATAGGCTTAAGGTAAGGCAGTCAAATGTGTGTACACAAAATATTCTTATAGGATCCCATTGGTGGTTGGATATGATGTGCAGAAGCTTTTAAAACCATAGTTTGTTGGATATGAACATGACTTTCCATGAGTGGAAAGGCTTTTTCCTTTCATCAAAGGGGTCTAAATCTGCTATAAGCTTCTGTAGGATTTAGCAGAGGGAGTGTTATTCTCACTATTTTCCTCCTCCATCTGCATCACTCAATATCATCCTCATGGTGTTCTATATGGATCCTAGAGGCCAGAGGGCATTTCAGGAAGAAGGAGAAATGACCTAAAATGAGCTCCCCTTTTCTCCCAGGAGGATAGTCCAATGGACAGAATCTGCCCAAAGTTATTTTTGACCCACCCCACTGTGATGATTACTGAATGAGAGAAGAGGATCTTTGACAAATCAAGGCCCTATGTCTCTTAACCTAACCAAGTGGTATGTCTACATTAAGAATGCTGCTGTGATCTATCTGGCCTTCCTTGACTGTGGCATATGGAGCTCCAGTTTTACATCATAATGTACCTTTGAAGGGAAGTGTTTTTAGCACAGAGTACAACAGCATAGCAACAGTAGAAGGATGCATGAGCAGGGCAGTCCTGTATTTTTTCAGCTGACTACATTGTGCATGTTTTTATTGGAAAAAGCAATAAGAGAATAAATAATAATAATAATAATAATAATTAAAAAATATTTTTTTATTTATAACCTGCCCCTCTGAACGAGCAATCGGGGCAGGGTACAACAAGTTAAAAAGACAAATACAGTTAAAAATAACAGCCCAATGCATTGCAGAAGTAGACAGAAGAATATACAGGACAGAAGTGCGGAGACATCCACCTGCAAACTTAGCTTGGAGGTGTTCTTACTCCTCCCCTCCCAAAAATCTTTGAGCAACTCTTGTTGATTTCTCACATCACTGTAAAATTTTCCAAGAATCTCTAGATAAATCCCTCAGGCACTGACAGCATTCTGATAGTGCTTGTTTCATATGGCTGAACTTGCACTTGGTGTTTCTGTTCTCTACTTACTGAATTCTCCAAGTGCTGTTCACTTGGAGAAAATCCTTTTCAACAAAGCACACTCTTCACAGCTGAAATTTGCCATTGCAGGGTATGTAGCACATGAGGGATGTAACCCAGTACTTTTTTTAAAAAATACACACAATGCTATATATAACTGGATGACTCATATTCCATCTTTACCCTTTGTCGGGAGTGTTACCATCATTCTTGTTTTAATCTAATTATTCAGGTATATCTGTGGCCTAAACCTGTGCATTATCTATTGACTTCACTGTTCACAGCTGAACATAGATCGCTTCCCCCTGCCCCCTCTTTATAAAGTGTCTCCTTAGTTCTCCAACTCTGCTTTCTTAGCTTGGATTGATTATGAAACACTTTCCATATTCTTAATCATATTCTGAAACTTGATTCAGTTCTTCATTTAATATAGGCCCCAATTTATTTCTCCTTTATCATTGAATCCTGTGTGGGGGAAAAAATGGAATATAAAATAAAATTTTACCACTCATTTTTTTTAAGAGTTCATTTCCAACAAAAACAATAAAGAAAATCAACAATCTTTAGAACAGTCTTTTGAAACTCATATAAATCATAACAATAAGCTTATTAAGGCTGAAGGGTGGGGTATAAATACTCTAATAAACAAACAAACAAATAAATCAGCAGAACTGAATAGTTAATGACTGAAAACTTTTAACCAATGTGTCCATAAAGGAAATAAATACCAAAAATAGCACAATATTCCCCAAACACAACTGAGAACAGGTGTACTAGAATTCTGTTTGATTTTTTTCACAAACACGTCATCACAGCCTCAACTAGGTAATTTATTTTTACTATACATAATATCTATAGCCAATGGTCCACTCTTGTTGATAGATTTTATTTGGAAAACCTTCTGTCCCTACTCCACAGGGCACAAGAATGCTACTGATAGATTATCAAGCTGGGATATTCCAACTAAATGTGGGAAATATGCATATAAACTCTTGACACAAGTGTGGGGCTGCGGCAAAGCAAAGAAATTAAAATGAGACAATTCCAGTGGATGTAATTACAATATACACAAACCAGACAGTCCAACAGAGGGGCATGGGCGAAGGGGGTGAAGAGGTCAGCGTATCACTCGCTTATCACTGCACCAATGTTCTGAACTGTTGGAGGATGGCATATGCAACTGTGTGGTCAGTCAAAGGGATGGCTATGCAATGGGATGGCATCGGGACAGATGGGGAGTACTTGGAGGTCACAGGTGGTGGTTTTGTGTGATGGTGCGCATGTATGGTGGGGATGCAACAACAACAAAAAATTACCCAGCAGCATGGCTTGATGCCCCAGCATGAAGTCAGCCCATGCATATTTGGCCCACCTTGGGAGCAGATCATGTGGGCGGTTGGGTTTCAACCAATTTTGGGAAAAAGCAGGATTGAGCAGGTTCCAGGCCCTATTACACAGTGACCCCCTCCATATCCATAGATTCTGCATCTATGGATGCAACCATCCATGGCTTAAAAATATTACAAAAGAATAATAATTCCCAAAAGCAAACTTGATTTTGCCATTTTATGTAAAGGACACCGTTTTACTACATCACTGTATATAATAGGATTAGAACATTCATAGATGTTGGTATCGACAGGGGAGGTTGGGAACCAAACCTAGCGTACACCAAAGGCCCACTGTAGTTAATAACCCAGTGATACTGGAGTAGGGACAGAAATAATCTAATGAAAAGAATCCAAATTTCAAGGACAGATCCAAAAGGCAAAAGTTTAAATTGGTATTTGTCTGGGTACTTCGGGTTTAAACCTTTCATAAAAGGTCCATAAAGACTTTGGTTCTTTTCCTTTTTGAACTCTATGTGTCATAGAAGCCACAATTAATTCTAATGTTTAATGCCTTCTTTATGACACAAGCCATAAACCCCATACTTTTGAGAGGCAGATTGTTCCGTATGATTATGGAATGGATAACACACATGAATATGTATCACATAGATTTAAAACAATGAACTAAATTTTAGTTTTACATAGCCACACTTCTTTCCAAAATGGGGCGGGGCTGTTTCTTTCAGCATGTTGAGATAGCCCCTTAGCCTGGATCCAACTTTTAAAAGGATTCTTCCTTTGAAAAATACAAATTAGATTTGGCTGTTTATTCCTGATTTTAGTCCTGACAGTACTGTCTGAAAGACTCTATCAAGACTCTTGCATCTGATGAAGTGGACTACATCCTACCAAAGCATATGCTGAAATTGGGTTTTGCCAGTTAGTTTCAAAGGTACCACAGGATTCTTTATATCCTTTAATACTGAAACAGAGGAACACAGCTGGGTCTTTTAATATAAAATAGTGAATCCAAGCAACTTGTACTAGAATGGAGTCAGATTAATTAAAAGTAGGCTACTGTAGGTCCATGGTAAAAAGTTTGAGGCAGCCAGTTTCCAGCTGAAATTTTCCCTCAGTCATGAACTAAGTATGAGGTTGTACTCAGGTCAGTAGCTCTGTTTCAGTTAACAGAATCATAGAGTGGGAAAGAAGTTTAAAAATTATCTGCCAATTCACAAAATCTAGTATTAGAGCATTTGTAATAAGCTGCTGGCTGGACAGCCTTTGCTAAAAACCTCTTAATTGAAATCCCCTACATTCTGAGATTGTCTTTTCTACTCTTCAAGTAATTAGACCATTGATAAACTCTTCCTGATATCTAGTTGAAGTTCTTTTTCATGTAATTCAAGAATGGGAATTTTTCAGGCCTCCATATTTTGATGAATTCCCAATGCCAGGAGCCCTAGCCAGTAGTGAGAAATTCAGGGAATTGAAGGACACACAGTTCTTCCATCTTTTGGAATCTGAACCCATTGGTAAGGCCCTCTGGATTAAAAAAAAGCAGGGGCAGCTCTGTTATCTATTTGACAGCCTTTCGACTATTCGGAGATAGCTGTCCTATTTTTTCCTCAGGCTAAACACACACAGCTTCTTCATCCGTTCTTCATAGGATTTGATGTTAAGAGTCCTTATGAACTTTATACTCCTTTCTAGTGATATTCCAGTTCAAGAATATCTCCTTTAAATACAACTTGAAAAATTTACGGTTTTTGGACTATGGCTGGCATCCTGTTAGTAACTTATACAAATGTGAACCTACCTTATACCTGAATATGTCTTCCCATGCCCCCATACAGTGTATTGAGCTCACTGGTGAGACCAAGAGGAGCCGGCCCTGATCTTAATCATTGGGCAGGTACATGCAGGGAGAGGTATTCCCCCAAGTATCCAAGTCATTTAGGACTCTAAATGTCATTAAAAGCACCTTAAATTCATACTGGAAATGTATTGGTACACAGTGGAATTCTTTTAATTCTTTAATTCTTTTATCACTGGCATGATATATTGAGAGCCAACATGGTGTAGTGGTTTGAGCACTGTACTATTGCTCTAGAGATCAGGGTTTGATTCCCCAGGCTATGAAACCCACTGGATAACCTTGAGCAAGTCTCACACTCTCAGCCCCAGAAAACACCATGATATGTTCACCTTAGGGTTTATTTATTTATTTATTTATTTACAGTATTTCTGACCCGCTCTTCTCAACCCCCGAGGGGGGACTCAGAGCAGCTTACAAGGCAATCATTAGATGCCAGCAGTATATAATTTAAAACATAAATACAGCAAAGTTAAAACAAGCACAGTCAACAATAATTAACAAACAATTTAAGATCTCAATATATGATCCTTCCATATCCCAAAGTGGTAATCCGTGTTCTTATGACCATCAACATTAGCCAGTCCCAGTGAAGTGCTGCATTACATTAATGTGCAAAAACCTGGTCCCACAACCATGATTTTACTTTCTTCCTAAAGGCCAGGACGGATGGGGTTGATCGTATCTCACTCGGAAGTGCATTCCACTGGCGGGGGGCCACTGTCGAGAAGGCCCTGTTTCTCGTCCCTGCCAGCCGCAATTGCGAGGCTGGCGGGAGCGAGAGCAGGGCCTCCCCGGAAGATCTTAAGTTACAAGGCGGGACATAGGGGCAGATGCGTTCGGACAAGTAAGCCGGGCCAGAACTGTATAGAGCTTTAAAGGTCAAAACCAGCAATTTGAATTGAGCTCGGAAATGGACCGGTAGCCAGTGGAGCTGACATAACGGGGGTAGTATGCTCCCTGTATGAAGCTCCAGTTATTAGTCTGGCTGCCGTCCATTGGTCTAGTTGCAGTTTCCAAACCGTCTTCAAAGGCAGCCCCAACACAAAAGAGTGTGTTGCAGTAATTTATTCGAGATGTGACCAGAGCGTGGACCACCGTCGCCAGATCAGACTTCCCAAGGTACGGGCGCAGCTGGTGCACGAGTCATAACTGTGCAAAAGCTCCCCTGGCCACCCCCGAAACCTGAGGTTCCAGGCTCAGCGATGAGTCCAGGATCACTCCCAAGCTGCGAACCTGCACCTTCAGGAGGAGTGTGACCCCGTCAAGCACAGGCTATAACCCTATGCCCTGTTCTGTCTTTTGACTGACTAGGAGGGCCTCTGTCTTGTCTGGATTAAGCTTCAATTTGTTAGCCCTCATCCAGATCGACACAGCGACCAAGCACCAGTTCAAGGTCTGAACAGCCTCCTTAGTAATAGGTGGAAAGGAGTGACAGATCTGGATGTCATCTGCATACAGATAACACCTTACTCCGAAACTCCAGATGATCTCCCCCAGCGGTTTCATGTAGATGTTAATGTTAAATAACATCGGGGACAGTACTGAACCCTGAGGGACTCCACAAGACAACGGCTGTGGGGTCGAACAGGTGTCACCCAATAACACCTTCTGAGACTGACCCTCCAGAAAGGATCAGAGCCACTGCAGAGCAGTACCTCCAAGCCCCATATCTGTGAGGCGTTCCAGAAGGGTTACTATAAGTCAGAATTTACTTGAAGGCACACAACAACAACAACAACAACAACAACATAAACATGATATACTATCTACATAATAGTCCAGTCAGTAGTCAAGCAGCTGCATTTTGTTTTCTTCAAGGTCAGGCCCATGTAGAGCACAAAACATTAGTCAAAGTGGGAGGTTACCTGTACATGTACTATTGTGGCTACATTATCTCTGTCCAGGAAAAGCTGTAACTGGCACCCCGGTTGGACCTGACACCAAGCATTCTGTACCATTCAATCCACTTGCCACTCCAGTGAAAGAGAGATCCAGGAGTACTCCCAAGCTATGCACTTAACTTCTTCAGAGGGAGTGCATACTCATCAAGAACAGGCATTTTATCCAGTTGTTGGATACAAGAACCACTGCTCCACAGAGCTTCTGTCTTACAGGTTTACGTAATAGTGTGACTGTACTGTAATAAATGTAGATATCCTAGATGGTGGTTATCAGAATGGCAGAAAGTTGTGTGTGTGAGTGTGTTTGTGTACAAGAGGGCTAGAGTGAGGGAATGAGTTTCCATAGTGTACCATGGATCATGAGAGTCAGGTGTTTTGCTTTGTTTACATTTTTTTAAAACCCTGGATTTTGTAAAGGTATTTTCAATCCCTCTAATTTTTCTCTTGGTTACTGAAGAAAGTAATGCTGAAAGGAGTGTCAGGTGTCCAGGGCAAAGGCTGAAAACATGTCTGATTTGGCTTGTCTTCACTGAAAATGACAGAAAAGGGCAGATAATTTTGCAGTGGTCAACAGCAACAATATAGTCTTACAAAAGACTCTGACAGCATAATCTGATTTATGCATACATGTAAAAGTAGGCTGACATAATTTCTTCATAGTATCCAACCCTCCACAAGGAAGAGGAAAAACCCAGACAAAGTAAGGTGAATATCTTTTGCTTGTAAGTACCTTGGAATTCTCAGGTGTTATAACCTTATTCATTTTCATTCACCACTCTCATATTATTATTTAATGTATGTACATGTATATCCACTATATCTGGAATGTGGTGCTATTCACTTCTCTTGTCCTAAATGCTTTTGTTCATCCTGCATTCCATACAGTTGTCTTTCATACCCATGTATTTAGTAGCCATTCAGTGCCTGGATGGTATTCACACATACGGTAGATTATGTTTTTAAAAATTAGAGAGAGAGAAAAAAAAAATTATCAAGGCTAGGATGCTGTGAATGGATGATTACAATTTGCCTATCATGGTAATAGCACCTGTTAGAGGTGTGACACAAAAGGCAGTGACAGGCGGTGTAATTTAGTAATTGTAGCCATTGTACTGTATAGCTGGTCAGTTCACCAGGCAAGTACAAAGAAACTAGTGTTATGGCAGAGCAGGGGTGGGTAAGCTTAATAGAGAGAGCTAGTTGTGTACTGAAAGAGACTGTTGGTGGAGGCCTAAACTCCCAGGGGGCAAGTTAGAATGAGTTGAAAAGAATGAACAAAAAATGTGCAAAAAGGAGGATGGGGGAGGTACAGGTTTTCCTGTTTCAATTCTTAAAGTGACAGGCCACTTCTGCTGATGAGCAATGCTGGTTTGTCTTTATAAAGGAAAAATGAGAATTCCTTTTATCACTTTGTGTCTCTTTGAAATGTGAAGAACATTAGACATTGGGTATGGCTTAGTGAACATTAGGAATGGTCTTGGTAAGGCTGTAATTTGTATAAAATGAGCAAGGAGGAACAGGTTTTCTTTTATTTATTTGTGTGAGCAGGGAAAGCTCAACTTTTTTTTCTACATGTGCATTTGAGGCTAGATATGTGTGGTATTAAGCAGAGAGAGCCACTTTTATCCAGCAGGAAAGTGAAAGGGAGCATAAACCATTGGATGGGGGGGGGGGGAGGAGAACAGTGTCAGGAAGTCATATTGTAGTCTTTACTACACAGTGGGGAATTTAATGTGTGTCCCATTGAGTCCATTGATCTCTTCCTCAGTACAGCAAAGAACATTCATGCCCTTTAGTGCAGATGGAGACCTCATTTCTCCTTATGACCCTTCAACAGTGATTCCCCATGCTCTCCAAGAACATGTAGAAAGTTGTGCCCTTCATCCTTGTCACCAGCCTCCCTGGCCTCACTGGTTCTTGCCCAGTATTTTTGTGCTTTGCATGAAGAGGAAATCTCTTAATATTCACCTAAACATGAGTAAGTTCTCCCTTTGGACCATCCCAATGATGGAAGGTCTGGGATAGAGGAGTGCTTGTGCATATACCCTGTTTCTTCCTCCATGCATACTTAGAAAGTATGGAGGGAAGCATGTATGTACCTATAGAGGTGTGGCAGAATAAGGGAGGAAATTCCCCCCATGAAAGTTTTCTTCAGTCCCCAGGTTTCTAAAATTTCTATAACTTAAAACTTCAAGTGAGCATTTAGAAATAGCTGATGAACAAAGGTGCTACAAGATCTCTTTGCATACTGATCCAGACTAATACTGCTGTGTCATGGAATTTAGAAGTAGAGGTGAAGCATCCAAAGGAAAGGTGTAGGCAAATTATCAAGAGAATGTGAACACAGCAAATAGAAGACTTCTAGGTATTTATAAGGTCTCACTCTCTGCAATGCTAGAATTTTTGGGACTGAAGGAAAGTTTCATTTGGGGTGGCTGAATTCTTATTTGGGACAGCAATGTCTCCATTTTGCCCCTGTAACTACATCCAGGTTGTGAAGAAAGCTTGCCAATTTTCTAGCTTCTAGAACAGAGGTGGGGATGGGGTGAATATCTTTTCATTTTGCAAATCATAGTTGATTTGAAGCAGGAGCTGCAATTTAAATATTTGCACTTTCCTTGTGAACCTAATTCTAAAAATATATATTGTTAACTTGTTCAAAAAGCAGCATATATGTAGTTTTAAATAAATAAATTATAAAGTCTTACTCCTGGACAAAGTCTAACTTGTCCTTCTCACCATACAGAATGCTTATTACTACCATTTTCCTCTTGTTTATTGCGACAGTATAAGCTTTCTTTTGATCCCCTTCTTTTCAAACTCCTACTATTTAAGAATTTGTAGATTTCACCTCCTGACAATTGACACAGTCCAATTCAGACACATATGTGGTTTCTTAAACGCCAGGACTGTGTACATGTATGAGTAAGAAAGCATAGATTCTTGCAAAACAGCTCTACCTGGCTCTCTGTATGTAGTTCAGGCTGTTGAACATGTGTTTTGTTGGACGGGGGCTAATACCTTCCTTATTCTTCTTGTTCTGATGATGTTCACAAGCTCATAAAATAAATCCCCCTTGTTCCCTTTGCCTATCCTTGTGCATTCTAATATATCATACCATTTGCAATAGTTCTTTTCTATCTGTTGCTCTAGATACATCTTGCCACTTAAAATCTGTTTTTTTAAAAAAATTAAAACATTATCTTTCCCAGAAAAAATGGACTAACACCTGGATCAGTGCAACATTAGCTGCTCTGTTTTAGCATGAAGTATAACTGTTCCCCTCATCTGCTTTTGATTATAAGCTTTTTATAAGGACATGAGACTTCAGTGATCACAATATAACACATTGTGCTTCCTAGCTTTAATATTAAATAATCTTAATTTTCAAAAAGCAAAAGGTGTCAAACTATTAACATGGTGTTTTGCTAGATCCACCTGAGTATGGCAAGTGATGATTTAAAATACTGCAGATAAAAGGTCCTTTCCCTCAAAGAGACATGAAACTGGATCAAAGGTGACAACACCTTAGCTTGAGTTCATCCTTTCCTTTGCCAAGGTTTCTTAAGGACTTGAAAGCAAGGATGTGGCTACAGACCAGTTTTTGGCCACACCAGGCCTTACTGGAGTCAGACTCAGTGTTTGTATACAGTATTTGAAGGGTAATATAGTTAAATGCTGCCCTCAGAAACCACAGTAATTACTTCTATTGCTGAAATAGACATAGGCCGTGAACAAAAATATCACTGGAAAGTTATTTCTAACACTATGGCTGCCCTTTACAGCTAAGTGGCAGCCATCATTATTATTTTTTTTCTAAATTATGTGTTCTTGTTTCAGAATTTAGATGATGCAAAACAGATTTTTGTGGCAACATGCTGCTCCTAGCCAAAAAAGCATTCAAGGAAGCACTGTGTTTCTCCTAAATTGCTTTTTTATTGAGAACCCTTTGAGTTGTTTATCTTCTTTCAGTCTCCTGACAAATCAAGCAGCAGCTAGCTCCTTATTTTTTAGTTTAACCAGTCTGTTTATTTTTTTGCAAAATACAAACTATCATTCTATCATTGCACTTTTAAAAATATGAAACAACATGATGGTTGTTTTTGTTTGCTTGTTTGGTCAGTTGATTTGACGCACACACCCCTTCCCCGACAAGCTCCTTCAGAAGTAAACTTTGCCTGGCAGAAACTGTGGGTAAAAAAAATGCCATGACACCATTGTTTTGATATTTTTGGGATGAGGCTGAGAATGAATTTGTTCTTAAGTATTTATTGCAATGCATCAGTCCCCCCCCCACACACACTTTCTAGCTACTGCTTTCTGTTACTGTTGTTGTTTTAATAAAACTTAATATTTCTGTCCATTATCCTGTTTTAGAAACTTATTTTTGTCCTCAGTGTTGAACCAGAGATTTGCAGTGAGAAAGAACAGTAGCATCCTCCTCCTAAGCTCACCCTTCAATATTCTTTTTCTATCTCTGTCGACAATATCTCTATTCAGTCGGTTCAGGAAGCCTGCAGTTTTGGTTTCATTTTTGACTCCTCTCTATCATTTATTCCTCAGATCCAGGCCACAGCTAAGGTCTGTAGATTTTTTCTCTATAATATTTCCAAAATACGTCCATATCTCTTGGTTTATACTGCAAAGACTTTGGTCCATGCTGTAGTGGTCTCACAATTAGATTACGGTAACCTTCTCTTGGCAGGGCTTCCTCTCTCTCACCTCCACCCATTAATTTCTGTTCAGCACTCAGCTGCACGCATCATCTCACTCGCTCGCTGGTACGACCATGTCTCTCCCCTATTGTCATCCCTCCACTGGCTCCACTTTCCCTTCCGTATTCAGTACAAGCTTCTCCTGCTCACTTTCAAAGCCCTGCACGGGCTAGCACCTCCCTATCTCTCTGAACTTCTTTCTCTTTACATTCCCACCCATTCCCTCCGTTCTGGTAGCCAAAGTCTCCTGTCCCAGCCCAGGATTTCCACTGCCCCATCCCAGATTCGTCCCTTCTTGCTTGCTGCCCCACACTCCTGGAACTTCCTCTCCTTACAAGCACGGCTCAACACGTCTCTAACCAGTTTTAAAACCGAGTTAAAGACTATATTGTTTAGGGAAGCGTTCCCAGGAAGTTTGTGACTGTGACCTGGTTGTTTTGATGCTTGATTAACACTTGATATCTGCTGTTTTAACTTGTTTCTTACGATGTTTTTAACTTGTTTTAATCTCTAGATTGTACGCCGTAGGCAGGCTTTTTACATATTCTTGATTTTATTTGGTTTTTGTACAGCGCCGTGTACACTTACAGCGCTTTATAAATAAAGCTAATAAATAATAATAATAATAACAACAACAACAACAGTTAAATGTCTCAGACTCTCTTTTCTCTTAAGTGCCTTAGCTCAGGGCTCCAGCTAGTTCTTCCAACAGTATCCCCCACTACCTCTCCTTTCTTTCTGTATGAATTTCTTGGTTTCAACCTGAGCATACTCAATCCTAATGAGCTCTTTTAATTTTGGAGGGATAGTGACTCATAACTGTTATATATATTTTTTCTTTCTCCAAACCTTGAAGTTCCCCAAAGTGTCCTGGTATTTTCCTTTTGTTGGTCAGTGTCTGTTTTTGGACAGCAATACTCACCACTTGAGTTCACTACAAAGAGGAAAGTAAAAGACCATTTGCATCTCTGCTATTACCAAATTGCAGTAAAGATGCACATACAAGGCAGCAAATGCTTACATTTAGATTTCAGTCTTTTTGTGTATCTGACAATAGTGCCTATGATGTCAAATTTAAGTTGATGTTATTATTGCATGAACTGCTCTTCCAATATGTCTCAATTGTGACAAAGGGATAACATTTGTCAACATTCTCAGCTAATAGTGATTTTCTTCAGCAGCCAAATGCTGCTTCTTCATGGGCGCAGTCATGGTAAAATGAATTGTGCTGTCCTGACACTGGATATTAAAAAGAAGAACACTTTTCAGCTGGAGTGCTTGTGGAGTAAACTATTGCTTGCTGTGTACATCGCTTTAATTATAAAGAGAAGAGCAAGAGAGGGGTTGAAATCATGTATGTGCAGTCAGGAATTGTTGCATTGTTTGTCCCATAGCCAATAGTGAGGAACTAGGAATTACAGTTCAGGATTTGAAAGGCTCCATGATTTCTACCACCAGTGAAGGACAGTGTTAATATATCTATATCTATATATAAAGAAAAATGGAGCAAAGAGACCACTGTATTTGCATAAAGCAATAAAGAAGCAGTGGAATAGCTGTGAGTATGCTAAGTGTTCAGTCATGAGACTTTCTATTTTAAACAGTGATTTCTCTCAAATATTTCAGCAGAAAACCTTAATTAAAAGGACATTACTGCTAAGACTTGTGAGCAGTAGCAAAACAAAGATGGGAAATGTGGATTTGGAAGATTCTTTCTGGCTTGAGCAGTTAACACACTTTTTAGGAAAGAAAAACATTTTAAGTTTCACATTTCCCCCCTCCAAAGCATTGTGAGTTGGTGTGGCTTAGTCACTGGAAGTAAGAAGTGGAAAGTCTCTAGTTCAAACCTCTAGTTCAAAGCCAGGATCCTGCTAGCTAGACTTATTCAAACCACTCTCATCCCAGTCTGTCTGGAATATTGAGATGGTTTTACAGTTGCAGGAGTTATTTGTATAGGGCTGGTACTGACTTAGGTTTAGGATAGACCCATTTCCCATTGATTTCAGTTGGTCTAAGTCAAGTACATTATTGTATCTTTATGATAATGGTTCATATTTAAATGCCTAAGGATTGTTTTGAACTCCAGAGCTACTGATGATGTATTGTGAACTGTGAGAAACTGTAGCGACGCAGCACTGATTTTATCAGCAAAAAAGCAGTGCTGCTTTTCAATAATGCCTCTGTGTGCAAAAATGCTACTGTCTTGCCTTCTTTATTGCAATGTTTATTTGATTTTATGTGTTCTCATCTTTTATGGAAAACTAGCTCAATTACAGTGTTCCACAAATTGGGCATGGGAGTCTGTGGCTTTCCAGATGTTTTAGATTACATCTAGACTACAGTTCTCATCATTTTTGACCATTGCTCATCTAGATGGAGTGTAGATAGGTGGAGTACAATAACATATGAAAGGCTACAGTTTCCCCATTTCTGATGTAAATGCTAACTATTACTGATAGCATACTACCATGCACCCAGTGGCTGTTATGTATTTATTAAATACATTTAAATCACTGTATTGGAAAAAATAATTGTGAAAAAATCAGGTGGAGGTTAACTATATATCTAATTATCTGATTTATTGAATCTCATAGATATGTCTCCACCACCTGTTTCTTTCCCAGAGATAATCCTCCAATAATCCTGTATCCTGTTTTGAGTAACAATCTACTTCCAGCTTATTTTTTAATAATAATATCTCATTAAAGAAATGTTTCTTTTGTGTAATTTGTGGGCGAGGTTAAAGTGTAGTTGTATTTGTATTTAGCAATTCTTTTCTTTTAATAACAAATTTAAAATATTTCCCTCAAGAAGTATAATTCAGGAAATGAGAAATTCAACAAGAACAGTGGGAAATTATTAAAGGACAGCAACAAAGTAGGAGGAAGGTAACTAGAACATAAGAAAGTTGGAATGTAACTGATTCTTCGGTTACAGTAATATGCCCAAACCATTTTAGTAACTCTGAAACAGAGGAATACCATCTTGACAGAGAAAGAGGAAGCTGTAATTCACTCCTAGTCCTAAGCCCTTCTTGCATCACCTCTCAGGCAGCTTCAGAAGGTTTCCCAGCGTTTTACCAAAGCTGTTCAAGAAGCATGGAGGGCTGGAAAACAAGTTTGTAGCCCTGTCCACTTCTACCAGCAGAAATAGAATTCCGCTCAATTCTTCTCTGGATCCAACATATTGCTCTGAAAATATTCAGGTAGATACTGTGACTATTATGCTCTTAAGTTGGTATTGAAATTTTACTCCTCTTCTGTGACAATGTTAAGGAGCATGAACATTTGCAGGAGCTAAATTATAAGAAGCTAATGCCTGCTTAACTTTTTGTGGTTTAAAGAATTAATGTGTGCAATTTTATCCAGTAGTTGTTAATATATATGTTTTTTGACTTACTGGATGGACCTTACAAAAAATAAATAAATTGCCAGTAAAGATCACATTTGCCTGTTCCATGGTTTACTCCCACCCACCCACTTCTGCTCTAAATACTAAGAAACTATAAATCCTTAAACCATTTGAAATTATGTGCTGCTGTTTCTTTTCTAATTCAGAATTTATATGCTGGAAATAAAAAAAATAAAATTTGATATTAGGAAAAGAGAGAAAATTAGTTTTATGAGAAATGTGTGTTTCAAAAAGGACCCCGATTTATATTTCTCTTCCTTTTTATAGAGTTAATGTGTACAGTGATTGACCTTAATGTTGGGGTGCTATTTATGTACAGATTTCTAGTGTTCATGAACCATTATTTTTATACTCAGACAAGTAAGCTCACTGGCTGAAAGTAATTTCTTATCCCTTCTGAGAAGTTGTTAATGCCTTGTCTATTGCAGCTATCTGTGATGCTCAACTAAACATGCTTCATGAAACCACAGCAGACAGGAGACCAAGGTTCAAGGAGCAATTAAGGGTCATTGCCTGGTTGTATTGTTTGGAAAATGAGTCCAGGGCATGTTTGTGTAATGAGAATGGCTCATAGTGCTTATCTAGAATGACAAGCTCTGTAGAAAACATCCATCTTCTTTCACTGACCCTCTTTCTCGCTCCAACTTTTTTTGCAGTTGCACATTTAGACAACACTGAGGTTTAAAGCCAAGCTATGGAATCTTGACCCAAACATAATCCAGCATACCATCTTTTAAAATGCATCTAATTTCAGCAAGGATACAAAAGGAGTGTACTCATTATTGATATACTGGAATGTTGTTTGCCCCTAGAAGAGACATTGGTTGAGTACTTGCTAAAAAAAATTCTACAAAAGCCCTCTTTAAAAAAGCTCTTATAAATCTAAATGTTATCCCACATCCTGATTTTTGAATATGGTGCTACATGTGCACATAGAGTTGTTTCCAAAGAAACATGGAGTAAATTCACTCTTTAATTCTGTTCTGCAAACACGACTCAAGTATTAGCAGAAGACTTTGCACAACAAAGGAAATGAAACAACTGTGTGGAGGGGAATGTGCAGCTCTGACTCTCCTGGATGACTAGAGGAGGTGGATTGGAGCAGTGCAACTCAATTGCTTCTCTTAGACTGCATCACCATGTACCTGAACCTGCAGGACCTAAGCAAAACAGTTGAGGGTAGCAGGTCTTGAAGGTGTCTCATTCATAGGGCCACCATGAGCCTAGGCAGTTAATAATAAAATAATAATAATTTGTATCCCAACTCTCCCTGTGTTGGATTGAGGTGGGTAACAACAAGCAAGAACAGCAAAACAAAACAAAACAAAAATAACAATACAATATAGCATAAAAACAATAATCTAAAATAACAATTTTTAAAAACATCAAATTAAACAACAATATAAGATGGTAGGTTTGGTTAGGAGTGCAAATGAAGACTTAAGTAACTTTTCTCAATGAAGGTAGAGCACATCACAATCTTACCAATGTTCCCCTTGAAAAATGTCTGGAAATTTTATGGCTAAAGTAGGCGCATTATCACACTAAGATCAATTCCAGAACCATCCCACAATTATCTCATTACCATTCTACAATTATCCCATTGCCAATAATGGAATATTCATTGCCAATAATGGGATAACTGTGTGATGTTTCTTTATCGCTCCAACCTTTTTTGCATTTGTGATAATCTCAATAGACACGTGTTTGTTTATGCCTCAAGAAATCAGGTCCAGGTCAGAGTTGTGATAAGAAAGGCTGTAAATTTGATGTTATTCGTATTATCATCATATTACAATTTGACTATAAAAGGACAACAATTTTGTACCTTATAAACCTTGCAACAATTCTAAACCATGATTTATCACTACAGGAATGAACTTTTGATGGCTGTCAGAGCTTTTAAGATAGTATGGTAGTGTTTTCCAATTAAAAATAGGAGAGTAAGGGAGGGGGCATGTTCATATGATATTTCCTACATACAAGCTGAACAAATAGGGTGAAAGAATGTAGTCTTGCTTGATTCCTTTGTCGATTGGGGACCATTCTGTTTCTCTATCTTCTATACTATACCTCTTGCCATAAGTACAGATTTTTAATCAAGGCTGTCAGATATGGTGGCACTCCCATGTCTTTAAGAACATTCATGATGATAATAATAATAATAATAATAATAATAATAAACAACTTTATTTCTATGCCGCCCTTCCAGCGATCAGGGCGGTGTACAACATATACAGTACAAAGTTAAAAACAAACCAACAAATGCAATACATAATTAAAAACAATCACAAGATAAAACAATGTTATTAAGCAGCAATCTGGCAGTGGTGGCGATGTGATGGTATATCAGATGTATGCCAGCCAGCACGCAATACGGGGGGGGGGGGAGGTCACAATGAGGGAGGAGGATATCAGGGGTACGCTTGTTCAAACAAATAAGTCTTCAACCCCTTTTTAAATACATTAAGGGAGGCGGCCAGGCGGAGCTCGACAGGCAGCGAGTTCCAGAGGCCGGGTGGTCACTGGTGTTCCCAGGGCCTCCCACATAACTCCAATTCTGAAAGATCTTCATTGGCTGCCTATTCGCTTCCGGGCTCAGTACAAAGTGCTGGTTATCACCTATAAAGCCCTATATGGCTTGGGCCCAGAGTACCTGATGGACCACCTCTCCCCACATAATCCGCCCCGCACACTTAGATCTTCTGGGCAACAATTGCTTAGAGTTCCAGTGGCTAAATTATCAACTACCACGAAGAGGGCCTTCTCCATCTCGGCCCCCATGATACAAGCAGTCAAAGGCTATGCTATTGTCTATAAAACATATTCTGATTTTCTTTTGGAATTCCTCAGTATTAGCCATCACATATTTGCGATGTGATCCCTAGTGCCACTTCCTTTCCTGAACCTGCTTACACCTGTGCGATTTCTGTCTCCATATATGTTTGGAGTCTATGCTGTAGAATTTTAAGCATAATTTTACTTGCATGGGAAATTAATGTTATGGTCTTACAGTTGCTGTAGTCTCTTGTGTCTCCTTTTTTTGTGGATGGGGATTTATATTGGTCATTTCCAATCTGATGACTACCATTTTCGTTTCCTTAGTTGAGAACATATATTGATTAACACTAGAGTTGTTTCTATCTCTGTAGATTATAGCAATTCTGTTGGAATTGCTGTCCTGGTGATTTATCTTTCCCAATTTCCTTTATTGCCGCTTTCACCTCGCTTTTTAGAATTTGGGGTTCAGCTTCATCCACGTGTGTCTCATGTTTTCATCTCATTTATATAACTCTTCTGTGTATTGCATCCAGTCTCCTTTGATTTCTTCCTGTTCTTGTACTATGTTATTTTTATAGTCATAGTACATCTTTGATTTGAACGTCCCTTTGAGTTCCCATATCTTATGGAATAGGTCTGTTTTTCCTTGTCCATTGTTGTCTTCTGTTTCTCTGCATTGATTGTTGTTCTTTTTTTGTTCCTACCTCCCTTTTCTTTTGCTTCTCTTCTTTACTTTGCTGTCTTTTGTCTGTCATCCATTGTTTCTTCTCTGTCTGTTTGGCCGCTAATAGTGTCTTTCTGTATTCTTCCTTTATCATGTCATCTGACCATCGTTCTTCTGGTTCTCAGTCAACTATGCTTAGTAGCTCAAATCTATTTCTTACATTGTCAGTAAATTCTGTTGAGATATTGTTCAGACCATAATTTGGTATAATGATTGGTTTTGATTCCCCCCCCCCCCTTCAACTTTACTCTGATTTTTGATATAAGTAGTTCATGACTCAGAAAAAGGAGGAGTAAATCTAGGAGGAAGGAATATCAACAATCTAAGATATGTGGATGACACCATACTACTAGCGCAATACATCATGGACTTGGAATAATTATGAAGGAAGGTAAAAGACAAAAGTGCAAAGGCAGGGTTAATGCTGAACATAAGGAAAACAAAAATAATGTCCACAGAGGACATACATACATTCAACCTAGATGATGAGAAAATCAAAACAGTAAAAAACAAACAAACAAAAAAACCCCCTCATACCTTCAATCAGAAAGGAGACTGCAGTCAAGAAGTCAGAAGACCAATAAGAATGGGAAGGGCAGCCATGAAAGAACTAGAAATGATCCTCAAGAATAAAGATACATAACTGAGCACTAAAGTCAGAATCATACAAGCCATTATATTCCCCATCACTATGTATGGATGAGAGAGCTGGAAGGTGAAGAAAGCAGATAAGAGGCAAATCAATTCATTTGAGATGTGGTGCTGGAGAAGAGTGCTGAGGACATCCAAAAAGACAAACAAGTGGGGCCTTGAACAGATCAAGGCTGAAATCGCCCTGGAAGCCAAAAGGATCAAACTGAGACTGTCATACTTTGGACACATCCTGAGAGGGACAACTCAATAGAAAAGACAGTAATGCTAGGGAAGTTGGAGGGGAAAAGAGAGAGAGGAAGACCACATGCTTGATGAATAAACTCTGGATTTTAAAAGGATATTTTAAATATTGTTTTTAACCTGTGTTTTCACCTGGTTTTTGCCTTGCTTTTACCTTGTTTTTACCATTACTTTCTTTTATTCTCTATCCCCTTTTTATCTGTGTTCGTCTATGACCATAATAAAAATGAACTGAAAGTTAAGGTGAAAAATAGAAGGCACGTGACATTGCCATATAACTTGTTTTGACCTGTAGTGTGTTGCACAGTGATAATCTGTAGTCTTATTAATAAAAGTTGAAAATATTTAAAACAAAATTAAAAACCTCCTGCCAATATTAAATATAATCTTCCTAGGGCAGAGCAACAAAATATCAATAAAATAGCAGCATGACGAATAAAACACATCAGTGAAAAGCCATTTGAAACAGGTTAGATTTCAAAGTTGTTTAGAATGAAGTTGCTCTTTCTGGTCCTAGCCAGGCTGGATTGTGAGCTTTGTGGTGCTATTCAAGGCTGGAAGGGTAGACAATAGCTGAAGGTTTTAAAAGAGGAAGTTCTGTCCTCCTCAAACTGACTGCTACTCTCACAATACAGTTTGCGGCTGGTCACTCTTCACCATCTCATAGTCATTTCTGGGAAAGTGGTATGGAGGTATAGAAGGATCAAAAACCTTTATCTTTCTTCCTTGATTGGTCTCAAGCCTTATTACAAGATGCTTGTCACACACTCAAACTGCCAGCCTATTTCAAATAGCCCTCTTTCAGTTCTCAACCAAAGACATGCCACCCAGTTTCTGAATTAGGTTTGCATAAGACAGCTAGCAATTCCACCCACTCACAGCTTCTTCACAACTTTAATGTTGCCTGGATTGCCATCTTTCTTTTTGTGATTTCTACCTATTATGATGAGTGGTTTGTTTTAATAATCTCACTGATCCTCCTGTCTTGTGTCCTTCCATTTCCTCCATCTTTGGACTCACTCTGTACCCTACCCTGGCCTCCCACTTGATGTTATCTTATTTTCTGTCTCTGACCTCTCTCCTGTGAAATTACCTCTGGCTGACAACTACCCAGTTTCTTTCAACATTACATACTTCCTACCCACTCTGCCTTTCACTTCTTCAATAACTTGGAAGGCTTCTTAGAATACCTTCCCTCCTTTTATTTCTTTTGGTATTCTTTCCACTTTCTAAAGCCTGCAACTTCAGTTCTTTGCTATCTTCCATTCCTAACATTTTTGCCCCACTACATGAATGCAGTAATGATGTTTGGATTTGCACCATTATATAGTCACAATGAGTTTCTACCTTTAATGCATAATGGCAAATCTAAAAAGCATTGTAAGTTCAATAAAATAATTTGTGAAACCTCTTTGAATATTAAATCATACAATAAATGTGTTTGGGTTGTTTTACTTAAAATATTGTGAGCTTTTATTGTAGCATTTTTGTTCTTTTTATATTTTATATAAAATGTGTTAAATATTTGAAATCCCATTAAAATATCCCATGGGTTCTTGCAGTTATCTTTGGGGCTATATCTAATTAATTATGATATATTTTACCTCCATGTGATTTATCATCACCAGTCCTGTAAGCTCAAATATAAGGGGGGGGGGGGAATCACTTGTTTAATTTGACTGGGACCTTGTGGCATTTTAATTGTAAGCATAAGTGTGACAGAATAAATCCAAATGAATTTAGACAGTGATTAAGAAGGAGCCCCTTGATATGGTAATGAGACTGTTTTTTTAAAAAAATACCTAAATATTTCTAAAGGTTTCATTAACACTTGTGCAACTGAAGTGTTTCACATGCTCAAGAAATCTCTGAAATCCTAAGACACTAGTAACGCATAACCTATTTGACAAATTGATGCCAAAACACAATACAGTGGTCTCCCGGTTTACGAAATTAATTCGTTCCAGCACCCCTTTCTTAAACCGAAAAGTTCGTAAACCGGGGCCCCTTAAACCAGCCCTCTTAGCCAATAGCACCATTTGAATTTCCTGCCGCTTTTTTCCCGTAAACCGGGTTTTTTTCTGTAAACCGGGGCCGTTTTTCCAGCCCCAGCTCTTTCATAGACCGGGGGTTTTGTAGGCCGGGGTATTCATAAACCAGGGGACCACTCTACTGAACTAACTAATAGCCTAATGAAAGATTATTTTTATTTCTTCTCTGGAACTAATGTGGTAGTAAAATAGGTAGTGAACCAACTATTGATTACATTCTATTGATTACTTAAAATACATTTTAAATACACATCACTCATGTGGATCACCCATTTTCAAATTCTAGGCCAAGCTTTATTAGACTTAAATCAGAACAGAATTTGTGTTGATTCTATATAAAAATTCTGGATGACTGTGTATGCAGATTTAAAAATTAATCCCATTTTTGGGAGAAAGGTGGGATATAAATGAAATAAATAAAGTGAAGTATGGCTGATCAAGAAGAGGAAGTTTGGACCCTTCTCTTTGTGTGGTCCCCTCCTCAGAAGCTTCATTTCCACAAATATTTCACCCTTTGGTAGGCAGGATTGTGATTTGAATAACCTGGTGCCAAGTATGAGTGAAGAAGAAAATGTTAACTTCATTTCTCCCAGGCTATACTATAAATGTTCCCCTCCATTTCAGTTCTATCAGTGAAAAAGTTAAGATGTAAAAAGCTAGGTATAAGGCATATAACGTAACCTACGTCTTCATTTTCCCCTAGTTATTGCCTCAAATACACAAGCCATTTCTAATCTTAAAAAATGCACACACCCAAGTACCACATGGAAATGATGTTGGATTTTACATAACCACAGGCCCAATATTGCCAATATCACATCATTTTTTCTGCCATTCAATCTTTGAAGCATCCATCCACCTTCCATTTTTTATTCAATGTAGGAAAACAGGTAAAGATTTGAATAAAAGTTATGAAGGTTACAGAAACATCAAATATATCCCTGTAAAATCTTTTTGCATCTTCATGCATCCAGACACCACAGGTACCTGAATTCTTATGTCTTTTATCAAATGCTGATGTCTTCTCTTAAATAAACTGTGTGCATGTTCTCATAAACATTTAGTAGTTTGCAATCTATAGGGCCAAGGCTAAGGTGGAATCTAATATTCTGCCTAAAACATAGGTGGCCCTCCAAGTGTTGTCAACCTGTATCTTCTGGTATTTGCCACTGTTGGCCATGCTGGCTTGGGCTGCTGACAGTTTGACAGTATCTGGAGGGTTGCACAATTCACATCCTGCCTGACAAATCCAGTTTCGTTCTCTGTTTACCAGAAGGAACAGAGCATGTATTGTCTTGCCCTGAGCTATCTCCACTATGACAGAATACACTTGGGGATAGTGAAATGTTCTGTAAGATGGTTATGAAGAGATGAATCAGTTTCTTAGAAATAGATGATGTTTTTTGCCATGCTTGTCTTATACAGTCAACCATTGGTATCCGCGGCCATTCTGGACTCCCACTGCAGATATTAAAATCCACGGATGGGATGCTCAGATTCCATTGTCCCCAATAGTGGTGCTTGCATGAGCTTCACTGCCATTGAGGACAACAGAACTTCAGTGTGGCACGTGCATGTGGCCATGCCACCATTAGGGACAGCCCCCTTTGTCCCCAGTGACAGGGCATGCACATGGCAGCACCACCATTGGGGACAATGGAACTTCCTTTGTCCCAAATGGTGGCATGGCCGCATGCATGCACCACCATGGAACAATGGGGGCTGTCCCTAATGATGGCGTAGCCACATGTATGCACCGCTGTTGGGGACAATGCTGGCTTGCTGTCTGTGGTTACCTGAATCCGTGGATGGTCAGTCCATGGATACTGAGGGCCAACTATATGACATAAAGTAAAAATGGGAGCACTGATACTATAACATTTTATGAACACTTTATCAGTAACTCTTTTTAGGACCTTGGTATTCCAACTCCAATGTAACTGCCAAACAAGTTAGCTGATCAGCAAAAGATTTTAGTTATATGTAATAAGCTCATTATATAACCTCTTTTGATTATGTGTAATAAGCACATCTGGAGGTGAACCTGAGTAGTCTTGAGTGGCATATTTTGTGGATTAAGAGATGTAGTTCTGTGGATCCAATTTCTGGATTTTATAGGGAGTATAAATATTTTTCTATATTAAATAAGACTGCTTCATAAGAGAATCACCTTCTTCATCATACTCATCATAATCATCTCCTCTAAATGGTTTTCAAGAATATGAAGGCCTTTGTGGGGTCTAGTGTTGCTTTTTAAGAAACAGGCTATGCCTCTTAATTAGTTTTCACATTCATTTTCTCTAGGATATGTACCAGAGAATGTTTACTTTATTTTTTTTATTTTTTTAAATTATATTTTATTGAGTTAAAAAAAATAAAACATTAACAACAAGATACACCTTCAAATATTTTGTATCTTGAATTTACAACTTGATGCTGATGTGTTCTCTGGGGAGAGCAAAGAAGTGTGCATAAATTACCATCCTCCCTAAGGTATCTGTATCTATATAGTTATGTCCCTAAAATAGATGCTTTTTTTCCTGCTCTCAGCAATTCCCCTCCTATCAACAAAATAACTTTAAATTTCTAAACTTGACAGTATAAGTGTTTCTACAAGAAGTTTAAATAACATATCCTAGTATACATTAATATTATACATCTTAGGCATTACTTTCTCTATTCAAGAGTGATTAAATTGACATAATCCCCCTCATAACTTTGCATATATTTAAGAAAGGTTCCCATGTCTTTCCAAACCCTTCTAATGATTTTTGATTTACTATATGTGACAATTTATCCATCTCTATATATTCGTAAATCTTATCTACCCATTTCTTAATTGTTGGTATCTCCGCTTTTTTCCACATACTTGCATATAGAATTCTGGCAGCGCTTATCGTCATAAATATAAGTTTCCCATTTTTCCTTTCCTGTTGTTCGTTATCCAGCATATTTAATAAAAAAAAAAGTTTAGGATCTTTATCCAGATTAAATCCAAGAATCTTCCCACATATTTCATGAATGCCAGTCCAAAATTTCCGAGCTTTTTTACAGTCCCACCGACAGTGATAATATGTTCCCACTTTTTCTCCACATTTCCAACACTTGTTACTACATTTATCATCAATTTTGGCTAATCTGTGGGGTGTCAAATGCCATCTGAATTGCATTTTAAATAGATTTTCTCTTATACCACTATTAGGAGTATATTTTATTCTTTTCGTCCAATTCTTTTCCCACTGCAATAAAGGAATATTATACCCCAGGTCTTTTGGCCAGTCAATCATACATTTTTTTAATCTGTTCTTGTTCCATATCTTCCTTCAACCATAATTTATACAACTTAGAAATTTCATGATCATCTTCTTCCCAATTATCTGTTCAAAATCATCATCTCCCTTCCCTATTCCTTGAAGTCGAGAGCCCTGCAAAAAACGCTCTCTTAATCTCCTGTATAGAAACCAAATACATTTAAAGTTTCCATCAGCTAACTCTTCTTCTGATTTTAGAGTGGTGTTACCATTCACTATTTTAGTCGAGTCATAATATGTGGCCCATTTTTCATACAGCATTTTTTCATTTTTCATTCGTCATCTTCATCAGAGGGAGAGAGAGGCCTGCCAGCTCCATCAGGCCTGGCCTAGATTTAAGTGGATGAGCCCTCCCTTCATCATCTTCATCATCCGGGGGGGGGGGGGGAGAGGCCTGCCAGCTCCATCAGGCCTGGCCTGAACTAAGAAGAAGAGCCCTCCCTCCAGTCCATCTGCCTTGGTCCAGACCTCAGAGGGAGAGAAGAACTTTTGGACCTGATCCCAAAATAATAATTGTAAGCTGCTCTGATAGCCGTTAAGGCTGAAGGGCGGGGTATAAATACTCAAATAATAATAATAATAATAATAATAATAGGCTTCATTAATCGAGGTCCACAATGGGATTTTAGGGCACCATCTTCCTTTCACCTTATTCCATACTGTTAGCAGGGATTTTCTGATAAAATGATTATTGCACTCCTGATTAACTTTATGTTTATCATATAACAACCATGGAGGCCATAAGTTAAACCTGCTGCTTCCAAGGTCAAGATCATCATTTGTTTTAGCCTGATCCTGTCCAATATCCAATTGATGGCTGTTGCCTGATAGTACAAACTAAAATTGGGAAGAGTGACCCCACCTCTTTCAGGAGAGTCCATCAACAATTTAGTTCTTATTCTAGGTTTTTTTCCTGACCATATGAATTTTACCAATTCTCTATTCCATCTCACAAACGGTGACTCGTTGGTTATCACGGGTAAGTTCTGGAATAGGTACATAAACTTCTGTAAAATTGTCATTTTTATAGTAGATATCTTTCCTAACCAAGATAAGTTCATATTAGACCAACTCCCCAAATCCTTCTTGATTTCACTCCACAATTTTTCATAATTATTCTGAAATAAGTTGGTGTTTTTGGTGGTGATTGTAATTCCAAGGTATCGAACTTTATTTGTTAACTGAAATCCTGTTTTTTTCAGAAATTTCCCTTTGTTTTTTCTCTGATATATTCATGGTTATCTGTGTTTTATTCTTGTTGATTCGAAATCCCGAAACCTTCCGAAAGTCAAAAAGAATCCTTAACAGTATATCTAAACTCTCCAACAGGTTAGCCAGAGATATGTTTAAGTCATCCGCAAAAGCACTAACTTTGTATTCCCACCCTTTTATTTTATCTCCTTCTACTTCCCTTTCTTCTCTAATTTTCCTAAGTAAGATTTCAAAAGTAATTAAGAATAAAAGGGGAGAAAGAGGGCATCCCTGGCATACTGCCTTAGCTATCTGAAAGGATTCTGACTTTGATCCATTCACTATCAAGGTTGCTTCCTGGTTAACATAAATCTTGTCAATCCATGTATAGAAGTTACATCCAACATCCATTCTTTTAAGTACATTTTTCCTAAAAGTCCAGTTTGCTTTATCAAACGCCTTTTCTGCGTCAAGGAATACTAATAACAGTTCTTTATCAATATTTTTCTCATGCAGTTCAATGAGGTTTAATACAGTCCTTATGTTTTTCCTAATATATCTTTTGGGTAAAAACCCATTCTGGTCTTCGTGAATATAATCTTTTAATATCTCTTTTAGTCTTTCAGCAAGAATGGTAACAAACAACTTATAATCTACGTTCAAAAGGGATATAGGCCTATAATCTTTTGTCTCCAGCAAGTCCTCATGATCCTTTGGTATCAATGAGATATGTGATTTATTCCAAGTTGAAAGGATCTTAATAATTGAAGTGAGAAGGTCTTATAATATTCTGCACTAAATCTGTCCGGTCCAGGTGTTTTATTGGACTTGATTTTAGCAATCGCGTTAATGATCTCTTCCAATAAGATTGTTTTATTAAGCCTTTCTCTTTGTTCAGGAAGTAACTTTGGAATTTTACACTCTTCTAAATAATTTAGTATGTCCTCTTCTCTAATTCCTTCCTCCTTGTATAGATTCGCAAAATATTTTTAAAAAGCTTTTTTGATTTTATTAGAGTTTCTAAAATTTCTTCTCCTTCCTTGATTTTCCTGATAACTCTATTAGCTCTTTCCTTTCGCAGTAAATATGCCAGGAATTTCTCTGGTTTATTAGCATTTTCGTAGTAATTCTGTTTAACAAATTGGATCTTTCGAGCAATTTCCTCCATTGTGACTTGTGACAATTGCTTCTGTAGAAAATTTAATTTCCCAGTAGATAAGACCCCCACATCCTGTAATTTGGGTTATGCTCCTTCCACTCACTCCAATAGGCAGACAATTGCTTCTGTAGAAATTTTAATTCTTTTAAATTACCTTTATCTTTAGGATTTTTCTTCAAGTCAATCTCTAACTTCTGTATTTTCCGTAGAAATTTATCTGTCCATTCTTCCTTCTTTTTCACACTTTTTTTCAAGAACACACCACTGATAACCACTTTATGTGCGTCCCATACCACATGGGTTGGAACATTATAGTCCAGGTTTTCAGCAAAGAAATAGTTCAATTCTTTGGAGATTTCTTCAACTACCTTTTTATCCTTTAGCATATTTACATTCAATCTCCATTGATATTCTTTCTTGATGTTATTCAATTTCAAAAGCACTGGATTATGATCAGACCAAGTTTTGGGAAGTATTTCCACTTTACAGACCTTTGGACATAAATGTGATGATACGAAAAACATGTCTAACCTCTACCATGTTTTATGATGATTGGGGAAAAAGGTATAGTCTCTAGAATCTCCATATTTGTGTTGCCATACATCTTTAACTTCCATTATATCCATTAAGTCGAAAAATTCCTTTGGTAGTTTACCTTGGTTCTTTTTAATTGGTTTACTGGAAGCTCTGTCTATCAAAGGATTCATCACACCATTCCAGTCTCCCATACAAATGAGTGATTCATAACTCATTTCTTGTAACTCCATTCGTAATTTCCTGTAAAAGTTCGATTTATTTTCCAAAGGTCCATAAACACCTAAACAAAGATAAATTTGGTCATCTGTCTTCACTTCTATTACAATATAGTTACCTTCTGGATCAGACTTGATTTCCTTTGCCTCATGTTTGGAACTTACATACATTACCACACCTTTCTTTTTAGAATTAGAAGATGCAATAAATTCCTTTCCTAATTTAGGATTCCTTAGAAGTTTACCATCTCTTTTCCTTATTTTCGTTTCCTCCAAGCATATAATGTCCAGTTTAAGTTTTTGTAGAGAGTGAAATATTTTTTTTTCTTTTCTGTGGCGTGTTCATTCCCTGAACATTCCATGTTAATAGTTTCAGTTGTGACGTCATTGTCAGTATAATATATTTTAATTATCTAGTCATTATACATTTGTGGAATATCTCCTTATTTTTCCTCTTCTGTCTCTTCTCTCTGTTGCTCATTCTCTTCTTCTCCTCTTGTTGCCCCTTGCAGAGGTTCCTCCTCTTGTTGTTGATCTTTGTTTCCTTCTTCTTCTTCTCCTAGGTCTGTTGATTCCTCCTTTTTTTTGCTTCTTGTTGTCATTGTTGATTTTGGTATATAGTGTTTCATGAATCGTTTCGCTTCATCAGTAGAAGAAATCCTTACTTTATTCTTCTTATACCAAAACGTAAAACCTTCTGGTAACTCCCATCTATATGGTATGTCATCATTCCTTAATTGTGTCGTTAAAAATTGATAATCACGTCTTTTCCTAAGTAATCTCGTTAGTACATCTTTAAAGATTTTTAATACCGATCCCTGAAATTCTAGTGGTGTTTCATTAGTTTTAGCAACAGATAATCCCTCACACGTCTTCTCAAAAAATAAACAATAATATCTCTTGGTAGATCTCTTTGTGCAGCTATTCTAGAGTTCACTCTAAATAATCTGTCGATCTCATATTCCATTGTAAAATTATCCTTTTCAAGAAAGTCTGACAGTATTGGTGTTAGTTTTGCCAACAAATCTTCATCTTTTTCTTCCGGGAGACCTCTTATCTTAACACATATCTCTCTAAATTTCAGTTCCCAAATAGCCTTCTCATCCTGTTCTTTTTCCTTATCTTCTCTTAGCCCTTGCCATTCCTCCTCAAGTTTTTCTGTTTTATCTTCCAAAGTGGAAACTCTTTTTTGTGTTAAAGAAATTTCTTGCCTCCATTCTGTTCTAGATTCATTCAGTTCAGATCTTAATTTCTGAATTTCTTCAAGAATAGCAACATTTGTATCCAGTTTCTCTATCGATGGTCTTCTCTGTTTTGATTGTTGCATTTTAGTTCCTCTCCCTGAAGCCATAATTATGTTACTAATCTAAATTTTTTCCCCTAACCCTTTTTCTTTTTTTCCAACTTCCTTCTACGTTCCTTCCCTCTTTCCCTTCCTCCTTCCTTCTTCTAATTTCCTTTTCTCTTCTTCCTCCTCCTGTTTACCTTATCTCCCTACCTAACAATCTTCAACACTGTTTATAAACCTTCCCACTTTCTAATCCCTATCCAATAATAATTTGAGCTATTATCCAATTCCTAAGTCTATTACCTTCTTGCCCACTTGTAGATGAAAAAGAAAGAAAAACCCACAAAATATTTCAAAAACCAATCTTAATCTGTTTCATAGACCTGATTATTGCATAAACTACATTTCCCAGATCCCTTTAGTGCTTCAGCCGTGTTTCTAATAGAAAGCCACGTCTTCTTGGACTCCAAATACCAGAGTTCTTAGCTGCTTGAGTGTATAGTTTCCGTTTCTTGTAGTATGGTGAACTACTTCTGGGGCAAAATCACCCAAAGTTAACCCTTACGTCCCTCGGGTCAGATAAATCTTCAAAATAAAAAGGTTTCTCTACACAGTCCCTCTCGCTCTTTCTTATTTCCTTAACTTTTCCTTGTCAAATCATCAAGCTTCCTTACTGTTCCATCAGCTAACAATTTCTTCCCTTCCTCTATCTCTGCAGTTTCCTCTCTTTCTCCTTCTTCGCTGTCCTTGCTGTCCTGTCTCCTATCCTCGCCGCCCCATTCCCCGTCCTCGTCCTTCCGTCCCCTGTCCTTGCCGCCCCATCCCCCATCCTCGCCGTCCCTTAAGAGTCACTATAAACTTAGAAAAAGATCAACTTCAAAATAAATTAGTTTTTCAGGGGATACCTTCTTACTTCACGGAAACATTCCAAACAAAGTTGTAATGTCTATAGATAAACGCCAATCTCAGCCAAAATCAATGTTGTCAAAATTTTAAATCTTAGTCTCACTGGAGCCTTTTGAATAGAGACAAATGCATCCCATAGGGAGTCTGCAACTTCTTTCAAGTTATGCGGCAGAAATTTAAAAATTGGTGGCGCTCCTGTCCTATTCAGGGGTAACTCAGGCATAAAATGACCTTCGCTCCTGGCGACACTCGTTCCTTCCCCGCAATCCTCTATGAATCTGCTTGAGGACAGGAAAGCTGCGTTGCTGAATCTCCACCGAGCTTCCTCTGAATCCTCAATACCTTGAGGATATTTGGGGTTCACCCAGAGTTGTCTGGGATAGCCCCCCTTCTTTGTCACCTGGTTTCCTCTTGACACACTCAGTCAAGAGGCTCCCGATGGGGCGCAATTACCAACCGGAAGTCCTCAGAATGTTTACTTTATGATGTGAGCCTTCAAGTGTCATTTCTGATTTATGGTGAATCTAAGGCAAAATATAGAATTTTCTGGGGCTGAGAGTGTGTGATGTGCCCAAGGTCACCCAGTGGGTTTCCACTGCCAAGTGGAGAATTAACTCTTGATCTCCAGAGTCATATTTCAACACTCAAACCACTACACCATTCTGGCTCTTACTTAGTGTTATCTTCTTTCTCCAGAAAGTGTCTGTGGAATGGATAGTCTCCACCTTCTAAATAGTCATTAAAACTTGATACACAAAATGGAAACATTGAGGCCCTTTTTCTACATTCTTCGAAAGAGGTTTCGATAAATGTGAACACTTCAGATCTTTAATCATTTACTTTGACACTGAAAGGTCCTATTCTAAAAACTCACAAATATGTTAAAGGCTTTGATACCAACAGTGATGTTCTTGAATGTGATGAAAACGATACTGACTCTGGAGCTTTAGCCATCAAAAAGTTTTTAAATGGCAGATCATGTGGACAAATAGAGGAAGAAGAGGTTTCCTGAGTAGTATGAGTGAAAGACACTTGAACCAGTGTTTTAAAAATACATTTCCATGTCAACTCATGCATTCAGGATTTTTTATTATTTTTTATTATTTATTTTATTTTTTGGTGTGGCTGAGGACTAAATAATGACAATAAGGGTCAACAGTGTGTTCTCCAAGACATGAAAGGCAGTTAGAATAGTTGTCCATTAAAGAAACCTTTCAGCAGATAGGAGACACATTTCTTAATGGTTTTGTGTCATTGGCCCATTTGTGGGAAGTTACAGTCCAAAGATTCAATAAGTCTAAAAGGCGAGAAAAATACAATAAGGCAAACATTGAAACCAAAAATAAATGCAATAGACTTAGCTGTGGCTCAGTTCTAGAAGTTGCGACATACATTCTGCATAAGCACAAGCATCCCTTGCATAAGCACATTCTGCATAAGCACAAGCATCATAGAGACTCCAAAGAAAAATTTAGTAAGACAAAAAGTGTCACTGAGACATTTCTTAATTCCAAGTACCAATGGAAGATCTTTCTCTTTTGCTAACAGATTAGCAATTTTTTCAATCATTGCATGTCTTAATTGGCCAGCGTTCTTGTTCACTGGCAATAAGATCAGTGTGATTGTATAAAATGCAAATTGGTAATTTACAACCATGTTTGAGGATCTGCTTAGATTATAATTTTATTTATTTTGGTTGTTGTTGCTTAATAGCATTAATCTGCACTATTTTATATTCTGTTTTTCAATTTTTTTAAAAAAAAGACAATATATGAAGCTCAAAATTTAGCTTTCATACATTTCTAGCATTAATCTGCACTATTTTATATTCTGTTTTTCAATTTTTTTAAAAAAAAGACAATATATGAAGCTCAAAATTTAGCTTTCATACATTTCTGTACATAATCAGTTATTCTAGGCTAAATATTTTAAAGTTCACTTTATACAGTACTGACATATGAGTGTTGCAGACAGAACTACAGTTGCCCACCTTTAACACTCAGGATGAGTGTTAAAGTAGTTCTAGAATTACCGAGCCTTAGGGAAAGCCCTTTTTGCCAACTGTTCCATTTTGCAGGAAACATGCAATTTATTACAAAGGTTTCTGCAGGCTCTAAAAAAGAACTTTCACCTAGTTAGCACTTTAGGTGTATTACTGGGAACAGGATATTGAGCGATCACTGTTGGATCTATATCTTCTATAGTGCTGAAAAAAACAAAATCCCCTTTCCCCTATCATGTGGAAATGCCTTTATCACCATAAGGTAAACTTGTGACATTTGAATTGAAATCACAGGCCCTTACTACAAATGGTTTTGTATGCTTTCCTGTGATTTTCTATCTGTGATTTTCAGCCAGTTCCTGGTTTTTTAGAACTATTTTATGTAGTCTTTAAAAATCTGAAGTGGATGCAGATAGTTACCTCTGAATAGCCCAAAAATTTCAGTAAATATAAACTGTTTGTTTGTTTGTTTGTTGCCTAGTGAATAATAAGAAAATATAAACAGTGCTGTTGGATGGGATCAGAGTCCCAGCCAGTCTCATCCAGTTCAGTAATTTTTTTCACATACTGTCCAGTGAAACATTGATGGGAAGCCCACTTCAGGACATGAACGCATGTTTTAGATCCCTGTTCACTGGCATTTTGCCTCCAGACTTATGAATTGTTTATATGACCATAGTGGTTCAAAATCATATCCGTGCTAGTATGGAAAGCAATATTGTAGAGCCTTTGAAACTAACTGAGGCCCAAAACAGATGGGCCAAAAAAGCTGCTTCCAGCTGCTTCCCCCAAAGCAGCCAGTGATGCACACACCCAAAGCCGCTGGAATCATAGAATCATAGAATCATAGAGTTGGAAGAGACCACAAGGGCCATCCAGTCCAACCCCCTGCCATGCAGGAACTCCAAGTCAAAGCATCCCTGACAGATGGCCATCCAGCCTCTGCTTAAAGACCCCTAAGGAAGGAGACTCCACTACACTCCGAGAGAGTGTGTTCCACTGTCGAACAGCCCTTACTGTCAGGAAGTTCCTCCTAATGTTGAGGTGGAATCTCTTTTCCTGCAGTTTGCATCCATTGTTTCGCGTTCTAGTCTCTGCAGCAGCAGAAAACAAGCTTGCTCCCTCCTCAATATGACATCCCTTCAAATATTTAAACAGGGCTATCATATCACCTCTTAACCTTCTCTTCTCCAGGCTAAACATCCCCAGCTCCCTAAGGCGTTCTTCATAGGGCAAGGTTTCCAGACCCTTCACCATCTTAGTTGCCCTCCTTTGGACGTGCTCCAGTTTCTCCACATCTTTTTTGAATTGTGGTGCCCAGAACTGGACACAGTATTCCAGGTGGGGCCTGACCAAAGCAGAATAGAGTGGCACTATAACTTCCCTTGATCTAGAAACTATACTTCTATTGATGCAGCCTAAAATTGCATTGGCTTTTTTAGCTGCCGCATCACACTGTTGACTCATGTTCAGCTTATGGTCTACTTGGACTCCTAGATCCCTTTCACATGTGGTCTCATTCAGCCAGGTGTCCCCTATCCTATATCTGTGCATTTCATTTTTCCGCCCTAAGTGCAGAACCTTACATTTCTCCGCATTGAATTTCATTTTGTTAGCACTGGCCCAGCTTTCTAGTCTATTCAGGACATTTTGAATTTTGATCCTGTCCTCTGGGGTATTAGCTACTCCTCCCAGTTTAGTGTCATCTGCAAATTTGATAAGTATGCCCCCAATTCTGTCATCCAAATCATTAATAAAGACATTGAATAGCATTGGGCCCAGGACAGAACCCTGTGGGACCCCACTGGTCACTTCTCTCCAGGATGAAAAGGAGCCATTGTTGAGCACCCTTTGAGTTCGGCCAGTCAACCAATTAAAAATCCATGTAACAGTTAACTTGTCTATCCCACATTTTGCAAGCTTGTTTGCAAGAATGTCATGGGGAACCTTGTCAAAGGCCTTACTGAAATCGAGGTATACTATATCCACAGCATTCCCTTCATCTACCAAGCTGGTAATTTTATCAAAAAAAGAGATCAGGTTCGTTTGGCATGACTTGTTTCTCTGAAACCCATGTTGGCTTTTTGTGATTATGGCATTGGCCTCTAAGTGTTCACAGATTCTCTGCTTAATGATCTGCTCTAGAACCTTTCCTGGAATTGATGTCAGACTAACTGGACGATAATTGTTGGGATCCTCTTTTTTTCCCTTTTTGAAGATGGGGACAACGTTTGCCCTCCTCCAGTCTGCTGGGACTTCTCCTGTTCTCCAGGAGTTCTCAAAGATTATTGCCAATGGCTCTGATATTACATTTGCCAGTTCTTTTAATACTCTAGGATGTAGTTCATCTGGTCCTGGAGATTTATATTCATTTAGGTTAACCAGGTATTCCTGTACTACCTCTTTACTTATTCTGTGCTGAATTTCCTCTATTCTGTCTCCATTATCCTTAGGTTGAGCACCCTTTGCCTTTTCTGAGAAGACTGAAGCAAAGAAGGTGTTGAGTAATTCTGCCTTTTCTCTGTCCCCTGTTAGCATTTTGCCATCTTCTGCACGCAGTGGCCCCACTGTTTCCTCCTTCTTCCTTTTGCTGCGAACATATCCAAAAAAGCCCTTTTTATTGTTCTTAACCTCTCTAGCAAGCCTGAGTTCATTCTGCGCTTTAGCTTTTCTGACTTTACCCCTACATGTGCTGGCTATTTGTTTGAATTCCTCTTTCGTGATTTCTCCATTTTTCCATTTCTTATACATGTTCCGTTTAAAACTTAGCTCATTTGAAAGTTCCTTAGTCATCCATCCTGGCTTCTTGAGACATCAGCTGGAAGCTGATCCAAAGCTGTGCTAAGGTAGAAAGAGCCGGACTTTTCAGGAGCGGATGTAATCTGCTCCTGCCTGTGGCCCATTTGGGACTGTGGTGGCAGCCCAGTTTGGGAGCAGGCCATGCAGTCAAGGCAGTCCCAGATTACTTGGGGCTGGAGCAGCCTCTGGCCACTCCTTTCAGGCTGTCTGATTTGGTCCTGAGAGAAAAATGTTTGTAGCATAAGTGTTCATAGCATAAGCTTGCATAGACTGAGTCTACTTCATCAAATGCATGAATGAGTAGGTTCTATGTGTTAACATTAACAGAAGTACAAAGTCGGGGGGGTGGTGGTCATGGGGTGACGTGTTCAGTTTGAACAATGATCACTGTGGGACATGGGTGCGAGGAAAGATTGCCTAAAGCCAGGATGAGTGGATAATCATAAGAATGGTACAGAGAGTTCTTGGACTATATGTTGTTGGCTGGAAACTAGAAAGGAGATGTGAAAAACTGAGCAAGAGAGCCCTCCTAGGGCCGGAGTATTAACTAGTGTTCTAATATGTGTAGTGTGCCATCATAGTGAATATCAGCCATAGGGAAGATATACATATCTTATATGAATGTATCATACAGTTTTCTTTTAAATTACATCATACAGCCGCACATTTTGGGGCAAAAAGAGGTTCTTTCAGGCTGGCTTGAAGGTGTGGTGTTTAGATGACACATGCCTTGAAGCCAGCAGAAAAGTGCCCTTGTGAAGAGAAAAGCCATTTTAAAAAGAAGCAGCTTTTTTCCGCTTCTTCCTGGCTTGAAGCCATATCATGTGGTCATGACATGAGCACTCCAGCTGTCTTGGGAGCTGGTGGTGCGGTTGGTGGGGTTTCAATGTGGCTTTTAAAAAGGCAGCTTCAAGTCACTTTTTCCTGCCCTTCTGTTTCACCCCTTTGTGTCTTAATTACATGCTACATAAATAATCTTTTGCCTCTTTTAAAACTCCTGTCAATCAGTTTTGTTGGTTGACACTATTGTAGTTGTCACATGCCTTCAAATTGTTTCAGACTAATGAAGCCCTAAGGCAAATGTATCACTGGGTTTTCTTGGGAAGATTTATTCAGAGGGGTTTACCATTGCCTTCCTCTGAGGAAGTTCTGATCTTGCAACAAACTACACTTCCCAGAATTTCATAGCATTGAGCCATGAGAGTTAGAATCATAGAGTCATAGAAATTTGAGTTGGAAGAGACCACAAGGGCCATCCAGTCCAACCCCCTGCCATGCAGGAACTCCCAATCAAAGCATCCCCGACAGATGGCCATCCAGCCTCTGCTTAAAAACCTCCAAGGACGGAGACTCCACCACCCTCCGAGAGAGTGTGTTCCACTGTTGAACAGCCCTTACTGTCAGGAAGTTCCTCCTAATGTTGAGGTGGAATCTTTTTTCCTGCAATTTGCATCCATTGTTCTGAGTCCTGTTCTCTGGAGCAGCAGAAAACAAGCTTGCTCCCTCCTCAATGTGACATCCTTTCAAGTATTTAAACAGGGTGATCATATCACCTCTTAACCCTCTCTTCTCCAGGCTAAACATCTCCAGCTCCCTAACGCGTTCCTCATAGGGCATGGTTTCCAGACCCTTCACCATCTTAGTTGCCCTCCTTTGGACCCTCTCCAGTTTCTCCACATCCTTTTTGAATTGTGGTGCCCAGAATTGGACACAGTATTCCAGGTGGGGCCTGACCAAAGCAGAATAGAGTGGCACTATAACTTCCCTTGAAGTAATTTGAAGTTAAAGTGGTGTCAAACTGGATTAATTTTAGAAGTGCAGATGCAGCTTTTTTTTTCCAAATGTCATTCATGCTTTCAGGAGCCCTCCTCGAAAGAGGAGGAAAACTCTAAGAATGGGATTTTGCAGAAGGAGGGGGGGGCGCTACTGGCTCTGAATGCAAGCTAAGTCCATTGAGGGCATTCTGTTCCTAGAAGAGGAAGATGACCCAGCTGATAAGTGACGTACTGGTAGAAACAACAGTTGGAAAGAGACCAGCTACGAAGAAGATTGGGAGACCCTAATAAAGTGGAAGCCAGTGTAATTGTTGTGAGCTGTACTCCCCCAAATGTCCTGAGTATAAACACCCATGCTGGAGACATGACACAGTTGATTTCAACATTGTTCTTTATCTTGTTCCTGACTCATAAAGTACAGAAATATAGGTGACTATAAATCGACTTCATGTATAAGTCAAGAGCGCATTTTGGGGCCAAATTATGGATTTTGATATGACCCATGGATAAATTGAAGATAAAACATAGGGGCATGTAACAAAGGATCCAAAGGATGAAGCAAAGGAAAACAATGCCAAAATTTTTGGAAAGTTCCAGCATGTTTGTGCTCACACTAAAGGTTAAACAGATGAGAGTAGAGAGGGAGGGGTCAGTGCTTCCAGGACAGATTACACTGTTACCATTCCCCAGGGCATGGTTCCTTTAAAAAAAAGAGAGTTAAAGTACAGTACTTACATTGACTCGTGGACAAGTTGACTCAGTTATTTGGGGGTCAGTTTTTGACTAAAATGTCTAGACTTTTATATGAGTATATGCAGTAATTTTACGTCTTGGCCCATCACATTCTTAGGTTTCTTCTGTTAATTGCTACTTGCTCACTTCTGAGACCAACAGGACTACTTTTGGTATTTGATCTTGCACTGCCTCTTGACAAGTGTATCTGCTTGCTGCTTTCAATGCTGATGCCCCATGGTGTCCTTTGCTGGCCCAGGACTGGTTTCAATTTGGTCCCTGGCTGGTATGGGCTCTTGTTATCTGAAGCTACGATGCCAAGGACCTCACCATCCCCTTCAGCTTCCTGATAAATTTGGCCAACCTTTTATCCACTTTATTTTTTGTTTTGTATCGTGATATTCTGACCAAAACTGTATACCAATATGAGTGTATAGTGTGGCTGTATAATGACATTATGACAGATTTTCTTCTGTCTCATTTCATATCACTTTAAGCAATAGCAATAACAAGTGCATTTTTATACTGCTTATCAGTGCACTTAAGCACTCTCTAAGTGGTTTACAAAGTGTAAGCTAATGAGTACAATCTGGGTACTCATTTTAGTTACCTCAGAAGGGTGCAAGCCTGAGTTGAGCTTGAGCCCTGGCTGGTATTGAACTCACTACATTATGGTTTGTGAATGAGTGGCTGCAGTGCAGCATTTAACTGCTGCGCCATTAGGGCTCTTCTTTATACTTGTGCTTTTGAAGGAACTGTATTTGACATATGTGCAGCCCCTTAGCCTCCCTTGAAGAGATCCTTTCATAGCCTGCTTGGGTTTTCACTATCCTGAATAATCAGGTGTAAATCTCAAGTGTCTCACATATCTCTTCTTTGATCACAATATTCATCGTGTAGTTCTACACTGTATTGTTTTTGTATAAATATATTCATAATTACTCAGTTATTGTACTGTATATCCATTAATGCTGTAACTATGTAGCTAAAAATGATAGAGAAGATAGTCGCAAAATAGTGCACTTACTTAAAATCAAAAGAGACTGTTGGAAGGGGGAAGTGAGATATTAATTCACAAAGAATTTCCTTTGAGAGCAGACTACTACATGATGGACTTCAGAAGCTTTGTTTCTCCCAACTTTGCCCTACGAAACAACTGAATATGTTTAAATCACTAGGCTCCCTTATGATCTTCTCCATGCACCTGACAATCATTGGCTTAATCCTGTACAGTTTAATTTAACTGATGGAAACCTGGCACTTGTGTCCTGGTTCTTAAGGGAATGGGTCCTGTATTCATACCAAAGTCATCATTAAATGATAATGGACACTGAAAGGAAACCTTCAATTTTCTAACAGAATCCCACTGAAATGAAAAAGCGTGAAACAACTTTTAAACTATTTGTAGGCTCAGAAAGAATGGAAGCATTCACTGACCATTTTCAAACAGTATTTATCCTTCTGTTGCTGGGAAATACAATGATTTGATATGAGTGTTAAAGCTGTTATCATATGGTTGTATTTACTGGTACTCTACAGTAGTGAAACAAATGTATTAAATCCTTTGAAAATCCCTGTGCATGGATGCTGTGCCAATTCTATTTAGTTGGTACCTGATACACAGGGAAGTGACCAATGAATATTTCCAACAGTGAATATGTCCTACTGTATAGGGAAGTGGGTCAGGTTCATGTACTGCTTAAACATGTAGACATATTGATTTGAACAGAATTTGCATCTATATACAATTGCAAGTGACCAAAATAGCAACTACATAATTCCCCTGTATCTTCAAGGCAAGTGAAGAAAAGGGAAGATGATGGTTGGCAATTCCTTGGGAAACCAGGCGCTCATTTCAGAATGTAGAGGGCAGGTGTAAAAAAAACAACAACGAACACCCTAATATCAATTATGGCCCAGAAGTAAAAGGGATTTCACCTTGGAAGCTACAGAGCAAAGTGGGATGAATAGCAAGGGGTTACTGAATGAGAAGCTCTAGAATGAGGTAAAAGGTCAGAAATGGTGTGGGGTCCTGTACTTTGTGAGGGAAGCCAAAATACCAGGGAGCAGACATCATGAAATGTATAATCTGTTTCATGTCACTAGAGCTATAGTCTGGAGGGCCAGTGTGGTGTTGTGGCTTAATTGTTGGACTGCTGCTCTGGAGACCAGGGTTCAAATCCTCACTGAGGCCTAAAAACCCACTGGGTGATTTTGGGCAACTCACACTCTCTCAACCTCAGAGGATAGCCTTCTGTCCTCCTCTCTGTCCCAATACCCTCTCTGGTGTGAACAAGAGAAAGGGCCTTTTCAGTGGCTGCTCCCAAGCTCTGGAACTCCCTTCCCAGGGAGGCCAGGATGTTTCCATCCCTGCTGTCTTCTGGTGGCAGGTAAAGATGTTTCTATGCCGCCAGGCTTTAGCATGACAGGGATGCTGTTTTGTTTTTTGTTTTAAAGAGTTTTAAATTCTAAATTTTACTAATGTAATGTTTGTTTGAATTGTTTAATTGTTTTGTTAAACGTGTATTTTACATATTTATAGTGTTTTAACTTGGACTGTTTTAGAGTTGTAAGCTGCCTTGAGTCCCTGTACTGGGAGGAAGGCAGGATATAAATAATAATAATAGCAAATCACCTTTGAAAAAACTTACCAAGAAAACCCTATGATAGATTTGCCTTAGGTTCACCAGAAGTAAAAAAATGACTTGGAGGCATGCAACAACAACAACAACACCTATAATCTAATCACTTGTTTATTGCCATTCCCAATTCTGCTTGTAATATGAAGGAAAGCAGACTGTATCATGCTTGTATTATCTGAGCTCTTTACACCTTCTATTTTAGTGGCTTACTTAAAGTACGATTTTATGGCTTTTAAGCTTAGTTTCTTAGTGAAGGAAGAGGGATGGGTGTGCCAATTTTAATTAGATGCAAGACTTAGACTAGACTACCATTTTAGTCATATTCTTGCATTGCCACTGCCAGAACATACTGAGAGTGGTCAGCCTTCTTTGCTGCTGTTGCTAGTGATCTGCCAGCTTTTCTGACATTGACAGAATTTTATTTTAGGTGACTTAATTGTGTGTCCTTGGTAAGAGCAGAAATAACAACAGAATGTGGTCTATGACCTTGTCCTGTCAGTGTTGATAAGCTGAACTATACAATCAGATTTAAAACAAATGAAAGTTTCTGTCAATAGTTTCTGGGACCTGTTTTCTAAAACTTCCTTGACATGAATACCAAGAATGTTTCTCTAAACCTCCCTTTCAAGAATACTGAAATGGAAGGATATCTTTACCTTAGCTATTTGTAATGCTTCGGCCTCAGCTCAAATACAATGACAGGTGCTTGGCCTGAACAGAAAACAATGGTAGAAGAATGTCAGAGTGGTTTACCACAAGTCTGGTAAAGTCAGCAGTGGCCCGTGAAAATGAATTCCATGTGCTGAGCTAGTCAGGAATTGTTAGATTTGTGTAGAATGTTTATTTGTTAAGCTTTGTGACCAGCATCATTACTCTTCATTATTATGTCACTGAGCAGTAACTTGTTAAAGATTAAAGGTTCCGATTGATTGCTCCTGCCTAAGGTATGTAAATATCTTGGAATCCTGACAGTAATTTTCTGGCCAGTTCTGCCAGTTTGCAGGGAAATAGAAATATTAGAAAGCATGGAGTATAGGTCAGAATGACTGATCCTGCAGTCATGATGCACATACAAATCCCATTGATGTCAGTAACATTTACCTACTGAAAAGCAAAAAGAGTATACAATTGGCCATAAGAGAGAAAACTGACCTGAACTTTAAAAAATAACAGTGACCTTACAGGTTCTAGTATTATTGCTGTAAACCCAAAGGAGAAACTGTGATCTAAACAGATTGAAGGTAATGTGAATAAGACCCTATTCTGATTATTCATTTTGGGTACTGCTAAGAATACCCACCATTTCTATGTTACAGTCATAGAATGCAGAGGAAGTAGCCAGTGATTTGTGGTATACTGTATTTATATCAAAACAGGGTTTCCTAGACCTTGCTATCTATTCATCTATTCAGTTTAGGGATATATTGTGCTTCAAAAGACAGTAGTGCACAGATCCCTTCAGCGTGGTTTTGGAAAGAAGGGAAAGCCTCCCCAAGACACAGACATAAAAGCCTTGAGATTTCTCCTTGTACAGTGGTGTATGAATGTGGTTTACATCCACAATTTGGCTCTACATTTTAATTTCAGTTTTTTCCTGAAAAAGAAACAAACAAGCTTTCTAGCTGAATTAGTAGTTTCTAATAAGCATCACTTGTTCACCAACTCATTGCAAGGTTCAGTATCACAGAATTACTAAGCAGTCTGCCAAATGACATCTTGCTGCTTCTACTACTTTCTACAAGAAGTGTATTTGCAAGTGCTAAATTTGGAAATTCCATCTTAGAAGCCAAGGTCAGATGTCAAACATTTATAGTATGTCTTCCATCTCCTTTGAGAATAGGTATTTCCTCCTTCAGGCCTGTGAAACTGCACCAAATTGTGCATGAATTGGGATAATATGGGGTTACATGGATAGGATAGCAGCCTATTCTCAGCAAGTTAAATCACAGACCAGCAATAGAAGCAGATTTTTGGAACTAATAAAATGAGTGTATGCCATTTGCTTTCCATTATATTGGATGCAGGTGTTCACCTCTTCCTCCTAAGTTTCAAAAAGTCTTACTGGACCATTTTTAAACTACTTAAAGACTGGAGACCATATCTATTAACCATTTATAGAGATTACAAAACTACACTGTAGTTTTTTTCTTTCCAGTGCAAGGGTTCAAACCATTATATTTATCCCCTGCAGTGTTATTTGTAAGCAAGGTGAATTAACATTTTATTTTTAGAACAGTACCTACAAATACTGATTTATACAACTATTAGAATACAAAACCACACTTTTGTAATTAAGTATGAATTTATTACAGGAGACAATCTTATCTCCTCTAAAAATGTAGACTTAATTTCAAAAGGAACTTTTAAAAAAATACTGCAGTTGTATAATCATGTAAATTTATTATAGCGTCATGCTTCTGTTTTCCAAACCTATTCATGGGCTAGAAACTGTGCAAAATTTTATACAAATTATTTTTATTGACATCATGTGAATGCCTTATTCCACAGCTGGTCTTAAGACCAAATAGGTCTGGCTGCTTGCCATTAGTGATAGTACCATGGCAATTAGCAGTAATGCATACATTGAAATGCCAAAGTGGTAGTGGTATTTCCGATGTTAATAGTCTGATGAACTATTAACTCTTTCTAATTTTGACCTGGTTCACTTGATTTGAATGGCCAGTTTTGAAGGGTAACTAGAAGACAAACAATGAGGGTTGGTGTATTTACTAAAGGAGTGGACCACACACACATTTTTATCATGTGTTGTCCTCTCAGCTCTGACCTGGGGTATCAGGCAGAACAGGTGCACTTAAAGGGGAGAATGTGAACAAGGTGATAGTAGCCTGCTTGTAATTCACCCCATAACGACCTTTGGCCTGGGCTTTTTAACAGAGAAAAGGGATGTCACATTCTATAGCCACCTGAATGGACTGCCACAAATGAAAGTGAAATCTCCAGTATTGCCATTTATGCAAACAATTTCAGCACAATTTAGAATAAAAGAGTACGCTGTACTGGTGGGTGGGTAGACACCTGTTGAAATCTTTATATTGTACACCATGCCAAGGCTTCCAAGAGGAAAACAGCAATTGAAAACAGTGAATACTGGTGACATATGAAACAGGGAGCTGATGTAGCGCAGAACTACAAACCAGGAAGCCTCTGGTTCAAATCTCATTTCTGTCATGAATTTGCCAGAAAGCCTTAGGCAAACCACTTTATGTGCCACGCTCTTCTTAACTGCAATATGTGGGCAGGGGCAGGGATAATATTAACTTAAATAGTCATTGTAAGATTTCATTAAGATTATGTATATAAAACACTTGTATGCTTGCAAGTACTACACAAATGTTAAGTACTATTTTTGCAAAATGTCAAAATGAGAAAGAACCAAGAATCTGTTGAAATAATGAATGTGACAATGGTTTGAAACAGCTGTTTCTGACTTTCCCAAGCTAGACTCCTGTTATAGACACTTCTTAAATATTTAGAAAGAATATCTCTTTTAAACAATGCATATTTGTCTCCTCTTGTATTTTCGTGATGCCTTAAAATTGCCTCTGTGGTAATATAAGGTAATTTGTGTGAGAGAAGAAATGTCCCATAGTGAATCCTTCCTAAATTTGTGGCTCTCTCATCATTCTGGTGAAATACTTATCAAGTTTTGATCATATAAAGTCGGGATGGGGATCTTGCAATCATCCATATATAGTTGGACTGCACATCGTAGCACCCCCAGCTTGTATAGACAGTGGCATAAATTCTGGGAGTTGCCACCTACCACAGTCATGTCAGATACATTACATAGTTTGAAACCAAGGATCTACCCAACATAATATGTTTGTAGCTCTATTGCTTTGAGTAACTTTTATTATTCTTATTTTCTTTGCAATTAATAAATCAACAAGCCTATGCATTTTCTTATCTACTGTTGGTTAATTCTCTATTCTACGGCTTCGTCTATACACAAATACCTCACATTGTTCTCCTCTAATACATGCGAACCCAGCTACCAGCTTTTAGTTGTCTAACTTTAAATTGATTAGAACACATTAATTTTTAAATAAGTGTCACATATCCTTAACCAAGCACTACAAGGTTGAGAAGGCGTCATGGTGTTAAAGTCTGAACCAAAACTAAGTGAGGAGAATTTTAAAAATATGGGCTGCCCTTCATTAGCCCTCATGATATCTCCTGACAGGCAGTGTGCGCTGATGTTGCCATGCCAGGCCAGGGCAAGACCGGCTGCCATGCACCATTTACCCTCTGTCAGCAGCTTCAGTCAGTGCCTGGGCAATACTGTACACACGAGTCTGTCATGCGTCAGCCTCAATTAGGCTCAGTTTGCTGCGTTTGGGAAAAGCAACAGCCCTACTGTTAACCATTTTTGTTCTCTCTGTCACTCTCATTTTCTTATTTCATTCAACAGTCTTTGCAAACTGTTTTTGATTTGACAGTGGTATTCCTATGGTAATTCCTGCAAATAGTTATAGAAATATAGTGCATAGTAAATTGATGCAAAGTATCAGTAAAATTCCGCTTGGCTTTTTGATGCTTCCTTGCATCAGTGGAAGAATGTAACAAGCATTCCTTTATGACTTGCCACATGGCCAAGATTTTCTAACATCAACTAAGATCGATGGGTCAATGCTGCTCTAATGTGTTCTCAAACATTAATCTACCACTACCTATGAATGAACAGAGTGGAATAATAATCATTATTATTGATTTTGTTTGCTGGTTTGAATGTATTTTCATACAGACAAGTGTTGTATGACAGTAAATAAAAGAAGGACTTTTGAGTTAAAGGGAAACGTATCTGTTTCACATAATCACAAAGAAACAACAATGGGAACAGATGAGAGCAAAATACTTATATGAGGTGTGCTTGTATTTCCTTACATGCCTGTAGTGAAGCATTGGGGGGGGGGCATGGCCTTATGGCAAAAAGGGATATGCAAAATTGGTATAAATCCAGTCTCTGCAATAGTTCAGCAAGTAATTCCCAAGATCCTTTTCATATGTGTGACAGCCACCACAAATATCCCACACATTATACTTTTAAATGCACATCTTTTTTTCCTGTTCAGTTTCATTTTATTAGTTTCAGATGAGTTTTTTTTTATTTTGCTGCCTTCTTGTCTTCTAAAATTAGGTATCCTTCTCTTTTGTCTTATCTGTAGATCTGATAAGGAGTCCCTTTTCATACTTTTGTATAAGTGATGGATTAAAAAAAATCTGAAGAGTACCAGACCTACAGACATCAGGTATAGGTCTTTTGGTACCCCCTGGAAATCTCCCTTCAGTTTGTTGAGGAACTAATGGTTTTAAATGTCTTTTCTTTCAGTAGAGTTAAACTTTTTATATTAAATATGAAAACATGCCACCATGGTTAGTAATTAGCTGTCTTCTCATTGTGAGGTCTTACAAGAGACACTGGTAAGGGAATAAGATGGGCTGATATGACATGTTCATTACAATCCCCCACCCACAGACACAGAGAAATCTTCTTGGCCGCACCCTACCTCCAAGTGTAGAACACACATGACTATTTATGTAATAAAAAGGCTACTGTGCACTTTAATGGACAGTGAGACATTTTTACAGCTCTCTATCCTTGAGGGATTTATAGAGCCTTATGGACCTGGTCAGTCTGTAAAATCACACCAGCCCAAGAGACTGTTGTCAGATGTTGGTAACAAGTCAGTGTTTGAAAGGAATCAAAACAATATAAATCCTGAGAGATGTGTGGCAGCAGGAAGTGTTCTAATGGGGAGGAAGACAGGGTCGGCCACCATGCAAGAGAACAAGGAGAATAAAGTGTTTTTCTCCCTTTCATGCATACAGCGCCAGCAGGGGTAAGCAGGTTTCTATAAAGAATCTCCTCTGTGGATCAATCCAGCAGAACAGATGGAGTGTGTCGATATTGTACATCAGATTTCCATAGCATGTGGCAAAACAATACAATATGGCAACTGTTTAACTGCACAACTTTTAAAAACATCCATAATTATCAGGAGTTAAGAAGATTTGTTGGTATAATGATTTCCTAGCAATAAGTATGCAGGGTAGATAGTACCTTCCCTGAGGAATACATTAGCAGGAACTGTGAAGTTGTTCAACATCTTGAGAAAGAACTTTTAACTATGATAGTAATAAATGCTTAGTTTAATTAATTTTATAAAGGATGGTTTCTGTTTCTTTTTCTGTTTCTGTCCTACAGTAAGAAACCTGGCATTATTATCTTGAAGTAGAGGCAATCTTCAGCATAGAATCTAGGTGTGCAGTTGTCAGAGTGATTCACGGATATGTCACAATTCTTGAATATACAATACTACCAGCAATGGACAGCAAAAAGGAGCATTTCCCTAAAATCCTTCAGTGATCTAGCTGTTTTAATCACATTCTTTAAATGGATATATTATGAAGCATTTGTAATCACAGAAAAATTTAAGAGAATTTCTGTGAGAATGAATAGTACTTAAACTGGATTTTCTAGTTCATTAAAACAAGAAAATCTAAATTATAGCCCAGGTGGTAGTTTTCAGGATATGATAAACACTGTCTAAAGCTGTCATCCTGAGTGTCACAGTGTTTGTATGAATATTTTAAGACACAGGGAATACATTGTTAATGGACCTGCTTTTAAAAGGTCACAGGTTGTAGTTATTTTTGAAAACAGAAGCATTTAGACAAGTGATTATTATTTTAGGTGTATTATTAATGGACATTATTCAGAAATAATTATTTTCTAGCTTGGATAAGAAAAGACACATAAAATCCTCAAGTCAGTTATGATAATAATTCTGCTATAACATTTTCCATTCATGGGCTTGCTTTTTAAAGTGATTTTGATGATACTGTACTTCCGATTATAGCCCCTTCATCTTATCTTTTGCCCTGAGTAGTAGCAGCAGCAAAACTTTATTAGACTAGTTCTTCATTCACACAAACACACACACACACACACACAAACCAAACAATCAGATTCTGTGCATGTCAGCCAGTTCATCATACAGAAATAGTAGCACATTGTCCAGGGCAGAATATAAAGGAAGCCAATTAGGTAGGTCTTTGTGTTCCTCTTCTTCTTCCATCTGTATTTAGGACCACTCTCTACTTTAATTCCAGGGAAAGCCATGCAGGTGAGCAAGAGGCAGTGGCGATTCTTTCTTTTGCTTAACTTTCATCACTCACTTATTTATATACTTATGGGTCAAATGTCAAGTATATGGCAAAGGGAAGTAGAGCTGAGGGGACCACAAAGCTCCGATGTTAGCTGGCCATCTGCTGAGGCAACAAGAGCCCAATAATCCTGGCCCTGATCAAGCTTGAATAGCCATAACAGTGTCCTTCCATTCAGAGACACAGCCATGTTATTCTGGAATATCAGGATGCAAAGGGATCTTGAGGCACCTTTCAGACTAACAGAAATAAAGAAACTAGTAGCATAATCTTTTGTTAACTTGGTCTACTTCCTCAGAGTTCTTGCAGCTAACATCTGAATTTCTGTTCAGAGAGACCTGCCAAAAATTTCAGCAGTGAAAGACTCTCATACTTGGAGATATACTGTAGTTTCCTGATGGGACTATAGTTGTTAGACTTTGAGGCCTGGGTTTAAAATGTACAGATGTGCACAAAAGGTAAAAACAGGAATTATGGCTAGAATTGTCTGCAGCTGAAGGCTGGAAGCAGACAGTATTCAAGGTCAGTATGTGCTTGCTTGCACGTAGGCCTAATGTAAACATCAAGAGTCTTCCTGACTGAGGGGACCACACTGTAGGTAACACAAGGAAGAAGAATCACCAGAAGAGGCTGGGTTTGTGGCCTCATGGCACGAGTCTATAAATAGCCTGCACACCTCAGTGAGGGTCATTGGGTAATTGTTGTGGAGTGGATGGTTGGTTGGAGAGATTTGTCAAGCGTGTATATATTTGTAAATACAGCAACTTAAGAATAAACCTCTGAGGAGAGAGTTTTGGCTCCAGTCTGTTTCATCAACAACTGGGAGAATTCCTGATAAAGCCGAAGTTCCAGGGTCGCCGGTAATTTCAAAGGCATCGGAGATTGTTTGAACTGTGCACATCTGCTTGTTTACATCAACAATAGTGCACACATTTGCACAAAGATTCAAACACAGGGCCAGCTAACATTTTGCTTTAGAACATATTATATCTGTATGGGATCATATCACACAATCTGGAAAGAGCTGCACTTCTTGCCTCTTTGCTCCCAGGCCCTACTCAAAGTGCTGGTATATTACCTATAAAGCTTCAAATACCTTGGGACCCAAATATATGAAGATATATATTTTATAGTGCATACTGAGACCACAAAATACCTCTGTTGAAACAGCTTCACTGGCTACCACTTTGTTTCCAGGCACAATCAAAGTGTTGGTTATGACCTATAAAGCCCTACATGGGTCAAGTCCAGGCTATCTGTCAGACGATATCTGCCTGTATGAGCTGTCCCAGACCCTGAGATGATCAGGAGAGGCCCTTCTCTGACTCCCACCACCATCATGGTTGCTGGGGACACAAGCCTAGGGGTTGCTGCCCCTAGACTCTGGAATTCCCTTCCCAGGGAGACCAGAATAGCCCTTTCTTTGTTGTTCTTCTATTGGCAGGCTAAAACATTTTTATTCTGACACGCTTTTAAAAAGAAAGTCTTTAAAGAATGGGCTGGGGTGTTGTATTGTTTAATAGTGTACTGTTTTAAAGTATTTTTAAGTACTTTTATCTTGTTTAATCTATATTTTATTTTTTTAACGAATGATCTATTTTAATACTGTAATAATTTAACCTTATTTTAATGCTCTCTGTTGCATGTTTTTAACTGTACTTTTTAAAAATTCTATACCTTTCTGAGTCCCAATGGGGAAAAAGTGGGATGATGATGGTGATGATGGTGATGATGATGATGATGTGTCAAAACCATTCCCCTTAAAAAGGAGTGGGAGGTTGTGAAGCTCTGGTGATCCTGCTGCTTTTCTGTATGTCCCCAACACGCCAGATGTTCTGTGGTCTGATAAGAGACAAAAAAATATGTAGAAAACACTGAAAAATGATTTGCTAATAGTGTCTTGAAGAGGTCCTGTTTAAAAAAAAAACAACAGAGGGGAGAAATGGATTATTCCAGAATAAACACAGTTTGGAAATTGTCCTAATGCTTTGTGTTTTTTAACAACTTTGGAAAAAATTATACAGATAATCAATTCTTATGTGTGCAGTGATGAAATTTCTTCAAAAAGTTACTTCACATAAACGTTCCTTCAAAGACCTCTGAGTTGGGAAATAGCTATATGACAGATGTCCTCATCCTATATAAACGTCCACCCTGTTTTGGAATATCTATTTTAAAATATAAAATGAAATGCAATAATCACCTGTTTGTATATACCTGTGATAATCTGGGATTGAATATAGTTTGATACTGAGTGTATACTTGATTGCAATCCCAGACTGATTTATTTATTTATTTATTTCCTTCCTTCCTTCCTTCCTTCCTTCCTTCCTTCTGCCTTTCAGGGTTTAACTCTTCCAAGACAAAACATCTGCAGTGTTTTCATCACTGTAATGTGTACTATGTGGGGCTGTCCTTAAAGAAGACATAGAGCCTACAGCTAATGCACTATACAGTAACTAGACTGCTGGCATGTGGAATGCCATATGGAAAACTATATGGCATCTCTTTTAAAGATGTTGCACTGGTCACTAATACACTTGCGGTCCATGTTTAGAGTGTAGGTGGTGACTTTCAGAAGCTTAAATGTCTTGAGTTCTAGGTCTCTGAGAGAGAGTTTCACTCTCCATATACCTACCCTGTCTGTCATCAATGTCTGCTGGAGGAGCTTTCTCTAGATCCCACCATTGGAGAACCCAGTAGCAGGCTTGGGTTTTTGGCTGCTGCATCCCTTCTTTAGAATGCCCTCTGCTTACTGGCATTGACCTTGCCCTTCTTTCTGCACCAAAACTGTGCTATTCACTCCAACATTTGAGGTTTAAATTCTCTGACAGTTTGTCTACCCGAGTGAGTTATTGAAATCACTTTTTAGTCTGTTCTAAGCTTTTTAGATTGTTTTTATATTGATTTGTATTCCACCCTGAGATCATCTGATAATAAGCTGTGTTAGAAATACTTAAATAAATGAATATCGGATATTAAAAACATCAGATTAATTCACTGCATAATTACAAGCCATCAAACATCAGAAATTTTTATAACAGAAAAACTGTATCAGCAGAAAGCAGTATAACTATAAGGACAAGGAGCAAAGAGAAAAGAGTTTAAAAACAGCATCAGTTAAATAAAGAATTATTTTGGTTAAACCAGCTAGTAGTTTTATTGTGTGACTATTTTAGCTAGGCTATTTTAGCTATTTGAAGGCGTGGCTGCTTGGGGAAAGAAAGTATATACTTCAATCTTTCCATTTAAATGGTGTCATGCAGGATGACAGAAACATTTCTGTTAATTAGCTGTAGTATTATTTTATTTTTCTGTTTTAGTACAAAAGTTTTATCATGAAGTAGGCACTACTTCTTGTCATCAGAGTCAGTTGGGGCTCTGCAGGTGCTGGGACAGTGCTGGATGTTGTAATGGGCTGAATGAGGGACAGTCATCTTAAGCTGATTCCCAGTAAGAAGGTGGTTCTGAGATTCTTAGATAAAGAGGAAGATATATGTATTTTAATAAGCAAACATATGCATGCCCTGCACCAGCATGTGGCCTGGTAGTACTTAGAAATGGGATCCCAGCACTGTCTGGTGTTGGTTTCACCACCTATGTCAGATGGCACTGTGACCAAATAGAGCTCTTGCATGCATGGCATAGGTGTAGTGGCCAGTGACACCCTGTTACTGGTGCCTTGACTACTCCTGATTTTCATATATTTTCATTAACAAAGCAGTGGTGACTAGTACAGCCTAGTTTCACTTGTCTGTGTGGCTTACCAACTGACTAATAACTGGCCAGTTTGGGCACTGGTTGAGCATCAGGTTTTTCAGGGCTTTCCCAACCCTGAATAGGCACAACCATAATTCTCAACAAATCTGCTAGCATAGTGAGGGTGGATTTAAAAAAAAAAGGGGGGGGGACAAAATAAATTATTTACTGCTTATATTATGTGCACTATAGTTACTACTGAAAGTTAGTTCTGTGCTAAATTATTGGAGTTTAATTATCAGCATAATTTAGTGTCAATATCTATTAGGTGCAAAGTGAAAAGTAAAATATCATTAGGTACAAAGACAGGCTTATTGTTGAACTTTGGAAAACAAAACTAATGGCCACAAAGGATTTACAGAATTCATCATAGAAGATGAAGAAGCTGAAATAGTTAATTTCAAATTTAACTAAAAAATAGTTAAATAGTCAATCAGTCATTGATCAAAATCGAGATTGCAATCAAGAAATTAGAAGACTAGGACTTCTTAGGTACAAAAATATAAAACTTAACACTAAAGTTAGGATTGTTGAAACCATAGTGTTTCCCATCACTATGTGCAGATGCAAGAGCTGGACAGTGTGAAAAGCTTATAGAAAGAAAATCAACACATTTGAAATGTGATGCCGGAAAAGAGTGCTGAGGATACTATGGACAACCAAAAATACAAACAAATGGGTCCTAGAAAAGATCAAGCATAAGCTCTCCCTGTACGCCAAGATGGCTATATTGAGGCTGTCATATTTTGGCCACATCATGAGAAGACATGACTCACTAGAAAAGACAATAATGTTAGGAAAGGTGGAGGGTAGTAGAAAGAGAGGAAGACTACATACCAGATGGATGGACTCAATCAAGAAGGCCATGGCCCTGAACCTTCAAGGTCTGAGCAGAGTGGTTGAGGACAGGGGAGTCTTGGAGACCTCTTATTCACAGGGTTGCCATGAGTCAAATCTGTCTTTAGAGCAGTTAACAACAACAATGACAAATCATTAATTGTCAGTGATTCTCAACCAATAGGCATATCAGGATTTCAGAGAAGACGTAGTTAGGATGTGTTTTTGTTTTTGTTTGTTTATTTGTTTGTTTGAAATTTAGAAAATGAGGGGAAATAGTTGTACCTCTTCCTCTTTTAATATGTAGCATATTAAACCATCCTATGAGATACAGTAGTGCACCAGTTGTTGTTGTTGTTGTTTCCTTTTGTTTTCTTTATCTCAGAATTGGACTGTGGTGCAGAGTTTGTGATGTGGGGATGGTAGCTCTATACCCTTCCTGAAAAGTTGAGAAACAATATAGATATTGGATAGATATTAAGCTTGTAGGTCACCTCTGAACAAATTTGAATGGATTACTTTGTGCTCTTATAATATTTCTTAGGTTGCTCAGGTTTCAAATTTTTAGACAATTTAGCTGTAGCCTTGTACTTCAGAGGCATCTCACTGAATGTATACCACAGAACCACATTTTGGATAAATACTTCAGAATTGAAAGCTAGTATCTGAAAGCCATGACATTTTTCTAACTTGAACCACAAGGTTAAAATGTGGAGGTGTGCCTGTATCCATATTAATTGAACTGAAGACAGAAGTCTGAATAGAGTATTGTGTGTGGAAAGCCTAGGAGCAAATCTATAAAGCTCATGATGGCTTTAGTGAGTATCTGTCTCTCAGCCTAACCTAATTCTTAGGTCTGTGGCAAGGCTAAAATATCATTCTTAGTATGAAGGACAGGATAAAAATATAGTAATAATGGATCTTTATGGTCTGTGGCCCTTCACCTGTCAGTGTATGATTATGTACACCAGGTTGCCAAAACCAGCTAAATTATGTGTTTGTTGCACAATGTAAACAAGAATGCAAAATGTATACGTGGTTTAAAACCCATACAGAATAGTATGCTATAGATAGTCTTTGGTAGATCTATATTGTGTACGTATCCACATTTTAAAAATGCTTATTTGAAAAGAACTCTGAGGGGGTGCCACCATGAGGTTCCAAACAGCTATTATGTTATTTGGATCTGTGGATCTTGGGTTTTATACTCCTAATCCCAAAGTACATAAAGACATGCCTTTGTCTATGTGCCAAAACATGAAAAATATTGTGATGAATAAAATGTTAGAGTAGTTCCTGGATGAATAAATATATATTTTTGGTGTTTTAAGGTGAGTCTACTATCTGTTTTGGAACACTGTTTCATTTAATGAAATTCTACATTTTTAATCAAATTCCATTTTTGGCATAATTCAAGAGCAGCCTACACTTAAATGTAGTGCATAATGAAATAAAATGCCTTACATTTAGCATAAAGTGCTTTAGCAATTAATTCAACAGATCCGTAAGATAGAAGTCAGTCAAGTATTACAACACTACCAGTCATTTATTACAAAAAAAAAACCACTGGCCTGTTTTGAAGCACAAATCAAAATGCTGACTAAGATCTGTAAAGCCTCTTATGGCTTGGGTCCAAGTTATCTGAGTGACTGTATTGTCCTCTATGAACCTGCCTAGGTCTGGAGATTTATTTTATTTTTATTGTGATCTTCAGAGAGGCCCTTCTCTCGATCCCACCATCCACACAAATACATCTAATGGGAATATGAGGAAGGACCTTCTTCCAGGCTCTGTAATTCTCTTCCTAGACTGGCAGCCTTCTGACCTTCCAGCATCAGGCAAACATGCTTTTGTTTCAGCAGGCCTTTTGAAACTGACTGCTTATGGGGAAAGGGGTTTTACTAATGTGTTGAATTTTCTGCATTTGTTTCTTTTCCTTAGGGGCGGGATATAAATAATTTGTCATTATTATTATTATTATTATTATTATTATTATTATTAATTATAGTGAGTATGGGCTTTTAAAGGGCTTTAAACTCTATTGATAATTTATTATATTTTGTATTCTTTAGCGATGTGGGCTTAGCTGATGACAGTTAAAACAGTACAGATGAGTTATCTTGAGTCTCCAGGCTGGGGAAAAGAAGTAAATAACTACTACTACTACTGCTGCTGGATTCATTTCAAAAATCTGTACAAGCTAGTGGGGGGATGAATAACATCATATGGTTATCTCCATTATGCTTTGCTTGTTGTTTTCTAATAGGCATCTCTCTTTGTGGCCACCTTTGAAAAAAATAGCCTGCATCTTCACTGCCAAAATAATGCCATTTGGCACCACTTTAACTGTCATGGCTCTGTCCTGTGGAATCCTGGTATTTGTGACTGATTGTGGCACATAGCATAACACAATAATAAACACATACAAATACACATTTTTTTCTATACAGTGGAAGCTCAGTATGTGTGGACTTGCCATTCACAGATTTGAGCATCTGCAGAAATCAAGCCTATGTTGTCCCCAGTGGCAGCGCATGCACAAAACTGCGCCACCATTAGGGACAACTGCACTGACGTCTTCCCTCCCTCTTCCTTTGTTCCTTCCCCTCTGAGGCTTTCTTTCCAAGGCTTGGCTTCAGAGGTGGTTGGAAAGCAGAGGCCAGAGGGAGCCAGGGCTTGTGACTAAGAGCCTGGAGGTCAGGGCTTGGGATTCAGAGCCTGGAGGGAAGGCAGAGGCCAGGGGGAGCCTGGGCTTGGAACTCAGAGCCTGGAGGTCAGGGCTTGGACTCAGGGCTTGGGACTCAGAGCCTGGAGGTTCCATCCTGGGTGTTGGGCCTGGGAGGGTGCTTCAAGGCTCAAGCCCTGGTCCTGGCTCCGGCTCCCTCCAACTCCGAACTGCTCCTAAAGCCAAGCCCAAGGAAGAACCCTCAAACAGAAGGGGGGAGAGGAAGGAAGGAAGGAGAGAAAGGGAAAGAGAGAGAGAGAGAGAGAGAGAGAGAGGAAGGTAGGAAGGAAGGAAGAGGGAGGGAAGACTTTTGTGCATTTGTCCCTAATGGTGATGCGGTCACATGGCCGCATGGCCCTTAGGAAAGTGGGATGTGAGTATCTGCAGATTTTGGTATCAACAGATCTCCTGCAAAAACCAAGGGACAACTGTATCTAATAAACATATATGGAAAAATCCAGAAAGATTTACACTGCATCTACACTGCAGAGATAATCCAGGTTGACACCACTTTAACTGCCATGGCACAATGCTATGGAATTCCGGGAACTGTAGTTTGTTGTGGCTCCAGAATTCCGGGAACTGTAGTTTGTTGTGGTCTGACAGAGAAGGCTAAAAATGTCACAAAGCCACACATCTGAGAATTCTATAACAGTGGGCCATGGCAGTTTAAAAAGGGTCAAACTACATTATTTCTGCAATGCAGATACAGCCATAATTTCTGTTTGGCCCATTGTTATGACTGGTTCATTGCTACAAGTGGTTACTTTTATATAAGCTAATCTTGTTTATATAAGAAAATAAAAACGATCAATCCTATATATACCAGCATATACAGGTGTTTATTAATATTTTTGTTATATACTGGCTTTATTTTGATAAATATTTTAAAAAATAAGCATTAGCTACCAAATCTTCTGCTACCAAATCTGGTTGTTAGCTCTTCTACTTGAGTTTCCTCTTTCACTTTATGAAAAAAATTAGAAAGACTACTTTCCTATGAAAAATTTTGTCTGAACAACTGCTAAAAATTTAAAGTAAGAATTCGAGTTTCTAGACTATAGTCCTCTGCTTGATTTCATTCAAGCTCTTTCATTGAATTTACTGGAACTTCTCAGAATTTCTCAGCTAGTGAACACAATAAGATTGAAATGTTGTTTGTACTTAGAAAACAGTGTAAGGATAGAGTTTGGGAAAATACCCAATAAATTATACAATTTCCAGCTGTTATCATTTGGGGAGTGTACTGGAGATGCTTTACAAAAATGTAAGTGTGCAATTTGTAATTATTAACAACAGTGTGCAGATTACTTGAAAACATAGACTAAAAAGCAGGATTGGGATAGAGGGAGACAGATCGTGGGTACATATCCACAGAGTGTTTAATATCACTTTTAGATTTGTATGACAAGACAATTTGTCTCTAGTGCAGAACAACACTGTAGAGGCCATATGGATTGAAGGCCAGGAGGATCATGGGTGACAATCTGTTCCAAGCCACTGACACTGCATGACCCTGGGCAAGTCACTTGACTTTCTTGTGCCTCTCTCAATCCAGCTGGAAAATTGGGTAACAAAAGCAGGACCTCCTAGAAAACCAGATGCTACCTTAGAGTTAAGCCTGTCCCAAATAAACAAATTATAAAGCCCTGATAACGGCTGCCCTAGAATAAAACTGGGTTTTTTTCCATTCAGTATGAAACTAATGGAAGATCAACATGTAGCCCAGGGATCTTGAAGTGGTAATTTGTCTTGGATTCAGGTGAAAATCCCATTCAGAAGATGCAATATGTATAGTTAGGAAAGATGGTGTTTCAGTAATAGAAACAAATAATCACATATAGACATATTTAGAGAACAGAGTTAGAAAAAGAAAAATATGAAGATGCTAGAAGGGATATTTACACCAATGCAAGGGATAATATTAAAAGAATAAAAAGCATAAGGTATAATCTCCCACCATATTTCTAAAAAAGAACTTTCTATATGGTCACTTTTAACTTTTCTTATGATTTCCATTTTGGTGGTCAAACTTACAAATTTGTGCTTTTAAAAAAATACATGCTGTGGGTAGTTGATGATGCAGGATTATCTGCTGCCCCCTTTTCTCTTTGTTTTCAAGTTCACACATGCATTAAAGGATTCTGGAGTTAGCTGTTGCTTACCTTGTCTGTCGTAGGTAGGCACACATAGTTACAATGGGATCAGAAAGAGCAGAATCCCACTATTTCCCAATTAATTCTCCATTTATTGGCTTGGTTACTACAGATACACTGCTGCAAGCCAACACAAAGTTTGTTTTTCCAGCCCTCCTTCACCATCTTCCCACTTCTGATGCTTCTAAAAAACGTTCAGCTAGGGAGAGGAAGAAAAGTAGAGAGCTGGGCAGGCATAAAAAGATTTTATAAAATAATATCTTGGACAGAGGCTTTGTTACCTGTGAGAATAGAGGTAAGAAGAAATGCTCAGGCTTAACATATCTTTCTGCCTTTGTAAACCATGACTTACAAGGCTGGAATGATTGTCTAGATCAGATAATATGGTAACAGTTTCCATCACTTCACTTTTTCCTCTTAACATTAAAGTAATTTCTGATTTCCAAGTAAAGGTTTATATTTTTTTTAAAAAAATGTATGTGCCTATTTATACCATACTAAGAGCCAGTGTGGTATAGTGGTTTCAGTCTCCACTAAACTGTGGAAACCACTGGGTGACCATGGGCAAGACACACTCTCTGAGCCTGAGAGGAAGATAAGGGCAAAAACAAGTCTAACCATGAAAATCCTGTTACAGGTTCACCTTAGAAACTCTGTAAGTCAGAAATGACTTGGAAAGTATACGATAACAAGTACATATTACTTCAACTATTTTGGCTTTTTTTTAAAAAAAAATGTATAAATTTGATATGTTGTTAACTTTGTAATTTAACTCTAAATAAAATAGGAACTCAATTTCTTTGGAAAACTGGGAATTTTCTGATTCAAAATTTTCCTAGACACCTTGCGAGTCCAACATTGAGACTGCAAGATAACTCTGGAGAGCTACAGTGGAGATTTTCCTTGAACACATGGGTTGCAATTCACTGCTCCTGGCACTCAGCTCCTTGATGTGGCTGCCTTGGTCTGCCAATTTGATGGGACAGCTAGTAGTGTGTATTAAGCTGCTGGTAACAAAGATCAGCTTAGTGAAGGCCAGTATTAATGTATATTTGAACAGGTAAAGTGGCATTTATCATCAGGACATGGGTGGACGACCTGGCTGGGATAAATCTTTCTCAGCTGTATCTGCACTGGTTCTATGTTCTGCAACAGCAAGCTTCAAAATGTTCCCACCTGAGTTTGCAGAGGTGGTTTTAGTTTGATTGTCCCCAGTTTAATTGTCCCCCAGGATTTCAACATCCATACCTTGTTTATGTGCCAAGCTCAGGGTTTAATACATTTTACAATGCTCACACATATGTTTTGACTTATTCCTGGCCCCACATACTTGGTAAGCCATGCTTCTGACTTTGGGTCTTGTTTTTGGCAGAAGGAAGAAGATGATATGAGTGAGAAAACTTGGTGTGTTCCTTTGTTTCATACAGATCCGTACTTGCTCTGTGTTAGATTCACATGGATTCTTTTAAAAAAGGACATTTTTAATGATACACGTTCCAGAAGTGTTAGGTATGCTAACAACAGTATTTAGATGTCACTGCTCTATCATTCTTATCAATCAGATCCTCAAAAAGCTGTGGAAATCCTTAACTGGAGTCTGAAACCTAAGCAGGTATGAAGTGAAACTTGGGGGTGGTACAAACAGTCCTAAAAAGGCTGCTTAATGCTGCCTCTTTGATCGTTGGATTGGGGCTGCAGCAACCACAAGTTGTGGCCCTGATCTGGTGTGCTTTTAGCTCAAAAAGAAGAGGCAAAATGCTGCTCCTTTTGGGGTGGAAAAAAGCTACCTTTTTCGCCACACCTCCACCTTTTCAGCACTCCCACAGTTTGTGGCATATAAACGCCATGCTGCCAGAGAATTTCAACGCTGCCTGATGTCTGGTTGGGCGGCCAGTGTGAAACTGGCTTGAGAAAGCAGCAGGGCATGCGTCATCTAAATGCCACCCCCCATGCCACCCCCAAGCCAGTGTATTATGCCCGTCTGTTTTGTTCTTTTAGTTAGAAATATGAATGATCTTGGTGGTGTTGTATTCCCTATAATGGATTTTCACTGCTACTTAAACCCACAATTTAGAGATGATTTTCCATATGGTACTGCCCTGAGTATGCAACAGGTGGTTTTACATCAACTTTGGTTGTTGATATGGTATTTGCTCTTAGACAACTGCAAGAGAAATGTAGAGAGCAAAACAAAGGACTCTATGTAACATTTGTCAACCTTACCAAAGCCTTCGACACTGTGAGTAGAAAAGGTCTGTGGAAGATTGTGGAACGACTAGGATATCCCCCTTAATTCCTCAAAATGATTATCTTGCTGCATGAGGGCCAGCAAGGACAAGCCAGATATGGCGATGCACTCCAACTCTATCTACAATTTTCTTCAGCATGATGCTCCAAAGGGCTACAGCACATCTCGAAGAAGAAGACGGCATCTATATACGTTACCATACTGATGGTAGCTTGTTTAACTTAAGCTGTGTGAAGGCTCGCACAAAGACTCTAAACTATCTAGTCCGTGAGCTGCTTTTCACTGACGATGTTGCCCTTGTTGCCCATACGGAAGCAGCTCTGCAGCGCCTAACATCCTCCTTTGCAACGGCTGCAGAGCTGTTTGGGCTGGAAGTCAGCCTGAAGAAAATGGAGGTTCTCTACCAAACTGCACCACAGGATGAGCACTGTCACCCCCATGTCACCATAGGCAAATCTGTACTTAAGTCTGTTCAGCAGTTCACCTACCTGGGAAGTATCATCTCCTCAGATGCCAAGATCAACAAAGAGATAGATCACAGATTAGCAAAGGCATATAGTGCATTTGGAAGGCTTCACAAAAGAGTCTGGAGTAACAAACACCTGAGGCAAAGCATGAAAATCAGTGTGTACAGAGCCATTGTATTGTCCATTCTCCTCTATGGGTCTGAAACATGGGTTACCTATCGCCAACATCTACGACTCCTCGAACATTTTCAATACTGCTGTCTACACACAATCCTAAACATACACTGGGCTGACTATGTGATGAATGTTGCTGTCCTGGAGCAAGCAGAGATCACCAGCATTGAGGCCATGCTACTGAAAACGCAGCTGCACTGGGCAGGGCACATTTCTAGGATGGAGGACCACCGCCTCCCCAAAATAGTACTCTATGGTGAACTTGCCATGGGTCAGCATAAGAGAGGCGCCCCAAAGAAGAGATACAAGGACTCCCTGAAACAACATCTCAAGCTTGGCCGAATTGATCACCAACAATGGTCTGCCCTGGCCTCCCATTGGGAGGCATGGAGACGCACTATCCACAATGCTGCAGCCTCTTTCGAGAACTCATGCCGAACGTGTCTCAAAGAGAAACGACAATGCAGAAAGAACTACAACCTGGAAACATCACCCAAGGAGACTTTCTGCTGTGCTTTCTGTAACCGGACTTGTTTATCTCGGATCGGCCTTTTTAGTCATCAGCGCGCTTGTAGTAAGCGTGGGATGAGTCCTTCCTGAATCTTCGTTAGCAAAGAAAAGCCAGAGAGGTTGTTGATATGGCAGCCACACCGTTAAGCTGTGGTTGGTGGCCATGACAGATAAGAATTTTTAATAGTACAACAAAGGTTACTAATTCTGCAGAGAGCAGGCAAACCTGCCGTTCTAGCATAAGACTAGTATTCCGAATAGTCCTTGGCATGAGAAATATTAATGCTGTTTATTTTGTTTATTTTCCTATGTAATCATAATCTTCTGGCTGTTTCTTTCAAATTGGTTTTAATTTTATATCTGATGTTTTAAACTCTATTTTATGCTGCTTTTTGTATCCACGATGGATAGGATGGTTGGATGAAAATACTTGAAATAAATACTTTCCTGATGCTATGGTGAAAGCATCCAGATGATTCAGCATTGCATTTTCCATTGCAAGGTTCAGTTGCAGGGTCAGGGCAGGAGAAAAGAAAACCCCACACATTTCTTTAACAGATGATAAGCAGTACAAGTGTGAGCTCACCCATGGATCGAGTTCTCAGGTATCCGGTGCACACAGTAGGTTCCCACTGTTTGTACTCATAGAGGAAAATACTTACCAGTTCCTTCATTCGTAACAAAATGGACAATTCTTCTGCTATGAATTAGACTCCTTGGTGGAAAAGTTAAATATAAAGTGGTCCTAAGTGCTTTGTCTAATTAGACAGTGTGAGGTGATTTAAGGAAATGGTATGGCTCCCTGTTTCTGAGACTGTTCTGTTCTGCCGTCTGGCGTTTGTGGCTCTAAATACATATTATTAATGTTGTTTTAACACTGGTTGCTTTATTTATAGCAACCTGTTATTATAAAAGAAGGTGGTCATAGATAAAAAGTAGGCCAGTTGTAGACGCACTGACAAACTTTTAAAATAAAAACCAGGAACAAATTAGGGAATGCATAATGAAATGTAAATGATCACATAACACATCAGACTGGTTGTGGCTAGAATGGGTGGTTATCTAGAAAAAAGAATAACAAAATATAGTTAGTAACTTGAGTTGATGGGATGATAAAAATATGTGTTCTTACTGTTACCTTTATGTTTCAGTATATTTTGTGACTTTCATTTCTTTGTGCTCTTCGCAATGGTAGAGTAATAAAAGATATTAACTATTTTGAAACATTTTTGGGAGGAAAGCTATAAAAAAGTTGTTCAAACATTGCTTCTATTTTGGGATGAGGAAAAAATGAAATGGAAAACTGATTAAAATATAAAGTTAACACCGTCATTAAAAGCTGGTTAGAAAATCATGTAAACCAAATAACTAAAGAATTCTAGCAAAGTCTTCTCAAAATTCTAGCTACATCTTTTAAATATATATAGTTATTCCAAGCTTGTTGCTCTTAGAGTTTATAGGCAATTTCATAAAGTGCTGTAGATCACTTTTAAAAGACATGATAAATTGCCACTAATGGCATTATGTATATACATAGGGGCTCTCTCTCCACTTCATTTAGGTCCAGCAAATGGGTGGTACACCTGGAAAGACTTGCAATTTAATGGACCTTTTTTAGCACTTTTTTGCCTCGTGTGTTCTGGATTATGTATGATTGATGGCTTTGAATGTGGTGGTATGGAACACATTGAGGTCTTAATGCTTTTAAGCCATTTGCTTTCCAGTCTATGTAAAAAGATCTTTGTGTCTGAGGTTAACTATTTATCCTTCTGAAGTAAACACACTCACAGTTCTGGATCTTTGCCTATTAACAGTGTAAATCCCATATGCTTTCAGTGGAGAGGATTTTTTTTTTTTTTTTTTTGTTAATGCTTTTAATAAATTTGTTGTATTTAGACCATAGATAGCCCTTTTTTCAGGTACTAAATTTTCAGCAGTGCTTTAAAACATGTCAGTGGGGTTGAAAAAGATAACATCTTATTATACATTATAGTTGTTCTTTTTATTGATATTGATAATATAGGTTGTGTCTCTCTAAACTGTTTGGAGCTACAACACAAGTAATGTAGTATGTACATTTGCAAGGCTGGAGAGGTGTGTTAGGCTGGCAATAGATGTGAACAAATGACTAGGAATGCTGCGAGGGGTAGCTTAAACATGACAGTGCATGGCTGGAGGTCCCCCCCCCCCCACCGAGATCTCCTGTATGCTAATCAGGTCCCTTATATAAAATAAAACGGTACAGTGTCTGTGGGCTACACAGAGAGCGAGATAATGAGATTTCAAAAACCTGCTTTTTTTAAAAAAAATGCATGGAGTGAATTTTCCAGTGACTTGGACTGGTGGTAGGCAAGCAGCACCAGAAGCTGGTAGGCAATGGGACCCATAAAGAGCAGCCTCGGCAGCAGAGGAGCCTCCACACTGATGGTCAGCCTGAAATCCAAGTTTCTCTCTCCAATTTTCGCTTTTTTCACACTAATCAAGTCCCTTGTATAAAATAATGCAAAAAGAGGCAGTTGAAAAGAGCAACTTGGATTTCAGGCTGACCAACAATGCTGTCGAGTCCTCACAATTCTTTAAAGAACCATACCATCATGCTTCCAATTTTGTTGACATTTGAACTTTTTTTCCCCCAAAAAAATGCCCCCTACACTCTTAAGGTAGAGAGCCACCATGGTCTAGTGGTTTGAGCATTAGAGTACATCTCTGAAGACCAGGATTCTGAATCCCTCCTTAGCCAGGGAAACTATGCGTGACCTTGGCCAGGTCTCAGTCTCACTCTCTCAGTCTCAGAAGAAGGTCAAAGCAAACATACTCTGAACAAATCTTGCCCCCCCCCCCAAAAAAAGCCCACTGTATTAGGTTTGCCTTAGGGTCATCATATGTTGGAAACCACTTGAAGGCATACAACAACCACAACCCAAAGGGTACATTCATCTGTTTTATACTGAAGAGAAGCCTTTTCCTGAAACATAAGCTGATTAGAAGCATTTTTAGCATTTTTTTTTTTTTTTTTGGGTAGGGGGATGGAATCCTACAACAGCCTAAGGTATCCTAAACATGACAACAACAACAAAGCTCATTGTACTAACTAGAGGACATTGGACAGAATTTTAAAGGAAGAAAAAAAATGGCGATGAGGACTCTTGGGAGCTACAGAGGCCCTTGCTCTCATTTTTTAGGATGATTTAAATCAAATGTGTCAATATGATTTTCTGGTGTGTGTGTATTAACTGCCTTGAAGTTGTCCCTGACTCAGGGCGACCCTATGAACGAAACCTCTCCAGGATACCCTATCTTCAACAACTCTGCTCAGGTCTTGCAGACTCAGGACGATGGCTTCCCTGACTGAGTCTATCCATCTGGAATGTGGTCTTCCTCTTTTCCTGTCTTCTGTCTTGCTTAGCATTATTTTCTTTTCTAGTGAGGCAAGTCTTCTCATTATGTGGCCAAAGTATGACAACCTCAATATAGTCATTTCTGGCTTCTAAGGAAAGTTCAGGTTTGATTTGTTCTAAACCCAATTCTGTTGTTGTTGTTTTAGCAGTCCATACTACCTGCAGAACTCTTCTTCAACACCACATCTCAAATAAGATTATTTTCTTCCTGTCATTTTTCTTCACTGTCCAGTTCTCACAACCATACATAGTGATGGTAAATACAATGTCATTGACTTTCTTTAACTTTATTATTCAGTAAGTTATCTTTGCACTTCAGGTTCTTGTGTAGTTCTTTAATAGCTATCCTTCCAAGTTCTACATCCAAAATACACTGCAGAGTTTGAGACAGCTTCAACTGCCCTGGCTCAATGCTAGAGAATCCTGGGAACTGTAGCTCTGTGAGACATTTGGCCTTCTATGTCTGGTGCCACAGTAAACTACAATTCCCAGGATTCCCTGGCATCAAGCCAGGGCAGTTAAAGCGGTCTCAAACTGGATTATTTCTTCCATGTGTTTTGGACCCTAGTCTTTTCATTGCTTGACTGCAATCTCCATTCTGATCAATGCTGTTTGTTTACATCACTATATTTAGATATTTCATCTTGAATTCAGATTCTATTACATATCTGTATGGAAACATGGAAATGCAAATAACAGAGAAACCTGTTGAAATAAATGACTTCCAGTGGAAAGTGACCATAGAATTGCTCTAGAGGACATTTGTAGGTCCTTCAAAATGACTCTGTGGTAAATGTCAACTGGAAGCATATTGTAGAATCATGTGGGAGGACCTAGAAAATGTGTAGAGAGGACATATTTTTGGGATATGGGTAAGTGAAACTGTGGGTACTGGTCCCGTGGATACAGGGGTCATACTGTACATATGTCAACAAATTCTTCATGGATAGTGTGTGACTGTCTAAATTTAACATTGACTGCTCGGCTCTTTCCATTTTCTCTCTGTCTTTAAAATAATTAGTATTTATTGCTATTTCAATCCTACAAGTGAAACGTGCTTCTGAATTTTTTCCTTGGTTGTCAGAGCCTACCATTTGCCTTTACATGCTCAAGCACAAGCAGCATGACATGAATCCAGTTTAGTCAGGTCTTGTACTGGAAGAACTGAGAAATACTTAAACCTAATCATCTTTATATCTGAGATGTAGAGACATCTTGTAGCACCTTTGAGACTAACTGAAAAAAAGAAGTTGGCAGCATGATCTTTCATAGACTAAATTCTACTTCCTCACAAAGGTGCTACAAGATCTCTCTACCTGTCTGATTCTACAGACTAACACAGCTACATCTTTGAATTCTACATCTTTATATCTAATACGCATTAGGTAATCTTACTACTTTGCCTCTCAGACTTCACAAAGTTCCTTTGATGGATTACAGCTGCCAAAATCCCAGTGACTGAGTATTGTAATCCAAAAGCGACTTTACCAAATTGCGCTGTGAGTTCTTCCACTATAATAAGTGTTTGAATCTGTCCCATGTAAATCACATGACGTTCACTACGACTGATTCTCCAAATAAGCCTCTTCAGGATAACCTCCTGCATGACTGAGAACTATAGGGATGCACTTTCTTCAGACCATCTGTCATTTTGATTCACTGTGGCCTTTTTGTTTGTTTGTTTGTGTTTTTATATATCACTATAACTGAATTCTGTCATAAGCTAGGGACAATATTAATCAGTGCTTGTGAGGGCAAATCAGAAAAGAAGAGTAAATCACTTACACTGCTAATGTTTTATGTAGCAAATATGAAAGATAAATTAAGTCAACCTTCACCTTGTAACTAAAATATTTTGAAGATGAATTAACCTGCTATTATGTTGAATCAACTAATGCTAAACAATATATTTTCAGTGTCCACTTAAGCAAGTGAAGTCAGATACTTCATTTAGTATTTGACTCAGGATTTATATTCTGAAGTTTGCAGTTGTGAGCTACCATCATCGTCCCTGTAGAATTTCTGTCTTCCATCCTGAATCATATGAGTTTAAAACTTTTTTAAAAAATCTATTTTCTTCAAGTACTAGGGAGAAAGGTCTGCGTGTAATAAAGAAGCAACTTTATTTTTGCTTAAAGGGTGTTTCAGGTTGTTTTTTTTTAAAGAAATTCCCACTTAGCTCCCTATTGATCAAAGGATGGAGGTTTAGTCAGCATGATGGCTTAGAGGGATAAGATCTTAAAACTGTGAGATAGAATCTTGCTTCTTACTGCCTTTACTGTGGAGGCTGTAGGGGATTCCTTCTAGTGGTTTTTTTAAAAACTTTATTTTTAGATATATAATTTGAGGAAGGGTGATAGCAAATGATGTGGTTGCAAAGAGAGAGACAACACTGAGCAGTGAGTACAATTCTCATGGAAAAAGACATTTATACATATCTGTCAGCATCTATGATAGTCATGCTAGTTGTCACATTCTTTTGAATATGTACTGGAAGAACTTGAATCTTGCATGTGTAGATATCCCTTCTCAGTGAAGAAACCTTAAACCTGTTAGTAGCTTTATGTAATTATAGTCGGCTCCATTGACAGAGCACCATTATTTTTGTGTCCTCTACATTAACTTGAACACTGCTGTTACTAAGTAAGTTGATTTGGCATGTACTGTTTTGTAGTATTGGTTGACAGAAGTAAAACTTTTCCCCTTTTTATTTGGCATACTACATTCATTGGTCCATGAACTCTTCTTTATGAAGGATCGGATACATGGGATAGGGGAGGCACTGAAAAATAAAAGTGCAAAATATGAATTTGGGATAGGTGATTGTTATGCCATTGGTTACTAGGGTGGGACAAAGAAGAAGAGCACGTGATTGAAGAAATGCAGCATTTTATAAATGAATAGGTAGACAGCTCAGTTGCTATTTCTTCCTCTTTTGTTTTCCATTCTCCTCCTTTTCCACCCCACTTATATATTTAAATATTTCTGTAATCTTCCTTCACATTTTGGGACTTTGCAGCTGTCTGAGGAAAACAGTTTCTGGGTAACCTTTGTCTTGTTATACTGAAGGATAGCCTGAGAAATAATGGAGGACTTTCCTTCATAAGGATTATGTCATGAAACAGGTTTTTTGGGAAATGCCATTGTGAAAATGGGCATTGCTATTAATAATGATTATCATAAGTATAATTTTCATAAAACTTTTTTGCTTCATCAAATTATAGTGTATGGAATTCATATTTTCTCCGGAATGGATACATCTGCTCCCAAGATCTATCAATTTAACAGAGAGAAACAAACTTGATCTCTCTATCTACTGTTAGTTCATAAATTTCCTTTGGCCCACTAAATATTTTAAATCTGTGTTATGAAAAAGCTTAACATTTTTCTTGCCCCAGAGCACACAGCATACATGCTTAAGCAAGACATCCAAATGACCCTATTGAGACTTTTCCTTATTGCTTGTCTTTTTGAGGTCTCCCTCTGTGCTCTGACCAAATATTGCCTGAAACTGAAACTTACACCTATGAAATGAAGCCCTGTGGCCTGGCTGGGATGGAGCTCACTGTTGTAGGTTGTAAAATACACTTTCCCCCTTAAAGCTTATATTCCCTTGGCCTTCTTCATTTCACAGAGTAATGATTTTTCCTCCTTATTTATTTGTGAAGAGACATTTCTTTACATTGCATTCTTCTATTTGCTTTAGAATAGGCAGCTCTGGACTACATGATTTGTTTGTAACTGGTGAGGGATTATTATTCTGTTTTTGTTTTGGTTTTTAATAATCTACCTTTTCATCACAAAACTCAAAGCTGTGAAACAAGGTTATCTCCATCTATTTAATCCTTTTAAAAATACCCTGTGAGGCAGCTATAGTTAAAAGTTAGTGACTGGCCAAAAGTCAACCAATTAACTTCATAAGTAACTGAGGGTTTGAAGATGGGTCTCCCAAATCCTAGTCTGACACATATAATTACTGTGTCATGTTAGCTATCACCACACCATTCACTGAACTGGTTTCTGTCTTATGTCCTTTGGACATCAGTATATAGGTATATAGATATATAGCCCCAATCCACTGCATGTCATTACCTTATCTTCCTCCTTCCTCAATCATGGGCAACAAAACTAGTTGTTTCAAGTCCCACATCTATTCCACTCTTTTCTGAATAATAAGAGAGATGTAGACAAGCAAAGACCAGCTCAGATTCTATACAAGCTACATTATACCCAATACTTTCCACAGAACCAGTTGTAAGCCACTTGGAAGGACTTTTTACTACTTACTTGTAAGACACTCCAAAGATTAGTAGGCCCTAGAATCTTTGGCCCATTTTAGATTGGCAAAAAGAGGTGTGTTGATGGCTGCATGAAAGCCCAGCCTTTAGATGAGAAAAAGGGAAAGTGTGCCATGAAAACGCTTCTTTTGAGTTTTAGGGGAGAAGAAGTGCCTTTAAAAAGTAGCTTGATTTCCCCATTACTTTTTTAAAAAGGGTGCAACATTGCTATTGCATCTAAAGGCTAAGGTGTAGTTGCATGGTTAAATGGGGCTCTGTCTCTTTAAAGCACCCATTTAAAGGTAGCGATACAAGTGCGGAGGGAGGGAAGGTGCCAAGACAAGAAGAGACCTTCAGAGCCCGGCCAGAGTGCGCCTGCACCTTCCTTCACCTCCTCCCTTTGGCTGAGAGAGTGTGACTTCTAGGGAGACAGCAGGGCACTGGAGGTGCTCAGCCAGGCCAGGGCAAGCTGGCAAGAGGAGGAGGAGAAGGGGAGGGACCTGGAGCACCTCTGCTGCCCTGCTTCCCTGCAAGTCACACTCTGTCAGCCGAAGGGGGGAGGAGAAGGCAGGCCCAGGCACACTCTGGCCAGGCTCCAGGGCTCTCTCCTGGCTGCCTTCCTCCTCCCTTTGGCTGAGAGAGTGTGACTTGCAGGGAGGCAGGGCAGCAGAGGGGCCCCATGGCCCTCTCCTCCTCCTCCTGTTTCCAGCTTGCCCTGGCCCAGCATCAGGAGGACCTGGAGCACCACCGCTGCCCTTCCTCCCTGCAAGTCACACTCTCTCAGCCAAAGGGAGGAGGAAGGCAGCGGGGAAGGAGGGAGGGAGGGAAGGAGCCAGGAAGAGATCCCCAGAGCCTGGCCAGAGCATGCCTGGCCCTCCTGCTTCCTCTTCAAAAAGAAGGCTGGAAAAGTAGGACGTGTCCTGGCAAAGGAGGACGTGCCTGGTCAACTTAGAAAAGGGGGGCCTCTGCTCAAGAATGGAGGACATATGGGAATCCCTCCTGGACAGAGGGCTGAAACCTCAAGACAACTCAATATAATGCTCTGACAGAACACAGACTACAACTCCCATGAGCCTTTGCTACCATTTCCCAAGATGCCTTAATTTGCAACAGAAAGCCGACCAGTATGTTCACATGTGATGAATTCTTTTGTATTGACTCTGCATTTTCTTTTTGTGTAGATGCTCTCTTGTCTTGTGTGTGATGAGCTTGTGCGTAATCATGTGCATTTCCAAACTGACCTCACTTTCTCCCTCTTTCGGAATGGTCCTGTACTCCCCCATGTGATAAGCTCCGACTGTATGATGTACCTGCGCAATTGTGCAATTTGCAGCCGGCAAGGGGAAAAAATGTTTAAAGCGCGGGCGGCTAAAAGCCGCGTTCCTTGCCGCCCATGTAGCTGCTCCGCCTGTGTTTGTAGCGTTTTGACAGCTTCCCATGTAGTTGCTGAGCCACAGAAAAAAACCTCAGTCTAGCTGCCCTATACCTTTTAAATGCACACCTGGGGCTTGCTGTCTAGCTGCTAAACATTAAGGAAAAGGCAACTTCATGTCACACTTTCCTGCCAATCTAAAAAGCCCCAGTAGTTTCAGTCCTAACTCCTTAGTTGGTGTTATAGGATAGTTAAAATAAGCAAACGTTGGTAAGTATCTGTGGCATAAGTGCACTTATTGGCACTGGACAATGCCAAAGTCAGAACAAGTTTACTACTATGTTGCTCAACCTTGTTGCTTTCTTTTTTTTTCTTTTTTTTTTTTAGTTAAACCATTGTTCTGACTTGGATTTGCTTGTTTTTTGTTTGTTTGTTTTGTTTTACAGACAGACCTGTGCATTAAAAGTTCACACATACACGGTTTCATATTGTATGTGTTAACCATGATCTTCAAGTAGAAGCAGTTTAGATGCAGGAGGGTAATGAAAGAGTAAGCTTCATAAACTGAGTTTGAAGAGGAAGTTAAGAAACTTGGGGGTCTCCTTTGTCATTCGTATCGATTCTTAATTGAGCAGGAGTTGTGATTTCTCAGTGACAGCAGTGGCATGTCAATGGTACTAACATGGTGAAGCTGATCCTTCTTTGGTGTAGGAGAAACCAAAGAACACTTGATGAAAAATCACTGTGGTCACAATCTATTTGAAGCTTCTTGGTGAATTGTATTCCAGCTATTTAATAGACTAGATGACACATGATAGACTAAATGACATCTTGATAATACTCTGTGAAATGACTTCAAAGAAAACGTTGGTGCTTAAGGTGATGTAATGTAATCATCTTTGATCTGTGTTGGCCCATACAAAAGTCTTTATATATAAATGTGAACATATGAGTGAAATGTATGGCATACTTGCCTTACTATGACAGAAATACATGTTGGTAAGTACATGCAGTATATACTCTCCTTTTTATTTTCAAATCATTATCTTCTTAAGCCATGTGCTAATATCTTTAGTTTCTTATAAAAGGTCCATATATTGTAAGATGTTCTAATATACAAATTTTATTTTCTTGCATAAAGAATTATAAAATATACAATTGATTTTTTTTTTACTAATCCTTTCTGTTAAAATAAAAATTGAATTTTCTTTTTGAAGAAGTATTAGCAGCAATGTTGAGACTGCAGTAGATGTTGCTGTCAGAAGAACTATTCTCTGCATTCTGTGCTGTTTACCTGAGGTTATATTCCAGATGCTCTCAGAACAGTTGGGCTGATTATTAAAAATGCCTCATGGTAACTTCTAGCCAAAGTTGATCAATACCTAGTGCAAAGCTTTACATGTAAGAGAGTTATTTAAACACCAAGTGCCCCCAGGATTATGGGGAATGAAAAAATAATGCAGAACAAATATGTTGAAGGGTTCAAAAGAGTGGAAGAATATCTTTTCTTTGTGTTGGAGGCAGATTGGAGTTGTTTAAACTATGAGGAACTAACACAGAATGAAAGGGTGTATATGCTCCAAACTAAAACCAGTGTAGAAACAGACTCAGGTGTTGGCATTTGTCCCTAACCTATAGGACTTTCTTCTTCATGGTTTTGTCTTAAATTGCCATTATTGTGTTTTATTATGAATTCACACAGTATTTTGCTAAATTTTGCTAAACACATCATTTTCAGTCCCACAACATAATCCCATAACAGCCTTATAAAACAGACTAGTATTTGGAGCTGGTTGAAATGGTTGGTTACAGCTGGGAGATGGAAGCTTGCTATGACGTCCCAGTTAATCCATGGCTGAACTGAAATTTCACATGGAAACTTTCAGTTCATAGCATATGCTCTCAACTACCACACTGCAGTAAATGTACAAGTCCAAGCTATAGATGACTTTTGCATAGGGCAAAGTCTGTCAGGGTTTGACATGTGCACAACCTTTAAAGCCCTACATGGCTTGAGTCCATCTTATCTTAGGGACCTCCTCTTCCCGTATAATTCCCCCCCCCCCGCACACTTCAGTCCTCTCGGAGGAACCTGCTACAGCCTATGAAAACTAGGTTGCCACAGACTTCCCAGAGAATGTTCTCTGCTGCTGCTCCTAGGCTATGGAATGACCTGCCGGATGAGATGCGTCTTATTACATCCCTTGATTGCTTTTAAAAAGCCATAAAGACGCATCTCTTCTGGCAGGCCTTCCCAGAAAGCCCTTAACTCCCGGCTCTGTTAGTGGGTCTAGCTCTCCCCTTAATTTAATTTTTTAACATCTCGACCTTTGATGCCCATGCAATTTGATCGTTCTTTTATTTTGTGAAAACTTTAAATTGTTGTTTTTAACTTTGATGTCAGTTTAATCCAATTTTAAGGGGTGGGTGGTTGGGTATGGATTATTGTAATTTTTACCTTGTATTTTTTTAATTGTTGTAACCCGCTCCGATTGGTTGACAGAGGAGCAGGCTATAAATAATTTTTTTATATTATTATTATTATTATTATTATTATTATTATTATTATTTACTAACTCTGACTCTGAAGTTCAAAGTGGATAGCATTGTACATGTTTTAAGACGTTAACATTTAATATTAAACATAAATGTACAGTGTTGCCTAAAATGTTCATTTCCACTGGCATTTTAGATCAGTCTTAATTTACCATATAACTTCTTTAATAGTGATAATGTGAGCTGATTATATGAGCAGCCTAATGGTGTCTAAATCAAAATGCAGGAAGTCTTTCAAACTCAATAGTTTCTATTCTGATTGATAATGGGGCTTTCTAGATTGGCAAAAAGAAGTGTGTTCATGGCTGCATGAAACTCCAGCCTTTAGATGAGAAAAAGGGAAAGTGTGCCATGAAAACGCTTTTTTTTGCGTTTTAGGGAAGAAGCGCCTTTAAAAAGGTGCTGGTTTTCCCAGCTTCTTTTTAAAAAACTGTGGAACAGCGCAGCTCCATCTAAAGGCTGCAAGCTTTTAAAGAAAAGGCAACTTCATGTCACACTTTCCTGCCAATCTAGAAAGCCCCGATATTCTGGCAAGAATATTTACTTCCCATGGTTTCAGGGGAGAGTCCTACTTAAAGACACCAGTGGCTGAATCAAATACCTTTTACACTAACAATCTATCACAGAGCTACAGCTGTTTTTCAACTTCTTTGGTAACATTTTTGGAAAATACTATTGTGACCCTTGAAGAGTTTAAACTGTAGTTCTAAGTCAGGAAAAATTAATTTCCTGTCAGATTACATTTTAAATTAAACTGAAAAAAATGACACTGGAATCTACTGACTTCTACTAGAAAGCTGGGTGAATTTATTTGTAAAGTCAGGAGTGACTGGGGATTTTATTAGTGTACCAAACTGCCTGATACCTACTGCTTGAATCACAAACGAAAATTCTGTTTTGATGTTTTAGCATGTATGTTAATAGTTCTGAGGGACATGAATACATGTGGCACAGCTGTCTTGTCAGGGACAGTTCAAGACAACTCAGGTGCGAAGAACAAATTTGCTAGGAGTCTTGAAACAATCTATTCATGGGGGCTTTAAAGTGAGTTACATGGGAAGAGAAACAGTATTTCAAGAAGATAGAAGGACACCAAGTACTGGGAACAATAACCTCAAGGATACAAGGGGAATTGGGCCAATAGTATAGAAGCCTAACTGTGGCCAGAAATAATCAGAATTTATTTATTAATCAGTGGCCAGAAATAAATGGAATCATCTGAGAGACACATGCATGGTCTTAGATGTTTCTACATGAATGCAAAGAGTAGGAAATAAATATAAGGAACTTTAGCTCTTAACACAAAATGCAAATTTGATTTAATAGATATCATTGAAACCTGATAGCATGAGTCTCGTGATTGGAACATAGTAATGGTTGGATACAGCATATTCCAAAGATATGGAACAAACAGGAAAGGATGAGGAATACTGTTATATGCCAAAGATGTGTACACCTGTGAGGAGACTTAGGTCCAAAACATACTGCAGAAATAGTCCGGTTCAAGACCACTTTAACTGCCCTGGCTCACTGCTAGAGAATGTTGGGAGATGAGAAGGCTAATGTCTCACAAAACTACAACTCCCTAGCATTGAGCTATGACAGATAAAGCAGTCTCAGACTGGATTATTTCTGCACTGTGTTTTGGATCTTAGAGAATGGAAAGTAGGTTGAAAGTATTTGGGTAAAAATTAAAGTGAAGTAAAACAATAATGACCTCTTTGTGCAGGTCTACTATAGGCTCCCTACCCATACTGAAGATCCAGATGGTGCCTTCCTAAAATAAATGACCAAATATTGAAAAATGACAAATATAATAGTAGTTGGAAACTTCACCCACCCTGATATATGTTGGAAGTCACACTGTGCCAAGAATGTATGAGCCAAAAAATTCCTCACTGTCCATGCAGACAATTTCATTGGACAAAAGATGGAAGTGCAACAAGAGGAGCAGCCGTTTTGGATTTGATTGAATCAACAGAGATGAAGTATTCAATGAGGTAGAAATAGTTGGATTCTTTGATGAGAGTGACCATGTCTTCTTAAGATTTGTTATACAGAATAAAGGGAAAGCCAAACCTAGTCAGATGCAGACTCTGAGCTTCAAGAAAGGCAAATTTCTGTAAGCTTGTAGAAGTACTGGATGAGATTCTCAAGTTAGTGGGACAAAGAAATGGTAGGGCCACTGGGTAGAACACATGGTGAAATTCTAACAAGGGACAATGAGAAGTCCAAACTGTTTAATGTGTTATTTCCCTCAGACTTCTTCCAAAAGAGAAACAGTGCTCTAACTGGTGAAAATAGAACAAATCTTGCAATAAGAAGACTATGGCCTCTTATGTAAAGATGTAGTAAGGGATACCTAGCTACTCTAAATGAATTAAAATCTCCTGCCTCAGATTAATCACTTCAAAGAGTACTAAAGGAACTTGCAGATGTAATCACAGAGCTACTCTGAATAATCTTTGAGAATTCTTGGGGAATAGGAGAGATACTAGCAGATTGGACGATGGCAAATGTTGTCTGTATCTTCAAAAAGGGCCAAGAACAGAACCTGAGCTACTATTACCTTGACATCAATAACAGGAAAGGTTCTAAAACATAAACATCTTTATAAATGAATTAGATTATGGAAAAGAAAGAATGCTGTAGAGAATACACTACATGACAATAACAGCATTCAAAATTACCTTGACAGATTGGAGAGCTGGGCCAGAACTAACAAATTTAATTTCAATAGGGGTAAACATGAGGTCCTACATATGGGCAGGAAAAATGAAATGCACAAATATAGGATGGGTGACACCTGGGCTGAAAGCAATGCATGTTTAAAGGATCTAAGGGTTGTACTAGACCACAAGCTAAACTTGAATCAACCATGTAATATGGTGGCAAAAGAAGTCAATGCAGTTCTGGGCTCCATCAACTGGAGTAAAGTGTCCAGATCAAGGGTAGTAGTAGTCCACTTGTTTTATCTTGGTCAGACCTTATCTGGAAGACAGTGTCTAGTTCTGGGCAATGTAGTTCAAGAAGTTGACATGCTGGAATGTATCCAGAGAAGAACAACCAAGATGTTTAAAGGTCTGGAAACAGCTTTACAAGGAACAATTTAGGGAGCTGGATATATTTCACATAAAGAAAAGAAGTCTGAGAGGTAACATTATAGCTATTTTTTTAAAAAAATCTCAAGGGATGTTGTGTACAGACCTTATTTTCTGCTGCTCCAAAGGTAAATCATAAACTAATATATTCAAATTACAAGAAAATAGATTCTACCAAAACAACAGGAAGAACATATTTAGTGTAAGAGCTATTTGGCAGTGGAATGAATTTCCTCTTAGGCTGGTGGACTGTCCTTTGGAAGTCTTCAAAGGGAGATTGGATGGGCCTCCGAACCATTTTATTTTGCCTTTGTCTATGTTTGCAATATTCAGGCAATATATTCTAAATATTTTCTGTAAATCAGTGTAATACACAGTACTGATATTCTGGAGTATATTATTTCACATTTTAAAGACATTTGAAGTAAGTAGATAAAATAAGTAGATTCTGGGTTGCGTGGAATTTTACTTAATAGTGGGCATTTTGTAATGCTAAGATGAGCTATACTTCCTGCAGGTAAAATTCTGTTTTATTCATAGTAAACTTTATGTATACAGAATGCTACAAAATCTGATCTTCAAACTAAGAATACTCTGTGGGTAGGGAAGTTATTGAACATAAAGTTGATCAATATAAACACAGTGAAAAATTCTTCTAATTAAAGCATTTTACATTACCTTCCAAGATTAGTAAAATCTGAAGAAATTTCAGTTGCATCAGAGCTTTCACACAGAAACTCTAAGTGGCCTCTAACAATGTAATATATGGGTAATATAATAGACTGAATTGTCACATGGTATAAAACTATATGAAATAGTTCTCTTCTGTTCTATTAAATGTCCTTTGGACTTCATTTACATAATGAAAACAGTCCTCCAGTAAGTGAATGGAACAGTATTTTGTCATATAAATTACTGGAATTAACTTGCAGTTCAGGATCAGAGTCTTGAATATTTTCACCAGTTAGTCTTTATGGTATCTTTGAAATATGTTACATGTATTCCACTTCTACCAGAATACCTTGACAACATTGTTAGGCCCAGATGGGTAACAGACACTCAGATCCCATTCCCTCAAAGGATGCATTAGGCAATTTGAATGTTGCTTGGAACCAGTTCTGAAATTTTAGTTTTTACTCCAAAAAAAGTCCCAGGCACTAGTTTGTGAAAGGGCCAGTGTTATCAACAAACAAGCAAATATACGACTATAAAACCTTCTTCCATTTATTAGGACTATCAAGACTACAGGTTTGAATGACACTTCTGGGTTCATTCTTGTTTCCTTTGTTCTCTGCTTCTGTTCCTCTTGAACCAAGGCCCCATTCCCACTACCATTGGATTCGAAGTGTGAAGCGGGCTATACCACCCTCGTTCACACTTGAATCGATTTACGATCCTCATCTGATCAAACCGGGTTAAAAGCAAATAACCCGGGCTTTCCTGACACTAGTTTTAAAGTGGTCTTTTTTGGAAAACGCGATTCTGAAGCATTTCCAGTAAATGGGAACGCTGGTCAGAATCGCGTTTTTTTTTTTAAATTTGGGGTGGGGGTACTGATCGCAAATGCAATCTTCTGCACTTGCGAAAGATTGCATTTGTGATCACTGTAAAGGGGGAAAAAACTCTCTCTCACAAACCCACCCCCCCCCACACACACTAATCCCCTGTTCCTTTGGGGGGGATCCTTCCTTCCCTCTTCCCCCTTCCTTCCTTCCTTCCTTCCTTCTTCCCCCCTCCCTTCCTCTTCCTTCCATCCTTCCTTCCTTTCCTCCCCCCTTACCGGGGAGGGCTCTCTGCTGCTGCTGCCTCCCTCGCTACTGCTCCTGGCAGCAGCACATCCTCCTCCGCTGGGCCCGTCCTGCTCCCATCAACAGCACAGCACAGGGCCCATCAGCTTTGGCCAGGAGCAGGACGGGCCCAGCGGTGGCGGCAGTGGATGAGGAGGAGGAGGTGCTGCGCTGCTCGCTGCTGGGCTCCCAGGTCTTCCATTCCCTGTCAGGAGGCCTGTGGCACAGTGCATCCTCCTCCTCCACTGGGCCCATCCTGATCCCATCAGCCCAGCGAGGAGCACGGGCTGTGGCAGCAGCACGGGCCCAGCAGAGTGGGAGGAGGAGGAGGAGGAGGAGGAGGAGGAGGAGGAGGAGGAGGAGGCACTGCTGCTGGGAGCAGCAGCAAGGGAGCCAGCAGCATCAGAGAGCCCTCCCCTGGTAAGGGGGGAGGGAAGGAAGGAAGGAAGGGGGAAGAGGGAAGGAAGGATCCTCCCCCCAAAGGAACAGGTTATTAGTGTGTGTGTATGTGTTTGTGTTTTCCCTTTACAGTGATCGAATACCCCCACCCCCACCCCAAAAAAAGATTGGGGGGTAACAGGCTGTCATCCTTCCCTGGCAGCTCCAGTGGGAATGACAAGCGTTCCCAGCTGAGAAAGCAATTCCAAACAAGGCCTCTTTTCATAGTGTGAACAAGGGGCCTTTTGGAATCACTTTCCTAAGCGGAGCACAGCCCGGTTCCAATGCGGATTTTTCCGCAAGTGGGAATGGGCCCCAAGTGTTTCTATTTTCTCTGTAAATAAATACCAAAAGATTCTGGTCCAGAATGTTCTTACCAATTCTAATCACTTCCCCTGCTGTCATAGAGATTCTGGTATGGAATATAGCTATGTGTATTATCCTGATGATGTTAGAGAAGTGAAAGTGACAATAAATTCACTTAGGAGCCATTGTTAGACTATAGCTCTCAAGAAGGTATAGATCTTTCTAATACATCACATAATTTCCTAATACTTTTACCATGGCTTCCTACTCTTACCATGACTTGAAACATATCAGATTGGCTGCCATTCATATCATTTTAAAATTTTCAAGTCCCTTGACTCCAAGCAAAAACCAGTTTTTATATAATGTTAGCTAAGGTGTGGTACTGCATTTTAATTCATTCTATCAGAGTATATTTTCTACTTGGCATTTCTTAGTCAAGTTCAATGTTAGTTAATATAATTTTAAACTTGGGTTAAGATCAGTTAATCTGCTAATATCATTAGAGAACTGAAGCAGTTGAATACTTGTGAAATTGAGGGAATTCCAGGAGTGGTTTGATTGTTGGTTTGGATCAAAAGAAAATGGTCAGCCAGAGACAGGACTGCATCAGAAGTGGATGTAGAAAAAGAGGCATACAATATAAAGTTGCTCAAAACACACAGTTCTTGTTAATAAGCAAGTCTTGTCTCTAATGCATTTTGGAAGATGGCAGTGGCAAGCCCCCTCTGAAGAAACTTGCCAGGAAAACTCCATGATAGTTAGTTTTAGGGTCACTGTAAGACACACAACAGCAACAGTCCTACATGTTTAGATTGTTTTGAATTTCAAATGTGCTCTACAAAATTCACTTTGATGGTCATTTAAGCCTTAGCTTCTTCTGTTCTCAGAAACAAAATGTGAAATCATTTCTATTCTATACTTCTATCAAAGAGGAAAGAGTATTTGTTAAATAAATAGCTTGAACTATTCACATAAATCTCCATTTGTCTAGATTGGTTTATTTTCTTTGTCTGTTAGGGATTTAAAGAATACTTAAAAATAATTGAAAATATTTTTTTAAAAAAACACAAGAATTTTGAAAATCCCTAACAAGAAGAACAAGAATTCCCTAACAAGAAGAATCTTTGATACATCTCTAGGATGCATAAAAGGATCTATAGAGTTTGTTTGTCAAAAGTGGCAAACAATTTTACTTTCCATAATTATTGGTAATAATATTTATTAAATAACTTAATTACCATTTACAACAAGATTTACTCTTTGCTGATGCACATCTTTTCTTTCTTTTTCAATCTTTCCAGGGGATACTACTTTTTTATTTTTGAAAAAAAAAAAAAGAAAGAGAGAGAGAGAGAGAAGCAAAAGCATGACAGTAACACAGTTAAACAGTGCAGGAGAGAAACCAGAAGAGCCCATGGTTACGTTCCACAAGACTGTTTGTACAGAGACTGTTTGTACACCCCTTCTGAACAATCCAAATGAAGCCTTCCTTGTCAAAGCTTGCTTGCTCTCATTTCTAACTGACATTTTAAAACTATTTTATGAAACTCTTCCCCATTCCATTTACATTTGACAAATATTTTATGAGATATACTTTTTTTTAACGTAGCTATTCTTACTCTTGAGACCTTAATACAGAAGAAGAAAGTATGTTATGCATATGATAGAAGTCACTGTATCTTTCATTTTAATATGGTTTTATGAAAGTAATCAACTACCATGGCAATTGGAGGCTACACATAATGATACCATACAGTTTAGATGCACTGCTAGATTCATTTGGTATAGCTCAGTGTGGGATTAAATTAGATTACATTAGTCCATGAGTCCCTGATATACTCATCACGTACCAATTTAACCACACATGTAAGTTGCATGTCTGTAGCAATGCATCAAAATTGTATTTCTTCATTGGTTTTGTTTTATTACGGTGCTTCCAGTACTATTTTTCAGCAATTATTTATTTTTAATAACATCTACATATTTTATGAACCCCAATTATTCTATTCTATTCTATGTATTATGTCTTCCACTTTAATGTGATGAAATACTCCTTTATCAGTTTACCTTATACACTATATTCTATGTACAAACTGCTACAGCTATACATATTTCTGCACAAAAAAAAGTTTAGTTGTTTTATGGTACAATAATGAAATAATGCTATTTTTTGTTTCTGCTGCTACAATAGTCCTTTAATATTGCTAACTGCTGCTATATAAAAAAAAACTTGGAAAGGAACAGCCTTTGGTATAAATCTGGAAATATGAACACATACGTATGTAAATTCTCAATACTATGATCATGACTAACAAGTCATGGTTATAGTCACTGTCTATAGGAGTCATGCCAGTTGCTACATGAAGCAGTAGTTTTAAAAGTTAAAATATCAGCTTTCAAGTCTTGATAGTTGTCATTTGATTAAATATCTGTGAATTCTGTTTGATGCCTTTTCTTTATAATTCAGAGCTGATTCAATGTATAAGACTTATTTTTATTTTTCTGGGAATCAAGCCTTAATTTCAGTTCCTATATATATGCTTGCTACAGGCATCTTAAAGCTCATGTTGTTTGTTTAAATGTTATAGTTTTAAACTGTCCTTAACTCCCTTCATTTGTTTTTCGCATGGAAGAAATTTATGTTAAGGTGGAAAAAGAGGGGAGGAATCTATTATATTTGAAGGAATTTGGTAATTTTGTTGTAGTTCATTGCATGGCAGGTGGTAATAATGTCTATGCCTGTGCTGTCAAAATATGAAAATTAAAGTGACGATGGGTTTTAATGAAATCCATTTGACAAATATAATTAAGGTGTTTTAATACGAAGGCCTGTAATAAAGACTACCGGTGGACTCCCCGAGGTCCTGACTAATTGTGTAGATTGCTTTTAAGCTTTGAATAGTTTTATTGGATAATGAACTGTTAAGAAGTGTTAGATCTTTCTTAAGCAGAATTTGGTTTGAAAAAGAAGAGGAGAGACAGGCCTGAGGTGTGGCATTTTAAACATAATTAGAAGAGAGTTTTAAGTTAACATCTTTGATCTTGCTGTCAGGTTTTGATTAGAGCTGTAAATGCTTTAATCAAGTGCAGTGTAGTCATTACATTTCTAACTGTTTTAAAACTGTGAAATTACTGAGATGCTGACATCAGTTTAACACATTATGAACATTTGCTGCAAAGTTGTGTTGGTAAATTGGGATTTCTATTACTATGGCAGAGTGTGATGATTTTTTCCCCAATGTATATTATGCATGCATAATTATAATTTTTGATGAACTAGTTGTTTGGTTAGAGCTTCTTTTGTTGCTGTTGTTTAGGAATTGAGACAATGAAGAAACGTTACATATTTATTATTATTATTATATTATTATTACTTTTGTTCAAAATCTTATTCACTGGAGCATAACATTTATATACACACACGCACGCATATATATATAAAATAGCAGCTTGCTGACTTCTACAATGTGCAGCTAATTGTTTCTCTGTGTGTGGAGCCATGTGGAAATGCTTTGGATGGTGCTCACATGAGAGTCTTACTGTTTCAATCACTCCCTAATAAGCAAATATAAAGGAAAAATGAAAGGCAGATTGTTCCTGCAAGAGCTGTTACAATGCAGACTGTGTTTTCTTGAAGCCTAGCTCTGTAGATTCTGCATCACATCACACAGGTATTAACTAACCATAGAATTATACTTGCTGAGAATATAACTTTTTTGGTCTGTGTATGTGTATTTGAAAGCAAGCTCAAGGCTATGAAGATAGGGTTGAAAGCAATATGGGGAAGCCTCTGAATCATGAGGATGGGAAGGGGATATTGTTGCCAGATAATTCAGTGCTCTGTAAAGCTTGCCATGATGATTAGTAGAAACCAAGGACATTACATGGGGTAAACAGAGCTTGGCCATGCTGTCTTGGGAATTCTTAGAGTTGTAGTCCAAAAACATAACTTTTTCAAGTTCTGCGAGTAAGTACTTTTAAATGTATTTTTACAGAGATCATAAAATCCAGCATTTCTTCGGTTTTATTACCTTATTTATGCATCATGGATGCATTGCTTTACTGCAGCTTGAATTCAACTGAGTTTGGTCATGAATCCATGACACTAAGTTATGACCGTGACAATTGAATCTTGCATATTGATCTGATACTCCAACAGGGATAAAATAAAGAGATCTGGACTTCAGTGGTACAATAGCATCTGATGACACTTCATAATACAAAAAATCTGGTAAAGCAGGGCTAGGACTCTCTTTGTCCCTCCTCTGCTTAACTTGTCAACAATAGCACTTATTATTATTTTATTAAACAGCCTTTCACATTTTAAAGGCTAACACATTTATTATGACATATTTTCCTGAGGTCATATGGTCTACTTCATCAGATGCATAGAAACTTAAATCAAGTTGGCAGATTTACAAACACATGCTTGAGCGGGTAGGTATTGTAAACCATGTGATCAAAGGGAATTTGAAGTGCAGAAAGTGCAGGTGCACTTACCTTAACAGTGGCCATCAACAAAATAATAATTGGGTAGATTCTTTTTCAATTGTTTCATGTTGGAATATGTCTCTGAAATTCCTTCATTCAAGAATGTTTACTGTTAGGTCAATGACATGGTGTCCTGAGAATGTTCTCCCACTTGTTTTTTGAATATTTGTGTTCACTTATTGTTTTATGTAGTGACTGGCCACTATGTCTAATGAAGAATGCAGAAAGGAATTGGTGTACTAGATGTTTCCAGCAATGTCCAATTGCATTTTTTTTCAAACATATGTGCATAAATGTGGGAGTTAACTTTTTGATGTCTGCAAAAAATGTCCACCATAATACATTTAGTCTTTAAAAGTGCTACAAGACTGTTTTCTTCCCCTGGTGACTAACATGGCTATCTCAAAACTGTCAAACCTCATATATCTTGTTTTTTATAACATGATATTTACTGATCAGAGTCTGAAGATTAGCAGGGAAAGATCATTCAAAGATTGTGCATGGTACTGCAGATTCACCATGAGTTAGGGTTGACTCGAGAGCAGTTAACAATAATAACTGCAAATGTTGCTTAGAAGACATCTGATTTTCATTGCAGTGCTGGCTATGTCCAGTATACCCAGGCTTACAATGACAGCAGTCATTAAAATGTGTATAAAATTAAATATGTTTTAAAATTAAGGGGAAAGTGTCATCTATGTTAGTTAACAAGCAGAATCAGAAGACTTGTTTTTGCTGTTGTTTTATCTGAGGAAAAAACTGCACTGTACATGGCAGGTATTTGGAAACTAGGGTCATTGTTTACAGCTCTTCAGGTTACAAGGTTGTACAACACATGTCTTTTACATCTAGTTCGATGAGTTCTGTAACAAAATGTGACTCTGAGGGATGAACTGTCTCAGTTCCTTAGAAGAGGGTTAAGATTACTTTAGCAATCCAGCAGAGGATGAAATCAGGGTATGGGTAAGACTCTGCTCAACAGATTTCTGCAGGTGCTGGAAGAAGGGGTGGCATGGCAATGTTCACTGATTTCTCCTGAAGCCCTATGTATCCCTCGTAAATGACCATAGGGTATTGTGGAAGGGAGTGTTAGTAGAGCTAAAGGAAGACCTGGTAATAACTACTGCTATATCCCCACCCTTCAACAAGATGTCTCTCCACTTGACTCTAGATGTGTACACAGATGGAAGGAAACCAATTCATGGGTGGACAAGTCTGTATCCAGCCTAATTTTCCTTAAAATATCAAAAGTTTTATTTGTGTGTGGGGGGGGGGTTAAATTCATATATTGCATATCTTGCCAGTAAAGTATCCAAGGATTCCTCAATTCATTGCTGCTGTTGAAATAAGGTTGCTAGTGATAGTTTCTTCCATTAGTTTTCATGTGATTTCATTAGTCAGTATTCATGTCTTGTTACATATCATTTCTGCTTCCAGAGAAAGTGTAAAATAACTTTTTGTAAAATAACCTGGGTAAAAATGGATGATGTTCAACATCAGTTTTTCCATAGGAAGCCACTGAATATAGTAGAGGTGTGTTTTTTTTATTTCTTAGTGGTAGCTAGCCATGAGTCTATTTGATTATTTACAGTGATACATAACACATGTATTTGGCCGGTGCTGCCAAAGTGACAATTGTATTGATGTTATACATTCAAGTCAAGTATTAGTACTATCAGGCCAAAATATTAATCTTGATTATACTATATTAGATATTTATTTGTCCTACCATAATGTAATTTACTTCTTAAGTAAACTTATATGAAGTTGAATTATTTTTTGAAGCAGAATACTACTTTTTTAGGGCAAAGTATTACATTTTCATACAGTACTGAAGGCTCATGAATAATGTTAAATTTATTCTTTTATGTTTGCACTTTTAAGATATCTTTTCTTCTTCTCCTTTTGCTAAGAACCTTGAACAATCTCTTTACTCAGCAGTCTTCTGCATTTTGTTTTCTCTCTTTTTTTAACCTTAGGACTCTTATGTCTCCAACTTTGCAATACATTTTTTATACGTGGCATTTTGTTGTCAAGCAAACGTTCATTCTGGAAGCAGGAAATCGAAGTTAGTGAAAGGACTGGCTAATTATCATTTTTCTCAGGCCAACAGAAACATGCTGTTCTGTTGGCTTTGCAGTGTTTGTAATTTATACCCATTAAATTGATGTTTTATCATCTATTACTGATTCCTAGGCTTCTGTTTGCACTTATTGGCTGTAACAAGCATTTTGTTTTTGTACAGGAGAAAAATGGTCTCAGTCACTTCTACTGTATCTGAAAAGGAGAATGGGATTTGCAAATGATAAATGGGGAAGTTGACTAGCTAACTAATAAAGATTTGTCTTAATCAAGTATGATTTGTCAGAACAGGAGCGCGTTGAGGTCAGGGCACATGCAATGAATAATACAGCATTCACAGGAGAGGAGGACCAGGCAAAAGGCCTCATAAATATGCTGTGATTACCCAGTGCTAATTCATATTCAAAGAATGAGTGGCACTGAAGCCAGTTCCTAGGTTTCTGAGCAGTTAACCTGTTGTTGTTGTTTTAAAAAAAATAGTCTCCAAAAGTTTAGTGTATTTTCCATATGTATGATTTTCAGTGTCACTTGCATTGATGTTTGTGGCTGGTGATATGAAGCATCAGTTATTAATATAACCATGCTTCTATTTAATTTTACTTATTTTTACTTTACTATTATTTTTAATTGTATTTGCTTTTGCTACTAGAAAGATACTGTCCTTTTCTCTTGTGTAATGCATTGTTACTACTTTGGAAGAATGCAAAATCAAACAGAAAATACTTAGCTGCCACAATAACCCACAGCATTCCCAGAATTATGTGCAGTTATAGCATCACTCTTCCTTCCCTTGTCTTCCTGCCTCAGTTTCCTCTGTAATTCCCTGGTGTTACACTATATCAGTCTTCAGTAGACTCTCTACCAATATTACAAGGTGTCTATGGGGTGAAACAAACTTTGAAGGCAGGGCATTTAGATGAAGCATGAGGCAAAAGCGGTTGGGAAGCGAAATGAAGCTGTTCTCTGGGACTAAAAACGGGAGCAAAAAGAGGCTGGGATACTCCATTCCTCAATGTGGAAAATACGCACTTTCGCACCAGCATGTATATCTCCCAGTGCTAGTTTGGAACTGCAGCCAAGCAAAAATGTGATCACCAATAATGCAGTGGGTGTCATTACAACATTTACAAACCAGACAGTCCATCAATGGGACATGTATGGGGAACCTCCATGATTGTGCATTCCAATGTATCACTAGGCACATGGGTGAGATAATCAACAATTTTGTGTAGCATTTTGCAGTTTCCTTTGGACTTGTTTGTGACCATTAACTATTATTCTTTTTCATCTAAGATCCTTATGATCTAAATACCTCTGGAGATTAGCATTGTTTTACATATCTAATATGTCAAATAAAAAGTTATATATCCATTGATTTGGCTAAATCTGGAATCTCTTGTTTCAAACTGTATTCCCAGGTCTATAAATCTGAATTGTCCCTTCAGTAGTAGTTGACAATTCATCTTTCCCTAAAAACACTACACCCTTTTCTACCTCCACCCTTCTAATCTCTTATTGATGTAAGCAACGTTGTATACAATTCCGTCTGCCAGGTTTCTAGCTTCTTAAAATCAAAAACATTCATTCCACCCCCAATATGTTCTAAGTCTCTCTTCTTATATATATTTTAAATGCCACCTCTGTAACATGGTCTCTCAAAATGTGACACATGCATCATTATCAAAAATAACATTTTATCCAGTAACTAATTCATTAAAATTTTAATGTTAAATATACATCCCACAAAGAAAATCTCACAGTGGGATTATTTATTTATTTATTCATTCATTCATATCCCACCATTCTTCTGGTATGGGAACTCAACGTGGATTTCTGAGTAGAAATGCTTAGAATTTCTTCCTAGCTTTTACTTCCTGATCCTAAACATTTCAGATAGCATTTTCTTGGGGTAGTAACATACCTCTAATACTAGAGAGGAAGTAGACCAAGTCTTGCTTCTCAGGAAATAGACCAAGTCCCCAAAAGCTTATACTGTACTACAACTTCTTTCACAGCTAGTTTCAAAGGGGCTACAAGCTCCACTTTCACTCTAAAACTAAATGACATCTCCAAAAATGTGCCCATTATTTGGGACCTTAGATTGGATACAACCATTGGAGTTAAACAACTTCCATCAGAGGAGGAAACTTTTGGGTCTAAATCTTTGTTTTAATAATCTAAATAAGTCAGTTTTAAGAACATGTTGCCTATAAGATTAACTCTCATATGAAAATAAAATTATATAACACAGCAACACCTGAAACTGAGAATACATATATGTAGCTAAGGAAGGTAATTTCTGCATTGAAGGAAAAATGCTGAGATTTCCATTTTAGAATAAGCACAATTTAACATGATCTCCAAACCATAAACAGTGTTTAATCTTAAATATGATTAGTTGACACAAGCTTCATGAATTGCTGGTTGAAGTTGACTTGTTTCAGCTATCTGTAGATGAGACTAACTACACTGTGTCTGAATTTGAACAACACAGTGTGCTGTGATTATATTATTATTTTTAAAAGCAAACATTTCCAAATTCACAGGTGCTGCTTGAGTCTGCTGCTGGGTGCTGCTGGAGTCTGCAGTCCAAAGGCTCACTGTACTTCTATTGTTTAACACTAGGTTGATTAGGATTATATATGGAACCAGCTAAAGATGCCACTCTCCTTTGCTCAGTACTTCAACTTCTCAGGTTAAATCTAACAACATTAAAACAACATAAATCTGGATTTGAAGACATTTCTTTCATTGTCCCTTAAGGCTTATATTAAATTTATACTTAGCGATATGTTATCATTTCATTGCAGCATAACTTAAGAATGAGATAGTATGTCTTAAATCTTTCTGTCTTTTGTCAGGCAGAGAAATTGTATTATAATGATGGCATAAAAGTATTTGAACTTTGTGATTCTGTATATTTTATGTTTGATATTAAACTAAAATGTTTTCACTTTTTCAGATTTCTGTCAGCATTGCTTAATTTTGTAATTGCTTAGTTGAAGTAACAGAGTCTTAGTGTTTTAGGACTCAAATTTATACCTATAGGCTTTTAGATTAAAAAGAAAAGACAAAAACTTGCTCCAGAGAATTTATAAGGCATAATTTGAATAGACACTGCAATGGTAAAGACAGGGTCCATATGATGTTTATATTTGTTCAGCCTGCTTACTAAGTGCTAACTGGTGATGGCCAAGGTCCCTGTTCTTTTTCTTATGATTATCCTTAAATTAGACTTGGACAAAACGGCACTTCAGATAGAAGACACCTTCTTCAAACACATGACTATCTTCTGATAGCCCTTCACTATAAAATATTTCCTGTCTTCATTATAAAAGAGAACACATGGCACTAGCATAGCTTGAAAGTACACTAGTAGAATTCAGTGCATGTTGCAAGGAAGTGCCAAAGTTTTACACATCATGTACATCACTAAAACTGGATTTTAAAAAATAAATGTATCTCAGTGATTATGGTTCTGTACAAAAGGGCTCCTATTGACATTATTTCAGGGTTTGTTTGTTTTAATCAATTGAGCACAAGCACCAGAATTTGGATTCCCAATACTTTTGCATAATTTGAAGGAACTTGCATTTGAAGAGAAAGAATCATCACAGGGCTGCATCAAGAATGAGGGCTGTAAAGTCCTGTGGCAGATTATTCACAAGGTTATTTGAATTCACATCCATGTACTAGCTGTGTCATAGGATGTAATGCTATTAATATGTACAAGTTTTAACTGAGACCTTGCTTGAAGAAGTAGAGCTCCCCCCCCCCCAAGAACTCCATCCAGCCTGGGAGGGATTGAAAGAAAAGGCAGGCCAACGCCATCCAGGCAGCAGGCCTCGCCTCAATTAAGTATAGCCCTCCCTCCAATCCATCTGCCTTGGTCCAGGCCTCAGAGGGAGAGAAAAAATGCTGGACCTGATCCCCTTCCACCATTCCTCACCACCAATCCCTTCTCCTTTTGTGTCATGTCTTTTTAGATTGTAAGTCGAGTGGAGGGAACCATCTAATTCGAATGATTGTATGTACAGTGCTGTGTAAATTTACAGCGCTATATAAATAAAGCTTAATAATAATAATAATAATAATAATAATCTCAGATATTATTTTATTCTGATGATATTCTAACTGGTAGTAGCCATTTTAGGGTCATTTCATCTTTCAGCATAAAATTCAGGGGAAAAAAGGTGTGATATGTGAGATTTGTTAGCCTTCCGGTTATTTGTATAGGTGACAACACAGCTATATCAATTCTTTGAGTTCTGTACTAGTTTGAAATTCATGGCTGAAAATATCACCCCGAAATGTCATATCAACAATTAATTTTGTGGTATACCAGCTGACATGGTCTCCTTCCTTTATTTATTGATATCTTCAGTCATTGGTAATAAGAAGAAAATACACTATTTGTCAAAGCTGACAGAATTCCATTCTTGGTTACTGGTGATGCCACTGTTGTCTTGATAGCTAAGTGATAAGCTTGGCAGTTAGAAGCTGCCAATTGAGAAAGTTGCTTTCTTCCTAAAGGATTTTCTGAAGTTATTTTCATTGTTCTTTATTTTTTTTCTGCCAGAGCAATATTTTACCTCATTTAGATTCTTTTTGGGTCATTTGTAAAACTGGTGTAATGCATAGGGAGACTTTTCACAGCTTTGTATTTGAGTTCATGTTTACAATAAAGTGTGTGTGAGAGTGTGATTTTATAGTTCCATCCATATGGAAGGCTCAGAATAAGTACCAACCAAAAAAGTGCCTCCACTGAGCAGAATAAAATAAAATTGTGGGGGGGGGGGGGTAATTAACTGAAATTTTACTCACGTTCACAGTTTTATCATGAGCCTCAAAGGGTTCAGTTTTTATTTCAGTTTTTTTAGACATTGAAAGAGGATGAAGAATGTACACTATATACCCTCACATATATGCAATAGGCAATAGTCCTTCTATTTACTTAGCTCAATAACTGTATATCTTGGCATCTTTTTTTCACCTGTAGGAGGCATTATTCGCACAACTAAAAGATCAGTGAGCCACAAAAATGAGAAACAACTATGGGTATGGTGGCAGAAGTCATTACCTCAAAAGATTTAAATAACTATCCAAAAGTGGATAGTGAAAACACTGAAATAAAAATTTCCTATATGTTGGCTCAGTCACAAATCAATATGGAGACTTCAGTCAAAAAATCAGAGGAAGATTATGACTATGCCAGGCAGCTATGAAGGAACCAGGCATGATCTTGACATATAAAAACATATCACGGAATACCAAAGTTAGAATCATCCATGCTATAGTATTTCCAGTTTCTGTGTATGGTTGTAAAAGCTGTACAATGAAGCAAGCTGAGAAAAAGAGAATCAGCTCATTTGAAATGTGATGCTGGAAAAGCGCTCTCTAGATACAGTGAATTGCCAAAAAGACAAAACAAAAAAAGGCCCCGAAGCAAATCAAGACTGAATTCTCCCTAGAAGCCAAAATGACTTAAATGAAGTTACTATAATTTGGATATACTATGAGATGGCATAGCTTATTAAAAAGAAGATAATGTTTAGTAAAGTTGAAAACAATAGGGAAAGAGGAAGACTGCATTACAGGTAGAATGTCTCAGAGGCTATACATACTGCCCCAAAGCTTCCCCTTTTACTAGCCGGATCAGGGCTGCGGCATCCTCACACCACAGCCCCTATCTGGCCTCTGGAGTGGCTCCTTTGTGTGCCCTCCAAGGGGCGCCATGGCAGTGCTGTTTTATGTTCCCCTTCAGTACTGCATCATGTGGATGCAGGACCAGGGAGGCATCATATTGGCGCGTGCCAAAATGGTGCCCTGGGGCAGGGTTAGGGTGTCCAGCATGCAGACACTGTGCCCTAACTGTGCCCACAGAGTGCCAGCCTGTATAGGGCTTCAGTTAATGAAGTTACAACCCTGAGTTTTCAGGAGTGTCTCTCTTTCATGGGATTGCCAAAGTAAAAAATGACTTGACAGTACAGTCGTCCCTCCATATGTGCCGACTTGGAGTCCGCAGTCTCTCTCTTCGCAGGAGGGATGAGTTTCATCTTTAAAATGGGCGTGAGTGCCATTATTATCACATGTGCAATTTGCCATTTGGGGGGGGGGGGTCTGGAACAGATTCGCCCATGATTGGGGGGGGGGGGTGATTGTAAATAGTATCAACAATTATTGCTTCATTGTCAAAATTCTGACAATTTTTATTGTTAGAATTTTCTTTCCTATTTTTTATATGTCCATTATCCCTTCTCAGCTATGTAAATGAAGCATGGTGGTCTATTTGTTGTTGTGTGCCTTCTTTTTTCAAATTTTTCTGAGGCTTGAGTGTGTATGTTACTTGCCTGAGGTCACCCAGTGGGTTTCCATGGCCAAGTGGGGATTTGAACCCTGTTCGTCTCTAGAGCAGTGGTCTCCAAACTTTGGTCCTCCAGGTGTTTTGGGCTTCAGCTCCCAGAATTTCTGATTGTTAGCCAAACTGGCTTGGGCTTCTGGGAGTTGAAGTCCAAAACACCTAGAAGACAAAAGTTTGGGGACCATTAGTCTAGAATCATAGCACAACTTTCAAACTGCTACACCACACTGGCTCTGGTCTGCTTCTGCTTGCCCCATATGTACATTTTACTGTGCATCCAACCAACATAGCTCATAGGTATGCTGTGATGCTCTTTCTCTACCTAGTTCAAAGAACAGACTTTATGGGTGAGTTTAGAAAGTGTTTTACTGAACATTAGGTTCAGTACAGTAGCAAACCTATTGCCAGATCTGAGATTGTAGTATAAATTTTACTTTTTAAGAACTGCACGCAAGTGCTTCCCCTCCCAATGACCTGCATTCTTTCCCACACAATACCAGGCAGCTAAATGACCTGAAATCCCACACAAACATTTCCAGGCATCTGCTAACTCTTTCCCACACACCAGGCTCATTCTAACATGGCTTCAGAGCAGCTAAGCAAGTTTAAATGCTAGAGTGGCCTCTCTCACATAGACAGGAGAAAGAGTAGTCCCCCCCCCCTTTTTTTTTTTTACCTTGTGCCAACCCTTGCCAGCCCTCTCACATTATTAGGGCAAATGTGGGCTCTACTGAGGGGAGAACCAGAAAGTCTTGCCAGAAAGCAAAATTACTAAATACCACACATGGCTCTTACATGATACATTTAGATCTACTATGGTTTCATTTTTCTGAATATTTCCTTTTTGGCTTTTATTCTGTATGCCATTTGAAGTTCCTGGGGCAAGTAGGTTTTATTTTTTAAAAATTTTTTAGACTATTCATACTTTACACTGCTTATCTTGTTATCAGTTTTCCATTTTCACATTTAGGTGGGTTAACTGGGATATTTCAATGTAGTTAAATGTTCAGTTTGTTATATGGTGATATTATTTTTTCATTATTTGTATTTGGTTCTTTTTCTTCATGCAGAACAGATTGGTCAGGACATACTGGAAAACCTCAGCCATGACAGAGAAAAGATTCAGCGTGCTCGAGAAAGAGTAAGTTTAACAATAAGAAGCTGTTTATTTGCAGCTCTTTACATACTAATTATCACCAGAATTGATCATTCATAAAAATTAATCACTCGTAAGTCAGTGAATGCTTAGTATTTATCTTTCTGAAGATATGGTTAGAAATGGTTCTTCACAGATGTTCTATACCTTTTGCTTTTGCTGCATAAAGTGTACATTTATATCTCAGTTCAAAGACATTAATCTTCTCACTCTGCCACCTAAGATTCTTTCAATTTGAAATATTCAGGACTCAATCTTAGGACTTTCAGAACACACAAAGCATGTATGCCAACAATGGACTGTGATTGTTTTAGTTTGTTCATAATGTTTATCAGTTGAAATCATGTCTTAAACCCTGGGCAACCAATACAATTCAATATTGAAAGCCTTTTGGTCCCATTCAATATAAATCATCTTCCTATGTTCATCTAAAAGAGAGGTAAGGAAAATGCACCCTCAAGCCTGGCCAGCCCTCCATTTAAAAATACTTGGAAAGGTTCCCAACAGCACTTGGAGTGGCACCCCTCTCACCCCTAAAAAAAGTCTCCTGACTAACTGACAATTGACATGAAGACCCTAAAAGTAAAAACTGAAATAGAGTTCCAACTGTTTCTAGAAGCATTTTTGACTGAAAGAATAGCAGTGCAGCCTACCATGGGAGCACAAGGCTAAACTTTAGTCCTTCTGCTGCTACATTTATTGGTCATAACCTAAATTATATCCAGCCTTGTGTGACTACAGTGACCATGGTAGATGAGATTATAGGAGCACTGATCCAAACATTTGAAGACACAATGCTGAGGGAAGCTATCCTAGATAATAGTGTTCAGTGGTCAGAAAGGTCACCATATTATGAGATGCTGACAACATGAATTGATTGTTCAGCATCAGAATCATCAGACTGATTAGGTTTTCTTAAAACTTCCTCTAACTTCTTATTAATATATTTTGGTAATTTATTTTTATATAAAAGACTTCTACTATTCATGCCATTATCCATGCTGAATTGTCTAAGGTGAAAAGTAGGACCATTGCTAATTAATGTAGCAAGAAATGTCAATGCCCACAGCAAAATTATTCCTTGTTATTAGGTCATATCATGAGTTCGAGTGCTAAACTCAAGTGCTGAAAACATGACCTAAGGCTGAAAACCTGATGAAGCTATCTTATGGCAGCTCTTATTGTTATCTGTGGTTTCACCTTCCTTGAATTTGCTTTATTGATGATTTATTGATATTTTAGATGTTCACTTTTATTTTTAAAACACAATAAAAGCTCTAGAACAAGGGTTCCCAACCTGTACTCTGAGGAGCCCTTAGGGCTTCGAGTGTAATTCCCAAGTTCTCTTTGGCCACTTCAGATAAATGAAAGAAATAAAAATTGAATAAAATTAAAGAATAAAAATATATTCTTATATATACTTCTAAATGCCATTAACTTGTAAGACAAAGGGTAAGCCTCTTGAGGGTTCCACCATAGAAATAAGGGCTATGCAAGTCATAAAGTTTGGGAATACCTGCTCTAGAATAATTTTTTACATGTAAAGAAGAAAACTTATTTGTGCTACAAACTTGTGGAATTTTTTCCATAGCTGAGAGAAACTGATGCAAACTTGGGCAAAAGTTCAAGGATCCTTACAGGAATGTTACGAAGGTAAGGGAAAGGTAGGGACCCTCTTACTTCTTTTTTTTCCCTTCTGTTCTTTGGTAAAGATCAGGGATATGGACTGTGTGGCCCTGAGGAGGTTGCTGAACTGCAGATTCCATAAGCCCTTTCTAAAATAGTCAGTGGTGAAAGATAATAGGAAATATCTAGCATCTAGAAGATCTCAGTTCCCCATACCTCATTTGGATTTTTAAATTAGGTAAAATACAAATATTTTAATTTTAGTTTATAACATTTGGAAGTTATAAAGTGCTAAGTGTTCATTTAAGAACACGAAGAACCCATTTTTAAACTGCTTAGAGTCCTAGAATGGGGAGAAAGCATGGTAGTGATAATGATAATAGAAGGGATGAGTGAGCATCATGTTTGGAAGTGAAAAACCAAACAAGGATTATTACCATGAGAAATAGTAATCTATCATCATATAAGATATGTACTGTATGCCTCTCTGTGTGTACACATATAAGTAAATGTAAATAAATTGAATGAATGGACAAGACTAGATTCAGGAAAGAAGAAGTGGTACTGGGAACTGAACCCTGTTATTTGTCTGAACTGGAGTAGGCCCATTGAATGAATGACCTATGTTAAGTTGACTGATATAAATCCCATTGTTTCAGTGAGTGTACTCTAGTTGGAAGTAAGAACTGGATTTAGCTGTATGTCCGTATCAATAGTATAACAAGGTACCAAGATGAAAGTATTTCTCATAAAGATACATCAGCCCAGAGAAAATCTGAGTGGAGATCTTAGCTAGAAATCAAAAAGCTATTGGTGGTTCAAATTGGGGAGCAGGCAGGAGGACAGTAGCTAAGACGGAAAATAAGTTATGACATGGAGAAAATGGCTTCATCCATAACACAAATTACTGTAGATGAACAGCCTGCCAAGTAGAGATAGCAGCATATGAAGTGGCTTAAGCTGTACACCAGTCCTTAATCTTTTCCTACAGAAACCTAGGGTTTGTTTTTTGGTTTTGTTTTTAATTTTCTTCTATATTTACCTGACAAAGGTTGAGATAACAGCATCTCTTGCTTCCATATCACATATCTCTCACAATTCAAACTCTGAACCGTAGCATACAAAATTCTCTGATTAAGAGTAATATGTAAATGACACAAGCTAAATTCAAAATCCATAGAGAAAGGAAGCAGCAATTGAAAGGGATGGTTCAGTGCCTGTAGACAATCAAAATAATAATAAAAAACTCCATGGGCAAACTTATATCCTCCCCAGGAACGGCCATGCGACATGAGCTGTAACGAATATTCTGCATATGTCTCCATTTTGTCAAATCTCATTAAAGGGTTTTCTTGCTTTACGTCAATTGAGCTGTCCAAAAATCATTCATCATTTTTAGTGTTAAAAAAAGCCATACACTTATTTAAATAATATCATATTAATGTTAAAGTTCAGCTGTCACTTAATAGCATGGCTTAATCAGACATAGCATTTAAGAAAAATAGTTTTTTCGGGCTTTACTTCGCTTTCAGGTTGGCAGATTCAAATAAGGATTTATGGGTTTCTAAACCATATATTTTCCCACATCTTTATGCTTGATGAACCTCAGCTTTTATTTCGAGTGAGTGCAGTCTGTTATTTTTAGTAAAATAAAATATCTTCTCATATTGTGTTTGAATACATTTGCACATAATTTAGTGATGGCAAAAGAAAAACATGTTGTAACCTTTGACATTGTTGTGTGCTTGAGAGTTGCAGTTAGGACTCTTAGTGTATAAGTGTTCCATAAGCCAAATGAAAAATGTGACCTTTGTGAAACATTCATGGGTCTGTGTTCTCAGACAAATGGATTATGTAGTCAGATGCTTTAAAGGACATGTCACTTTTGTTTGTGCCTGAGAAGCACATTTCTTGTCTTGTCTTGTCTTTCTTTTGTCTGTGTGTGTGTGTGTGTGTGTGTGTGTGCGGTAAATAAATAAATAAATAAATAGTCCCCACATAGTCAGATTTACCCATCAGGGTAAAGAGGCAAGTTGAACTTTCCGTCCAGTAGATTAATGCCTTGGTGAAAATTGTATAGATTTGCATGTTTCTATCCTTTTGTTAATATGAATTATACTGGGGGGGGGGGGGGATGAAACCATGCAGAGAAAATTATCCCATGTTCCAAACTGGTAAATTCATGATATAATTTAAATTTGTTTTATATACATAAGGACAAAGCTGGGTAGCAGTTTCCCAAAGTCAGCAATTTCAAATAGTTATTAAGGCTCACTCAAAAAGCAATCATAAGGAATAAAATAAAAAGCTTTTTCATGAAGATCTACACCAGGAACTATTACTGGAAAATAATAATTACCAGAAAGTGGCGGTTAAGTTCTTTTTGACTTTATTTACTTCTAGATGCCATGCAGACATGCACTTATTTGCTGAAATGAGTGTTGAAACATTTTATTCCACACAAGTTGCTGAAGTGGGCAAGCCTTGCTTGATGTGTGTTGAATCTGCCAATTCATTTTGAAAGCAAATGTTTATCATCTTGGTAAATGGAATGAGAGTCTCTAGGCAGTTTGTCATGTAATTATTAAAGAGATCAATCAGAAGCTGATTTCTTTTGTTTGTGATATATCTTCTGTCTTGAAATTCCTTTTCTCAACAGAGCTTGGAAATAGCTATTCCTTTTTTTCCTTTTCTGATAATAACTAAGGTACAACTAATTTATATTGTAACTTAGCTTGTTTTGCATCACAGAACATTGGCTTTTCAACAATAACTTTAGAAGCTCTGTTCCTCAACATTTAATGTTTCTTCTGTCCCCAATACTTACTTTGGAGCTGACAGGATGGAAATCTTGGAAGGAAATTTTGTTAAAATATGTTTGTTTGGAGGAACTATACACATACTTTTGTTAGGAGAAATTGGGATGCCAGTATCAATATGTACTGAATTGACAGTTGTAAACAGTTCTTCCCTAACTTAAACATACTAGTTGTTAATACATGCAGCCAATTTCTGACATATCTCAATATTCTGTGCCCTTGGAATTCCAACTCATAATTGTTAAATTGTATAGAAATTTAGAGGAAGAGCTTAGCCTATTTTATTGACCTTTGAGAGACCTAATCTGTATGTGTGCAGACATGGGGATGTTAACATATAACGTGGATGTCTCTAAATAACATGGCCTGTTTACTTCAATTATACTCCAGTCATCATTAAAATTATTTTATACCTTCAAAGAGAGGTCAGTTTCTCAGTTATGGTCATGCAAAAAGCCTTCAGCTCCTTTATTTGGCGAAAAGGCAACTTATAAATGTAGTATATAAATAAAAAATAATATATTCAGGAATTCAGGACCACTACATTAGAGGTTTCTTCCCTGTTTTGTTAAATAATCAGAGCTTTCATGCAACAAGTACTGAATATAAGAGTCATCAGTATTTATAAAAGCCTTCAGCAAGTCAGGATGCTACTCATACCTGGTCACATACAATGACACCATCATATTTAACTTGTTTCTACAGTTTCCAACTGTATTTGCAATTATGAAAGGCTGTCAGAAAATGCCATATCCTCTTAAATCCATATTCTGTGGAAATTCATCAACTTTTCATTCTGCAGTCATAAAAAAACAAAAGCTGTGAATGTCTTTGGTTAGTTTCTAAGCAACAGATACATAAATAAAACAAAACTAGCATGTTATGAAACATGAACCATTATACCTTTAGATATACTCAGAGACATGCCCCTCTTAAGTAAATTTTTCTGGGAGATCTCATGGAGTCTGATGGATGAGATGCAAACCAATTGCACTTTTGAGTGTGGAATGTTTCCCTGTAGTAGAGCATCCCACTTTTTCTAAGTAACACTACTTTTTGATAATTCTCATCTTGAAAACTGTTATACATGAGGTGTTAGGGAACTGGTGAATACATCTGCCTCTATAAAAGACCCCTTTTAAAAATTAATTTTAACCAGGATAGAGGCTGGAGCTCTGGTTGATGAAAAAAGAGTAATATACATTCAACACTCCAGTGATAAATTGGGTGATTTGCCAACACCTTCTTGACAACCACTAATATATGCAAGAATAAAGCCTGCTTTATCCAGCAGTCTAGTTGGTCAAATTCTTTCTCTTATGTTATTCTCAGAAATTGGTATGAGTTCCATTCCTTCTTAGGATTCGAGTAACCATGCTTTCCTTTATACATAGCTATCTCTCTTCAATATTATTTATACTTCCAATCTGTAGTCTAAAATTGTATTGTGAATTGGATTACAAATGCAGAAAGCATTAGAAGGTATTTAGTTCAAATTTTATATATTACACAAATTTCATGTTGTCTTATTAGCAAAAAGCTATGGTAGCATAGGAAGAATTTATATAGACAAATATAGAAAGGGATGAAATCTATCTAAAAGATTAGGAGTTTTTCAGTTTAAAAACTCAATGAATATTTGTACTCTGGTTGGGAAGATTAGAATATTAGTAGTTTGATTAGGGGTGGGGGGATGTTTCCTCTTTCACTTGGTAACTTTGTGGGGTGGGATGTGATGGACAAAACATCTGGAAGACTTAAATATAATGTCAGTGTAATTCCTAAGGGTAGACATACTTCATTATTAGGCATTCCAACCAGAAAACAAGTAAACCTTTGAGAAAGCTCAAATAAAAGAATATAGTTTCCCGGGTATGAGGGAGTATATCAATTTCATCTAACAGGAAGAATTTCTTTTAAAATACATCCAGATTATTGAATTCCATGTTTTCTATTTTAACAGCATAATCTGATGTATTAAAGAAGACACTGTGTTATAAATTAAGAAGCAAATTAACTGTAATAAATCACTTTGCCCCACCCCTTTCTGATACCTAGGACAGTCAGGAATTTTATTTTTAAATTATTGTAAACAGTTTGGGTCCCAGGACAGGAGAAAAGCAGGATATAAATTGAATGAACAAATTAATATGTATTTAAGAATATTTATCTATATTTCATCCTCATCCTACTTTCAGGCTGTATTAGAATCAAAGTATCATAGAGTTGGGAAAGACCACAAGGGCCATCCAGTCCAACCCACTTCCATGCAGGAACTCACAATCAAGACACCTCCAACAAATGGCCATCCAGCCTCTGTTTAAAGACTTCCAAAATAGGTGATTCCACCACTCTCTGAGGGAGTGTGTTCCACTGTCAAACATCTCTTACTGTCAGGAAATTTCTCTTGATAGGTGATTACAGTTAGTTCTGATATAACCCATTTTTTCAATGCGGATTGCCAATAACGTGATTCAATAATAGAGGAATATTTAATTTGCTATTGTGAAATTCTCATCTGAAGCATTCAAAATTGGCAAATTGGCCCCTCTTTATATCTCAGCTGCTTAGAAGCCAACCTTCCTCCCATAATCTTAGTGGTTCAGTTCCAAGAGAGAAGGACCTCATCAGCTCTCCACTTCGTTGAACCAAACCAATCCAGTCCTTCCACCAGGCAATTTCTTGGGGCTGGCAAATGTTTGTCACTACTGCTGCTGCTCCTGAGAGCATATGCCTAGTCAAGTGTTGTGTGTTTACACAGCAGCAGCAGCAGAGGAGGAGAAGGAGGCAACAAACAAATATTCAGGTAGTCAGAGAAATTCCTGAGACCAAGTCAATTTTGTTTTATTTTCAGTAGATTAAAATTTGTGCTAAGTTAAATAAATAGCTTAGATATAATTAATGCTTTTGAGATCAGCACACAATCCTTGGCTCTCTGGTAAGCATTGCCATATAATTGTTACCAAAGAGTGTTTGCTTCATTCACCAGTGCATTATAAGGACACACTTAATAACAATTTAAGTAGATATTTAACATACCTAAACATGCATATAGTGGCCTTTTGTCTCTTTGGTTCCTGCGTCTAGACTCCCAAACTCTTTGCTAAGGAAGAATCAGTTGTCTTTTATCACTGATCTGTACCCAGTAGGGGAATTACAAAAAAAGAATCCTAGGCCTGGTACAGACTGGTACTTTGAGCCGGCCTGGGGTCGAAATTAGGACTCAGTAGGGTGGAGCGTTCACACTCTCCTTAACCCTGTGGGTGCCACCTTGGCATGCCAGCATTTACACCATGATGACGTGCCTCATGCACTGCATCCAAGTGGCGTGGCACACAAAAAATGCTATAGTGCTGCACCAGGGTGCTTGTGCCGCCTCTGAAGCAGCACACAAAGGAGCCACATTTTGCGGCTCTTTTTCTGAATGGAGTGTTGCCGCACCGTGCAGTTGCCGTGGGAACGCTCCAGCGGAGAAAGGGGCAGCCTCTGGCCACCCCTTTCTCCCAATCTGTACAGCCCTCTAGTTTTTGTTGTATGGTCTATAGTTCACCAAATAGGTAGAGTAATTATGCTGTAATTGGCTTTACCAGCTTATTATTTGGTTGTTGTTGTTTATTGATGATGATGATGATGTACAATTTATTCATTTTTATTTTATTGCTTTATGTTCATACAGCTGACTAGTAACTCTAAATTGCTAGCTCTAAACAGCTCTTTTCAACTGTCATTTTAAAGAGAGCTTTATAGGTATCATGGACTGCCAAGGAAGAGCTAAATGGGCCCTCGGCCAAATCAAGCATGAATTCTCACTATAAGCCAAAGTAATTAAACTGAAGCTATTTTACTTTGGACAGATCATGCAATGACAAGAATCATTAAAAAAATAATTCAGCAAAAAATTATAGGCAGTAGGAAAAGAGGAAGACCATATTACAGATGAGTTTATTCAATAAATTAAGCCAAGGCACTGAATTTACAAGACCTGTGCTGTTAATAATGGATGTTTTGGATATGTCTCCTGTGGTTATCGTAAGTCAGAGATAATTTTACAGCAAATTATAATTTTAATGTTGGATTTAAAAGTGGAAGCAGAACAGCACCATGAAGGGGGCTTTCACCAATTCACCTTCCCCCTGCATCCCTTAAAACCAATCCCTTATTGTTCTAGAACTTTCTGAGTGTTAAGAGCATATGAGGAAGTGGGAGCACTACAATGGGAAAATATACTTTACTTAGAATTTAGAACTCCACTCACATTCTTAAATGCAACTCTTAGGTGTAGATGTTATCATTTAAAAAAAAAATAAAGAGTGGTACAGTAATACTTTTGAATCTATATTACACTCATGGCTATGTGCAAAGCATGATGTTTGTTTGGATAGCATGCTTGGTTTATTTCTGAAGTTTTTTTTCCTCCTGTGTACATATGATTATGATCTAAGTGCATCTTTTTGTCTGATGTTTCCACATGGTTCTTTTAAAAATGTGTTGTGCACTTGTTTTCATTATTTTTCCTTTCTATATCATCTGGAATTATTTGTCCTCCTCCATCAACCTTGACCATCTGTACAGCTGGAAATACCATTATCCAAATCACAGTTACACTCTTACAAAAAGACAGGATCCCAGTGGATGTTTCCCTGTACTAGTTCATTCAGCCAACATGTACAAAGAATGTGATACATCACACTGGGTTAAATATCATCTAACCCCTGTGGTTGCAGTGTTCATTGAGACATGCTTAGTATCATTAAGAGGTTAGAGCCTTCGAGGAGATTGTAGTTTGCAGCTTCAGCATGTCAAAATACACAGTAATGTGCCAAAGTTGTAATGCACACCCTAAAGAACATCTGTGTGCTTCATAAAAATATTCTTCTCTGGCGAGCAAAGAGGTGCTACAAATGGCTGCAATATGAACAAGCAGTTTCTGCACAGCAGACATTGTTCAACTGTTACTAAAGCAATGATAGCAAACTCAGTTTTCGGCCAACAGTTTTTAGGTTTTGTCAAATCTAACCAACAGTTAATTTCATCTCCTGCCTTGTCGTTGAAGAAGGAATATAAAATAGCTAGGCATAGGTAAATAGGATTTAACCATCTGTATCTCTAAATGATACCCTGCTATTTTAAAACATCCATTTGATCTGTTCACAGGAACAGGCTTGAGATGTCATACAGACAGGCAACTGACTTAAGATGTATCTAGTCTTAGGCTTAAAGTTGTGATTTACTTATTTTTTTAATGTTGGCTGAAAATGGCTTTTATTGAAAGTCCTTGAGCACTCGGCTGATCAAAAAATCTTGTAAGTTTAATTTATGTGAGAAGTAAGTAAACTTATCCATTCTCATCTTTTTTGTCACCACTGTGGTAGTGATAGTAGAGAAACATACTAAACAGAATTAGCATTTAGCTGGATGCAATATGTCCCTCAAAAGCTTCCAGTTAGCTGCTGTTCCCTACCCTCTTGGCTCTTGGAGTTATGTTATTTGATGTATGTTGCTGAAGTGGAATTTAGCGCATGATTTTGTGACAGTAAATATTACATTTTTAAAAGAAACCCTAAATTAGTCTACTGTAATGTGCAGGGTCCTAATGGCTATAATTTTTAATTTGGCAGTTTTATCTGTTTAGTTATATAACTGCTTTATGCACATCCCAGTGGCAATGGTCTATGGAATATTTTACTTTCTTTCCATCTATATCACATTATCATTTTAACAGAATTATACCCACTATAGGAGGTAGAAGGCCTTTGACCAAGTCTTCTGTTTAATAATATAATCTGTAAAACAATACATGCACTTTACATGACTATTTTTTTTAAAAGTCATATTTGTGATTGAACATTTTCTCTGTAAATTGGTGCATTCATATATAAGCTTGTTTCTTGTTTTAAATGCCTGCTGTGTTCATAAGATGGTACAAAGCAGGCTCAGTAACAGCTCGTATCTTATGCAGGTGGTCAAGCTAGTTGCCTTACAAATCAAAAGTCAAAGTACTGTGAATCTTCCTTTGAAATGGCAGTTAGTAAGACAAAGCTGGTCTTATCTCTACAACAGAAAAGAGTTATAGAATATCCATCATGAACTTTTGAGAACAAAAGACTGTTTCATAATCATCTAGCATCAAATAATGCAGGCATTTCTGAAAACATCCTTGGAATATGCACACTGTCCTATTTAACTGGATCAATTTTAAGAAATATTTTAGAGCTATTACAAATGAGGTGGCATTTCTAGGTCTGTAGGGACCACTGATCTGACATTTTATTAGACAGGAAGTTGTTTTCCTGCATCATGAAATATTTGGAGAGGCACAGCTTGAATTCTCCAGATTAAAATGTAGCCACATTATCCAACATTCACTTTAATGATTTCATAATCATATGGGGTTACTTGTAAATATAACCATGAACTGAAAATATGTTTCCTGTTGGTCTTTGGCAAGCTACCCTGTTTCCAAAAGGAAAAAAGTAGTGAAAGCACAGACATAAACTAACAACATAAAATGGTATTCCTAAGGTAGAAATGCATATCTCTAGTTCTCTTCACTTACCCTTCTGTTGTTTCTTGACAACTAAAGTGGCCCTGATGCATGGACTTTTCTAGGTGTTAAATTTTCCCCTAAATGTAAAACTTAATGACAAAATTACCACAGGAGCTTCACTTACACTGATTTGATTTGTCTTCATATTAGATCATAAGACTGATGTGGCTCTTAGAACCTCTTTATAATTGGGTGTGTTTTAATCTATGATATAAACTGATGAATCATCATCTGGCAGCCATATTCTATAATGTATAAATTGAGGAAAACAAATTTATGGTTAAAAAACATATTTCTAAATTACTATGTTAATCTACTCTTCCCATTTTGTCAGCTAAGGATTCAAAGGACTTTGGGTCTGATGCTGTTTTACTAAAATGCAATATTCTTCTCTTGTCTTGATTATTCTCTGCTGTGGACAGTATGCAAAAGAGCATAGTGAGTTTTGGGTTCTTTGATTACCGTGAAATTGTCTGTCATTGTAACTTTACCCAAAATGTTTTTAAATGAGAGGGTAGGGTTTAACGCACGCACACACACACACAAATAAATCTTCCTTGGAGCCTCTGGAAATTGTTTTATGAGATCAAATTTATAAACATACAAATAAAAGGGCAAATTGGTACAATTCACATTTGGCCCTGCCTATTTTGCTTTGGCCCTACCTATGCCCTTCACATCCTCTGCTGAAATGTAAAACATACAGCCAAGTCACTTCCAAACTGGTATTCAGCCTGTTCGTCAAAAAAGGCTCCCCACCCCACTTCAGGTTGTTAATACTCCTGTGGACAATCATAAAGGGTCATGACAAATATTGCCATGGGGGGGGGGGGGATTGTCTAACAAGCTTATTGCAAGGCTTAATACTCTGTTTTACCTCTATCTGGCTTAATTCGGGCTGCATCATGATCTTAAATGAGAAGTTTTTTGCTGCTGAATCTGCTGCCCAAATACATCCTGAGTGGATCCCCACTTCCAGGAGCCTCTTCGCGGCTCTTTTAAGATCCAGAAGCGGGGATGTATTCGGGTGGCACATTCGGCGGCAAAAATCTTCCAATAAGATCAGGACGCAGCCTGAATTAAGACTTAAGATGGATAGAGGTAAAACGGATTATTAAGCCATGTGATAAGCTTCTAAGAAAAGACCAAATTGGAGATTTTTCATTATTTCATTTTATCACCATTTTCAGTGAAGGTGCTCCCCAACATACCATTTCCCATTTTCCAGAGAGTGAGGAGATGAGTGAGGATGCATCCAGAATTTTCCCTGTAGCTGGACATGCTGTTTAACATCCCAAAAATGCCATTTTTCAAAACAGGCTGTGTTCTGGTATTTTAACAGTCCATCTGACCCATGGAAGGGTCCAGAAACCCCATCCCACCAGAGTTGTCTCCCCTATGGCAGAGAATAACAAGAACAACAACAACAAAGCAATCCTTTAACTAAAAACTGATTTGATTTATTTAATAGAAAATAGATGGATTTCAGTAACTTCCTGTGGGATATATATCCTGCAGCAAATCTCATATCAAATAATATTTTCTTGTCATAACTTGTGCAACTGTTGAAGTCTATGAAAGGGAAAAATAGTTTATCAAAGTAACATTTTCCAGGAAAACTATCCCCCTTCAGGCAATCTGTTCTGTTATGAACATTTGCAGTATGACAGAAAGCAAAGACAAGATGAAAGCAAATAGATTGATGGTTAGAACTGTTTGGTTCTTTTTTGTGGTCTCACCAACTCAAACATACTGGTTCTGGGCCTTTGTAGAGCTTCATCTGGTTCTGAAGAGAAATTCCGCAAATGCAGAACCTATATATGTGTGGACACAGATGAGCACTCAAAACAACTACAGGAAAGTTACCTGTCCATGCTTATCTTTGGAGCTTGGAAATGTCGCACAGAGTATAATGTCTTATTCCTTGACCTGTATGGTTTTCCCCACCCCTCAAAAAATAAATTACTTATCATTACTCATTACTCACAAGCAATGAGTAATATAATGCATTGTTTTTTACCATCTTTTGTCCATCTGGAGTGTGTTTTGTAGAAAACAATTTCCTATTTTAGGTATGAAAATTTGTAAGAGAGAGAAAAAATAAGACCTGTAAGTTATCGTAATCTAGCCCCACTGTTTCTAGAAGAAACCAGGACTTCCCTGAGTCATCTATTGAGATTTGCACTGGCAAGCAATATAAGGTTATATGCATGAGATTTCTAGTCGTATATCACTATCAAGTGTTGTTTTTTTCTAAAGGCAAATCTCATCAAATCTCCCAAATTAACATTTTTGAATGATACATGTCTATTATTATGCCAAGCAAAAGACAAATATGGCCAGAAAAACTAATACATTACTTTTAACGTTACATCCAAGGTCTGTTCATCTTTCTATTGTATCTTGACTCAACTGCACAGTCAAGGCAACATTTATTAGCATTCTTATGCTCACCTCTGTATAGAAGTTGAAAGGTTAGAACCTGTGAAAAACATGTGTTTTTCTATATTGTTTGCAGTATCTATATGTGAGGCATTCAGTATTGTTCTGAATTATAGGTACATTAGCCTTCAATGGTTGAAGCAATTAAAAGAATTAGCATTACATATTTAGTTGATTCCCATTGGATTAGAATACTGAGTATCTTACTGATTAGGGCCAGAAACCAGATGAATTAGGTCACAAATATTTTTGCATATAAATGATGCCTAATCCTACCAACTCACCTTGGTCTTTAAGAAAGTTTTTAAAAACCCTCTCTTTAGTGATTAAAAAATTTGGTCAGGCAACTGGTATACTTTAATCCCTGCCCCTGGCCCCATAAATAGGTTAGCCTTAGGGTCACTGTAAGTCGGAAATGACTTGAAGGTACACAACAACAAAAAAGAAAAGTGAAAAAATGCCAAGTTCATTTTTAATTATGGCAATTGGGGGACAAGGCAAGGATGTTGCCTAAAGCCAAGGTTAGTAGATAACTATTAATGAATATTGGGATGTAGTGTGGGAGACAAAAGGCAAATGTGATGAACTGGCCAAGAGATCTCCCTTGTGGCCTGGGGGTTCGCTAATTTTATAATGTGTATAGTGTTCCAGAAAACCATTGTTTCTGTTCAAGCCACTGCTGATGGACTGCAGTTTGTTGATATACTCCAGTTCTTCTGTTTCTCTTTCAAAGCTTCCTTTGTAGTCCTTTTGTTCAAGGACTGCTGTTCTGAGGTCTAAGATAGAATATCTAGGGAGACTGAAGTGTTCTGCAACCAGTCTCCTCTCTCAATGACTGCCTGGCAGCGGTAATGGATTGGATGAGGGAAAACAGATTGAGACTGAATCCAGACAAAACGGAGGTACTGACAGTCACCGGCCCGAAACCAGGTCTGGGAATACAACTCCCGGTCCTAGATGGAATCACACTATCCTCGAAGGACCCTGTTCGCAGTCTGGGGGTACTCCTAGACTCGTCACTTCACATGACTAGTCAGGTGAATGCGACGGTCAGGAGTGCCTGTTATCAGCTTCGGCTGATACGCCAGCTGTGCCCTTTCCTGGAGATGAGGGATTTGGAAACTGTGGTACACGCTTTGGTCACCTCACGATTAGACTACTGCAACGCGCTCTACATGGGGCTGCCCGTGTACCTAACCCGGAAACTTCAATTGGTCCAAAACATGGCAGCCAGATTAGTTACTGGGACATCTAGGAGAGAACATATAACTCCAGTGCTTAAATCTCTCCACTGGCTGCCAATTAGTTTCCGGGCACAGTACAAGGTGCTGGTTTTAACCTTTAAAGCCCTACATGGCTTGGGCCCATCTTATCTCAGGGACCGCCTCTCCCCGTACGATCCTCCTCGCACACTTCGATCCTCTGGGAGGAACTTACTACAGCCTATCAAGACCAGGCTGGCACAGACCTCCCAGAGGACCTTTTCTGCAACCGCTCCCAAGCTCTGGAATGGTCTGCCGGATGAGATGCGTCTCATGACATCTCTAGATTGCTTCAAAAAAGCCCTAAAGACGCATCTCTTCCGGCAGGCCTTCCCCTGAAATTCCTTATCCCCGGCTTCGGTTCCAGACTTTGATTCCTGCCTACTCCCATGTTCTGATCCCCACTTATGACGTGGCCACATAAGGAAGGGTTAGGATGTAGCTATATGTTTTTAAATAACTGTTTTAATCATTGCTGTTTAATCTATTTTTAAGGGGCGGGAGGTTTGGAAACGGGTCATGGGATTGTTTTAATCTATGTTTTTTTACTTGTACCCCGCTCCGAGTGTATATACAGAGGAGCGGGCTATAAATAAACTATTATTATTATTATTATTATTATTATTATAGTTTTTGTGTATTCCATTCCTAATGTCTGATTTATGTCGATTTTTCCTCTGGTGCAGGGACGGGCCTGCTTGCCCAATTTAGAGTGCTGAAGGGCATTGTTGAGATCATATGTCATAATATACAATATATGTTGCCATTAGTAAGGTTCTGTTATTTTCTGTCTAGGTCAGTGAAGACGTACAGTAAAATTAAATCTAAATTACCCAAGCAAATAGTTTACTTAAGATGGCAATGTATTCTATTGTGTTTTAATCAAGCTTAGCTAGACAGTGAATCAGCCCAGAGAATATAAAATTTAATTTTATATGGGAATAGGAATTTAAACTTCATGAGATGCTAAAATCCATCTGTCAGCAATCTCTTCTACCAGGTGAAATCTAACTATTGGGAACAATGTGAGAAGGTAAAGATTCCACTTGAGATGAAAATGTTGAATTCATCAAAATATGGGAGTTCAGGCTGCTACTTTCAGGTTAGTGGGGAATAAGGTTCCATAATCAAAGGATTGGCTCACTAACAGAGGTCCATGATGGAACTTAGCTATAAGACTGTTCAGCCTGAACCATCATTAGTGTTGTGCTAATGTAACAAAGGAATATGCTTATTTTCCATCATGGAATCAGAATAACTGTGTCCCATAGTGCATCCTAATGTAGGATCAGAAAGATATTTCTATCTATGGTACAGCAGGACTGTCGCAGGAAAAGCAAGAAGGTGGTGTTGAAAAGAAATATACTAATGTACCAGAATAACACAGAGGCAATATGGTATCACATTTTCCTTGTTTCCCTATCCCATATCCAATGAATAAGAGAATAATAAAATGGTTTAGTCTTTGAACTTATTTAACTTTTGTGTTCTTCGTGATCTCTGTAAAGAACAGAAATGGGCAGCGCAACTTCAGAAACTTCTCTCATAGAAGCATTTGGATAGCCCTTCCCACTCTCAGAGCGGCCTGTCAATGCTGTCACTTTTGCCAGGATTCATCTTTGTGGCCTACAGTTATCTATTTTCTGTTGATATATTTCTGTTTAACCCATTCTGTTAAGAGCTTTCTTTATTCAGTCAAGTTCCATAATGCTAAGAAACTATAGTTGTTAAGGGCCACAACTGTGGCACTATAGTTATTTCTGTAGGATCCCCGGGTCAGTGCAAAACTACTATGTTGTATGTTGTTAGAGCTGTTCCTTTTTGTCATTCTCCTCAATTGTGCTTGAGTATGAGGAAGATTAGGTACTTATTAATGATACTTGGGGTTTTAAATACATATACAACGTCTACTACTTCTCCATCACTTCACAAATGAAGATAAAGCATGTGTAAATATCAGTTCTGTATTGGAAATTGCCCTACCATATCATGAACCATACAGTCTCTTTTGCCACATGTAAATTAAGTTGGTAGCTGTACTTGGCTGTGCTTTCTTATATCCTATGAGAAAGATATGGATTTGTCTGCCTAATAAGTTGCTTTTATGTTGCTTAATTTTGTGCCTTGGCCTTTCTCAGGGTGTCTTATATTAAATTATGTGAAGACACCAGTTTGAAAGAAGGATTGGCTGAAGGTTACCAGTTTAGAAGGATTGGCTGAAGGTTACCAGCTCCACAGCTGAATGGGAATTTGAATCCAGAACTGCACAGTCTGTTTTCTACATAACACTAAACATTCTGCCCTGGTTTATGGCCATGGCACAAATTATTTCAACTCAGATTTCTCTGTGGGAAGTTGTCATGTGTGAAGATGCCTTCAAACATTATGTTGCATTTGTGTGCTATATATTCCAGATAAAACCTTCAGAAATGTAGCCAAATAAAATGATGTTCTTGTGCCTTTATCATTTATTTTAATTAATGCAGCACAAAGTCAGTGGTCAGTGGAAAGGTGGAAAGGAACCAACATCTTATGCTTTAACTCTATCCAAGAAGTAAAGCCTTTTCTTGCAATAAGTTCACTTAGTCTCCTAACTCATTTAATTTGTTTTGCCCAGTCTTTTGTGAATTCAGTCATGTTTCATTTTAAACCTATTTTATGTCTGGTCCAGGGCAGTGCTGACGGTGCTGTTTAGGCTGATAGTGGCACAGTTTGAGGCAAACCACAGGAAATGACTTGAAGAGGTGGAGAATATTAAGCAAACATTGTAGCCCCGTTCTGATGTAAAATGAGACAGTGTTGAGTTTTGTTTTCTTGTACAATGCTCAAAGCAAAGGTTTTAATCGGTTTTTGAATTTTTCAGAATTCTGTAACAAGACCACACTTTACAAGGGTGTAACTAACCTGAAGGCCACGGGTACCGTGTGAACCCATGAGGTTATTTTTTGCAAGCTATGGATTCCCCAGTGTTTGAGGAAGTCCTATCAAAGAGAGAGAGAGAGAAGAAGAATGGGATCCAGAGCCACTTTCACTTCGATGTTTCCTTTTCCCCAATATTTTGGCCTATTGGAACAATACAGGGTCTTCATCCCTCTGAAGTTGTCCATACTGCCTAATTTCCTACTGGTTTGGCCTATAATATGAAAAATAGTGTACATGAAGTTTATCCCCCCCCCCCCTTATATATGGCGTGAATCCACACTGTTCTATATTTCATCACATTATTTCATGGTTAACTAAAACTAGTGAAAATTTTAAATATTATTTGATATTATTTGAAACTGCAAAAAGTTATATAGAGTTAAATTATATAGACTTTTATAGCATTCACATAAAGAGTGACCAGTTGCATTTCATAGCTCATAGTTTGCAAACACTGAAATGCATAAACAAATTGGATAATCTGATTGTAATAGTAATGTAAATTGTCTTCACAGACTTTATAATGAGAAAGTGCTTGAATCAATTCTGTTATTTTTGTATACCATGTCTTGCTGTGATGGCCATCTACAAAGGGATCTTGTATCACCTCTCAGACTACAAGAATCTGGTACCATGAGCTTTCGTAGACTTGAGTCTACTTTCTCAGATGCATGTGTTTGCTGAATGATTTGTATTTGCTAACTAGGAAGTGGTGAAGTGTGTATGTGTGTGGGTATATATATATATATGTATATGTATATATATGTATATATAACACTGAGGATATGCTTTTTATACAAGAAAATAAAATGAATTTAGTGTACACTGTTTTTCATATACCGGGTTTTCAATATCCACTGGAGTTTGGTTCCAAGGCCCCCCGTAGATGCCATCTGGTATGCTCAAGTCCCATTATACACAATGGTGTAGTAAAATGGCCTCCCTTATATAAGATGGCAAAATGGTTGAATCCATGGATATAAAGTCCATGGAAACAGAGGGCCAACAGTACACTGTAGGCAGGTTTTTATCTGTATTTTGTTTGATGACTATGTAAAGCTCTGTGTAAAGCTTACAGCACATAATAATAATAATAATAATAATAATAATAATAATGGTTCAAGTCAGTTATTCTCTACTTTTAAAGGACACAATAAAGAAAATATGAATGTAATTACTGTAGGAATTAGAGTACTATCATGGATATGTTTTATAATGGACAAGACTTTGTGCATTACCTCTATAGAGATTCACTTTACTGTAAACTGTATACGCTGTAGTCTGTCCGTTATTGTATGGCCCAAACTCTTGCAATAGTTTCAAATGGGACATTTAGATAATCAGTACATGACATTTGACTGAATAATGTTCATTCCTCCTTCCAACTTTACTATTCTGTGTTTCTGATTTGCAAAAAAGTGCATAGAACCCCTTTTATTTCATCACAGAAATCTTATGAAAAATTGATGGAGACATAAATATCTAAGTATTAAATTTAATCTGTAATACAGAGTACTATTTTCTTGCAAACTTGCAAACGATATCTGTTCCAATATTCTAATAATAGCCCTTGTAATGATGGCCTATTTGGGGATCTTTTTTTACTTTAACTTTTCCTAGTTATTCTCTTGGGATCTCTGCACAAATATAACACAGGTCAGAGAAGTAAAAATAATGTAGTGGTCATTTTAGGTTTGTACCTTGTTTACTTGAGCTTCATATAACATTGAGAGAAATATCCTCCCCTTGATGAGTTATAGCTAAAGACTCCTATGGTGTGACCAGCCACATAGTCGCACAAGCAATACACTACCTGTGTATCCCTGGAGCAAACAGAGATTACAGTTGGCCCTCCACATTTGAGGCTTGGACTTCTGCAAATTTGTTTGTGGTTTTGATTAATATGTTCTCTCTAAGTCCTCCAGGGCAATTCTACTGGAAGGTGGAATTCTCTGGGCATTTGTAGGTCCACCAGCATGATTCTATTATCAACTTCTGACAGATGTTGACCATATAGTCACATTGGAGGACCTGGAGATTCCACATTCTCAGAGGTCCTTCACCTCAACCTCAGTGAATGTGGAGGGATCACTGTATTTTGCTCTGGTTTTTAGCCGGGAGTGCAGCTTTGTTTGGGTTTTCTCCTGTTTTGGCCTCGTGCATCGTATAAACAGGTAAGGCTCAAGCCGAGTTGGAACCACTTCATTTTGTCAGTGTGGTCAGTCCCTCTGAGAACAAGCTGGGTATTGCCTTGCCATAAGCACCAGGGAGTATGATTTGCCCAATTATACCCAGTAGGTTTCCATGACTGAGCAGAGATTTAAACCCTGGCTCTCAGAACCCTAGTCCAACATTTGAACTACGGTATTATACCTGACAGGCTGCCTCATATAAATCTACCACTGCACAAAAGAAATAATTTTTGAGTAGCTAATGTGTCTATATCAAGATGACTTAACTGTCTTTGTTATATCTGTTTTCACATTTTAAGGGAAGCTTTGGAACCATATACAAAGTAAGTGGTTCAGACTATGGTGAAGAAAGTAGAACCATAAAGATATATAATAAGATACATTCATTATTAAATACTGTTTCTCATAGCTTTGTATTGTGGTACATGATAGTTCATTGGTTGTCACTAGGGATATGACACCACTTCACTGGGCTGTTAGTGGATTATATGGGCTCTTAAACAAAGCTAGTTAGTAATGTCTGAGTAATCCTTTTGGTTCTAGAGATTGCATTCATTTAAAATAAAATGGAGTAAAACATCATCCTGTACTAAAGAGTTTTTTAGAGTTCAAAGAAATGATCCCAGCGAGTTCAAAGAAATTATCCCAGTAATGATCACTATCAATGGCCTTTAATTGAACTATAGTACTTAAAATGTAGACACCATCTCAGAGTCAATCGCTTAAGTTCATCAAAAGTAATATTCATATTGACACAATTAAACAATTGCTACCTTACTTATTCTGCCTAATGATGTCTCACTTACTTTTGACAAAAGATAATAGAGTAGGTGAACTGTCTGTTGGGAAACAACTTATAAGAGTTTTAGTTACCGGTAGCTGTAAAAATTGTCAATGAAAGTTATTCAAGATGTATAGTCTAGATCGTTTCCAATTAGTGAAGAGGCCTTGAAGGCCAATCATAGCTTTTTTATTCATATATCCAGTTCATTAATGTATTTTTGATATATGCACAATGTGACTACCTGGTATATTTCATGATGCTTCATAGTTATGTTCCTTTTAATTTCCTTAAAACAGGTTAGCTTTTGTTGCTTAAAATTCAGAACTATTTTATAGATTAATAACATAGTGACTCATTATAAAACCATGACATGTACTTGAGGTTATCTCAAAGGCTATCCATATTTAACAATAAACTTGAGATAATTCCTTGACTAACTGGCTGCCATTGACCAGTTTAAATATTTAAAATTTTAATTTGACCCTCTTGCCTACAATGCAGCCATGTGTAGAAATTGAAATGTGTGTGTACAGAATTGAAATTTTTTAAAATCAAGTTTTAATATTTTAACTAATGCACAATTTGACTTTATTTTGCAAATTAATTGTACAATATTAGATACTCAGTTTTATACTTAACTAATTCAATTGCATACCTCTCATAACTAAAGGCAAGCTTACATTCTATTTTGTATCTGCCTTATTTTATCTCTTCTTGGACATATTTTATCTCAACCATTTCTCAAGCTGTCCCCAGGCCTTTCTATGAACAGTTGTATTTTACTAATTCTTATTTCCTAGAACATGGGTTATCTATCACTGACCCAACTGGTCTAGACATGGAGGATCTCAGCAACGCTATGTATGTCATGTATTTGTATTTTTAAAATGATTAGGAAACAAGATTAATGCTATAAGTAGAGCAATTTTATAGTACTTTCAGAAGATCTTTCGTTTTAACCTAAGATGCTGAAGTTCATGCTGGGTCCTAAAGTCAGTCTTCGACTAAAAGAGAAGGTTTGCATGTGCAAAGTTCTAAGAAATTTGTAGCTGGGGGATCTTGGTACTATAGTTCTTTTTGTATCTCTATGCTGATAGCAGGACTATACAGTACAGTATTTTTAATCTACCTATATGGATGTGTTTTGCTTTTATAAGGTTTTTGCTCAATGTCCTTCATAGGTTACAAACTTTCTTTAGGGGGGAAGCAAGAAACTGAAAATAAACAGTTGCAGGAATTTATATATTGTGTAATTAAATTCAAACGATTATTTCTTTTTTCTGTACAATTACCCTTATAATGATAAGCTGTGCTTTTAGCCAAACCATTTTCAGTCTTTTTTGTGATATTAGTTCTCTTCCAAAATCAGAAGAATCATCATCTTCCTGTTAATGCTGAATGCAGAAAAGTATGCTGAAATACTATAGTCCTTCTTTTCCCATGTAATATCTATTGCCTTTGGGGAGGATGTAACATCAATGCTCTAGAGAGGAAACTGTGGAACCATTTACAATCTTTGAGCCCTTGATAGTTGAAATGCTTACAGCTGCTCTTTAATATTTGTTTCAGATACTATCATTTCTTTTCCAATGGTTTATATGTCACATATAATCAGGATCAGAATGCATATTGAAGGGCTATTAGAGGCCTAGTTATGGGGTGCATTTGTACACTCTTAGAATAGTGAAATATAAGATACCTCTAAGGAAAGCTTTCGGACCTCTTCATTTTCTAGTATATGTTTCACTAAATCCTTTGTGTACTTGCATTATTGTTTTCGGTTTTTAATATTTTCCTCATAAGAAAATGAGAAGAACTCAGCTGGATAAGGCCTTTTAGTCTGGAATTCTATTCCCATAGCAGACAATCTGATGTTTATAGAAATATAGAACTCAGGTTATAAGCACAATAGCACCCTCCCAATAATGTTTCCCAGCAACATTGTGCGTATGGTGTGAAGATATACGTTCTTTTTTTTTTCTATTCTATATATTCAACAATTCAGATCTATTGGATAACCCCACATTTGCATTTCTCCACACAATGCATAATTTAAAATACCTTGATCATGTTTAGTTTCAGACATGTTGCTGCTTATTCTTGAAATTACATTTACCTTTCCTTCTGGTAAATTTGGTTTTTCCGGATTTGTTGCTCACTGTTTGCTAGTAGAACTCATGTTATCAATTTTTGTCCTTTCATACCTCATCTTGACTCAATGTCTCTTCTCTTCCCAATAGAAAGAAGATCTCTTGGCATTTTGAACAGTAATGGTTCAAATAGTTTGTAATTTGCCACCCACTTGCCTGGCCTCTTGTTTAAAATACCCTGGTTTCTTCTGTACCTTTTTGCTTTAATAATACAATGATATAGAAATTATTATTATTATTATATATTTATTTATTTATTTATATCCCACCCAATCAATGAGGAATCCGGGCGGCTAACAACAGTGTAGTACAGCAAAAAATACAATAAAAAAATTTAGTCCCCTCCCAGCCCCCCCAGCCATATAAGGCAGACAAAACAATGAACAATATCAATACAGTGGCAATCAAAGAAAACATAAGAATAGTACAAATTAAACAAGATACATGGAAAAACCTTTCCTCAACCCCTCAGCACAAGTCCACACCAAAACAATATTAGGCAAATAAAATATAAGCATAATACGTGACAGGGAAAAAAAAAGATAACATTTACAGTATGTCAAAAAAACACAACCATGTAACATCAAAAACTACAGTTTATTACACTTAATAAAAAAACAATTAGAAAAGATGAAAGTTCTAAGGAGGTAAAAATAGTTTCCACGACTGCCTGCCAGGCCAATGCCTCTGGAGCCGACTCGGGTGCATCCTCTCCTCTCCTCCTCTGCCAGCGAGGGACCAATGGAATGGGTGGGAGGGAAGGCACAATATCCATGAAGGGGTGGGTGAGGAGGTGGTCTGTGTATCTTCCACACTGGCCCATCAGTACCAACTGGTGCTCTGCAGGCTGCGGCTTGCTCCCCCTTCAGAAAAACACTGCTCAGGTGTCCTCTGGCATCTCCTCTTGAAAGGCTAGAAGTGCTTTTTTCCCCATTCTCTTCCAGGCGCTTTAACAAACCATGCTAAATGTAAGAAGTTTATCATTCACCATCTTAAACTGGCTCCAGCCTCCCCGGCTGGTGCAAGAACACGGGATGGAGGCGGCAATTATCGCTCACTAAATTGTTGCCAAACTGTTGGCCGCCATCAGCCCAGGTCCCAGCTGGGCCCCAGTTGTGCTTTGCCAGTAATTTTTAGAAGTCGCAAGCTTAAAAAGATGAGCGATAAGCTCCTAACATAATTTCAAGCTTATAACTGAGTTTTTAATTTGATTTGAGTTAGAGGAGGGAAATAATTGGAGAAGGTTTGTCAACAATTTGATTTAAAAAATCAAAAACAAATACCACCAGAGTTTAATTTAATATTTTGCAATACAAAATGGCTTTGTTAAAATGCCTAAATAATTTGGTATTATATAATAAAATGCTTCATACAGCAAATAATTATTCTTTGAATTAGAATTAGAATTATCAGGAATGTTAAACCATTTTTATAATTTTCTATCATATTTTGTTATAGATATAGTCCCCAACCTTTATTTCCTTCTAGGTAATTAATATGATTTAGTTCCTACCTAATTACTTTTATCCACAGTGCTAAAAGGACATCCATTATTATTCCTCTCATTTTACTGAGGTGAAACCTGTTTGAATGAGCAGTTTAAGGTCAACAAGAGAGTCAAAGATCAGAGCTAGAATCCAGATCTTATGCCCCCAGCACCCGCTTCTGTTTATTAGATCTTCAGTTTGCACATTAATATCCACCTCAGTCAAGACAGGAATACTGTAGTAGTTCATTGTGTATAATTTAACGTGTAAAAATGTTGTTTTTGTATGAATAGATGGGTCATCATTGGAGCAATTGCTCCAAAATGCTTCTTTAAATCAGAATTTCTTTTTCTCAATGGAGAATTGAATAGTTTTCTTCCATATGTACATATCTAATAGGTTTACTATATAAATACATTCTGTTTCTGTACTATTTATGCTACATGTCTTCATCATGAACTTGAAACCAGTGAACCCATGGCGTAAATAGAAGGCATTTTTCATGCTAGAGGTTTGTTGGTTTTCATCTTGCTAATAGAGCAATACCATTCTAGAACTGCACTGAAAACCGAATCAGTGGATTTGGCAGTAAAGATTTTTTTTTATCTTCCATACACAAATTGAAGCATCTTCCATTCATGTACAGTCAGCCCTACATAGCCAAAAAAATTTTCTCCATGGATTCAACCATCCACGGCTTGAAAACATTATATAGACACACACATGCACACGCACATACACACATGAAAAGGAAACCTTGATTTTGCCATTTTATATAAGAGAAACCATTTCACTGTGCTATTATATTTAATGAGATTTGGACATTCACAGATTTCAGTGTCCTCCTTCAACCAAATCCCAGCGAATACCAAGAGCCTACTGTAGTAGGTTATTTTGGATTGAATACATTGGGGTGGTACAGACTGCCTAAAAGGGGTGGTCTGTAGTCGCCCAAAGAAGCATTGGGATAGAGCCAGGGCTGCCTCACCAGCAGCCCCAGAGGCCCGGTCCCAGCGCTTCTCCAGGCCGTGGAAAAAGGGCAAAAGGCCCCTTCCCTGCAACCTGGAAAAGGCTGTCCTTGGGGACAGCCCAAGCAGTGGAGGACAGGGAGAAAGGGGCCTCCTGGCCCCTTTCTCCCTGCCTTCATTCCCGCGGCAATCTAGCGGCTCCTTTTCAAGCTCCTTTTGGCTCTGCTGAGCGGCGTCATGACGTCAGGCACGTGCCACGTATTCTAAATGCGGCATGCGCCATGACGTTTTCATGGTGCGCACGTATGGACGGCGCCATTTTAAAATGGCACCGCCCATACGTGCTGGGGTTAGGGAGGGTGTAGATGCTGCGCCCTCCCTAACTCTATTTGCGCCGCACAGGCCATTGTTTCTAAACTTGAGGCCAGTGATCCCACGCTGCAAATGAAAGACCTTTTTCTTCAGGAGACCTGTTCATTTTCACTTTGCTGAGAGAACAGCCCTCTTTCCTGTACTCCACCAAGTTTAAAATTATAACAGTAATTTTCCACAGACTGATATCCCTTAGTTTTCTTTCAGTTAGTTAAATCTTTATCACTGTTGATTGCTAATCCATATTGTAGCAGGTTCCTCCCAGAGGACCGGAGTGTGCAGGGGGGGGGGGGTTCATACAGGAAGAGGCAGTCCCTCAGATAGGATAACTCTCAGTGATGACTCTCAGTTGTGTTAAAAAGATTAGTGATGACTCTCAGTTGTGTTAAAAAAACAAAAAGCTACATATGCTTTCAACAGTTGTGTGTCATTTCTGTATGCTACATGTAATGTTTATGCATGTCCAACATCCAGAAACTAAGAAAAACTAATACACATTGATTGATTGACTGACTGACTGACTTATTGATCAACTAGTTTTATATCCCACTTTTTTCCTGGCATTGGATCAATACACTTGCAGTTTGCTTGTTTCTTCCTATGGTCTAAATTGCATGAGTTCATCTGCGTTTGGTGGTTGATACTGTCTTGAAAGAGAACATTTTGCTTCCACACTGAACTACAGAAAGACTATGATGCATTGTATTTTAGCTTTAAATGAGAGTTTACAGTTTTACTAAGTTATAGCAGGAAGGCATGGAATACTATGTCATGACTCTTTAGAACTGATGATTGATACTTGCAAGAACTTGTACAATTACTTTTGGTCAAATATAACTTTTTAGCCTCAGGCTGGTGATAAAATTACAGCAGCATAGTAATTATTTTTAGCAGTTTTGAATTACTAGCTTGTCTGTTAGCCATTTGAAATTAGCCAATTATAAAGCAACACAAGTTAAACCATGGCACTTGTTCATTGTTTTGATCTGACAATATTTTACTCAGACCCACTTGAAGATTTTAAGCGTTACTGGGCACAAAGGGATTCATAGCTAACCTCCCTGGAGCTGGATTAACAGATAAAGCAACCCTATTTAGCAGCCACATGTTCTAGACTAGGGGAAAGCCCCTGTGTATTTCATTGCATTTCCATGTTGTAGAAACTTTAACTATGTAAAAGCTAATTTTGGTAGCAATTATTTTGTTTTACCTCTCACTTCTGTTTGATCAAGTGACACAGAATTTAATCACCTATCTAAAGAGTTACAAAAGTAGAAAGATACTGGTTAGAATATCCAGTTCAATTCTTCTCTACAAAACTTCCTTTATCTTGCAAGTCAATAGAGTTAAGCAAACACAATCACAGGAATGTAGCAAACTTTTTTTAATCCACATTTTTAGTGGAGATGTATAGCTCATGCATCCTGTTCTTAGAGATAATGATGATTTGCTCTTGTGACGTGCCAACTGGCTTGTGCCAACATAGCTACCTGTTTTTGGAAGCTGGATCATGGGACTAGCCAAGCCATTGGGTTCCTTTCAAAGCTATACTACTTCGATGTTCAAAGTTCCCCTTTTCTCCCAAATACATATATTTCTTAAATGCTCAGTCCCACAGAGGTTTTTTTTTGGGGGGGGGGGTTGGGTTTTGTTTTGTTTTTTTTGATTGTTTTGTATTATCACACACACATATTGCCCCTTTTGTAATAATTTAGCCATTGTTTTTTCCCCATAAGTTAATCAGAGTTTGTTGCTTCTCTGCAGTTTGGAGTTACAATTAAAATATGTTTTTATTCTTAATGCTGAAACTTAACAAGTTTAAAAATTGTATCAAACCTACTCAGAATGAAATGCAAAAGAAATTTGAAACTGCAAGAGAAGCAGTGTCTTTTCATAGCAGACAGCAGTTTGTAACTGATAACATATGCAGCGGCTAAACACAGGATACTTGCATCTGTATTATGGTTGCAGATGGAACCCAAAATTCAAGAAAAGTAAAATTAAATAAAGCCTATCTATATTTTTAAATGAGGGTCCTTTTTCTTTCTTTGGCAAATCGAACTTGCCATAATAAAATTACCATTTTAAGTAAATCATAAAGTTTGTTGGCACAAGTGTACTTCATTACAAAAGATAAAAAGTTTTTTTCCCTTTCTCACAATGAATACAGGTAATTTCAGAAGCCAGCCGCTCATAATTATTCACTGTTGAAATGCTTTTAAAAGGTCTACAATGAATACAGTGACCTCCAGTTTTCTCTCTGAATGAATGGAGGCACAAATTCTCATTTTGCTAGAATGCGAATTGATAAGTGAGTTAAGCAAAACATGCATTTCTTCGTTACATTGCAGCCTGTGGGTTCATTTAAATAACTGTATCTGGCATAAAAGACACAAAAGAATTATCTAACAATTTTAATATGTATAAATGTATTATTAGTGTTAACAATAGAACGTGGAGTAAATAAATGAATGCCTTTTCTTCGAGGCATTATTTCAGTTTATTTAGCTTCGGGAAATACATAGCTATGCATTGAACACCTTGGTCAAGAGTATTAGCTTGCATAACTTTTGACCTTCAAATTGACATTTTAAAAGTCTTTCCTACATTTTTCCATAACACAGTTACAGTATGTTCAGAAATAGCAGAAGTAAAATGAGATTTGTTACTTTGGGAAGACATTTAAAGCTTCCTTTGGATTTTTATAATGAATGTATAACATATACAAAACAATTAAAGCGACAGATCATGTTGCAGTATTAAATTACACAAAACACTAGATTAATGCTTGTAGAGCTATAGATTAAAGTGAAATCAGTTTTCTACTATATAGTAAGAAAACAAGTGTATCTTGTCTAATGGTTCAACAGTTACTTGTGATCTTGATGAAACTTAGATATTTTCTAGAAGCAAAAATTGCAAAAGTGCATGTTCTGAGGCTTTTGGAAGCCATAGTGATCCCACTGAATGGATCTCTCTCATAATAATGAATGGATCGTTATCCAGATCTATATTTATTAAATATCAGAAATTATGAAATTAAGCCAGACCTAGTTGCTGGTTTTTGTAAAGTTTCCAAAAAAGGCCACTTTATAATATTTTAGTATTACACTGAGTATAGGAAATATCTGATTTCAAGTTTTGGATTATTATTGTGATGCTCTAATTTGGACTAAACAGGAAATTTTAATCCATTTTGATCTGTTAAGCACACAAATTCTGTTGAGTGTGGTTTTTAATTTTTATGTTGGAATATTCGTATAAAAAAGTACAAAAGACTGTAGAGACTGAATAAGTTCATTGTCTTAGAAGCCAGTTTGGAGGGGGGGGGGAATCCTGCCATCACCCTTCAATGTACTTTTTCTTTAGAAATATTTGTGGTTCACCATTGCAGACTCTAAATACCAGGCAGTCACCATGTTATTCATTGTTTACTAGCTGTGGTCAGCTAATTGAAAAAACCTGACACATAGCTGGATAAGTCCCAATAGATTTATTTTCACATCAAATACAAGTATTGTTGCTTCAGTCCCAGTTACTCTTGTGACAGAGTTCATTAGACCATTTTTATTTATAACAGCATTTGAAATTATGTACTTAGAGTATCACACGAACAGTTTCTTTGATTCTTCTACTGCCATATGTTGATGCTATCGACACAAGATTCCAGTGGTCTTTTTGTGTACAAAGATATTTTATAAGAACAACAATTATTATTATTTATTGATTTATTATCTGCCTCTTCCATGGAACAGGGCAGGAAACAGAAACAATTAACAAATGCATAACATCGGCTAAAAATGTTCATTTTAAAGGAGCAAATAAGGTGTACACATATTAAAACAATCCACATTTAAAATTCATCATTTAAAATTCACAATTTAAAAATCATCTGGATAAGCCTACTGAGAGAGACTGGTCTTTAATACTGTTTTAAATTCAGACAGCATATTCAGCTGTCAAATCTCTTCCAGCAGGTCATTCCACAGTCTAGGGGAAGCTGAAGAAAAAGTCTTCTGGCTGACAGTTGCCAACCTAGTCCTGGCTGACTGAAGGACCTGAGTATGCAGTGTAGATTATACAGAAAAGGGTGATCCCATAGGTAACTTAGGTAGCCAGGAAACTAATTGGGAGCCAGTGGAGTGATTTCAATATTGGTATGATATGGTATGATTGGTATGATATGATCATTCATGTATGTCCCAGTAACCACTCTGGATGCTGTGTATTCAACAAATTGAATTTTCCAAACTCAGTCAGAGGTAGCCCCATGTACAGTTCATTGTAAAAGTCTTGTCTTGAGTTTGCAAGTGCATGCACTACCATTTTTAGGTCCTCTAACTCTAGGAAGAGGCACAACTGACAAACCAGTCAAATCTGATAGTAAGCACTCTTGGCTGTCACATCTATCTGAGCTGTCATTTGGAGTAACAGATCCAGAAGCACCCCCAAGCTACAAATAGTCTTTGAGGGGGAATGTAACCCCATCCAGAACTGGATGACACACCTCAAAACCCAAGTGAGGACCCTTGACAGTTAAGCACCTCTGTATTCAACTTCGATTTGTTTTTCCTCATCCAGCCCATTACATCCTCCAGGCATTCATTCACAGGAGGCACATTATACTTAGCTGGGGCTCTATTTGAAGGCCATATTTATTTAGTTTACTTCCATAAGTCAGGGAGGTAAGTGATTGCTTAGTTTGGAATCCTCCACTTCTGTTTGTTCATTGCTACTGTTGCTGCAAATACTGCAAGGATTGTGTAACATTCTTCAACTAATTCAGCTAAAAATGTGGGGAGCCTGTTCAGTTTAATGGTTGGACTAGGATTCTAGGAGACCAGGGCTCATTCAGCTATGAAAATCCATTGGGTAACTTTAGGCAAGTCCAACTCATTTAGCCTCAGGGAAAATAATCACAACCCCTATATAAATCTTTCCAAGACGAGGGTCTCCATAAGTTGGAATCAACTTGAGGGTACATAACAGCAAGGTTTTTCTGCTGAAATATTGTTTTGTCTCTTTCTATATAGAGATTTTTATTATGTTCCCTAGCCATCCCAATGTTAATTATTCAAATACTGAAGAGTAATCTGCTGGTTTTCCCAAGTATCTTGTGATATCTAGTGATCTACTAAACATTCCAGAATCCACTTTCTTTAGATACTATAGCTGAATTAGATGACAGCCACAGTGATAAAAATCAAATTTTGAACACTAGTTTGGAACCTAAGTAAGTTAACTTGAAGATGAGAAAGGAAGAGAGGTTTTCCGTTCCTTTCTCCTACCCGATGTCAGCAGCCACCTGTTCCCTGCAGGGACACTCCTGCATCATGGGACCTCAAAAGCATTACTCTTCCACAGCAATCCCACACATTTTTTTAATTCAAATAGGCCAAAAGCTTCCAGAAATGTTTGTTGGGGAGTAGAGACAAATGCTGGAAAATGGGATACTTCAAAAGGACTAGAGTTTCCACATATGCTTGTATGTTAAAAGAAGAAGATAAACTCAGAATTACCTACATCAGCCTATTATAAACTTTGTTTTGATTTTCCATTGGTCATCATGCCTTGCTAGGCCTAGTGAAAACAAGTCATCGGGGCCTGTTTCTTGGTATACTGAAATGTGATGCATGTTTTGTTCAGGACTAGCTTCATTTATAGCTGATTATCTAATATTTGAAATAAAATATCCGATACAGAAAATAAATTGTGAAGTTTATGGATGTGGAATTCCTGTAATTTTCTGTAGACACTGTGTACACTAGAAAAGCAACAGGGAAATTACTGTTTTAAGGTACAAGTCAGGAGCTGCCAGTGGTGTGTGAGTTGTTTGGTCTATTTTTCTTTTCTGTTTAATGTTTATAAACACTGAAGAATGATGAAATACGTATAGAAATCGAAGGAGACTGCCTCAGTCATTGATCAGACAAGGCATTTCATTCACATCTCTATAAATCATAGTTTTGTGAAATTAAAAAATATTCTGGATGTCAGTATCAGCAAATGTATATGTGATAAGAAAGTCCTCAGGTTCTCCAGTGTGTGTGTGTGTGTTTGTTTGGAAAAACAAATGGCTTTGTGCTATATATAGGGATTATTGTTATTGTTAAAAAAATTTAAAAAAATATCTTTTTTATTTTATTGTAGTAGCTTAACATTATTTTAATGTATTATTTTTGCATCTTTTTAATTATATTTTTAATGTTCTGAGTCCCAGTCCTGGGAGAAGGGTGGGATATAAATAAATCTCATAAACAAACAAACAAACTGCCTTCATGTTGACCTAGATCCATGGCGATCGTATGTATGGAAGATCTCTTAAGTTTCCCTATACTCAACTGCCCTTCTCAGCTCCTGCAGATTCTTAGCCGTGGCTTCTCTGACCGAGTCTATCCAACTTCAATGCTGCTTCCTCTTTTCTGATTGCCCTCCACTTTGCCAAGCATTATAGTCTTTTCTAGTGAGTCCTTACTTCTCATGATATGGTCAAAATATGACAGTCCCAATTTAGTCATCTTTGCTTCCAGGAAAAGTTTGGGCCTGATCTGTTCTAGGACCAATGGATGGGTCCTGGAACACATCAGGCCCAAACTTTTCCTGGAAGCAAAGATGACTAAATTGGGGCTGTCATATTTTAGCACTCTACGATATTCTCAGAACTCTTCTTCAGCAACACATCTCAAATGAGTTGATTTTTTTTCCCCTGTCAACTTTCTTCACTGTCCAGCTTTCACCTCCATACATAAAAATGGGAAATACAATGGCATGGACAAGTCTAACTTTGGTATTTAATGATATACCTTTACACTTCAGGATCTTGTCTATTTCCTTCATAGCTGCCCTTCCAAGTCTTAGTCTTCTTCTGATTTCTGGACTGCAGTCTCTGCTCTGGTTGATGACTGAGCCCAAGTGTGGAAATTCTTGGACTATTTCAAACTCTTCATCAAGTACTTTAAAATTATGTAGATCATCCATGATCATAATTTTGTTTTCTTGACAAAAATTTCAGATGTTATCATGCCTTTGCACTCTGCCATGATCTACTTCAATAATCTTTCCATATTTCTGATGTTTTCTGCTAGTATAATAATGTTATCTGCATATCTTAGATTGTTGATGTTCCTTCCTCCAGTTTTCATGCCTCCTTCCTCTGAGTCCAGTCCTGCTTTTCATTTGATGTTCTCAGCATACAAATTAAATAGGATGATAAAATGCAGCCTTGCTTGATTCCTTTTCCAGGTGGAAACCATTCCATTTCTCCATATTCTGCCCTAAGAGTATCCTCTTGTCCTGAGTACAGGCTATGTATCAGAACTATCAGATGTTGTGGCATACAGATTTCTTTAAGAGTGATCCATTGTTTCTCATGATCCATACAAGCAAATATAAGGATATTTCCCTTAATTAAAGTGATGTGTTCCTGGGCATTATTTCTTTAACAGAAAATTTGGTACCAGAGACAGAAATAACATGGAAAGAGTAGGGATAGGTTCCTACACCACAACAATGAAGAGCAGCTCAATATTTTTCAGCAGACTTTCCCTTCAAAACTAACAATATGTACATGTAAAATGAAACAACCATGTCAGGAAAGCCTTGCATAAGTAGACAAAATTTTTGGAACCTTCTAGGGACCACAAGAAGGCTTCTTCCAAACAGCATGCATGATAACTTTTTCTTTCACCAGCCTCCACTTTCCTTATGCTTTCCATTTTGATAGCCAAATGTATAGATCTATGCTTTTTAACATGTTGTGAAGAACAGATAAGGAAGAGTTATCTACTCTATTCTTTTTTCTCTGTTTTTCAGTTTACACACGATCATAAGGGACTCTGGAGGCAGCTGGTATTTCTCACATCTACAGTAGAATTGGGTAGAACAAAATCCCAATCTTGCCAAGTTTGGTCTTTGTTGATTTCATTGTTTACTGGAGACATACTGCTGTAACCAGACAATGAAATACCATGTATATTTGGGGGCCAAAATTATGGATTTTGATGTGACCCATGGATAAGTCACAGGTAAAATTAAGAGGCATGTAACAAAGGATGTAAATGATGAAGCAAAGGAAAATGATGCCAAAGAACTTACAAAATTCTAGCAATCATAACTGTTTGTGCTCATACTAAAGCCTGGTTGGATGAGAGAACAGAGGGGAGTTAGTGCTCTAGCACAGATTACACACTTGCCTTTCACCAGGGTATGGTTCTTTTTTTATAAGAATTAAAATACAGTATTTACATTGACCCATGGATATGTGAATTCAGGTTTTTGAGTCAATTTTTTGACTAAAATTTCTAGAATTACTAAATTTTCTAGAATTACTAAAATTTCTAGTAGTTTATTTTCCGTCCCTCCTTTGCCATCTTCCTGCTGGTGCTGCTAAAAAAACTTCCAGCTAGATAGTGGACGAGAAGGGAAGAAAGACTGGGTAGGCATAAAAAGGCTTTGTAAAAAAGGAACTTCATTGTTGTAGGTTTTGTTCAAAGATCAAGTAGCTTAATCTATTTGAAGCAAACAAAATTAATGAAATTTATGTACTAAATCTGATGGTTTCTTTTCTTTATTGGCCGATAGGATCCATCCCTTCTTTATTTGAAAGTTAATAGATGCTTATGATTTCTTTATATTTCTAGAGCAGTTGTGTGTCATACTCATATCTGAGATTTAATGTGAGATTTAACATAAACCATTCTTACCTGGTACAATAAAAGCTCATCAACTCAGTGTCAGAACACTCAGTGGGACTTAATTGTAACCGTTGTATTGCAGGTGGGTGCAACATGAACCAAACAAACTACGTCTCTCTTGTAATGCAGCCTTAGGAGGGGGCATTTAAGAACAGGAAAACAACAGATATCAATACATTGTTTAGCTGATTAACAGAATTTATTTAACAAGCAGTTTTTATCCTACTTTTTAAAAAAGGTCAAAACTTTCAGAACAAAAATATCTGGCGGGGAAGGATTAAACATTCCTAGCCTCAGCTTGTCCACTCCAAGCTGGACTTATTCCTAAGATATAATGTTACGTGTAGCTGCCACATAATATTTAATTTGCCCCACACTTCCAAGTAAATGCATACCCAGTTGCAAATTAAATCCATATTGGCATCCATATTTGTTTATGAAATTAAACTTTTACTTAATGTAATTTATTTTTCTAGTTGACTGAAAGAATATCTAAAATATTTGGATGTTGTCAGAGGACTAAATTAGTGAAGATGCTATTTATGTTGGCCTGGTCTATAAGAATTGTAAAGTAATCAGATTTAGAGTAGTCGTGTGCCATGGTTTTCAGAGAACAGTCCTCTCTCTGAAAGGCTTTCCTGTCCAAGTCAGATTTAAAAATAAAGGTAAGAAAGAACAGGGAGGCTGAAGTTGCCCATCAACAGACAGCACTTGAACAGAAAACTGAGGAAGCAGAATGGTCACCTGAATAAAGTATATTGATTAGGTTAAGACAACCAGTTGAGGGGAATGTAAGGATCACTGTGGTAGTAGTGACATGATTAATGGAATTAAAGTTAAGTAGAGCAGGTTTCATAGTGACAAAGTGTTTCCAGGTATGTAACTCTCTGCCTCTTTCTGAAAACACTTGTCAGTTCAATAAAACTTTTGTCGCAGTCCTGAGTTTTGCTGAATCCCTCTGTTTAAAATTTAAACAGTAGAAACAGTGGCTGCCATTAAAGAAAAAGGGGGAATGAGGGGAATATTTAAAGGATTTTTAAACATTTCTTTAAAAAATACCTTTGCCTGGCAAAAGTATTTGATCTATGAGATCCTTGGAGAAAGAGTGAGATAAAAATGTAATCAATAATAAATACATTCAATGCTGAATGTACTCTCAAGTTTGGTTCTTTAATCAAAAGATAAATTGCAAATCTGCATATCAGGATTTTTTTTTTATTTTTTGCTTTTTACATTAAAAATGTTTTAACAAGACCTAGGGTGGTAAAACCAAGAAGGAAACTTCAGTTCTCTCAAAGGAGCTAGAGTTTGAGATTTGAAAGAATGATCACTGTGGAACACTCATCCCACTTTGGTTTCTGTTGCCTCTGGTTTCAAAAATGTGTGATATATATTAGATCCAAAAGAAATATGTCTGAACTCTGGAGAATGATGCCTCTCTCGTGCTCATTTCACTTCCCTTAAATACTATTATCTGTTTCTGCATCATGAATAATGAATAGGATAACATGGAGAGAAATATCTGACTTCTCTAATTCTTTTCAGTAACTACCTAGCCACCTTGGAATTGTTCATTTTTTAGGTATAGATTTATGCATGTTCCAGAGCTCAGAAGTCTACACTGCCCTATTTCCAGTTTTTCTGGAGCTGTGATGATTGTAAGGGACATCACAGCTGACATTTGGGCTGATCAGACCATGAGTTGTCTCTCTCATGGACACTTTGGCGGTTACTTTACAGCAGTGATTCCCAAAAGTGGACAGTATTTTTCCCCTGGGTCTGGTATAAAGGGAGTTGGTGAGGGAAAAGAGAGCCACATAGGGGCCTTCAATCAAAGTACTGACATTCAAGAAAGACAAAGAGTACCAGGGGCTTTTAGGACCATGGTGGGGATGAAGAGTTAGAGCACATGGCAATGGGGGAGAAGCGGCAACAAAAAGGAGCTTTCATATTTGGGACTCTGCTTAAGCTTTGTGAGTTTTGCCAGGACTTGGCTGGCAGGTTGGAACTGCATGGCTTCTCTTGCATTCTTTTGTTGGACAGTCCAAGAGAAGAGGCAACAGAAGAAACCGTGTTGGCAGGGGGGAGGCATGTCTCTGGGAAAGTTGGGGGAGGAATATCTGGAGTCGATTTTTCAAAATAGTCCTTCTCCTCTCTCACTTCTCAGATTGAGAGTACTTCCTTGCCAGGGACAAGCTTGTCCATTTGCATTCGGTCACCTTGGGAGCAGCAACTGATCAGCCAGTCAGCCGACCTTTCTTTTGCTGTAAGACCAATGCGGGAGAAAGGCTTGGGCTGCTGCTTCTGCTGCTGTATTCCCATGTGGGAGGAGGAGAAGGAGGCAGGTTTGGTGCGGCTGAGGTAAACATCACTGGCAGGCTGGCTGCTGCACGAACGGTAGACCAAATAACAAGAAATTGGTGTTGGGTGGTGCTAGTTTTGGATCACTGCTTTAGAGGCTGATTGATGTATTGAGTGGTCACAAAATATCTTGGTTTACACTAAATTACACTAAACCACATGGATTTCTTTTCTCATTAAAGGGGAAGATAATTCCTCTTTAACTGGAAAAAGGTGGCAAAGGCCTCAAACAGACAGCCCCAAAAGGCTGCTATTGGGCCAATCTGGGGGCAGAGTGTGCACATGACAAATGCTCCCGAATCACTTGGAGGCCACATGGAGGCTGTGCTGGGGCCCCTGAAAGCAGCCCATAACCAGCTGCAAGAGGAGCTGTTTCTTACTGCTCCTTATCACAGCCTGTTGAGGAATGTGGCAGCCCATTGATTCCCAGTGGCAATCTGGGTGAGAGCCACCTCTAGCCGCTCCTACTGCCCCATCTGCTTTGCCCTTCAGTCAGCTGAGCAATGTCCAGTGCTGTCCAGTGGAGGCTGCAGCAGCACAGAGTCCGTGCACCATTGGGCTTGCCTGCTTAGTTCTGGTTTGGGGTAAGTAGGGATGAGGGAGTGGGTGCAAGGATTATTCTTACTAAAAAGACACTTTATAGCAGGAGGTTTCATAAACCAAGCTATGCCTCTAGTTCTTTACCTTTACTCAATGTTACTCAATGTTTAATATGAACTGATTCTTTGCCATAATCTTTTCCTAGTCTTGTTTATACAGAAACAGTGGAGCTTCTCCATCTTTGGCTTCCAGTTGTACAATTATTTGATTTCTATACTGTATTTCATATGACTCCCATATTTATCCGCAGTCATCTGTCCCATAATTAAGATCAGGGAAAAAAGCCACTGTGTTTTTCTTTCCTTTTTTTTCCTCTTCTATATTGGATATACAATTACTAAAATGATAAGCACATTGGTGATGAGGCTGAGGGTTCTTTTGGAAAATACTGTATGTTAAGCCCCATGAAGATCCCTTTTTACTGGAAAAAAGTTCAAATAAAATTATTTAGTGTAGCTCTGCCACAAAATTAAAAAAAGAAAAATCATTTTTTTCCCCAGAAGAATTTAAGAAAACACCAGAGTAATATTTTCATTAGAATTTGCAGGAGAAAGTATAGGTGTACTTTGCTGTATTTCATATGTAAGCATGTATGCCAGTCAAGATTAGCATATATTCTTGTTTTTGATGGTGCTGGATTTATCTAAGTAAAAATATGTAGAATTTGTTTCAGTTACTTTAAAAAAATATTGCAATTCTCATCTGTGTCCAGAATTGGAATTCACTATTCCGATCTGCAATAAACAATAAACTTCCTCAAAATCGAAGAAATGCCTTCCATCACATCAGGTACCAAAGGAAGGTATCAGTGATAAATCTTGTGCACAAAGATAGATAATACGACTACATTATGGATCACTGTGGGTAGATTATTTCAAGTTAATCTTGGGTAATAAGGCTTCTTTGTTGTGGTCTCTGTGAATCAAACACATGGGTTTTCCTGCATCTGAGCAGAGACATTCCTGCAGGCGCAGAAAAACCCATTTGTGTGAATTCACACATGACCACTCTAAGAACTACAGTTGCAGGTAAGCAACCTGTCCGTCTGTGTTAATTTCTAGCACTATCTTATTATTTGTTGAATATTCTAATTTCCATTATTATAGATAGTTATCAATATATTCTTTTTCTTAAAACTATATTTCTTCAATTAGAAGGTAGATTTCAGTCTCTGTCTTTGTAGGGAGCTGATCCAAGGCAGTTTTATGTAAATGACTTAATTAATTGGTACCCTTCAGTTGAAACAGCAACTCACAAAGACTGTAATCCTTTTCGAGTGGCATAAGCTGTTTTAAAAAGACAAAAAAACAAAAAACAAACAATAACTTGCTCAGGCACCTTGTCACACAATTAAAAGTTATTTGACAGAAATAACAGTAATAACATAAAGTGTCTTCCAAATTATTTTTTCAAGGCAATTAAAATTACATCAACTCTAAGACTGCACAGAAATCATATTTAAATTCAATATATTTTGAGATTAATTACATAAATATACAAACTTTCTGATAAATGATGTGAAACACTGATGGCAAAGTATGATACAAATGGCCTACTTATTAAATTTGCAGTATTTAGAAAATAATTAACTGATTACATGTAAAGCATGAAAGCTTTTTAAATAAAACTATTTTAACATTTAGTGGAAGACTTGAACTAATCTATATATCTGTGTGCACCATATTTGTGAACTGCCTTCAGAGTAATGTTGATGGTTTATTTGTTTATTGTGTTGACATGTGATGATTTTTTTTAAAAAAAAAATCTGATAATGTTAGGATTGAATCATTTTATCATTCAGCTTATGAGTGATGAGCATGCCTGTGTGATCTAGCCTCTTAAGCAGGTTTTTAAAAAATGACTGTCCAGTATAAAGTCTAGTATAAAGTGAGCAAATCATGACAAGAAAACTCCATAATATGGTCACCTTAGGGTCACCATAAGTAAGAAATAACTTGAAGGCACACAACAACAATACTTGGTTTATAATGTTCTTTGATTTTATATTCATTTCAAATGCCTAAAGTAATTTATGAGCTACATTAGTACACTATACTTTGTTTATTTTCCAAAATAATATATTTCATTATATATTGCTGTAGTATTACATGCTGTTGCCAAAAATCTTCTTTTGACAAATCATTTGGGAAACATTTGGAGATTATGTGGCCATGTTGATTGAGTTTGATCCAAATCCTGTACACTTCTATCACTGAAGATTATGGCATAGATTTTACACTGTACTGGAACACAGAAAATGCTTTGGCCCTGAAAATTTGCTTTTTGCTTTGATGAACCCAGTTTGGGTAGAAATTTAAGTTAAATGGCAAGCACACAATGGAAATAAAATGGTTTTGTTCACTAAAACATAATTGAGATGTGAAGCTAATTAGATTTGGCAAAAATGTAACTGTCAGAAGCTGAATGTTTTGCTGATTTATGCATAAACTGCATTCACAATTAAAGTTATGCATAGCATAGGCAGCAGGGATGTCCAAAGTTCAGCCCTTACAGCATCCCAGTACCCCCAGTATGTTCTCCTCCTCACCATCAGACCCTGCAAAACCCTTTTGTAAATGATGGAATATGAAACCTGTCCATGCCCCCTAATAATAAGTTTTATTATTATTATTAGGAGCAGTGAAAAGCAATTCTGCAACATCCGGACAATCTTCACCTGCTTTAGGTTGAATGGGGACCTTTTCCCAAACCAGAAGCAACTCTGGTCACTTTTTCATTGAGAAAAATGCCTATTGTGTACCTAAAAGGGAGCAGCAGCCCATCCCTGGTATATAGGATACAAGGTGACACAATTTAGACTTATTAAAGGGCCAGTGTCACATAAAGCCTATATTGTAGGTCTAGTTCTATGCAGATTCTGCAATCAAACTTGGCTCAGGGAGACTAGGGGACAAAACAGAGGGTCAAAAAGAGCTGACTTCTCAGTGGACTGGGGGTTTTGCATTCAGACAGCAGCATGCACCCAATCCACATGTGGCAGATCCATGGCATTTCGGTGGCATAGCATTTATACACACTGCACCGAAGAAACACTGAAAAAAACACAGCAGTGGCGGCAAAGGCACCCTTTCACTGGCACAAAAAGAAGCAGCTTTCTTCCACTCCTTTTTGCGCTGGTAAAAGATCGGGTTGAGTGCATGGCGTGCAGCTGCTCCTTCAATGTGGTCTGTTTCACCCCTTAAATATCACATACCAATACATGAAAATTATATTTGATGGCTGACTAAGAAGAACTTGTCCCTCAACCTTTGTACAAAGTAGCATCACTACTGTTGGCATCACCTGGTCCAGTAACTCATGGTGTCATCCCCCTTTGATCTCATTCTATACCACACTGTACAGAATCCTGAATTTTTTTAAAGGGGGGGTCTCCTCTTCCCACTGAGCCTTAGCCCACTCACACCATCTGTTCAATGTTTTAAAGGGACACAGACAAACACCACATTTCTGCCAAAAGATATTTTGGGGAGCAGTGGTATCACCTCCTTTTCGGATGTCATCTAGCATACCCTGCACTTCCCTAGTGACACCCCTGGTTGTGCATACTCAGAAAATCTCAAAATTCCACCTATGCTTTCAAGTTCAACATGGCACATTAAAGCTGCATCCACATTTCAGAAATAATCCAGTTTGACACGACTTCAACTGGTATGGCTCAATGCTATGGAATTATGGGAATTGTGGCACCAAAGCTATCTGACAGAGAAGGCTAAATGTGTAATTACAATTGCCAGAATTCAATAGCATTGAGCCAGAGCAGTTAAAGTAGTGTCAGATGGAATTATTTCTGCAGTACAGATGCAGCATAAGAAAGCTAGCAACCTCCTGTCATATGTGCTATTGGGTGTGTGGAATTTTGCATGGGTACAGGTTGTGGGGGTTTTATGTATATGCCATGAAGTGTGTAATTCAGAGCACAGTGTTGGAGGAGTCAGGTCCTGTTTTGGTCTATAGGCTTGGTTCACTTAGTGTCATTTTAAAAATCTAGTACAATTTCACTTCTGTCCTGAGAAAGCAATCAGTGTGTTTGGGGTTATTAGTCCATGCATTACTTTTATCTATGCCAACCTTTTCCCTAAAATCAGGACTCAAGGTAGTGTACAAAAAGAAAAAAATTGCAAATAAAAACATTTGGGTACAATCAGACAAAATTAAACTGAATAAAATGAAAATCATGTAAAACAATTATTTAAAAGCAAAAAATAAAATAAAATAATAAATAAATAAATAAATAAATAAATAACAGTGGTACAGCACAGTAAAAAGCCACCTGTGAAATTGATCTACATCTGTCTTATGTCTCTCTGTATTATAGATCTGTAAACCTTGAGAAAAGAATTGTTAGTTGCTGCATATTTGCCAAAATTCTTACTCAACATTCTGACTCTACAGATGAATAAATAGGATAATAGGACTGATCTCCAAGCAAGCTGGTGTCTTTATTCAATCTTCAGTTTGGAGGGAAAGTTGTTGAACACATAGTTTATCTGCAAATTGAGGCAACCTTGGATAACGTTGGCTTTGGGTTCCTTGGCCACACTGATATTATTTTATTTTATTTTTAAATTAGGGCAAAGCACAGAGAACAGAATAATGTAAATAATGTAAAACTACAGTATATAGTAATTCAAAATAATTAAAACAATTTAAGATAATTCAATACCATTTTAAAATTTAAAACAACTTTTTTAAACCTTGTACACTGAAAAATAACTCTTCAACAGGCCATGATTCCTAGGCCCCAAAAGCTTTAATAAAGAGCCAATTTTTTAACCTGGCACCCAGGTGAACTACCATCACCATCAGTCAGGCCTCAGAAAGGAGGATATTTCATAACCAGAGTACTACAACGGAGAAAAATCCCTCTCCAGTGTCTCCACAGTATTATTGCTCCAACTGGTAGGCATTTTCCAAGGAATCTCAGTGTTTGGGCAGGTGTATGTAGGAATGGATGTTCATTCAGATTCTGAATTCCCAAGCTACATTAGTTAAGTTATGGATATTAGTCTTTGCCAATTGCAGTGGGCCTTTGGTATCAACTTGGGCTTGGTTCTAGAATCCCTTGTGGATACCAAAATCCCTGGATGCTCAAATGAAATAAGGACAAACTGCTAGTAACCTATAACTCCAACTGACACTAACTAATTAAAATCAATTAAATTATAATTAAGTTGGATTTTTTTTTCTAATGAGTACTGTCAAATTAATTAAGTGTATTTCATTGAACTTTGAGGATTAACTTTATTCCAGAATTATATTATGATTTAATTAATTAAATGAGCATCAACCAATTTTATGACAGTTTAAAAGATTAGAAGATCTTAAACTACTCACTAGGTAAGGACAGCTTGTAAGAATAGTCTCAGATGATCTCCTGTGTTTGTACGTGATATACAAGGTCTTAATCTGTCCAAGGAAACTAAATTTTTAAGCTTTCAGTCCTAGAACTTTTACTGGGATTTATGTGAATCTATAATAAAGTAAAGTCATAAATCAATAATAGTCATGAGCTGCATTTTCCAACATCATTCTGATAAGACTTTTAGCGTAGGTGTTTCCCTTAAGTGTAAATGATAATTTAACGTAAATTTAAAGGTTAGTTTTTTTCATTTTCTAACATAATGTAATTTATTTATATTTTTAGTTTAGTTAGATGAAGATACATTATTATAGAAACAATGCAGTAATAAACAGTAAATCTGAACCGTGCCCTTGCTAAGCCTAAGTAGTAAAAAAGCAACACAGTGTAGCATGACTTACAGGAGTATCTTGTCTGAATCTATGAGCCATCTTATATATAAGAGTGGCAAGATCATATCAATACATTCTGAGCTAAAATGCATTTAGGTTTTTTAAAGGTTAATATACATTGCAAAGGAGGTGGATGGTAGGGTTAAAGCACTGGGGAAGTGGAGAGTATGAGTCATTTTGTTCTGACTGAAATATATATTTTAGCACAAATCAGAATATAAAATTTTAAGGGCTTGATCCTGCCTTGGGCTGTGTTGGTACATATTGTTACATATCTCATAAAATCAGCTACTGTTACAGGCCATGTGACATAGTTCCCGCTCTCAGCTAAGGACTGTGTTCTGTTTCTCTTTTATAGTCTGGACTGTTTTAAAGTAATACTATAAATATTGTACCACTTGGCTCTTTTCAGAATATTGAACAGATGCAGCAAGATTTTCCTACATTACTTTCCCATTTATAATCAAAATAAGAGGTTGATGTGTGGTATCTCTCGATAAAGACTTCTTTAGAGGGCTACTCAGTGAATGAAGCCAAACAGAATGTGCCATTGTGGCTGTTGCAGGTTTTGAGTTTATTTGTACATTATGTGTACTGTAGGCTACATAATAATGAAAAGCTATACGCTCTGGTCTGCTGGTTCACTACCCAGTCTGTGTGATTACAGATTGTTTGAATAACAGTGGCCTATTGAAAATCCATCCAGATGTGCGTGTTGCTAGCTGTGGGAATACCCACAAAGGAGGATTATCTCTTTTGTTGGCATTTCCAAGCCCTTTTTAAAAGTGGGAGAGTGAAAGGCATTGAAGCAACCAGTGCAGAAGAGATGGGTGTCCTGGAATTGAAGAGTTTCCATAATGAACTCCTAGCAAACAAATCTTATAACCCTGTAAGACTTCTCTTCTAAAGGTTAAATAGACACAGTTTAAGCCAGGAGGAAGGGGAAAAAAACTCCAAAGAAGCCAGATTTCTTTGGCTCATAAATACTTTAGCCCCAAACTTGACTCCTATAAGCACTTGCAAAGCTTCAGGCAAAACTTGATATCAAAAAGACTAGCACCAGTTTAGCATTAGATGTTATGAGGAATTTTAGGTATAAACTGAGGCTGGAAGGAAATTGTGTTCGGTTTGCATTTGAGGGGCTAGATTTTATGAAAAAGGCGCCCATTTTTAAAAGATGTTCAGTTTTTCCCCATGAGACATTATTTCCTCTGAAAGCATGGATAAAAATAGATATATGCACTCATATCAGGATGGAATAGCAAAAAGAAATTGACTGCAGATCTATAGCAAAACTATCATAGTTGAGCTCCTCAGAGTAGACTTATTTATTTCCTTTTTTGCTTAAGTATGGTATTCCTGTGTTGTCACATGACTGACTTTTATTTAGGAGCAGATTTTTAAAGTTGTGAAGATACAGTATGAGGAATTTAATGCTACAGACTGGAGTAGACCTGCTGAATTAATGAGATTTTATTAAGTGTTGACTTTCCATTCAGATTTTGATTCAGTAGATCTGCTCTGGTTGGAATTACCAATTACACTTAGAGCTATGTCTAAAAAATAGGAAGAGCACCAACACAAACTGTTGTAACAGAGAAGATCCCTTTTAGAGATGAGGCTTCATCTGATTTCCTCTTTTTCCTTCATTATTATTATTATTATTATTAATTTATTAATACATTTGAAACAAAACATGACAACAAACAGTACACCAAAACAAGAAATAAAGACAATAACCCAGATAATGCCCTGAAAATTGACAAAAGGTGCATTAAGGGATCCTGAAAGACATCTTTTCATAAAAAATTAGCTAAAATTGGGGGATGTCTAGAGACTAAACCTTGCTGGATGTATTTAATAAATGGGTGCCAAATTTTAAGAAAAGTCAATCCAGAGTGTAAGCCTCTTGCTCTGTTTTTATTATCTGCAATTTTCTCTATTAACCACAAGTTCCAGAGTCTAGTCCACCACCCTGCAATATTCAGCTTTCCAGTTTTCCAGTTCTTGGCTATCTCAAGCCTGGCAACAGCCAGAAGGAAACTGATAAGTTCTTTGTGGTGCAGGGCTTTATTTTCATTCATAAAAATGGAGCATTTCCTTCTTTTGTATTGACTAGGCTATCAGTAATTCTGTTGTTATTGTTGATTTTTTTAAAAAAAAATCAGTTTCATGACATCCTTCTCTGGTAGAGTATAGGTGTTGGGAGGAAGCTATTGTTTTGAATCTGGATTTTATTTGGTTCAATTAAAAATCAACTAGAGGAAGAAATTAAATTAAAAAAGCCTGATTACATCATCCTGCTAAAAATAAATAATTATTAGATGACATTGTCATTGTAAATTTAATTTCAAGACTGTAAAAACGTTATAGTACTTTCCATATAACTTTCTACTTTTATTTTAAAATATATTGATATTTTGTAAATTCCACCTGCTACAGACATATGAAAGAAAAGTATTTTATTTTTCCTTATTTATTTTTCTCTAAAGTCAGAATTTGAGAAGTTCCTTTATAAAATAAACTAGTTATGTTAATCGTTACTCTGGTCACCCAAGAGGTATTACTTGATATTATCCAAGAGGTAATGCCCAAAAGGTATCAACATAGTCCAGAAAGTAGTTCACAGGATTACTTACTGCTGCTGTATGACCACTAGCATTCTGTTGTGCCATAGAAGAATCCTGGAAAATGTTCTGTTTCTCTCTCCCAATTTCTAATCATAATTCTGAGTGGACTACCCTACCTAAACTCCTTTTCATCCTCACCCATACAAGTGCAGTTAAGAAGATTTTGCATCTGTAATATACAGAACACAGAGATCCTTTCAGTGGGCATGCAGAAGCAAGCACTCACTTGTTTATATCTCATGTTTCGGGGCACTCGGGGCAGCTTACAACAATTTAAAACATACATTCAAAACCCGCAACCCCCCCCCTCTTAAAATAGAATTAAACAATGTAAGAATTAAAACATACTTTAAAAAAAAACCATAGCAACTATGAGAAATTCCAAGTGTGTGCCCTGCACATATATAGCCAGACTCTTTCTCTTTTTGTGAAGTCTTTCGCTTTTTCTTTCTGATATCAGCAGTCCCATTTGGATAGAACTGAAGAAAGCAGAATATGCAATTTAACTTTAAAGCTTTTATTCATTCATTTATTATTTTTAGGAGAATTTGTCTCTACTAGAGCTCATAATTTCAAGTTGACTCCTCCTCCTCCTCCTCCTCTTCCTCTCTCTCTCTCTCTCTCTCTCTCTCTCTCTTTTCCTACTTTTCTTCCTCCCTTTCATCTTGTTGATTCTGTTGCTTGCTAGTTGAATAATAATCTGAATAATACCCCACCTGTACAAGGTAGCTACCCACATGACTCCTCATCCTCCCTCTCCTGTTGCTCAGACTGAATCAGAGCATCCCCGTAACAAGAGGCAGAAACCTCATTGCCTAATTATGAAAAGTCATTAATTATGTTGTTGAGTTGTTGTTGTGGGGCTCTGCTCTGGGCCCCACAACAAACTCCAACTCCCATAGCCTTGAGCCAGGATGCAGAATTCCATAGCCTTGAGCCAGGATGCTTGAAAGTGGTGCCAAACCTGGTTATTTCTCCAGTGTGGATGCAGCCTTAAAATATGAACTGTCAGTAGAGCCAAAAGCAAATTCAATTCATCCAAAAGCAATAACTATAGACAAAGGAGAGCCAATGTGGTGTAGTGGTTTGATCTTTGGACTCTGGAGACCACAGTTTAGATCCCTGCTCAACCATAGAACCCCCATGATAGGTTTGTCTGAAATTTCTAAGTCAGACGTCAGCTCAAACTTTCTGATTTACCAGAAGATAAAACATAGGAAAATATTCTGTACTTAAGTCCAACTTTTTTATAAACGTATCCGCACAGAATTTCTTATTGTCTTGTGAGGAAGAACTAAGAATGCCTTTTGCCCATGGAGCAAGTATTGTTACTTACTCCGCTTTAGGATACTTTAAATAGGTGCGAAAGTAAACATTAAAGAGTTTACAGATAAAGTACTCATCAACATTTGTATTGGGACTATGCACACCTTTAGGTAGTTCCAGGTTTATTTGGCTTAATGAATTTGGTGGCATAATGTCTATTTGTGACAAGAGAAAGAGAAAAAAGTTTTTGTCTAACCGGAGTTTATATCCTATTGAAATCTCAGGCATGTGAGAGAATGATCATAGAAATAAATTTAGAAATACTACAACTACTGTACAAATAAGCAATGTTAATTTGTATTTTAAAATGTCTTCAAGTTATAGGTGAATTATTACAATTTCCCTGTGTGTATCACATTTCATAAAAATGGGCATACTTTAGGTGAAAAGTTGCATAATTGTTAAAAGAAAAATATAGGCTCCAAATCCAGTGCTAGCTGGTGTCAGTTTTAAGCTAATCACTTGCTAGATCTTTCCAGATTTTGAAGGAGCCATGCTCATCTTTTTTGGTTCATCAAGTAAATACATAAAGGATTGCAAGTGAATGTGGCATTTGTTTGCATAGCAATTAGAAAGTGGCTGACTGATGAAAGGAAATAATTCAACTCCAAAGATTTGTTAGAAGGTTGGGCTCTTACAAAGTCCCACCTTGTCTTTGTTACAGCTGTATTAGTTGTTCTAGGAAAGAAAATTACTTTGAAGTGCAAGATATTTTAATTTTGACAAAGGAGGCTCTGGGAAAGCTCACAGGGCTTTTCTACTGTGACTCTTGCAGATGTCTCTACTTTCACATCTCCAGTGTTTACTAGGAAAGCCGTAATACCTGTACTGTATTTTTATCTTACTCAGGCTTCAAGTTATGAAGAATACCATTCCACTTAAGGTTATCCCACTTTTCCACATGAAGTTTGTTATGCTAGAAATGAATAATTGGTCCAAGACATTCAGTGAGTTTCATAGTGTCAAGGTGATTCCTATTCATCCACTGCACCCCATTGAATCAATAAATACAAATCAGGCCTGTAAAAGTAAATGCTGAAATTAGTGCTTTAATGACTTAGGATAAGAATGACAAAATCAAGGAGCTATTAGCTTTCAGCTTTACAGTCTAGATCACATAAATGCACTTGCTTTCTCCTCAAGACTTTTGCTCTTTCTCCATATTTCAACTTAGAGAAGAAAAAGTTATTTAATCAGAGTCCTTCATTGTCAGGGAAACCCTAGGTTTGTACTCATTTTAAAAAGGACCTAGATACGTGCAGGTTGGATGTGAGAAAAATAGAAGAAATGCGGGGAAAATAGGGGTTGTGGGGGTCTTTCTTTCTTTCTTTCTTTCTTTCTTTTTCTGGAACCAATTTTCCTAGAAAAATGGGAGAGGGGTAGATTATTGGGGGGGGGGATAAGGAAATAAAATACTTAAGACATGGCATAGTGGTTTGAGTGTTGGTCTACACATATGGAGATGAGGGTTCGATTCCGACTATGCCATGAAACCCACTGGGTAACCTTAGGCAAGTCACACACTCTCAGCCTCAGGGGAAGGCAATGGTAAACCTTCTTTGAACAAATCTTGCCAAGAAAACCCCATGATAGCCTTAGATTGCCATAATCAGAAATGACTTGATGGTACACAGCACACACACACATTCCTATATTTACTCCCACCACATTATTTTTAAAAAATATGTAGCAGGTAAACCTGTTAAGACTACATGAAGGATCTCACATCATTGCGATTTCTGATCTTGATTTCCTTTCCTTTGTTTTTTATTTCTGCTTGGTGCTATGGAAGACTAGAAAAGAAAAGAAAACTTTTATCTTACTAATTTTCATGTTTTCTGCTGTTTCTGTGAGAGAGGGTTCTCTCATAAAGCTAGAGATGTCAAGGCCCAGAAAAAAAAAGTGAAAATTTCGAGTGAGGGATGCTATCTCTCATATTTCTGAAGACTTTTTTCGTCCCAATAAAAAGTGATTAAAAATGATTATGAAATTCACTGTTTTTATTTTATTTTATTTTTGCCTGTTCTTCAAACTGGCAAAACTAACAAAGTTCCTTTACAGTCCAAGTGTAGTTGCAGTATTTGTAGTTCAAGATCCTGTAGCACCTTTTATAACAGAAATATGGTCTGGCACCATGTTCAATATGTCCAAGATCATAAACAGATTTATAATCTCATAACCATTGGGGGTTCACATTTAAAGTCATTAATGACTGAATATGGCCCCAAAAACATATCTCTAAAACCAGGCAGCACCCCAAACCAAAGGGTCTCTGCGATGTGGCAGATAAGGACATTAATAAATTATGACAGCAGTGCTCTCCTATTTACAGGTCGTGTTGGCACACACAGCTGTTTTACCAGCCAACTGTACCAGTGTACTCTCACAACTGGGAAAGCATAATTTCTGAATACCACGGAAATCCTTTGACTGCCTGGCACAATAGGCAGATTTGGGGGGTTGGTATTGACAGAGGTACCTATGACACCAAAGCAGGATCTTGGTCATGGGTTGTTGTTGTTGTTGTTGTTGTTGTTGTTTTTGGTTTGTTTGTTTTTTAGGTTCAGTTTGTAATTATATTCTAAATAAACTGTGCATTATAATTTTATGACAATTCAAGTTATGCATATTTTTGTAAAGTAATAAAATTACTCTTAAGTTTTAAAAGGATGCTACTGCTGATTTCCTTGTCTTCTGAAAATGTTTGGGAAGACGTCCGAAAAAAATCAAAGTAATCATGTCTGTCCCTGTGGCTTCAAGTCTTCTGAAAGATTTTTACCACCACCCCCTTTAGGATGCACTACCATTTTACAAAACATAAAAATATATTCATAGAATAAAAATATAGATAATGAAATGGGGAAAATCTAAAACCATTGCCACAGATTTTTCAAACAGCAAATGTCAGAAATAATCTATTTGTTTCATAAAACCAGTATCTTATTAACACAGTGAGCAAAACAATTAGTGTGGCAACAGAAGGCTTGGTTCTTATGGTCATTTGCATTACTTAGGCTGCATCCACACTGGAGAAATAATCTACATTGACACCCTTCAAACACCCTGTCTTAATGCTTTGGAATTCTGGGGACTGTAGTTTTGTGGGACATTTAGTCTTCTCTGTTCTGGTACCACAGGAAACTATAATTCCCAGAATTCCATAGCATTGAGCCAGGGCAATTATAGTGGTGTCAACCTGGATTATTTCTGCAGTGCAGATGTAGCCTTAGAGAAACATACACTCAACAGTGAATCAAAATTAATACTGCTAATCCTCCATAAAAGATCCAATGTGGGTGATTTTATTTTTCCAAACAACCTTTGCCTGAACAAAACATTTCTATAAAGAATGCAATTTAAATGTGCCTGTTCCTCCGAGAAGGCAGACAGCTGAAAAGTGAGCATTGTGTAATACAACACTCAGTACAGTAGGATGACTTGTCCTTTCTTTGTGATAAGCATGACATTGAAATCTACTGTTGTTTGTATGTATGTGTGAATAACTATCTTCAGCCAAATAGGAGTGTTTGCTAAAATGACTGGTGAACTGCCCAGAAAGCCCTTTCATTCTATCTGAGTAATAGGACAATGAAAGTGGCAGGTAGAAAAAAATATGAAATGAATTTTTTAAATTAGCAAGTGGAAGCCAATATTCTGGAGTGGGATTATAGATATTGGAACCCTAAATGTATTGATCAGGTCAGATTTAATTGTGCTATCAGAGGATGCAAGTTAGCTATATTGGGGACAAAACCTTAGCTATATTGGGAACAAAACGTGGTGACATCATGCCCCCACTCTGCCCCAAGGCCAGCATATAACATCGGTCTGTACAACCTGTTGGTCTGCTTCCTCAGATGCAATTTCCACATCTACAGCTGCAATTTCCAAGTCTTCTTCAAGGGCAGCCTCACATAGAACACATTGCATTTGTCTAGTCAAGAGGTCATCAGTACATGGACTACTGTAGCTAAGTTATCTCTGTCCAGGAAAGGCCAGAGTGTGGTGTGCTAGTAGCTGCTACCAAGCAGTCCATCCTACAGAATCCACTTGGAGTTCCAGTAATAGGGATGGATCTAGGAGCATTCAAATCATTTCCAATTTAAGCTCCTAAAGTGATCTTATCATGGGGTTTTCTTGAACAGATTTGTTCAGAAGGGAGCTGAGGATATGAGAGTGTGACTTGCCCAAGGTCAGTGAATTTACAAGGCCAAACTGGGATTTGAACCCAGATCTCCAGAGTTGTAGTCTGTAATGTATACTAGCTGATAGCAACAATGTTGCATTGTTATTAAGAAGCCAAAGTATGGGAATATATATACTAAAATGAAGGAAAACATTACTTTAAGATGTTTTTGAGACATAGATCGATTTGTTCTACCACCCTTATTTAACAGATTGTAGAATACAAGAAAGTGGCTGTAAGATTTATTAAATTGGTAATGTAGAAAATAATCTAGATGACAAGGAGATGGAACTATTTTGTTTCATTGAGTCTAATGTTTTTCAGGTGCTTGGGCTCTGTAATTTAGTAAAAAGTAAATACATAACTTGGTAATGGCAGCATATTGAGTATAAACTAAGTTGTGGAGAAAGAACTCCTTTGTTTTGAAAAGAGCAGTACATCAGATTGTGCCCTTTTATAGGCTATTAAAGAAAAATGTATCCCTTTATAATTTTTACCTAATGTTGTATGTTTCTACTGTTTCTTTTCTAATCTCCTGATGTTTTTACTTTAAGAGATTAGTTTTTAAAAAAAACAATAAAAAAGATGAATATCTGTACCTGTGAGAAAAAGAAGCATAATACTTTGACATCTGGAACATGTGCGTCTAATGCAAGGCTGCTTGCCTGTCCCTGTTTTCATCTTTCTGTGGGACAGTAGCAAAACATGGCTACAGTTACTTCGTTGAATAAGGGTCGGGGGGGGCAGGGAGAAATGTTCTGGTGAACACACAAAGCACATCTTTGTTTCCCAAAATGGTGTTTTTAGACAGTATATCTGATTTCCATAACTCCACACCAGCTCTGTGCCAACCACAGCAGCTATATGTAGCTCTGCTTAATTCCTCACTTTTTTGTTTCAGTGTGGAGAGTCAACACAAGAAGTGCTTTTCCTAAATGGCTGTCCTGGTACAGTACTCTGTAGTCTACTGATTTCAGACTTATGAGGAAGTGGAGCAGGGAAAGAGATTTACAGGCTTTTTATAAGAACCTGATTACAGCTGAGATTCTTCATTCTGTGACTTTATCCAAGCATCTCAGGCAATATGTGTTGCTGTATCTCTTTTAAGTTAATATCAAGCTCAGACACAAACATAACAGGCTGTGATTTGATTCGGTTCTTAGAATGATGATTGTCCTTGAATCATCCATTTTGAGATGTAGTATGTGGCTGCAGACAAAATCCTTCAGTTGTTGACATTGAAGGTATGAATGCAGTATTTTGAATGGAAACACTATAAAGCATATTTCCTAAGTGCATTTACATGACAGGTATTGATATATACTGTTACACAGGGAACTTTTTTCTGTTTTAGATAAAGAATAGAAGATGTAAAAGAAGAACCAAAGCCTTGTGAAGTCATTCTTGTTTTTTTTAAAAAAAATAAGGAAAGTTGTATAGTCTGGAAATAGCAACGAACCCCTGACTTAATAATATTAAAAATCTCCTCTTCATCTTTGGCCATCTTTGGAAATAGGGTAGCAGTACACATTAATTCCTCACTTTGTTTCAGCATGGATACTTAATACAAGAAGTACTTTTCCTAAATAGCTGCTCTGTTACAGTACTCGGTAGTCTATTGATTTCATCTCTCTGGAGATGTCAGCCACAGATGTTGGCAAAACATCAAGAATAAACTCTTCTAGAATATGGCCACATAGTCCCCAAACCCCACAAAAAAGTATGGATGCTGGCCATGGAAGCCTTCAACTTCACAGTACACATTAAGCTACTAAATAAAGTTAGAGGCCAATAAGAGAGATTTGATTTGTTTGGCTTCTTCTTCATGAGTACCTAATAAAAGGCCTCATTACCATACCAGCAACCTAATAGGTATATATGTATGTATGTATATGTGTATATATATATATATATATATATATATTATACACACACACACATATATATACATAAAGCCAAAGCCATTCTGTGCCATATGTGATCCACTCCAGTAACTGGAGCTCCTGAATAGTCGAATCTTTATCCTTGCTGCATTTGGTCAGGGTGGGAAGAATTTGCCACACACATCCTTTCACAAGAGCAAAGCTACATTTTTGGTAACCTTTTAGGTTGCTGCTGGCGAGCTGTATCTGTAACAGAGATTTTATATTCCCAAGGAATTACTAGATTCATATAAGAGCTTCCACAGTGAAAAATTGAAGTAGATGCATGTTAGCCAGCTCCACTTAGAAAGCAATAGCAGCCTTTAGATTAACACACACCATGAATACTTACTGTGCTTGCACCAGTGGTTTCAAACTGGCACTTCAGAGAGCATCCAAAATCTTCTGGCTGTAGCAAAACAGTAGTTCCCCATTGTAAATACTATTCCTGACTATGCACCTGGTGCCAATTTGTAACATGACAATCTCTTATGATTATTAGTTTCATACTACAGTCTCACCTACTTTTTTTTTCTAAAATGAGAACTGGAGGAAACATATATTATGGACACATTCCAAACAGCAAAAGCCACATGCTCATTTAAATGCTACCATTTTGTCAGAGTTTCCCCAATATAATTCTCTATTCTTCCTATTATCACTTTCTTAATATGAGACAAAGTGTTTGAAAATTCTTGTCTGGTATTTACAAGGTGTTTCTAAAAAGAGAATAGCAGAGAGCAGAAGGAAACCACAAAGGAGGAGAGGTATTTAAGAGAAATTTGAGAAAGTTGTGGAGATAGGGTGGACTGGCAAAAGGATTACAGCTGGCTCTGGAAAAGGTACAAAACTACATTCAGAACAAAAGCCCTTAGCTGTGTACCATTTCATATTCTAAACTCAAATTAGCAGAAAGGGAAATAAATCCTATACATGACTAGCCAAAGATTTTTTCCCCCAGAAAGATGGCGAAAACAAATAGGATTCTGTTCCGATTCAGGGTATGCTATCGTATGGATTCCCAGTGTCCTATTGTAATGCAGAAATTTCAGCTTGAAAACTGAAAGCTTAACAACAGTGTAGTTTAAAATGAAATATTTTTCTACAGAATATTGGAATTAAAACTTTAGGAATGATGGGCTATATTTATGACTGTAACTGAAACTAAAACTCCTAATATATTATGAAAAAAACAATTTATACCATTCTGACTGTCATGCAAATTCAGGAGTTTGTTTCGATGTGATATCAATCTTTTAAAAAAAATTGAAGATGCTATAAAGATCTACCAAGGCAATAGTTCTGTTTCTTTTGAATTACTGGAATATTTGCCTTCAGTTTCAAAAAGTAGTCTTCACAGACTTTCCAACTTTTTTATGCGTAGATTAAAGCCAATGAAATTTGAACTTTTCAACTAAATTTTGGCAGACCTTTCCACATTCTGTACCTGAATCTGTGAAGTATGCACTGTCCTTTCTAACAGTATATCAGTTCTTGGTCTGACTACAGGGTTAATCATAGTGGATAAAATTAGGAGAGCTGACACGAAGACATAATCCAAGAATGAATCTTTCCTGCTTGCTATAACTCAGAATAAGAAAAAAGATACGTTGCCCTGTCATTTGTTAATAATACTGTATTTTCCCCCTGTCATACAATTAGAAAATACATTACAGCCTTCCTGCAGGCCGTTTGGCCTTATTGCATTTGTACAGTTTTTCATATTTCAGGCAGGCTGACCAGATAACGTTAATTAATAGACTTGAGATGCAGGCACTTTTAAGGGGAAATAATAAACATGCTTCTATATTAACAAGTTAATTCAGTCTGGAGCCAAACAGGTAATTTTCCTGGTAGTATTTTCTTTATTTTTTACCATTCAGCTAAGACAGGTTAAAGTAGGAGTGCAGTCACCCTGTCTACAGAGCTTGACTCGGCTTGCATACCAGGAGCAAAATTTCTTCAGACAGACAGCAAGATGATCTGATTGGCTTCATTCCAGGGCATGCTCACAAAGGCCCCTTTGATGAAGGGATCCTTGGTAACTGCTGTACCAAAAGCTGCCTACCACCCTCTTTTCAAAGATGCCCATTTACAGTAATACAGAAAGGAGATGGAGGAGACAAGTTTGCAGGAGAATTATTAAGCTGCTGAAGGTAAAGGAGAAAGTGGAAGAGGGGAGTCAACGGCTGACTGTTGAAGCTGGTTGGCAAAAAAAAGCAAGAGCATAATGAATGTACAATTAAGCTCATTAAAGTATCATCGTTTTGCTTATCAAAGAAGGTAGAGTGAGACAGTGCCTGCACAGGCTTAGCAGCCAGTAAAGACATGGATCTACAACTATCTCTTACTTTCTGAAGAGCACACTGATACACCCAAGCAAGCAATAGCACACTTGAAGAGTTGACTTAACTGCCTTTTCCATGAGAGAACTAGTTGTTCATGGCAGGTCATTACAGTTCCACACACCAAAAAAAAAAAAAAAAAAAAAAAGTGAGAGTGGCATTAACAGGATAAAAGCCGTACTGTTGTCTTTCTGGTTTCGTTTCACCTCAGTGGGTATCTTCTTGCTTTGCACCTATTATAGTCACCTATATTGGTTCTCAGAAGAGATGCTATCGTGTCTGTACTTCTGAGGGTCTCCTAACCTCTGCAAAAGATGACCTAGATTGTTAGACTTGTTTCTTCTTCTCTGCTTGATGAATTGTGATCTTCATCAGTGTCAATGAAAGTCACTTGGCTGCCTCTATAGCTAAGCAGAAGTGTGTGGAGTTATTCTCACTGAGGAATACCTACCCTTGAGATAACAACTTGTGTACCTGAGCCTTTCAAAGTGACCAGTATTAGCCACCCTCCCTTTTCCAACCCAACCCACATTCTTTTTCCACGGGTCAGAAACAGTTCACCTCACAGATGACCAGTCTTTTAGAGCTTAATAGTGATAAACTGAGTAAAGGCTTCCAGCTTCACTAGAATGTAATTGCTGTTGTGGGATATCCAGTATAAAAACTGTTCCAGGTCTTGGGATTCCTAAAATTCTAAATCCCATATTACTGTCATTCATAAGATACAATATCACTAGTTATACCTTCTACTTTATAACATTGCATGCATTTTTGCCTTCAGAAGTTTATTAAATTAGTTAGCAGCGACTTTTTACGTCTTCTTTTTATTTTATTCTGTTGTCAGTATTCTACTGTGTTAACAGTACCATGCATGATGCTGTGTACATGGTTGTTTTTGAGTGCTAGTACATTTAGCACATATTCAATTATTCCTTCTCTATTTTTAATTAATGTATTTTCTCTCTTTCATGTAAAATAATTTTGAGTTTGAATTCAAACAAAGGAAAGGAAATAATCTGCAAGGAGAGGCTGACAATACCATTAGCAGATATATACAGCCTGTTACAGCAGAGCTATATAAGAAGCTAATGATCCTAACTGTACTTAATATACTTCATATTTCAGAAGTGCTTTTCTCTAAAATTTTGAATTGAACTACTTGCATATAAATTTGTACTATATGTGAATGCACCTGAGTTGTATGTATATAACCGGATTAATTCTTCTGAAGTTGGAAAACCAATAACACACAAGCAATTATTCCAAGAGACACAGATTTTATATAGACTGATAAAACCAAATGAAGCCAAAGCATATACATGTGAACATGCCTTAAACTTAGTCAAATGACTGGTCCAACAATCCTAGTGTTCTTTGCCCTTGTTGGCCTTGGCTAAGGGGCTCAAACTGGCATTGTTTATGTCACCTGCTATGTTGTTATTGATAAGGAAATGGCAGAGTTCATCCTTGTTCCTTTTCCATGAAAAGTTCTTGTTGCTTTTAAGTAAAAATTTGGTTACTCTTTGTTGCTATTCAGAAGAAATGTTGGTTAAAATTAGCACCAAATTCCCCAAAAGTTATATTTTAGAACATCTTTATCATCCGTTAAAATTTTTTAATATAAATCAGATCTGCATTCCTTCCCGTGTGGTTGTATGCTATAATATAATTGATAAACCCAGGCGGGCAGAAGAAAAAAAAATTATATTGAGTCTCTAATGGAGGGGTGAGTAGAGTGCTGCCTCAGGCCACATATGGCCCTCAAGCCTATTTTTATTATCCCTGACTTCCCCAGACCAACCCATCTCTGTATGTTTAAAGACATGTTCACTTTTTCAATAGGCTACCATCCCCTCACAAAGGCTGTATTTCTTCTGTTGTCTTATTTTTATTTTGTTGGATTCTGGTTTGTACATATGGGCTATACAACAGACTGTATCTCCCCATATGAGATTTCCTGGGCCCTGAGATCCTGAGGAAAAGTACTTCTATGTGTCCTACCACCTTCATAGGCATTGCTGGTAGGAACATGAGATGGAGCACTCTTTGTGGCTGCCCCCAGGTTCTATAATTCCCTTCCTACAGAGATCAGAATAACCCCTTATTTGCTGTCCTTTTGTTGTCAGGAAAATATCTTTTTAAAAAACTCACAACAGGCATTTGAAAATTGAACAGATAAACTAAAATCTTGCAAACCTTTAATATAGCACAGTAGCCATCAGATAGGTGCCATGAAAGAGTGGAGAGCATAGGAACTTTGTAGTTAAAGTAACGTACTCTCAGCTAGAGAAGAACAGAACTGTACCACATTGTATGAGAATAAATAAGTACAGTAAATACTTCTGTGGTATGACATATGACAATTCAGAAAAACAATAGATTAGGCAACAATTTAGGAAATAGTGAGATAATGGTGGTCTCTTGGATCTGCTGAGGATTGGTTCTAGGATCACCTTGAGAATACCAAAATCCATGGATGCTCAAGTCCCATTATATGCAATGGCATAGTAAATGGTCTCTCTTGTATAAAATGGCAAAATCAAGATTTGAATATGGGATAGGTGTGTGTGTGTGTGTTGCAGCCTTGGGTGGTTGAATCTGTGAATGCAGAATCATGGATATGGAGGGCTGACTGTATGTACTTTACCAACTGTTGACTCAGTTGGCTGTCAGATTAGAAGCATGTCACTTGAGATGTTAGGATGTACAGAAGCATTAAATTATACTTTGAATATAATTGGATATATGCATTACCATCCAAACCTCGAATGCATCCTCTTCACCCATCCTTACATATTGTTTTCTTCAAAGAGCCACAATACCAACCTAAACCTCTCTAGCTTCATTTAATTTATGTTGGTCTAGAGCTATGAAAATTGAATTCAGAAAACTTGTTAAACTGTTTTCAGCACTCCAGATAACGTTTTAAATTATCATTTGGTCTTTCATCATGATTTGTTGGCACTGTTAGCCTGCTCAGCACCTTCTTCCCTTTGCAGATTGAATCCACAATAGTGATGGTGGAGGAGTGATGGAGAGGAATGGCATTATTTTAAATATGTGCATGCTTACACATGGATGTGCATACACACACATTGTAGGGGTATGATTCTAATATTCTTTTTCATTTAAGTGACATTTTTATTTTCATTTAATGTGAACAAATATTTTAATAATTCTTAAAAGATAGAATTTAAAAATCAATAGATGATAAAAATGGTAGCAACCTGAGTGAAAATATACTGGGCTGTGAAAAGTTCAGCCACATGGTGAGTCACTACCCATCTGAACCTAATACCAGAAGAGCTGTGTGAATGTCAGCACAGAAATGCACAATATTGCCTGATAGTGTGCTGTATTGTTTTTTTAATATTGTGAAGCCTCTCCGAGTCCCAGTTCTGGGAAAAGAACGGGAAAATAATGGGAAAATAATAATAACAATAATAATAATAATGCGGCTTGTCAATTGTAAGTCCACTTGTAGCCTACAGCACCAAAAAAAGGATATTTAGTTACAGTGCTTACACAGAAGAGGTCCATATTTTTAGAAGTGATATGAAGTCCTTCATGTTTCATCTTGCTATGTACCTCTCATTAAAATTCTTCCCCCTGAAGACTTTGTGTGATACAGACCTCAAGAATGTACTCCAACTTAACATTTTTTAAAAAATTCAATCCTTGTTGGTATTATTTAGAAATTATTCAAAAGAAGTATGTACACTTAATAATAAAGCATGTAACTTTTTTGTAGATAACTTTTTATTAAAATCTGCTTGCTTAAAAAATCTCACCTTTGCCCAAAAATTATCAATGTGTTTCTATATTCTTAATTCTGATTATATCCTACATGCTGTCCTATTTATTTTAATGAACAGTAGAAATGGGGGGAAAAAATCATTCGATAAAGACTTAGGCTGTTGAGAAAATGAATCAATTTGCAAGTAACATCTAGCTTAATTCTGTCATTTAAAAGCAGGCTTTGAGTTTCTCTTCCCATATTACGCGAAGACCTGAAGGTAAAGCAATTTCCATTGGAGGAGTCTGATTCATTTGCCCCCATGCTGTGCAACAGAGGTCACTTAAGCATAGTGTTTGAAAGTAGCTGCCTTTTTTGTGCCAGTATCTAATTTTCCACATTTGTAATAGATCAAAACATTTAGATTAGGTTGAGCCACTCTATCATGATGAAGGAGGTTTCGAGCAAACTATGTAAAGAGCAGATGTGTCAGGAGAATGGATAGCTTTCCAGAGATTCCAAAAAAATGTTGATAGGTGCCACAATCACCATCACCCACAATCAAGCATGCAAGTCACAGGGACATTTAAGTTTATGTTAGTCAAAGCTAACTAGTTAAAAAAAATGCCAATTGAAAAATGCCATCGTTTCTATGGATTTCCCGTACTGTTTTTTTTCCCCTACTGCAGATATTACTTTCCTCAGTTATAATGCATACAGTAATGCCTATACTTGAAATGTAGTTTTGACAGTATGAGTGCTTTTGTTTAAATAAGTGGTGGACATCTTTCAGAGGAAATGTGCAAACAACATCACAGAAGCCTTCTCTGTGTTTGAATGAGCTAATTACCAAACAATGATAGATGAAGCATTCCCTGATGCAGATGGATATCATTCATAGTTAGAGGATGGGATCTTGTGGACTTCTGGAATATTATGTGGTTTTGTACGTCTCAGTTTCTTTACATCAGTCACCTGTTAGAATACTACAGTTAACTAGTGCCTTTTTCTTTTCTTCAGTTCCCTGTTCTTTTCTTTTATGCCTTTCTCTAGCATATCTTGGTTTTTTGAACAGTTTTAAACAGCTGAAAGCCAGCAAAATTACATGACGTTGGTTTAAAAAGTATTGGCAACCTGGGCCTTACTGGCACATTAATAGCTGGCTCCACAGCTCCATTTGCAAAGGGCAACATTTCCAGGAATAATACAAAACAGAAGTTCAGTGGTCTAAAAGAGTGGCATAGTATACTGGCACATTAATTTTCTGCTGGCAGCATTTCTGATAATTACCTTATGTCCTCAAATATATGCAGAGAAATGTAAGTGTTTGCGGAAGAGAGGCAGTAACTAACAGCAGTACCTCACTAAAAGCTAACAAGGGAAGTAACTATTTCTTTGTCCCCAAAAGTAGTGGAGTAACTGTCATGACCTGACATCTAGAACTATGCAGTGGCATCCTAATGGGAGGCAGGGGTGCTTTACCCCTTGGTGCTCAAAATAAGGGGGTACAATGCCTTCCCCTTACTACAGCACCAGAAAAAAGAAGCAGTGATTGGCTGCCAGGAATGCTAGATGGGCAGGAGTTACTCACTATCCATATCAAGTCACATTTCCTTGAAATTTCCTTGAGTAAAGCAGAAAGGGAGGGAGGGGATGTAGATGGGGCGAAGGTAGCTCTGCTTCCTTTTGAAAATGAAACCAGAAGAAAATAGCAAGGAATGGAAGAAAAACAGAAATCTAGCAGCCCCTTTAAGACTAACTGGTTTATATTTTAGGATGACTATTTGGGGATATCAACCCAGTGACTAAGGAAGTGTATTAATAAGTACAAAAGCTCATGCTAAAATATAAATTAACCTTTTTTTTTAAGTCTCTTTCCCATCTCGAAGCTGAGACTGGAGAAAATGAGGTCCCTCTAGTCTAGAGGGAAAAGAGCCTGCTTTTGTTATCCAAAGTTTCCCAGGTAAATGTTCGTGGTCTGTAGTCATTGCAAAGAACAGAGCTGTTTTCTTTGTCCTTTTTTTAAAACAGAGCTATAAGCATACCAGTACACAGTGCAAAGACATGGCAATCATTACAGAGTTTCCAGAAAAATGTAAGCTCTATTGTATTTTCCCCAGGCTTCTTGAGAGCTGAACTGGGTGTTCCCACATGGAAAGGAGATGTGAGAAAGCCAGATAGAGGATAAATAGATAAAAAGATAGATAGATACTCATCACGGAAGAGTAAATGTTAATTGTGGATTTTGGATTTCTTGTAATGTCAAATAATAAATGAAGTTCTTTGGGAAGGGCTAATTCCATATTGCCTTCTCTTTGGTGCATGGTGTGGTTTTTTATAGCCCTTTACTCAGACATATCAAGTTAAGTGGATCTTTAAAAGAGACATAAGTTACTGTATATATTTGTATTTATCATTATGCCATTCCATTCCCCACTGCAACGTATTTCATACCAAGAAAACAGAAAGGAAACCATAAGGTGAATAGGGCTGTTGGACTGGAGTGGTTTATTTTTAAAAGTAGCAATAATTATGTGTGAGTCTGGTGTTAATGGAGGGAAAGGTGTGCCACTTTGGAGAATTAATTGTGTTGAACATGTGTATGTGTGTGTGTGTGTGTGTATTCTTGCATAAAGGAAAATGGGCTTTCCGTGAACTTAGTTGTGTTAATCTTTTGCAGAAAAACTGACAAAAAATCTTTTAGTACGCAGCATAGTATAATGGTTTGGCCGTTGGACTAGGACTCTGGGAGACCAGGGTTCAAATCCCCACTCAATAATAATAATAATTATTATTATTATTATTATTATTATTTATATACTGCCTTTCCAAAAAAGATCAAAGCGGTTTACAAAAGTGGATAAACAAATACACAAAATGCATAAATGATTTATATAAACAAATAAATTAAATATCTAAATAATATCCTTCAGGCAAGCCCTGATGGAGCTGGGCCTGCCTCTTCTCTCCCTCCCAAGCCGGAGGATGGCAGTTGGTATGGAGGGAGGGTTCTCTTTCCTCAGGCAAGCCCTGATGGAGCTGGCCATGGAAACTAGTGGGTGACATTTATTTGACATTATCTTTCATTGATGGCACTGCCCACAGCTGTCCCATGCTGTTGACATAAAAGAGGGCTTTATTTTTATAGTGTTTAATGTGGGGATTTTTATTTGTTTTCACATGTTTACTGTAAACTTTTTTTAAAAATAATTTGTTGTTTTTGGAATCTGCCTTGGGTCCCACTTTCAGAGAAAGGCAGAATATAAATGAAGTTAATAAATAAAGTAAACAAATGCCCAGGAGATTCACCAGCTGTACCAAATTAGGTGGGAGAGATGCCACAAAAAATTCAGAAAACTATCTTTTTTGAGGCAAACATCCAGAAAATCTCCAGGGATATTAACTTCTCAGGAAGTCAAGGACACCAAGTTCAACAGATGTACAAGATGAGATGTACAAGATGATGCCATTTTCTGCTACCTGTTCCAGACAAAGCATCTCTGTTCTGGAAAGTATCCCACAATACCAGCATTTCAGATAGCTATACTTGCCAAATTCACCAGTCATTGGAAGACTAAATTCAAATATTTAAACAGGGCTGTCATATTACCTCTTAACTTTCTCTTCTCCATGCTAAACATACCCAGCTCCCTACATCATTCCTCATAGGGCATGGTTTCCAGACCTTTCACCATTTTGGTCACCCTTCTCTGGACACTCTCTAGATTATCAACATCCTTTTTGAACTGTGGTACCCAGAACTGGACACAGTATTCTAGGCGAGGTCTAACCAAGGCAGGTACTACTATTCCCTTGATCTAGACACTATACCACTATTCAACATGTTGTTTACTAGGACTCCCAGATCCCTTTCAAATGTATGTCAAGCCAAAGATTTGGGGGTGAAAAAGATAGCCCCAAAGGACCTCCCTGGATTTTTCTGCGCTCCTTTTCAGACCAGTTTTGGGCTGGCTGCTTGGAAAAAGCTTCCGGACATGTTTGGGGTGTGTGTATTGTGCACTGTGCACAACCCACTTCCAATGCACCCTGATGGCAGCCCTTTGGGGCCATTTGTTTGAAGCCATAGTAACCCAGCACGTTGTAGTGGTTTGCTAATTGGACTATCACTCTGGAAACCATGGAAACCGACTGGGTGACCTTGGGAGAGTCATACTCTTTCAGTCTCAGTTGGAGGCAAACCCCTTCTGAAAAATCTTGTCAAGAAAACTTTGTGGTAGGTTTCCCTTAGGGTCAACATAAGTCAGAAAGTTCAAAAGGACTTTCAGTTTGACACTGTTGATATTGTTGATTTTATGCTATGTTTTAACTTGTTGTTTGATTTAATCCTTTTTTAGGGATGGGATCGGATATTTTAAACTGCTGTTCTTTTAACTCTCTTTTGTACCCCGCCCCAATTGCTCGTTCAGAGGGGTGGGCTAGAAATAAAACATTATTATTATTAAAAAGGGTGTTGACAAGCTGGCAAGTGTCCAGAGAAAGGACTTGAAGGCACATGAAAATGGCAGGGGATATAGCTGAGATGTTCATGATTGCATAATATCATGGTAGGGCCTTACTGTATGTCAGTATAAAACAGGACTGCACAACATGCAGCCCGCCAAAGGATTTTGGGCAGCTCACGAGGAGGTGGAACAACTTCAAGGCTCCTCTGCTGTGCAGCCTTCTTCTGAGGTGAGGACTGGCTGGAGGAGAAGGAAGGGCGAACACTCACCCTTAAAGGCTCCCCCACCACTGGACTTTCTCCCAAAGAGAAGGTCAGGTGGTGGAAAAGGAAGAGGGGCAAATGCCGAAGGCTTCGCTGCCACTGGTCTTTCCTCCAAGGAGAAGACTGAGCAGTGGAGGATGAAGGGGGCAAACACTTGCCCTGCAAGGCTCCTCCACCACTCAGTTTTCTCCCAAGGAAAAGGGGAAGAGAATAGAATTACTATTAATAATATTAATTAAAATATATATTCGGCCTCCTACTGCCCCGTCCTACTGCCAGGTCTGGTCTAAACTAAAGGCATGGTCCCTTGGTCTCATGAAATATTACTGACTGGACAAATAAGATACAAATCTTTTTTTTTCTTTTCTTTTTCAATGGAGTATGATGTTGTCATGTTGCAGGACAGTTGGATGTTTAGTGAGGTCATAATCGATCCGTAAGGAGGGAAATCAATCCGTAGGGAGGGAAACCTACCACAGTTGGATGTTTAGTGATGTTATAATCAATTTGTAGGGAGAGGCAGGAAATACAAATAAAATTTTATTATTATATTATCATTATTATTATTATTACTATCAATGAGCACTAAAACAATATGTGTGTTACAAGTTGTAGCTCTTGTAAAGAGTTGTAGAGTACATTTTAACCATAATATTAAGAATCATAATAATTCTTTGAAACACTCTTATTACTGTTAACATGACTAGTTAAACTGTTCCAGTTAAACTGGAAATATGATGGTTGTTGTTGAGTAGTATGCATATTCCTCCTCAGGAAACCTTATTATATTACCCTTAGTCTGAAACCAGCTGGAAGACTATGTGTTAAATGTGCAGAATGAGTATCACAATTGTGTTATTTGAAAATTATGATGTTTACAGAAAGACTAATAATATTATCTTAATTAGTTAATTAATTAATTAACCTTCATTAGAGAGGGTGGCTTTTGGAGTGAAGAAGCTAACATGGTTAACTGTGTTTCAAAGAAGTGTAAAGGAAATAAATATGGTTTATTTGGTTAATAAACAGACTACCGTAGATGTTGTTGTTTTAAAATGGAAGTGGTAAGGTTAATTTGGATTGGCAGTTCACTTGTTCAGGTCCCACAGAGCAAGCATAATACATTATGTGGTCATTGCACCTGATTTAATAACAGTTTTCTTGAGAAAGTGCCCATAAGTATAAACTTTTAAAATGCTATGATATGACATTTGCTCCTGAACATAACTATAGGTTGAATCAGTTCAAAAGGGGTTTCTGGATTAAAACATTTATACAGCTCCATTTCAGTTTGGTTTGAAGCCTGTATATGGGACTGAGATGGCTTTGGTCATCTTTGTGGATGACCTGCACTGGGAGCTAAACAAGGGGAATGTGTCCCTGTTGGTTCTGCTGGACCACTTTTGATATTATCTACCATGGTATCCTTCTTGGTTGCCTTACTGGGATGGGACTTTGGAGCAATGTTTTACAGTGGTTTCATTCCTTCCTGGAGGTAAAACCCAGAAGATGGTGCTGAGAGACAACAGTTCAACTCCTTGGCCATTGACCTACAGAGTCCCTGGTTTCTGTGCCACTTGCTATTTAACATAAATGTGAAACCACTAGGAGAGGCCCACAGTTTGGAGGTTCAGTGCTATCTGTATGTGGATGATACCCAAGTCTTCCACTGCTTTCCACCACAAGTCAAGGAAGCTGTTTTGGTCCTAAATTGGTGTCTGTCATTTGTAATGGACTGGATGAGGGTAAACAAATTGAAACTTAACCCAGACAAGACAGAGAGGTGATCCTGGTCAGTCAAAAGGCAGATCAGGGAATAGAGATTCAACCTGTGCTGGATGGAGTCATCTTCCCCTGAAGATGCAGGTTCACAACTTGGGTGTGTTCTTGGATTCAGTTCTTGAGCTTGGAACCAAAGTTTTAGCATAAGTGGTGGCTTAGTTAAGATCTGATGATTGGGAGATTGGCCAGTTGGCAGTTTGAGGCCCGGGTGCTGCATGATGGGGTGAGCTCCTGTACTAGTTCCAGCTTCTGCCACCCTAGCAATTTGAAAGCATGCAAATACAAGTAGATAAATAGGTGCCACTCTGGTGCAAAGGTAACAGTGTTCAGTGCAGTCATGCTGGCCACATGACCCCCAGAGCAGTCCTTGGACAACACTGACTCTTCGGCTTAGAGTCAGTTATGACTAGACATTCATGTCAAGGGACTACGTTTAGAAATACATTTGCACAGTTAAAGCTTGTGTGCCAGTTCTTCAAACAATACTAATATGAACATTCCTAAATATTTATTAGTATAAATATTTATTGTAGTGTATATAGACTATTCATATCAACTCTTGATTTAAAGCATTTAAAGTTAGGGTTCATATCTGTGAGAATTTTCTGCCTATGTCACAGCTATAAAGAGCATCTAACAGACACAACTTCCTTTCAGTTTATCTATACATGATGTACTCCTGTCTACTTTGTCATAGTTCTTACTCAAAACAGGTAGTAAAAATATTTCAAACTTCTTCATGCAGATGGTGAAATGTTGGTACCTTTAACATAAATTAGTATGTGATACCTTCTTTGATCCTTTTGCGGTTATTGTAAAAATGAAATGTTGCAACCCAAGTAAAGATGGTTGGAATGGAAATTGAGCAAGTATGGACTTTTTGGTACCTGAGTATGATGTGTGTTCATAAACAGGAAGCTGGGAACAAAACAGATAATTTTCTAAAAGAGAAAATAAGAAAAACATATTTGGGTATTTTTTGTTTTGATAGGACAACCCCTGCACTGGAGTTGTGTAATAGGAAAATTGCCCTAAAGAGCTCAGATGTGGGTTTCTACAACTTTAAGCCCCTTGGAGATAGTCCAAAATAAACTTTTCTTATTATTGCTAGTGCTTTTTCCTTTAGTCGATTCTAATCTATATAGAACAGAACTGGCTATAACTGCAATACAAACAGTGGCATATAAAATAATGTTAGCTGATTTGTTGAGAGAAAATGAACACTCTTGGAAAGGGTATGTTTCATACTTAATGTTAAAATTAAGCTGAAATATAAAAGAAGATTTTATGTCTTCTTTTTAGGATGGAACTCACTAAAAGGTTTTCCGACAGAGACTGATTGAGGTATCCCTGCAGATAGATAGAATGACTACATGACTTTTAAAACAGTGCCATTGTGCAAGGATTTTGTTTATACAGGTTGACTCTCCCTTATCTGGAATTCCAAATTCCAAAATATTCCAACATCCGAAATTGTCTACATGCATGACTTAAATGGTGACACCATTCCTTTCTGCTGGTTCATTGTACATAAACTGTGGGGTGAAGTAGACGGGCATGAAGGAGTTACCTCTGGCCACTCCAGCCCAGATCGGCCCAACACTGTGGTGACCATACAGCCCACTCCCGAATCAGGCCACCACTGTGGTTTCAAATGGGACACCTTTATTTTATCTAGGATGACCATAATGCAGCAAACATTCACTCCAGTAGGCTTTTCTGGCCAGTGTTACTTTTATCTCATATGTATCAGCCAAGGAATACTTTGTGTCACAGCTCAAAGCTGTGCTGAAATAAGTTATCAGTGGACCTGCCACATCATCAGGCTAGTGATCTGTGGACTGGCGCATCTGCAAGTCGTCACACCCCACATTATTCAGTGGTGGCACATGTATGCATGCATGTGGAAGTGCTGGACCCAGATGTTCACACCCACTGAATAATATGGGGTCATCATCCACAGGAATAATTGGAACAGATCCCCCATGGATGGGAAGGGTCCACTGTTTAAAATTTGATAACTTATATCTGATCTGGGACCCACTTTAAATATTACTCCTCTTACAGTGCTTATCTATTGTGACAACTATGGCTGAAATTCTGTGTACCTCAGGGAAAAATATTTCTGTAAAATGCTAAGAAATAAAAGAGCTTACAAAACACTGGTGATAACCCTGTATTTAATTCTAAAATAAATGGATTTTAGCCTCTTTAGTTTTAATTTTAATTTTTTTTCTGACAAGTAGGATTCCAGATTTCAATACAGGGGGAAAGATCTGGAAAACAAATCTTTAATAATATACATTTACTAAATTAAAATACTTAACCCCCCCCCCGGTCCCTAATGCTTCAAACATATATAATTTTTAAATGTAAGACTTAAATCATAATAAAATAGCCATACTTATAAAATGACTGTAAACTTGGCAAAAGCCAGCAACTGAAACATTTGAACAAAGTATTCTGTGGCAAAAGGGCTTGTTTGCTTTTCTTTCAGCCAGGCTGATAATATTTTAAAATTAAAATATAAAGCTATGTTTCAGTTGTTCTGCTTGCAGTTTCCTAAATAAAGCTAAATGAACATTATCATCATATTAAGATTCAGAACATTTGTTGTTAATTAATTTATACAGCTGTCACTACAGCCTTCTCTGTTATTCATACTTGAAGTGTTTGACTGCCATAGATTTTCTTGCAGTTTCTGGCAAAGCTCCAGCAAAAGCCTGGGACTTATTAAGCTGACTTGGTGCAAAGTCTATTGATTGTGGCCTCGAGGGTAATAACTAAATAGAGCTGGAGCAACAAGTCAATAACACTATTGTTGCTACAGACTCGATTCACTTGAGGAGTGTGATTGTTTTACAGTGGCCAAGTGTAATCATAAGCAGATCAGCATGTTCAACAGGCACTGCCCATGTTAGTTCTGTGGCTTGTTTTAAAGCTTTCAGCAGGATCACTAGAGAATCAGGGGTGGGATACAGGGATTAGGAACCTTGTAAACTCCTTCATTAAAGCTAAAAGGTTTCAGCACTGCTTTTAACATTGTACAAAAGTAAAGAGAATTCCATGCTGTATTAGTGCTGCCTATGCTAAACACATTTGATGGTCAAATCTAAAATGGGGTGGCAATTGCTATGATTAGAGCACATTATACATGTATAAAGTAATGTAGGATCTTCCTACCATTTCCTTGCCTGTTACAGACTGATGCCTGTACTACCCAATTTGAAGAGAGGCCCCGCCACACTAGGAAGCAAAATAATAATAATAATAATAATAATAATAATAATAATAATAAAGGATGTTGGGGCATTGATGGTTTCAAAATGTGGTTCAAAATGATACCAAATCCATTGATGTTCAAGTCTCATTAAAGACAGTGGCATAATAAAATAGTGTCCCTAATACAAAATGGCAAAATCGAGGTTTGTTATCTGGAATTTATTCTTTTTCTTAATATTTTCAAGCCATGGATGTTTGAATTTGTGGCAAAAGAAACTGTGGAGACAGGGGGCTGGCTCTATAAGAAAGGCATAGAGGTATGCTCTGAGACATGTAAATAAGGTAAACTGAATCCCCAGTTACCGGTGCAAACTTTATGAAGTAAAAATTAGTAAACCTGAGGAACATATTTGTCCACATTATTTTCCTGTTACTGTGGTGATTATGATCCCAATTACTATCTTTCACATTTGCTAACATTGCACATCCAAAAACACTCAACTTCATGTTAGATCAATCCAGATTTAATTTATAATGTATTTTATTGAATAATGCTGTGGAAGCTGACTTTCCCCCACCTCCATCCTTACACTCGATTTTCAGAGACACCCACCCACCCACCCACCTTTTTTTTAAGTTCTCTATGGCACAGTTCATTCTACTGAGGAGGGCTCCTTGCCCTCAAGAGTAGCTTTTGAAGGATTATAAGAGAAAGAACAGTCCAAGAAGTTAGCTTCTGAAATGGCATTCCCAACTTACCAAGAATGGTGTCTGAAGCTCATAGTAGAAGGCACTAACACTTTAGGCAACATCTTCCTCAATACCAGGGCTTTCTTCCCTTCCCGGAAGCTTTCTTCCCTTTTCAGTTTTTCACAAGCTCTGAAGAAGGACAGAAAAACCAGCCAGTAAGGTGACTCCATGTCAGAAGGTGAGTGACTCCAGAAGAAGCTCAGTGTAGGCTTCAGCCCAGTCTGGTCTCCAGCTATGTAGCCCAGACTTTCCCAATTCCTGTCTTACTTCATCTAAAAATTTCATCTGCAACCACCTTCCCTTTGTGTGGTACAATTTAAAATCAATTACTTTTTATCAATAAGCTGTATATTCTTCACACCTTTATGCAGTTTTACCATGGAACCCAGACCTAGTGTGGGAGAGACAAAGTAGTCAGAAAGAATACAGAATATAAAGTTACAATGTTATCTGTTCATTCATCTGACTCTTTTTCTCTACCTGTCTTTCATAATCTATGACCCGAAATGCACAGCCAAATAAGGTGGCTTCCAGATGATTTGGGGATGTGGTGTTCAAACGACACACACCCTCAATGTGATCAGACGCTACTCCAGCACTGTGATCTGGTTTTTTGGACTGGATCAAAAGAGAGGATTAAATCTGACACTTGGCGGTGCTGGTTCACCATGCTCCTTCCTGGCCATCTGTTCCAGGCCTATGTATTTTTAGTGTTTAACTTCTATAGTTGTTGCCTTCTTTTTTCTCTCTTTATTCCTGACCTTATATTTGGTTTTCCAGGTTTTCTCATCTCAGTGCTTTAAGATTTCTTTATTAGCATCTGGGTATTTGGCATCTTTGTCCTGACAGAACTCCTTTGCTTTTTGTGGTTATACAAAGTTCTGAAATTTATCAAGTATGGCTTGCCATTGCTGTTTTAGGACCTTACAGCAATTTAAGAATACCCCAAAAGAAGAGATTATTACTCCACTTTAGTAAAGATTATCTCTAGATTTTTCCTCATTTCACCTCAACATGTTACTTATTTTGTATGTTTCACATTTAAGGTGTCTGGAATGAGAAAGACATTTCTATTTATCTTAAATTCTCTAGTTTGCCATAGGACAGTCTACGTACACAGAAGTTGTTTGGCCTTGTCCATACTTACATGCCTATGTTGAAGGGATGGTTAATATATTGTCCATAATACTGTTTAAAAATAAATGTACCTAATTTAAATACATGTGATTTAATTTTTGCCCCACTCTATATTAATTCTTATAGACACATCAGTGCTGCTGATGTTCTTTTACAGTTGCTAGATTTTACAGATGGAATTGAGTTCACAATTTACCTTGCTTTGTCTTCTCTGTAGAAGCACTGTACTTAGTGGAAAGTCAACAAGTCTGGATTAATGTCAATAACTTCATGAAAAATGAAAAGGGGCATAATATTGGAAACATAAATATTAATAAATCACAGCCCTGGAAATATTTTGCAAAAATAGGAAGGCATGTTGTAGAGCAACTGAGTTTCCTCAATATGGTTTAATGTTCTCATTCAAGAATTGCAATACTAGACTATATCAAGATCAAACTTGGTGATGTGGCTAAGTATTTAGATGACAGTACAAAGCCTTCTAAGTTTTCTTAAGAATCCCCTGACCTATACTATTCATCTTTACCTGTGAAAGGAATAGAAAAGAAGCTAGCAAGAACATAGTTTGCATTGCATTAGGGAAAGTAGTAAATAGTTAGTAGAAATAAGTATGGGGCAAAACTGAGCACAATACTACTTATGCATAGTCATAGAAGCAGTTTTCTGTCAGGCTAGTTCATTTTGAATGAAGGTATTCTGTCTAATCTGCATAGGTTCATTTTTCTGATCCAAGCAGTTTTTGACATATCAAACCAAACTACAACTTAATTAGCGCTGACATAAGATGCAAATATGCAAGAGAGATTCTTCAGCAGTCTGACATGTTTTCATTTTCTTAAAGTTGATTTTTTGAAGATAATTTTAATGTATGCAAATGATTATTATATTGGAACCCATTTAAAAATCTCAACTTCAGAAGGAAGAGGAGAAAAAAATACCATATCTTTCACAATATGCAAATCAACATTTGTTTTGAGCACTTTTTTCATTAGAATTAGATGAGTTAGAAAGCACATAAAAACATATTTGGCCTTCATCCAGCATGCAGGTCATTTTAGCCCTCCGTAATCACATTGTGCTGCAGATATACATATTTTGCATCAATGTCTCCTGAAGAGATGTAAAAAATCTCACCACATTTCAGCTACCAGGCATGTACAATTTTTGTTGTCTTTGTTTCACAGACAGCTGTTGGGGCCAAAATTCACTCAACAAATCTATTGCATTTGTGTTTATTACATTTTAAAAAATGAGAACTGACAGCTATTCAGCACAAACATTCTGTGTCTTGTGAACATGTGTTTTCTGATATTGGGTGTTCACGTATTGTGAAACACCCTTGATTTTGCACCTGCAAACACTGGTGCGCTTCGGACATTCCAAGACATTGGAATTCTCTTTGGAAAATTAAGTGAAATTCCATAGTAATCATATTAAGTCACTCTGTACATTTAAAAAAAATCTTGATGATGGTTAAACCTGATGTTACAGTATGCTAAATAGGGATGAAGAAGAGGTTGTCAATGAGAGCGCAATAGGCTGCTCCAGCTCAGAAATCTTAGAGCTCTTAATAAACCAAGCCCTTGCCTCCTTATGAATTTTTTCTCCAGTTCTCTCACATGCCAGTTGCCTGTTCTCTTACCTTTCCTTTTACTATGTTATTTAGGAGCAAATACTATATGAATTACAGAAAGATAGTTTTATTCTTTCTGAAAATATTGACCAGAAAAGGATAAAATAATACTTTATTTATCAGCCCCAGAAAACTGTGATAGGGTAGCCATAAGTCATAAACAATCTGACAGCACACAACAACATTGACAAAAATATTTAGTTTTAAGAACTTCTAAATGTCTTTGGCCTGTGGTACAAAACTGACTAAAAGGGAAGGGTCATATTGTTTGAGGCAATTGTCATGGGAGAAAATATTACAAATATATTACAAGTATATTTAGATTTGGGCATTAGTGGCAAAGATCCTTTTTTAAAAAAATAAGAGCCTATATTGCCTATATACATGTGTGTGTGTGTGTGTGTGTGTGTGTATTAAATTAGAATCCTAGCATTTACTACAGTTGCAGCCATGTTGTTTAAAAATGTTAGACAGTATTGCTTTTCTGAATTTTTCTCAGTTATATTGATTCTTACTTTTGTACTCTTCTTTGCTACATGTATTTTTCTCTGGAGGAGTTGCCTGGGAGAGAAAATACATTCTAATGAATTGTATGTTTGAATATTATCCTGAAGCCACAGATTTTATAAACTATTCCATGGGGAGGGGTTTGTTTATATTTTGGAGTTGACTAAAGAGGGTTCCTCCCCTTAATTTTTTAAAAATAGTTATCAAAATATTTGTCCTAGATTTTAAATAATTCAGAGGTGACCAGCACCAAACCTATTTATGTTTTATGACCATGCAGTGTTTCTTGTTTAACTTTTGTTTAGCTAAAAAGGAAAGTGTCACATAGTATTTTAAGATCAGCTATATAGCACCATCCTAAGTTTGCATGCCTGTCATCAAGATGTCATCCTCCAAGTTTGACTGAATGACTCCATTTCCTCTTTGAATTTTGAGTCACCGTGGAAAAAAAAATAGTGCTGTGTACTTTCAGAACAGACACTTGTTTAAAACTTTACAAACTATCTCCAATAAAACATAACCTGATGTTTTTCCTTTGTTAAAATGCAATTTATAGATTCTGTGCATTTTTAACTTTGTCCTAAAATAACAAGGAATAATGTCACATTATTTTCTAGGTATATAAAGTGTATTTTGTAAGCGCACAGAGATATATTTAGACATCTCCAGTGCTTAAAATTGCCCTCTTGTGCAGTCAGTGTGAAATTCTTCAACTTTTAAGCATTCCTGTGTCAGCTGCATCTCATAAACTGCATCTCCAAGCTCTGTTCTACATAGCATTAGGATCTGAACCCTTTTTTCCCAGTCACTTTTTACAGTGAGTATAGTCCTGTTGGCTTCATGGGCAATGCTTTGGTATAACTTTGACTTCAGTCACCTGAAATCGTAATAAGCTTGTAATCTGTGTACAAGTCCTCTGAAAAGCTTTTCTCTACTTCTTAGCTACAGTGATTACTGTTCAGACAAGTATGGCTTGATTAATTATTTGACACTTTTGAGACTTTGAATACACTTACAGCACAAACTATTTCAGAATGAGGAGTTAAAGGCTTTCATGGCTGGCATCCATAGTTTTTTGTGGGGGTTTTGGGCTATGTGGCCATGTTCTAGAAAAGTTTCTTCCTGATGTTTCACCAGCATTTGTGGCTAGCATCTTCAGAGAATGCTTGCCTGGAAAAGGGTTGGTTATATATATCCTGTGTGACCCTGGGAAGGGAGGAGTGAGTTTCATGTGCATTGTTCTGTTGCTAATGGCAGGCCTCAGGGTGGGAGGATATGCACACTTCCTCAACGTCAGGGAATCGTTGGCTCCATCTAGCATCACTGAATCGTTTGGGGAGAGGGAATTTCCTCTGAATTCAGTGATGCTAGAGCCGACAATTCCCTGACGTTGAGGAAGTGTGCCAGGGTTTCACACACACACACACTTCCTCAGTGTTTCAGCAGCGATTTACCAGCACTTGCCCCACGGTATGAACATCTTAATAGTAACATAAGGAAGGGGACCATATCCTATTGGAAGAACTGTCTTTGTACCATTATTATTATTATTATACTGAAAAAAATAATGAATGTAGACTTTAGATCTAATTTGTCATGTACTTGTTTGAAAAAGGAATATGTTTACCTCTTGTAAGAAGTGGCACCAAAGAGTTGCTGGTAATTTTTATTTATTTTTAATTTTTGAAAGTATGAAAGATAAACAATGTTGTACAGTAGAGTTCAAAGATGGTTTGAAAAATCAGTATGTAGAGAGCCATGTTGGTTTGAAAAATCAGTATGTAGAGAGATCTTGTAGCACTTTTGAGACTAACTGAAAGAAAGAAGTTGGCAGCATGAGTTTTCATAGATGGAAGTCTACGAAAGCTCATGCTATACATTTCTTTCTTTCAGTTAGTCTTAATGTGATATGCTATTCAAGGTCAGTTTATGGAAGAGGTAGGAAAATGTCTCAAAGAGCACAAGGATTATTTGTGGCCAAATCAGAGTTTTGTCCTTCTTTTGGCATCTTGTAATTTTAAATCAATACTGTCCTGCAGCAGAGATCCTAGCTACAATTGTGCATGGATTAGTTACATCGAAGCAAGGCTACTCGAATGCTGCCTATAAATACCATTAAAAACTCAAATTGGGGCCTCTTTCGTACTGCACAATTATAGCACTGGCAACATCCCATGGAATTCTGGGCTATGTAGTTTCATGGGCACTAGAGATCTCTGTCTGAGACTTCTAAATATCCCTCATTGAAATGAAAAGCTCAGGATTCCATAGGAAGGAACTGTGGCAGTTAAAATCGAATCATAGTGCTATAATTGTATAATGTGACAGGATTCTGGTACAGCAGTCAGCTGTTTGGTTTAGAACACAGCTCCCTGGGGCTAGATGATGAATTTATGCTTCTTTAGGCCATTCTAGGCCCAACTCAAAATATGAGGGTTAATATTTAAACCCTGAAATAGTTTGTGTCTAAGGCGGTGTCCACACTACAGAAATAATAAAGTTTGATACCACTTTAACTGCCATGGCTCAATGCTGTGGAAATCTGGGAATTGTAGTTTGGTGAGATACCTAGCCTTCTCTGTCAGACCGCTATGGTGCCAAAACACAGTAAAGATCCTAGGATTCCATAGTATTGACCCATGAGAATTAAAGTGGGGTCAAACTGGATTATTTCTGAAGTGCAGATCCAGCCAGAGTTATCTGAAGAATTGCCTACCCCTTTATGAATCTATTTCCTTATAAAATCTTGATGTCTCTAGCCTATTGGTGGCAGTGGTTTCCTTAGGATTGGTGTCACCTGGTACGGTCACTCATGGGGGGGACTTATGGTGCAGTTTTGGCACATGCAGGAGTAAGCATGCACATCTGGAAAGGCCCCAGGGAGTAGCCACCGCAACCAGGTAGCAGGCCTTTGGCGCTGCGTTCCCGGGTAGAAGCCACTGTGCCCGGGGTACCTCCACACGGGATGTAGGCCACCCAAAAAGGCCCCACATGGAGTCTAAGCCACCTGAAAAGACCCTGCACAGTGTCTAGGCTGCCCGAAAAGGCCCTGCACAGGGGTGGAGAGCCAGTCTGGTGTCACTCCCCCTTATTGTGTGTCACCCCCTTCTGGGGTGTCACCCGGTGCACTCTGCACCCCCGTGCCCCCTCAGTGAGGCTACTGATTGTTGGCTCTTCCCTATAAAACTCCTTCCAAAGAGAAATGTAGGCAGGTCAATCTGTTGTAGTTTGTTAGGATTTCTTTAAAATCTTACAGTCACCCCTCCTTTTTTACGAGGGATCTGTTCTGGACCCCCTCACGACAATGGAGTTTCACCTATATTCAAGCCCCATTGGCTTGAATATAGGTGCAGATGCACAGGGAAGCACAACCGTGTGCCACAAACACACACCCTATTAATTCCCCCTCCGTTCATCTGTCACACTTAAGCAAGGGACAAGGGTCTGAAGACCACAAGAACAGAGGTAGGACTGTAATTTCTTTATCTTTTAGTTGGAAGATTGTTATATGCGCTGTTTTTGTTACACTTGGCACCTCTTTGCTGTTGTTGTGTGCCTTCAATGATTCTGACTTATGGCCATCCTGGGGTGCTCTCATGGGGTTTTTTGGGCAAGATTTATTCAGGCAAAGGTGCCCTTGCCTCCCTCTGAATCTGACAGAGTGTGAATTGGCTAAGGTAATCCAGTGGATTCCCCTGGTGAGCAGGGATTTGAACTCTGGTCGCCATAATTGTAGTCCAGGAGTCTAACCACTACACCACACTGGCTCCCATAGCAACTCTTTAGCACCACACAAATTTTGTAGGCCACTTTGAAAAGATGAGAGTTGAAAGGGCAGCAAAGAAATGCATTATATTCATAATTAAATATGCCACTGATATTACAATTGCTTGCTGCAGTGGGTGAGACAAACAGTTTGTCCCTGTTTCCATTGTGTCCCCCACCTTGTGACTTGTGACATTATTATGAAAGGAACAGGAAGATAAGGGAACTTTGCTGTATAGGAATAGGATATATCATCTAAAGCTGGTGTAAACCAAGCTCAAAAGACCCTTGAGTATAAAGGAATGATTTTACTGTAAGGCATTATTATGATTAACTTTCTAGAGCAACCAACAGTATTGAAGTTGGCAAAATGCTACATTGTAAAATAAAATGTTGAGGTAAATCAGGAAATGAGTGATGTTTTTTACATTGTAATAATTTCCATAATCTTTTCAGCTGCATAGTTACTTTTTATTTTAAACTTAAGGCATAGTTTTGAAGTATAACTCAGAAGATATTTAGCTGTAATATGTAGAGTTTAATGAAAGCTAATTGGAGGATGGATTTCTAGTCTAATTAAAATATGACTCTCTAAAATGTGAAGGATAAATGAAGGAAAATGCTGTATAGGGCAGAGAATTTCAAACAATTATTATTCTGAATACTGTCAAGTAATGCTTTTGTACATAATGATCATGGACATTGCCAGAAATAGAACAACCTTGACAAAGTTATTTTAAATTATTTGGGGGGGGTCTTTTGTTTCAAAAGTGGTTATTTAAATAACAGCTGTATAAGAGTTTTATTTTTAAAATGAAAAATAAAAGCAAATCCTACTCTCAACTAAAACATACCAAGTTCTGTTCACAAGGTACATTCCATCCATGGTCGCTCATGACCAACAGATGTAAATGTTTGACTCTTGAGTTCTAATGAGATTTCAATACTGAACAAACAATAAAAATTTATGCATTGCATACTTTTATTGGCCTTTGGCTTCATGGTTAGTGTTACACCCTTTCAACAGCTTTGGTAATATTATATCCAGCAGGCTTTAGAGAAAGGGTGAATTTTAGTGGCAGGTTGAAGTGGTAAAAATTAATTTGATTGCTTGATACAAATAATGAATTTTCATAACATCATTATGCAGCATGTCATTATTCTTGGATTCTCTACTGTTAAGAATAGGCAGCTTTTGTGATCCCAATTGGAGAATATTGAACTACAGTGAGAAAGAATAAGGTTCAATTCCTACTTTTCTTGTGTGCTTCTTCTTCTACCATTTTAAACAGGTTATCTGTACTTCAGTATCCAATTCTGTTATATAAAAAATAAGAAGTTACTTCTTTTTGAAGAAGGAGAAATGGGGCATGCTACGGCACTGTCAAAGCATCTGTCTTTGGCTTTTCCTCAGGTAGCTAGTAGTACATGTCACTCTTTCCCCTCAACTAACAATACATACCCTCCAACATTTCATAGATAAAAACTGGGACATGTGTGGCAAAGCAAAATCAGAATGTGGTCAAGTTGGCAAAAGTTATTAGTGAGGAAAAACAGACAAGCTAGGAGAGGGTGCAGCAGTTTGCTTTTGTCTGAGCCTGATGAAAAGAAAGCAAAGGCTAAGCCTGTGCTATTCTGGCCAGGTGCTCACCTGGGTTGGTCCTTGGAACGGCACAGGGATGGATCCGCACTGCCTCGGGACCCATTACCAGCACAAGCTCCTTACCTTGCCACTTCATTGCTCCCACTGAGGAGTTCCCTGTTTCTGCATCTGGTATGGAAATGGAGCTCCTCGCTGCACGTTCAGAACTTTTCTCCAGCACCACATCTCAAATAAGTTGATTTTCTTCCTTTTAGCTTTCTTCACTCTCCAGCTTGCATAACTATACATAAAAATGGGAAATGCAATGCACAGACTGTCCTAACTTTTGTATTCAGTGATATGTCTTTGCACTTCAAGATATTAGCTAGTTATTTCATAGCGGCTCTTCCAAAACCTATCTGTTTTCTTGTCTGCCATCTACACTCTGATTAATGATTGAGTCGATGTATGGAAAATCTTGAACTATTTGAATGTCTTCATCATCTACTTTAAAATTATCATCTGTGGTCATTTTTTCTCTTAATGTTCACCTGTAAGCTTCCCTTTATGCTTTCTTCCAGTAGCATCACGAGGGGGGGGGTGCAGACTACACCGGCTGACACCCCAGAGGGGGATAACACCCAGACGGCCCCCCACCCCACCCCCAGTGCTTCCAGATGAAAGTGGAGGGGACTTTTGGTTAGAAGGGTGGGACAACCACCAAGAACGAGCGTACCCCTGCCCCTCCTTACCAAAGCTTTGGCAAGGAAGAGTGTGGAGGCATGCGTGCACGGCCAACCCAGCTTCTTTCCATGACCTGGTTCTCAGCTGAGGAGTAACCAGGCTGCGGCTCCTTCCCATGGCCTGGTTCTTCCTCAGGGGAGAACCAGGATGCGGGAAAGAGCCAGGCCAGCTGTGCATATCTCCATACTCCTCCTTCCTCCCCTGAGGAAAAACTGGGCTGCCGGAAGGAGGGGAGTGGACCCACTTGCGGTCAGCCCAGCTCCTTTGCACTGCCCAGCCGCAGCAAGGAGGGGCCAGTTACATCACTTCTGGCAGGAAGCACCGCTGCTCCCACACCAGATGACACCAAGACCCAGTATGCCACTGCTTGCTTTCTTGACTTTTTTCAATAATCGTTCCAATTCTTTGCTATTTTCTGTTAGTTGTATGGTGTCGTCCGCATATCTTAGGTTCCTAACGTTGCTTCATATAATTTCCATGCCTCCGTCCTCTAGATCTAATCCTGTTTTATGTCTGATATTTTCATCTTAAAGTTAAACAAGTGGGTGATAAAATGCAGCCTTGTAAGATCCTCTTGGCAATTGGAACCATTCTGTTTCTCTGTATTCTGCCCTAACAATAGCATCCTGTCCTGAGTACAGGTTATGAATCAGGATACTTAAATATTCAAATAATGGAACTTATCTAAGGACAAAGAGGGAAAGTGGGAGAAAGAAGAAGAAACCAGGATGTTTTAAAAGCAGCTGAAAAAGTGTCATATTGGAGGATTTATTGGGCCTATCCCAACCAGTTGGAAGGTATGTTCTCCTATGACGTGTGATTGTCAAGAGACTACACAGAACATCTGTAGAAGAAATGGTTTGGGGAGTCATGAAGTCATTCTTTTATTGTGCTGCAGGCTTAGTAAAAGTTTGTTACTATAAGAACGTTTCATCTGGAATATCTGATTAGAGTATTCTGAAATTAATGAAAATGAATGTAATCTTTTAAGCCTTCTGGAAACTGTCTTTTTAAAAAAAAAATGTTACTCATGTGCTATGGACTTGACAGGTATCTGTAACAGCCAACTTTATACAAAACATAGCATTTACTTCTTAATTAGCACTGAGTCAACATACATAACTCATTCTATTTTGCCATGTCTTGTCTTGAAACAAAATACTCAGCTTTTTAAAAAGGCATGAACAGCAAAAGTTTTCTCTTAAACTGAATTGTTGTTTAACAGCCAGCGTTTCCTTCATCCTTTCACCACCAGTACCCTTAGGAATAGTACATAACTTAAAGTCCTTGAAAAAGGTTTCCTAGTTTACAGAGCTAGACAGACATGTAATTCCATGTACTACATGCCAGAGTTGAATGAGAAAGGGAAAACAAGAGCAAAGTTCTGAAGAGAAAAGGTCTTATTTTTTAAAATACATCATTCATTAATATAGACTGCAACCGTAGCATCAAACCATGCTTGAGCACAAAATGGAAACCCAATAAAAGCATTCTCCCTTTCTTTTCTTCTACATGGCCGAGAGGAGGATTTTATTTTTCACTTCCAAAGAATTTAGGTATCCTGGTTGAAAACAAACAGTTGTCGGGTAAGCAAGCCAGGTTTTAAATTTGTAGTTTGAATTAGAGCTCCTCATGTAAATGTAAACCTATAACAAATGCTTTGAAAGTAAAACTTATCTCAGATGGAGTCCTTGCCTGGCTGCACAGAAAGAAGAAATGGAAGGGAAAAAGTGTGAACTTAGCATTTCATTCAGGCTAGTGCAGGCTCATCTGTATAACACTAAATCACTATTTAGTGTCACTTGTGAACTAGTCAATTGCTATTAATGTGTAATAATAAAAAAAGATTCTTACCAACTCAAAGCCCCTGGCAATTCAAGGAATTTTCAAGTATATGAAGAACAGAGACAAACAGAGACAAGGACCAGAAGACAAAGATCTTCTTAAGTAATGATGTATAATAGGAAGGTGTTGATTCTTTTGTGGAAATGTAATGTGCATATCTGTTTCACAGGGAAGATACATGTCCTCTTGACTGGTCTTGGGGTTTTGTGGCCTACTCTGGAAAAAGCATGTATTATATTTGCATATTTTATTTTAAAAAAAGTAGTTGTTGCCGTATGTTGCAAAGCCCTAGCAAGAGTGCTTCTATTTAGGGTGAAAGCCAGCCATTTTTTTATTATTTATTTAATCTATGCCACCTTTCTCCCAGAAAGGGACCCAAGGCAGCTCATAGCCATGAATTCGTCTGCAATAATATATGCATTGCTAGAGACTCAGCCAATCTATTTTGGTCTTCCTTTCATTAGTGACACTTCATCTTTTATGTGCATGGCCTATGTACTGGTTAGTGTTTTTTTAAAAAAATCCAAAAAGTGAAGTTTCAGGTTTTCAAAAATAAACACTTCTGTACATTTTTGATTTTATTACAGTAGTTGGCAGTTGGGGCATTTGTCTGTCTCTCCTCTACTTCTGCCTGGAGTGTCAGGGAGCAAAATTGGCCTCCAGACCCACTGCACCTGCCCACCATTGCTTTTTGAGGGGGGGGGGGGGAAATAGCAAGACAAATTCTAGAAAAGTCAAGTGAATGCTCCATATGTCCAAAGGCCATGAACATTTAATCTTTGGGGGTCATGGATGCAATACAATAAGCCTGGAGGTGGCATGTGGGCTGGAACTCTATGCAGCATCAGTAATATTAGGAAAGATTAAAGGTTCACCAGAAGGCTGAAAGGAAGGACCTTATGCTAAAGGAAAAGGATTCTGATTCAAGAGGCGGGGGGAAGTAGACGCAGCAGAGTTGTTAAGCTCTTAGGAATCTCAAGACAAAACAAATTAAGCATATCTAGAGCGTTCTGACTATATTATTGATTAATTGACTATATTGACTATATTGATTAATTTGTGCTTTCTACTAATGACAATAACAATCTAAAATGTAAGGGAAAGGTTCAACATAAACAGTTTTCACTAGGCGCTTGCTTGATAATTTTCCATTATGATTTAATATTGCTTGTTCCATGATTGGCTCATATATCACCAGAATCCTCCTATGATTTGCTATATGTTGTTATCTGCTGTTGCTTAGTAGATTTTCCAAAACTGTTATAAATGGTAAAATGTATGTTTGCTTCAGTGCCCAACTGCTCATCTTCATTGCTGACATCTTGACTAATGACATTGCTGACATCTTGATTAAATAAACTGCTATCTTCAATTGGATATGACTCCATTCTTGAAAAAGCCTGTGCACAACCCCTTCCAGTATATCTGAATCTTCACACAGCACTGAAGGTAAACAAGGTGAATGACATGTTAATATTGACCTGTTTCCTCTGTATCATGGAACACTATCCCATTTAGTAAAGACAAACCCTGTGTGCATCCTACTTTATTTCACAGTGGTTCACAGGACACACACACCTATATTGAAGTAACATATGATCCAGGAGCAGGCTAGATCCACTGCCTGTACATTTGGATATATTGGAAGGGGTTGTGCATAGACTTTTCAACATAAGCAGAGGGTGAGTGAGCCAAGGATTCCATGAAGGTATTCTGAGTGTATCCATCAGTATGTGCAGAGGACCAGATGAAGAGACTGTTGGGTGTACCAGCAAAATAAATGCAGCACTAACCTATGTAGTCCCATGAACCCCTTGGCATCCTTTTAGTGCATGGATATGCATGTGCCGTGTGTAATCCAGTTTCCTTAACCAGTTTCTCCTTGTAAACAGATGAAACAGGTGTACCTTTCATTTAATTCCATCTATTCACAGAAAATACAATACATTATTTTGTGTTGTATTTAGTCCCATCAGGTTACCACCCTGTTGTTAGCAGGGTGGGGTGGGGACCCATAGCAATTGTACACAGACATATATAATACCTCTGGTAGAAGAGTAGACCAGAAGCTTGATTTTAGCATACTTATCAAAGTTCCATTATCTCTGAAGCCAGCGCTGGAACACCAGACCGCACAGCAGAGGATTCTCGGGGCGGGGCACTGGTGGGAGTGGCGTCCCCTTTTTAAGCCAGCCTGCTGGGCCCCACGAGGAACCCAAGCACCAGCGCCAGAACACCAGACCGTGCAGCGGAGGACTCTCGGGGTGGGGTGCTGGTGGGAGCGGCGTCCCCTTTTTAAGCCGGCCTGCTGGGCCCCACGAAAAACCCAAGCGCCAGGGCCGGAACACCAGACTGCACAGTGGAGTACTCTTGGGGCAGGGCACCAGTGGGAGTGGCGTCCCCTTTTTAAGCCGGCCTGTCGGGCCCCATGAGGAACCCAAGTGCCAGCGCCAGAACACCAGACTGCACAGTGGAGGACTCTCGGGAAGGGGCACCAGTGGGAGCGGCATCCCCTTTTAAGCCGGCCAGCCGGGCCCCATGAGGAACTAAGCACCAGCAGTGACAGGATACTTGGGGTGGGACACTGGGGGTAGTTTATAGATAGGGGTAAGTGCTGTTGGAATTCCCTTATGATTGTGCCATACTATTGAAGATACTAATGGCAATCATCCTGAATACACAGAGGGATGATAATGTAGACACTCAGGAGCATATGAGTACAACTCACAGCAATGGAGAAGCAATAAGAGTGGTGTGGGGCAATGAGAGATATGGAGTTAACAGAGCAGCAGATAAAATAAAGGGAAGACGAGATCGAAGAGCCTAGGGTCACCCTAACCGTACCACAAACCCTTACCTTGCTCCTCTTAAATGCCAGGTCGGTGAAAAATAAATCCCACATAATATACGATCTATTGGAAGATGAGGATGCCGACCTGGCCTGTATCACGGAAACCTGGCTGGGCTAAGGCCCTTCCAGACGGGTATGCTGTCCAGGAGCAGGTTAGGGGAAGTGGGCAAGGGGGAGGTGTTGCCTTAACTCACAAGAACTCCATCATCTTGACCAGGAGACCTGTCCATGAGATGACTTTCGTCGAATGTATTTACCTGACCCTGAAGGCCAGAGATAGTCTAGGGATTCTGTTAGTTTATCGTTCACCCCGTAACCTAACAGACTCCCTGGCCGAGCTGACACAGTTGGTCTCGGAGTTGGTGTTGGAGTCTCCCAGGCTTCTGGTCCTGGGGGACCTCAACATCCCCTTCGAGTCCAACTTATTAGATCTGAAAGGTGCAGCTCGGGAGTTCATGGATTCCATGACAACCATGGGCCTGTCTCAATTGGTCTCAGGGCTGACATAGTCTTACGCTCGACGTAGTCTTTTGCACAGATCAGGAAAATCCGTGGACAGAGGTATCACTACCTCTGCCCTGCCCTGTCAATTTTCCTGGTCAAATTGGAGTTAAAGGCTTCCACGTACTCTCCCCTCGGGGGTGGAGGACCTATTAAGATGGTCCGCCCTCGAAGGCTGATGGAACCCAAAAAGTTCCAAGAAGCCCTAGAGGGTTATATGGTTGGGGTAGACAGCGATACTGTTGAAACCCTGGTTGAAATATGGAACCATGGCCTCACCAGGGGCTATAAACAGCATTGCTCCTGAGCGCTCTCTCCAGCTCGCTCCTAACAGAAAGGCCTGGTACATTCAAGAACTAAGAAAAATGAAGCGACCTGCGAGAAAACTAGAGCGCCATTGGCGGAAACAACAACGTTTATCCGACAAGATGCTCCTTGAGGACCTTCTTAGTTCCTACGGGGTGGCAAGCAATACAGCAAAGAATTCATTCTATGCTGTTCGTATTGCATCAGCAGAGTTCCGTCCGGCAGAGCTTTTCAGGGTGGTTAGAGAGTTAACACATCCTCCTCCCACCCTGAATTTATTGCTAGAACCAACTAATGCCTGCTGTGACGCTTTTAACGACTTCTTCGCCGATAAAATCTCTCAGATAAGGTCTGATCTGGACGCCAACATCGAGACAGAAACCGTCAGAGAGGTGTTCAGTGACTCCGTGGACTCGATTAGACTGGATCACTTTGAGCTTGTAAGTACCGAGGAAGCGGACAAGCTGCGTGGAACTGTTAGGAGGACGACATGCCCCCTCGATCCCTGCCCATCTTCGTTGACCGCACTGGGAGGGGATGCTGTGGTGACACTACTTCAATGTGTCATCAATACGTCCCTTAGGGAAGGGAAATTTCCACCTCAACTCAAGCAGACTGTGGTTAAGCCTCTATTGAAGAAACCTCCCTTGACCCCTAGTTAAGAAACAACTACAGACCGGTCCCCCTATTACCATTCCTGGGCAAGGTGATCAAGAGGGCAGTCGCCCACCAACTCCAGGCAGTCTTGTATGAAGCCGATTATCTAGACCCATTTCAAACCAGGTTCAGGACGGGCTATGGAGTTGAGACAGCCATGGTCACCTTAGTCGATGACCTCCGTCTGGGCATGGACAGGGGAAGTGTGACCCTATTAGTGCTCTTGGACATCTCAGCGGCCTTTGATACCATTGACCATGGTATCCTTCTGGAACGCCTGGGAGAGTTAGGCATCGGAGGCACTGCACTTCAGTGGTTCTGGTCCTATCTCTCAGGTAGGTTCCAGATGGTGAAGCTGGGAGACAGCTGTTCTCGTAAAAGAGAGCTGACATCTGGCATCCCTCAAGGCGCCATCCTGTCTCCCATACTATTTAACATTTACACGAAGCCGCTGGGAGAGGTCATCTGGAGAGATGGGGCGCGGTGTTATCAGTACGCTGATGACACCCAAATCTATTTCTCTATGTCTCCGACTGCTGCAGTGACTGAGGATGGCATATCTCCTCTGAATGCCTGCCTTGACTCGGTAATGGGCTGGATGAGGAAAAACCAGCTCAGGCTGAATCCAGAGAAAACAGAGGTGCTCATAATAGGTTTCCCAGGTTCAGGGATGGAGATTCACCAACCAGTCCTGGATGGGGTCACACTTCCCCTAAAGGACGAAGTTCGTAGCCTGGTGGTGCTCCTGGACTCCTCCCTACAATTGACATCACAGGTGGAGGCGATTGCCAGGAGTGCCTGGTATCAGCTTCGGCTAATAAACCAGCTACGTCCCTACCTGGGCAAGGAGGACCTAGAAACAGTAGTACATGCACTGATAACCTCTCGTTTGGATTTCTGTAATGCACTCTACATGGGTCTACCTTTGTACCAGGTTCAGAAGCTTCAGTTGATCCAAAACGCAGTGGCCAGATTGTTAACAGGGGCTTCAAGGATGGATCACATCATCCCCATCTTAAAATCTTTGCACTGGCTGCCCATCAGCTTCCAGGCGCAATACAAAGTGTAGGTCATTACTTTTAAAGCTCTATATGGCTCGGGCCCAGGTTACTTGAGGGAACATAACGCCTCTCCCTACATAATCCGCCCCGCACCCTAAAAACTACTGATAAGAAATTGTTAAATTACAAGCACACGAGATTAACATCCGCATCTCATTTAGCATTCTCAGCTGTGGCTCCAAAGTTATGGAATGACCTGCCGGAAGAGATCCGTCTGATACCTACATTGGAGGCGTTCAAAAAAGCACTAAAGATGGACTTCTTCCGGCGGGCATACCCACCTGACCTTATCTAATTCCCCCACTGAACCAGAACTACCCCCCCAGGATATGTTGTTGATGTAATTTATTGATTTTAATCTGTTCTATTGTTATATTGAATTTTATTGTATTGTATTATATCTAGCCATGTTGTAATCCCGACTCGATCTGCAGGGAGAGGCGGGAGATATAAATAAATTTTTTATTATTATTATTATTATTTACCTTAAAGATTTCAACCCTATTAATATAAACATCCTTTCTATTTGACCAAACATCTTGTTGTCAGAACCTTGATTAAAACTTGAAATTTTGGGGCTGAACCAAAGTATAGTGTCGTTATGTATTTTTAACAATAGATGCAGGAATTGATCTTGGAGCAGAGCTCTGTTTTGCTATTCTGTTTATCAGGCAGCCACTGACTGACCCAGGTAGCTGCACCTGTGACAAGTTTTTGTAGCAATCTCTGAAAAAGAAGAAGAAATGCAAAAGTAATCAGCACATTTTTGCCTTTCATTTATCTCTGTCATCTGGGAATCTGATCCTGATAGTATCAGGAGCAATGAAAGGTACATCCTGACATTATTTCAGGAGAGGTTTTTTTTTCTCCTTTTTTGTCTAGACAGTGAAGATCAACTACTTCTATCTCTGGAACACACATATGAGAGGAAAGGGAGGGGGAGGATTCTAGGCTGGAGGCCAGAGGGGAGTGGGGGTAGGTAAGCTGTCTATATTTTCTAAAAAAGAAGAAGTTAAAAACCACCACCTACTCATCAGGTGGTTGGAGACCGAGGTTGTAACAATGTGCTGCAGGCAGAAGTTCTGAAAATCCCAGAAAGTGTTGAAAACATCTCTAAACAAGGTATTTTTCTCCTGCACCTTTCTTGCTAAAGGTCCCAATTGCTGCCAAGAAAACTAGTGAGAATGTTAGCTGCCAAATAAAAAATTTATGACAGAGTTTGGCAAAGGACTGTATCACTGCTTGTTTTATACATTTCCACAAGGCTATTGAAGAAGGGTTTTGTTTCTGTTTTGGGGTTTTTTTGCTTTTTTGAACACATACAGATCACTGATCATCATGTTCTGTAATAATAAAAAGTTAACTCAAGTATGATTGGCAATACAATGTTTTCAGTATTAAATAACTGCCTGTAAGTCTTTGACAGGCTTTTATTTTTATATAAAAATCCCTATAATCTCTGTGTGTATGTGTCTGTGTGTCTGTGTGTATAACTAAGTGTAAAAACATCTGACAGGCACTTGTGAGGTGAGTCCAGTCTTGTAGTAAAAATACATGAAATCATCAATTAAAAATGTATTGCATTAGCATTTCTACTTGTTATACATTCACGTCTGGGTGAGTAAAATGGCTGTTGAGAAACATAAAGGAGTTCATTCACAACAACTTGTGCATGGCATTGATGGTTGAAAAATAGGAGAAATAATAGGCTGTATTTGTCTGCCTCTCCAATATCTATTAAGCTTTTTGGCTGTGTTTTTAAATTAATAGTATGGAGGGGGGAATATTTCAGTGGCTACTGAAATATATTCAGTACAAGATGTTGATGGTAGTGATTAAGCTGGTTGAAAATGAAGTTAACACCTTTTTAAAAGTTACTTTGCATGTTTGATAGTATAAAATGACCTCATAACTGAAATAACTGAACTGCAATACGTCTGAGGTTCCAAAGTAATCATTATGTCTGTTTAACATAGATTTCATAAGTCTTACTTTGATGAACAATTCTGTAGCAATTATTTATGGCCGAGGACCTTGGAAAACCCTATAGCCAGTCCTAGGTCCCAGCACATCGAATATAATAAGGAATACTTTCTCATTTGGAGCCCTGTTGGCACAGTGGTTAAATGCTGGTACTGCAGCCACTAACTCACAGAACCACAAGGTTGTGAGTTCAGTCACAGCCAGAAGCTCAGAAGTCAGCCAGAAGTCGACTCAGCCTAGCATCCTCCCAAGATCACAAAAATGAATACCCAGTTTATTGGGGGCAATTAGCTTACAGTTGTAAACCACTTTGAGACTGTTTAGTGCTGTATGAAGTGGTATGTAAATGAAGCTGTTATTGCTATTGCTAGGTTCATTGCAAAAGCTCAACCCCCTGCTAGTGGAAAGAAAAGTTGTAGCATCTTCCTCCCTCAGTGGCCAAGAAAGCTTAGGCATCCTTCATTTTACAATAAGAAGGGGTTCTGAAAGCAAGAACTCCACCTCCCCCTTACTGCATTTTAATATGTTTAAAATTCAGATACCCTCTTATAAACCATAATAAATATTGCCCTTCCCAATTAAGCAAGTTTTGGTCCATCATGGAGTTAGCTGAACTCTGTATACTCAAGACAGGTGTTAACTTTGTTTCTCAGTGCATACCGTATAGACTCGACTGTAAGTTGAGAAATTTATCCTCCAAAATGGACTCTGAAATCCTGGGTAGACTTATACATGGGGCAATAATACATTGGGGATCCGTTCCAGATCCCCCCTCTTGGATACCCAAAACAGTGGGACCTCAAGTCCCATTGTCCCTAATGGCCATGCAGGGGCTCAAATCGGCTCACGAAGCGGCTGATTCAAATCAAATATGATGGCTTGAAGGAATTGGGAGGGGAGGATAAGCAAAATATGCTCACAACAAGTTTTTAAAAAAGTAAAATAGACTCACAACAGGCAAGTGGAGACTCCCCACAAAGTCCTCCTTTATTCCCTGGCTCCACTTGTGAGCCCCAGGCCCATTGGACCCCAAAAGTCCTCCAGAGCATGCCACCACTGCTGCCTGTGGAGGCGTCCTCAGGCCTGTCTTTACATGAGGCCAGGAGGGGGCCTGGGCATCTTTCCAGGCCGGGCTACAATCTTAGCCCAGCATCAGCAAGTGAGCAGCCCAGCTGCATAGCCTCTCCTCTGCCGCTACATCGTTTACCTTCAAGCGGCCAGAGGGCTTTGGCGGGTGGACAGCCTTGCCTTTTTGCCATGTCCTCCTCCTCCTCCTCCTCTGCTGTGTCAGCCATTAGGATGATGGAAGCCCCCAGGCCGCTCTAAAGAGAACGACACAGAGGAGGCAGCAAAGAAACAAGGCCGCCCACGCACCAAAGCCGCCCACACACCAAAGCTGCTTGAAGTTGAATGACATGGTGGAGGACAAGGAGGACAATGCTGTGGGTGGGTGGCCTTGTCTCTTTGCCATTCTTCCTCCTCCTCATTCACTACCAAGGGACTTTGCTGGGTGGGCAGCCTTTTGAGGACAAGGAGGAGGAGGGGAGGAAAGGGACAAGGTTGCCTGCTGGCAAAGCTCCAAGGCCACTCAAAGTTGAATGACACGGCAGAGGACAAGCAGGACAACGGGGTAGGCAGGTGGCCTTATCTCTGTAGCAAAGATACGCACAGTGTATCTTCATGCTCTTCAACCTCATGTTTCTGGCATGTCCTTATTATAACTCCCTTGCTTAGGAGATAGTGTCTTATGTGTCCAGCAGTACTCTGAACAAGATGATCAGACATCGAAGCATAAAAACTGTTCCATTATGGAAGTCTAACAAGTTCTATGCACAAAATATTAGTTTATATATTTCATGGTCTTTGATATAAACCACTAAAGACAGACTGCCATTAAAGGGATTATTCCATGTAGCATTCAGAGTTAATTCACAGAAGATAAATCAGGCAACTATCATAAGCAAATTAGTATTGGATTAAGAGATTAAGTAAAATAAATTTGACTGGGGGTTATTTAGACTCTAAGAAACATTAAGCAGTCTATATATTATATATATATATATAGAGAGAGAGAGAGAGAGAGAGAGAGAGTTTGTGTTCTTAAGATGCTACTTTAATTTACTGGAAACCTAACATACAGGAATGTATTTCATATTCATAGAAAGCTGGTGTAGTGATGTAAATGTTAGACTAGGAGACTGGGAGACTGGGGTTTGAATCCCCCATTGAGCCATTGAAACCTACTGGGTGATCTTAAGTAAGTCACACACACTCATTCTCAGAAGAAGGCAACACCCCCCCCCCCCACACACACACACAAACACACCCTTTGATCAAATCTTGCCAACAAAAACCCATGATAGGTTCGCCTTAAGGTCATTGTAAGCCAAAAATGACTTGAAAGCATTCCATAACAAGGGCAAAAAAAAATCATATTCATGATGTTCATTGGCTCTAGAACCATTTAACACTATGCACACATCCTTAATTTTCCATGTATTAGATAACTGTGGACTTCTGCTGGTAGAATGACAGAAATCAGCAGAATCAGGAAAAAGTGAAAAAGGTAGTCTTCTAATTTTGGGAATGATCCCTAGGCCCAGAATGCTGGTGTTGGAAGGATACTTTTTAAGTCTCACTGGTCATATACACTTTTCCATCTTTCCCTTAAGCTTTTCCACATTATTGTGTAGGCCTTTTGTTGGCAGTACATTCTTAGTCCAGATTATCTTTTTCTGCTCAATTCATGTCAAATATGGTAGTACTTTGTCTTCTAAATGAGCAGGCCAAAGCCCATATGAAAATGCTCATAAATTTAGACTTCACCAATTCCATTGGTGGGTGATTCAGGAATGTGTCGAACCTCTGTTGAAGACTGGAATGCATACATTTCTGATAGCTGTCTATGTATTTGCATACATTCATACACACTTATTGTTCAATATTGGCCGCCTGAGAAAGCGCAAGTTTATAAACAGGAAATGAGGTGAATATGTGCCTTAACTGTGTCATTTTAGTTTTCAGTTAGACACTCATGTATCTGAATGTTTCCCCATGCAAAGCCTAAAAAAAATAGAAATGACACTTAGAAACCTGTCAAGGAACAGATTTACTATCTCACCAGTTGTTGTTGTTGCTGCTGCTACTATATTTATTTTGATCTCACTAGATTGGCCTCAAAGTGGTTTGGAACAATTTTTAAAAAATGTGTAGGGCTGTAAATAATCTTTAAAAACACAGGTTTTCAAAACTATTTACATGAATTTTGCATGTGCGTTTTTTGCACAGAAAGCAGCATTATTAAAGAAATAATGAAGAAATAATTGTTTTTGTGTTAAAAATGCTGTTTTCTGATTTTTAAAACATGCTGTAATTTGGGACTTATTCTACATAAAACTTGCACTGTATTGTTTTCTGCACAGAAAATGAAGTTTCTTGCACAGAGAATACTATTTCAGTGAATTTTGCATGGAAAATGTTCTGAATTATAAAGATTATCATCAAGCCAGGATTCTCCTTGTCATGATTTTCTGACACTCAAGAACCACTTTTGTGACCATTTTTCAAATAGTTTGCCATATTCTTTCCATTTCTGTTATGCAGCTCCTATGACCCCTCCCCCTCAGCTGGATTGTAGCCTACAATCTGAACTAGATGAGTTAGATTCAACCATCATTCTAGTTACCCTTTGCACAGTGACTGAGGAGAGAAACCTGGACCCTGGACCAGTGCTAGTTCCCAAGCCACTGGCTGCTGTCTCTAGTATGTTTCCAGGAAAGAAAGAAACAATTGTTGCCAATAGGCACAAACATGGTGCCAATCCCTGGCACACTGGGCAAAATAAACACCAGTCCCCCACATCAGATAGCCTGATAAGCATTGCCTTGGACAACTGTCTTGGACCAAGCCTGGAAAGCATATTATCACATTTAATGAGGTGAATAGGATTTTCTGTCTAGCTCAGAGGGTACCTTGAGTAATTACTGTCCCATTTTCCTATAATCCTGCTAAAAGGTAGAAGGTTCCTTGTGGCAGTGGGCATTTTGAAAAGTAAACCTCTCAGTATATGTGCCAAACTAAGGCAATCATATCTTCCTCTCCTATTGTTTTTTGTATTGCTCTCCCTGGACAAAAACTAAACTGGTAGTTATATGTACCAATAAGATGGCAGTATATGATGGAGACTAAGATACTTTCATGAAACAGATATATGTACAAAAATTTACCAAATATTCCCATGTGATGGGCAGCTCCATACATACAACCTATTGTGTGCTTGAAGTTGACCCAGAAATTGAAGTTAATGTGTGAACTTGAACACAAAGGGAGTCCATTTGCACTCTTTCTGTGTGTGTTATGTGCCTTCAAGTTGCCTATTGACTTATAGTGAGCCCATGAATTTCACAGCTTGCTTAGGCAAGAAATACTCAGAGGTGGTTTTGCCTGTTCTTTCCTCTTTTCACTGGAACACTATCTATTAGTAAACGTGTGAGTTGCATTTGAGCCCTGAGCAATTTTACAATCCGATGATCTCAAACTTCTGAAGTGCTTATCTTCCTGTCTAAAAATTATTGAGCAGATCTCCTCATTTTATTTATCCCTTGAGGAAGCTAGTACCTTTAGATTGTATCAGGTTGAGACCTGAATTGTTTTCTGTGAGTGCATAGGAAGAAATAAGCCATCACACCCTTGCCAAATTCATGACTCTAATCTCATCACCAAACAAAAAAAGAAAAGTCTATAGTGCAAATGCTGCTAGGTATGCCTGTTCCCCAATTTCCCATTCAGTGGCTTCTCCCAATATACAGAAGGATGGTTGTTTTATTAAAGCATAACATTGAATTTATTGCAAAATTTCAAGTATGTCTGCTTCCTAATAGCAATATTTTATTTTTATTTTCATTTACTTGTGGAAAGAGAAGTACTTTAATAGTAGCAAGTATCCTGTCAGCTAATTCTCTATCATGAAAACCATTTGTGAATACATTGATCCTTTTTATTTATTTCTTTTTCACTGATTCCATCTCTCTTATTCCCAGGATTTCTCTGTGAATCAGTTGGGCAAAAAATGATTTTTATTTGTTTCACTGGCCTTCTGCAAAATTAGCTTATGAACTGTTTTTAGTGGGAGGCTCAAAGCACACAGCACAGGTTGCGGGGGGTGGGGGGAGAGGAATAAGCCTATAGCAGTCAAAATTGTTGTCTGAAATGTCTTCAGACTGAAAGGCTGAATTTATTGCACAAAACAAGTCCTAGCAGTGTGGAGGTGTGCAGTCCTGCTCATTATCCCTGGAAAAACGGGGAACCAAAAAGCACAGTAAAAAAATATTAAATTTTAATAATGCTAGTGATATTTTCTAAATCCTTCTTGACAGAAAGATTCTCATTATTTTTATCTGTCTCAGAGTAGGCTCCTTTAATGCCATCTTCACAAATGGCCTTAGCCATGATTGTTTTCTTTTCTTTATAGCATTGAGGGGAGGGGTGTGTGGAAGATGAATATATACAATACATACTAAAATGCTTTTCTATCATTCAAAAAGTGCCTTAAAGTGCTAACATTTTGGATAGCACATTTTCAGGAACAATTGCTGCATGTGCCTTGGTGGGGGTGAGTGGAATCATCTTGTTTTGGTTTGGTTTAAGGTTTTAGCTTATTGTTCAAAAGAGGTCAACACTGTTAAGACAACTGTAGAAAACTTCTTCTACTAAAAGACACCTCATACAAACATAGAAAAAAAAATAAGCCTAAATACAAAAGTGGTCTCCAGGGTCTAATACATCTGCTGTTTAAAACCATAGACCGATTGAAATCACAATGAAAGCAGAAGTTGTTTGGTTTTGTATTTGTATTGGAGAACTTGAATTTATTCTGTTAAACAAAGATTGCCAGTTTGACTTAGCTCTAACCTTCCCTTAAAGTGTTCATTTTGTTTCAGTAAAATTTATGGAATGTAAATGAAACCATAGTTACCACAGTAGCTGAGACACTGTTATGTTTCTTCTTCTTGTCTTTTTCTGCATGTATGTTACTGCTAGTAAAACAGTTATTTTATTTGGATATATGTTTGCTTGTTTTTTTGTCTTCCTCATTTATTCAGAAACCCATGTGAGTACTACCCAAACCAGGACTTTTAAAATAAACCTCCAGTTTGGAACATCCTTACAATGACTGGCTGGCCATTGCTTTCAATTTCATGCATGTATCAAAATCTTCTTGTGTTGATAGTCTTACTCTGGATATAGAAGGGGCGAAGGTTCTGGGATAGGAGGCAGGCAAAGTATCCCAGGTGCAAAAGAATAGACAGTGCCAGGCTACAGTTGGGAAAGGGTGGACAAACCAAATGTAAGCTGGTGACCAAGGAGAAGGGAAATCACTAGTGCACAATAGCAAAACAGTCCAGCCATGCCTCAGAGCAGACATGAAGAATGCAACAGGCCCTATAAGTTGCATAACTGGGAGCACACCACAGTTGGTTTCCTGTAATCACCTGAGTTCAGAATTAGCCTTTTCATGACATGGGAGTTCATCTCAAGGAGGAATCTGCACTCTCCAAAAGTCCCAGCTACATGGTCACTCCACCACAGCCACTCCACTGTGTACTACAGCCCCTTTGTATGCAATGTAGAATGATCGTGTACCCTACTATTCAGAGAATGATCCTTTGTTTTGAAGAGGTAACAGTTATATATCCACCTTTTGATGTCATCCTCTATTTGAAGAACTATTGAGTTCAATACCAATTTAAGTATGTATAATCATAAGAAAGTAGAGCAGGAGCTGTGAGGTTTCATATTGAGGATTAACACCTAGTCAGGAGACTGAGCAGGTACATGAACATTCAGTCAAAGTCTTAGAATATTATCACAAGAGCCCCATTCTTGCTGCAATTTTGCTATATATATATATATATATATATGACTGCTTGGGGATAGCAGGGGAGGTACAGGAGGAGATGGTGATGTGAGAACTGCCAATATTGCAACTGTTGCAGCAGTGACATTTAAAACAAAAGGAGTGCTGAGACTGCCATGTGATTGGAAGCTATTGATGGATTTCCCCCATTGGGATTTCCCCCAGTGAGGACACCCTAACCACACTTGGTATACACAGCAGCTGTGGGTCAGAGGTGACATCCTATGATAAGTCTTGCCAAAGGCACTATTGTAGAATTATAATCATGGTTTAAAAGCTACATGTAGTCACTGTACTGAGATGTACTACATTTCTGTTTGAAGTATAACAATCATTTTGAAATTGCATTTAGAAATATGAATTAACGTATGGAAATATGTTAATCTCTCCTCTTTTTTTGGTGACATTACTTGCTGCTTTCTGGTGAGTGTCCAACCTGAGATTGGATTGCCTATATGTGTAGAGTAAGAAGCTTGTAGGCCCCTGTCATTGGAACAGGGAAGACCCACCAGGAGGAGGATCCAGTTTCACTCAGCATGGTCAGTGAAAGTTCAGCTAGACTAGACAGAGGAAACATCAGCAGTGACTGCAGAGGATGTGGCAATTCCTAAATGAGCCTTGCCAAACATGATGTCATGCTGGAGGCAGAGACTTGCTAAGGGGAGAAAGTGGCAGTGGTGACAAAGATAAAGAGGTGGGCAAAGAATTCTTAGCAATGTCTTCACCACCTTCCTCCTCATCTCCACTGCCACTTCTTGAAACTTGCTTATCATCTTCCTTATCTGAGTGTTCACTGTTCATGCTAAGCAGCCATGGCTATGCTGAGCTAGGTATGAAAAATATTTATAAAGGAAGTGAAAAAGTGAGAGATCAGATAACTGAATGTGACTGTCCTGCTTAAAGTGGGATAGTTGCAGGACATGTGTGCTTAATCTTCTGCAGCCCACACATACAATTATTGTAGCTCCTTTAAATATTTAAAAAAATGTTTTTTTTTTCCTATGCATCTCAAGTTTGTCAGTGTTTTCTATTTCAGTTACATGGGCTGATTAATTAGTTTTGTGTATGTTTATCAATTCTAGGATCTGATTATCCACAAAGAATTCTCCAAGTTTAAGTGGCCCAATATTTAATGTTAACATATAGGAGCGAAGCTCTATGTTGAGCTTGTTCTGCTTAAGCTGAATGTTTGAATTTGCAGGAGTAAAAAAAAACCATTCTGGAATGTGTATAATTCAGGTTTTCTCATTAGTCCATCTATGTTCAGTAGATCGCGATTTTTCCAAGACTTTCATTTAAAATAAAATAAACCTGATTTATGACATCCACTTTTTGGATGATTGTATTATTGTCAGAGCAGATTGCCAATTGGAAATCCCTTCATTAATTTGAGGGGAAAGTTTCAAAGCATTTTGTATCATAAAGTTTGCAAATGACTGCTCATGTTACATAATTTGGATCATAATACTATGGTTACTAATTCTCATTACAATTGTTATTATAGCAATTAGTGATTGATGGTAGAGCATCATTATGCTATGCTGGTCAATCATGCACTAAGGCTGATCTAAGACATTAGTTGAACAGTAAATGTGCACTTTCCCCACTAATGAATGCAGTTCTGCTTTTTCTTAAAGGATTTGAACACAGTTGGAATCCTTGATATAAGGGTAGTTTGCATGACACAATGCAGTCACTTATCCTGGAACTCTTGCACATACTACCATGCTCCAAACCTTCCCAGAGCCATCACTTAGACTTAGATGTAATTTTGACACAGCAAGGTCATGCAAAACAATGGTTTGGGGAGTTAGGGTGTGGTGTTGGCGTGATTACTAGCGGCCCATAGCTTATTTGCTTTACATCTAAGATGGAAAGTGGAACTTGTTATCATTTTACTGAATAAAAGTGGCAATGACTTCAGAGTGGAGCCATCCAGAGAGAGGTGGGCAATGATAGTGGGTCCAGGTGTTGAGGTTTTTTGCCACCAGGATATTCTCAGAACCCACATGAGCTGAAAAATATCTTCCTGCAAAATAGAAACACTAAACCAAAACTGGGCAGATGTCTTCTGTTTTTGAAAAATTGGGGTGTTTAGACATTACATAGTTTTTTGGGGGGGGGGGGCTGCAACCTCTTTAGAAGGAAACCTCCTGAAAAAAGGACTATGTGCTTTTGCTTTTTAGCTAGATATCAGGCATTAGTAAGAGTCTGTAGGTACTGAGGGTAGGAAAAACAACCATGGGAGGCCTTGTATGGTTCCAGGCACTCACTTGGACACTCTCATAATAGCAAAATCCCAGGTAAAATTTGGACACAATGACAACACATACGAAATAAGGCCTGGAATACTCGGGAACAAAGTCTGTCCTAAACCTTCATGTACTTTGTTGGTTTTTTCACAGAACTTGGATGATATGGCGCACCAAAAATGCCCCTACTTAATTTCAAGACAAAGCAATATGAACCAGCCACACCCTGTGTAGTTTTGGTTGTTTTAAGGCCAGGGCTACAAAGCTGCTGTCTTAGAATCCTAGAACATAAATGATTAAAGGTACTGTGAAATGGATGCAGTGCTGGAACTGGATCTGAGAGACCGGGAGGGGGGGGGTCCCTGTTTCTACTTTGATAGGTCACCTCAATCAACTACTCTCTCAGGCTTTCCAGCATATAAAATACTTCTCACAAGGAGAGCCTATGTACATAAGAAACCTGTAGTCATAGACATCATAGAACCTGCATGTGATCCTTCACTGTGTGCCCATGATTGATAAAGCACTCCATGCAATCTTTGACATAGGGTTATCATGCTGCCAGCCACGTTCTTTTTTTCAGAGATAAAATTTCTGTCTGGACAATTTTTTTAAAATATCCAGGGATTTTTAAAATGTCCACTACTGCTTTGCTTTCAGCCAGTTGCCCCCATCTCCTCATTGCCATCTCTGTTAAAACCTCCACAGGGAAAGGGAGCAGAGTGAATAGCCCAGTGAATAGCTCGAAAAGAGAGATACTCAGGGGTAGGGGGAGAAGGGAGATAGGTATGAGCAAGCTAGCTGACCAAGGTGACAGGGAGTCTCCAGCCACATAAGGGCAATAGAACAAGGTGGTTTAGTGGAGGTGGCTCTTGGAAGAGGCAGGGAGGTGGATAAAGGGAGGCAAAATTGTTGCTGTTTAAATATAGTGAAGGTTAGGAATATTTCTTGTAGCAATTATCACATATAGCAGAGGTATTTAAAGTGAGAGTCATCATAGCAATCAGTGGTTTGAAGTAGTCAGTAAATGTGTCCTCTTTTTTGCTTTTCAAAATACTGTAACTTTAGTTTGACATGGAAACCATGTGAGAACTCTTGTTGGGTTGATTGGTAAAATCAGTAGTTATAAAAATTTTCACCACTAAGCACTAGTACAATAGTTTACTTTTTCGCCTGTGTGCAAGCCTTCCCATCTATCTCTGAAGACATCTGTGTGCAGAGAACTTAATATATGATCCAAACCTCCATGGACACGACTCTATGACCAGCTGAAAAACGAGAAGACAAGATTCCAAATGTCTTCCTCAGCTCAATTTTACAGGATTCAGATCTGGGTACAAAAACTTTATGTGAATTTAGCACAGAGGCTGCATCGAATAAACAGTTAATTCATCTTAATATCAGCAGCACTGTGATTCATAATGCAAACTGGAAGTATCCTTGATGTTTTAGTCACACATTCCTTTTAATTTGGCCATGCATTCTTTTAAAGCTACAGTGTGCTAACTTAATAAAATGCAGCATGCAAATGCACAAGTTTTTGCCTTCAGGCACTTTAGCCATGGATGTTTCAGTGGGTGTCTCCTTTCAAGTATATATTCTTTCTTAAATTATTTACCCTGTAAACATGCTTTGCATTTTCAAAGGAAGCTCTGGGTTCCCTGTCTGGGAGATTTTGCTGAATTTTTTAGGTAAAAGGAATCCAAAGTTACCAATATTCATTAGGTCTTTTTTGTTGGTGGTGGTAGGTTGGCAGCATGGCTGCCTCCCTCCCCCACCGATGAGATTGAACCCTATTTTTGCTCTTTCCCTCCCCCATTTGAAACTCCTTGTTGCTTTGCCTGGAGCAATACCCACTGGCAGTGTCTGGCTGTGACAGTACTGGAGGCCTCTTTACAGATGGGTCCTGCCAATGCCAACCATTGTTCTGCCTCTGTGAGCTGGTTTGATTACGGAAATCCCACCCAGCCCCCAATCCCCTTGCCTCTCCATTTCTTTTCTTTAGTGCCCTGCCTTGTTGATTTGAGATATGAGATGTTTTAATACCCAAAACTAAGTTTTAATATACTATTCCAAACCTTTCATCCTGTGTGGTGGAGCTCTAGTTGTCCAGCAACACATGCAAAGGTTGCCTTGCTCTGAGCCCCAAGCATAAAAGAGAAGAGTCTATATAACTTTTCTAAAGATCTGTGGAGAGTGCTTATTTGAGAGTTAAATATGAAATGTAATAATAATTCTGCCGAGAAGCATGTTGATAACATCCTTCCTATTTCATGATTAATTTGTTCTGTTCAATATTGTATTCTTTTGCTGCAATGGGCAAGCTAATTCAGATTCCTAGAAGTTGAACTTTGATATACATATCCTACATTCACACTTTAATGGAACATTTAATTAGCAGTTACAGGTGGGGGTCTGCCATGCTTCGTCCTGATGAGGATTTTAGAGACGAGTTTGCAGATTAAGTAATCTTCCAATCAAGTGTGAAGCCAGAGAATTAGAAATGAAACATTTCGAGGCATAATTTTTTCCTTACTTTAATTTGGGTGTGATGAAACACTAATAACTAGGTCAGATAGGGAGTAGTGGCTTAAGAATCTAGCATGTTAGATGTATGCATTTGCCTAACTCTGTGTTAGACTGAGCAAGTTTCATACACAGTTAATCCTTTGTAAATTAGCATTATGGATGCCTTGCGGCCTTCATCCCACAAATAAAATGGTTGTCAGCACAGTTGTATTAGAGGCATGTTACTGTATGTTACTTGAGGGTGATTTTTTTCTCCCCTTTATAGAGTTTTCATGCTTTTCAGTCTGTTTCTCTGCTGAATTTCAATTTCCCTGCTTTACTTTTCAGGATCAATGAGAGTGACTGAGTAAATGTGCACTCTGCTTTTCAAGCATTTATTTGGGCAAATAGTTGGCTATCAGGTGCTGTTTTCCTAGAGAATAGCCCAAAAGAAGTGGGAAAGAAAGAGAGGGGGAGAGGGGGAGCACTAGCTAGCTCTAAGTTCAGGTGTTAATCTGCACTGCAAACTAATAAGAAGCAGAAGCCCCTTTAATTAGCTTTAGTTTGTTAGACCATTAAACATTTTTTCCCTCCAAGAGAGACAGAGAACTCCGCTCCCTTTGGCAGAGTAAATATTGCCTGTTAAGTTTGAATTAACTGTCATCGTGGGAGAATTAATGCTGCGCTTTATCCTTTCTAGTGAGGAAGGGGAAAATAAACGAGACAGATCTTAGTTCAGCTTTAAGTGATAAATGAGGACAAAGCAGGCCATTCATCTCCTGCTAGCAAAGTGGACACAAGCACTAAAGCAGTTTTGCGGAAGACGTGTCAGCAAATGTGATCATTTTGTAACCTGTCAGGAGGATAGAGAGCTAGTCCTTTTAAAGTGTCACAGGGGAGTGTGTTTGTCTGATGTGACAGTTTTCATCCATCCATTTACTTTTTTTTTTTTTTTTTTTGAAGGTGTTGGAGCAGTGAGGGGTATTGTGAGAAAAGTAGAGAGGAATCTGAAGTTGGTTAAAAACTGCATCCTTCCACACTTCCACTTTCCATCCTTATGTCTGTCCATCCCACTCCATCCCAATATATATATATATATATATATATACAGGAAACTCTCACATTACAGAGACTTCAGTTTGCTACAAAGAAATGCATTGTTTGGTAAATTATCAACTATTCTAGTTTAATTCCCTAGCCCAGTTTAACAAGCCATGTTGCGTTTTTTTTTTTTTACGACCCATTATCTCATTGTTTGAAAAGGGCTCAGATTTTTATTTTTTAGTTTTTATAGAATACTGGATGAAACTTTCACTTAGTTATATTCTTTTCTCCATCTGAATCTTATAATACTTTTCAGCCAAAAATGTTCCTGCCATATAATTGTTCATATTAGTTCTCTTTAAGAAGATCAAAGTTAAAAACTACTTTAGATTAAAGCCTAATATTTTCTTTTAAAAGCAATATTAACTAGTATCCTGTTATTTGTTTTTACAATAAATTTCATATCACTCAAATTCTGAAAGTGGTAGCTTTTATTCTGACAGAATAAGAGAGGTGCATCTCTAGAAATGGTCAAATAATAATAGATGTTACTACTTCTTGCATCTTTGTATTATTACTAATATCTACCATTTTGCTACCTAGCAGTGTAATGTTTGTCTTATTACCATAACTGAATCTATGCTGCTGAGACAAAGAAGGCTTTTAGAACATAGGCTTCACAGTTTGACACTTGCTTCTTTATAATATATAACCCTTTTCCTCTTAACTATCTTTTATACTTCTCCCTTGGTACTTGGTACAAATAAGTACCTTGCCAACACACATTTCCTATCCTTGAAATATTTTCTCTTAATAGCAGCATATACTCAAATTAGCTAACTCTTTCTCTTTCAATGAGAAACGAAAATAAAATTATTGAAGAAGGGCATAATAGTTTGGAATACACAGCGAGCACAGCCAACCCTTTTCTTCTGTGAATAGCATGATATTTTGTCTTTTTCTTCATCAGATTTCAAATATTTAGATAAATTATGAAATGTAAAACATTCTGATATCATGCCTTTAAAATACCTATACAAGTTGTAAAGCACAGCATCCCAATATGTGAAATGCTTGCAGGTACATGTAGAGGTCACTAGATTTGATGTCTTTGCCCTTGTGTGACTATTTTTTTAAAAAGGAGTTTGATCCAGATCTTAGTGAAAGCCCCTCCTTTTCTGTATCTGTGACCAAGATCCTGCTTGGAAAGGGAAGCTTTGTTGTTGTTGTTCTTAGCAAGGGGTGGAGAGATGTATAATGTCACATCTACGTAATTTGGTCCTTAAAGACAAAAATAAGCATATAGAAAAGAACCTTGCAAGCAATACATTTATTGGTAACTTGCATGAGAATTAGTGCTGAACGACTTGTATCAACCTTTTGTTGCTTGGATCTCTTTTACCACTTTAACTTGTTCTTTTTCTTCTCCTAGGATCATCCAGAACCGGATTTTGATAGTAATCTTGGGAATCATCGTTGCCTTTGCAGTCGTGATGGTTATTTATTTTTCTGTCAAGGGACACTGATATCTTTGTTCTCGCTAACCAGCAACAAACTGCTTCAGAGTAATTAATACAAAGTGGTCACATGAATCATTCCCTTACATTGAAATGGTTCTCCCTCTCAAAGCCTGCAGTTCAACTCTGGAGCAAGTAGTGTACACATATTTTGTCTTATTGATTGCATGTATATACGGTATGATAGTCTTCTTTGTTTCAAGAGTGTGAAATAGAATGACTGTTCTGGTTTTCCCATATTAACATATGGAACAAACATACATAATTAACAGGTATAAAACACTGAATATGTAATTAGTATAATAAATTCCAGGCCAGATTTTTAATGATGAAAACAGTAAGACTTGACTTGTGTTGAATTAGTATTTAAAGCTCTGTCAGGATGGTTCCTTTTAGGCTCTTAGAAGAGAAGCGAGCAAAATTTCAAAAATACACTGAGTGTCATATTTGTGGTGAATAACTGTAATTGTAATCACAATTACAACTCAGCAAAGCAGTGAGTTATTTTTTCTAATAAACGTATCACTCTTTGACAGGATGGGTTGATGGCCACTGTCCATCTATTATTGTAATATGATTTTTTTCTGATTTTTCAAACTTTTTATCTGATAATGTATATATTCTCATCTGTAGCTAATCCTAGATTATGAATATAATTTCTTTTACAGTGTTGTCCTATGACCATGTTATTATGCTGTTAATATTGCTTTGTGTTACTGTGATCTTAATGTAAGTGTAGTTCAAGGCAAGAAGAAACTGGTCAATAGGCGTGTAGAGATTCCCTCAAAGTCACTCCTGAGTATAAACTGAAGACAATAATAAGATTTAAAATTTGAATTACTGTGCTAAAATAAACTTAATGGGATTGTGTGTAGAAAATACTTTGAATGAATCATACCATATAAGATTCATTTTATTTAAATGAAAGTGATCTTATCTGGTACTAACCCTCAGGATTACATTTGCTGAGCCAGGAATGGCTAGACAACAACTTCATAAGAACAGTTTGATATGTCTGAAGCAAGTAAGACAGCTTTCAATTTGCTTTTCTTTAGCATTGCCCATGGTGATATTGTTTGTGCTCTCTCTTCTCAAGTATAGCTAACAACCCCTCTATTGTAGATAATGTGCAGAATTCATGTTGAGACATCTGCATGCTATGTGCCCCTTACATGCGCAGATGTGATTTTTCAGGTGCTGTGATGGTTTGTATCCCATATCCTCTCCGTGCAGCACTCAAAGCCCCCCTCCAGACCGCCTTTAAAGCCCTCATATAGGCATTCCATGCCTCAACATGAACAGGCAGGATTGGAGAAGCATCTGGCACTCCCCCACTTCAAAATGCACAATGATTACAGCAATCCTCTGACATCCAGAGAACCCACATGAATTTCAGTGGTGATCTCATCATTGTGTGTCTGGTTATATGGACCAAACCTTCTCCAATGATGTCATGAGGTATGATCAGAACCCCAAGCCCAGCACTTCTTAAATGAGGTATCCTGTTCAAGCTTAACCCCTTTTATGGATAAATGTTTAACATACAATTTTCTTTTTTAAAAAAAATAGTGTCATTGTGTGATGCTTACATTAAACAAAAATCAGACTTGGAGGATATTGTTATTAGGAACACTAAAGAGCAAGAAAAGTGATATGTTAAGTGGGAACTTAGGTTGTAAGATACAATATATGAAATAGCCCTAATAGTAGACAGTCAGATGGAGACATGCACTCAACTTAATTAGAATATGTACCAAATAATTGGCAGGCCTCAAATTGGATCCAGTTATTATAGTGCCCTAACATGAGCTGTTCCCTTCTCACTCCCCTTTTACTTACTAATGAAATAGAAATTTAGAGGTACAGTCATCCCCCGGGTTACGAAGGTAATCCGTTCCGGATTACCTTTCGTAACTCGGAAGCTTTCATTTCCCGGGGGACCGCTTTAGCAAACAGACCGCGCGGCCGATTTAAAGGGGCCGTGCGGTTTTTTTTTCCGTATCCCGAGGGATCTTTCGGATCCCGGGGGATACGTTAGCGGTCCCGCCGGTTTCGGATCCCGGGGTTTTCGTAACCCGGGGGATTCGTAAGCCGGGGGACCACTGTACTGTAGTGGGCTTTGTAATACAGCCTCTAGGTGCAGTGTTTTGAGTACACACTGCCACTTCCAGATATTATGGGAACTCTAATTTACTGTATATACTCATGTATAAGTCTAGAAATTTAGATAAAAAAATTGACCCAAAAAACCTGAGTCGACTTATCCACGCGTCAATGTAAGTACTGCGTCTTTAACTCTTATTTAAAAGAAGGAACCATCCCCTGATGAAAAGCAAGAGTATAATCTGTCCTGGAAGCACTGACCCCCTTTACTCCCTAATCCATCCAGAGAATAAGCACAAAGTGTTATGTCTGATGGACTTTTGGAAGTTATTTGACATTGTTTTGTTTTGCTTCATCCTTTAGATCCTTTCCTATATGCCCTTAAATTTTACACTCGATTTATCCATGGGTCATAGAAAAATCCATAATTTTGGCCCCAAAACTTGCCCTCGACTTATACATGAGGTCGACTTATAGTCGAGTATATATGGTACATGGTTCTCATTGCCTTGGGAAGCTGAAAATTATAAAAAGTATATTTGCCATGGAATTCTGAATGCTGCTTTGCATACTTGCAGTATCTTCTTCTCATACAACACTTTCAAACAATATCCATGCCTTTACATTTTCTGGTCCTGCCAGTGTCACCTGAGAAAAACAGGTGAAGCTCTGAAGCCACACCTGCTATAAATATCTGTATCTCACATCATCTTCTATTATTTGAGAGTTAAAAATAAAATATCCAAATATTTAATAATAACCAAAATTTTATCTGCATATGTTAACAAAGGGAGCCAGTGTGGTATAATGATTTGAGTGTTGGACTAGGTCTCTACAAGACCATGATGTGAAATCCCACTTAGCCATGGACACCCATTGGGTGCCTTGGGCAAGTCACACTTTCTCACCCCAAGAGGAAAGCAATGATAAGCTTTCTCTGAATAAATTTCACCATAAGTTGGAATCACATTGAAGGCACATAGCAAGAATGCTAACAAAAGCTTTTCATAATACCTTTTAAAGTTCATCATGTGGACTTTCCTGCAAAGACTATGAAAGCAGAAATTTTCAGCCCTTACGGAACAAACAAAACTACAAAATATGTGGGGGAATTCAGAAGATATGCAATCACCGGAAGGTCATAAGAATCTTGTAGCTTTATCCTACCTTGTATTTTAAAGAACATAGAGTCTCTGTTGGCTTTCATGATATCCCTAGTCAAACATTGAGGAATGGAATTTGGCCCTAAACCTGTTTACCATCCAGACACAAAGAACTGAGTGAAATCTATGTTGATGTAGCTGACTCAAATAAAACTTGTATAGCTTAGTGAAGAAATTCAAGATGAGGAGATTCACTAGAGAAATGCTGTTTATTGAAAAAGGTTAGGGCATGCATGTCTTCAGATAAATCATTTAAGTTGTGTAAACAGAACAGTAGCCTTTACCATCTTAATAATAGGGAAGGACTGAGTTCATGGGATCTGGGCAAATGGGATGAGGGCAAAGCCTGCTGGTGTTAAAATTATGTATCAAAGCAGGTCAGAAGATGTGCGTTTTCACAAATCCTTTGTTCTGATGACAACAACTGTAAATATAAATTTGAAAGAAAAAATATATTAAATTCTGTTCATTCACTTGTTATTTGATATGGTTTTTCATTTATCTACCTCTTGACACCAGCTGTAAAATCCACAGTAATTCTGATTTGCCCAAGTACAGTACAACCATCATAATACTGAGATGCATTTTTAAAAATATGTTCCCTAGGATTTCAAAAATCTAATTCCAGAATCTCGCCTAAACACATCCACTCAAGGGTGCCAAATAAACAATGGCATGCCTTATTATCAAAATCTAAAAGCTTTTCATTCTATCGTCTTAGATTTTTTTCCCTTCCCTAACATTGGAGTTATCTCTTGCTGACTACTTAAAACATCACTGTCATAATGCCATCCACATAATTAATATTCTGATAAATTAGTGCCTGATAGGGAGCAGTGTGGTGAAGTGGTTTGAGTGTTGGACTACAACTCTGGAGACCAGGGTTTGAATACATGCTCAGTCAGTGGTTGATGTTGGGCTAATCACACTTTCACAGCCTCAAATGAAGGTAAAGGCAAACCCCCTTTGTTCAAATCTTGCCAGGAAAACCTTGAGAAAGGTTCACCTTAAGCTCACCATAAGTCACAAATGATTTGAAGGCATGTAACAACAATATATTACAGAATATAGGTGCATGGAGAACCCCTAAGTTCATAAGGAGCTTCCATTCCACTATTTATTTACCAGAGAACTCAGCATGTTTTGGCTATTGTTATCTTTCTATTCATATACAATGTTGGGCTAGTTTTCTGCCCCAATGTGGATTCTCAGGTTTAGTGTGGAACTGGTGCTAGCCAAAGTAGCACTAGTTTGGCTATTCCTCACCTGAGCAAAATGTCTACAGGTGGAAGAACAAACACTACCATCTCCATCACAGCTCAGCTTCTGACTTCAACTGAACTCATTTGTCACATCTTCAGGAGGTCAATGAATGAATCAAATGCATCCAAATGTAACCATCAAAAAGCAAAGTGTTCTAACATTCCAAAGCCTTTTATTGAATTATGACGAATTAAGGCACGCACATTAACATGCTCTTCTACAGTGTGTTAAATTCATATTTGCTAAACAGTTCCACTATATAGAATCACTAAACTAATTCTGCCCTGATGCAGAATCAAACACAGTTTAATTAAAGATGCTTAAGTTTTAAAGAGTTTTTAAATGCTCTACATTGGGGGAGGGGGGTTATCAGAAAAATGTAGTCTGACTGACGTCAGTTCCCATCTCTGGGATAGAAGGCCATTTGGTATTCTGTTTAAGGCAGGCTGGATTGTCTTATTTTGCAGCCAGCTTGGTGGGGGGTTTTCTTTGCTGCTGCTTCAGAGCACGGAGCTTCAAAGGCTGAAATTAATGGTGAACAAAATTGTGCGGCTCTGACCATCCCATGCGGGGCAAACCCATTGAGGGTTATCATTAAGTAAAGAAATAAAGGGAAAAAAACCCTGCCAGTTCCTAAAAAAACTCATCAGATAATGACCTCAATGATTGGGTTTTCATTACCAAACAGCATCCCGAGATTGTCTGCCCCACACACACAAAAAAAAGCAACTGTGTGTGTGTCTCCCCTCTCTTTCTCTCTTCTCCCCCCTCCCCTTTTTTTGCACATCTTTTCTTTAAACCTGTCAGATCATTTCAGTATTTCAAATCCGAGGAAAACAGCCTGCCTGCTGCTGTATTTGAAGTTGTAATGGTGTCAAAAAGTCACGACTGACTGACAGCCGTCAGTCCCAGAGGAGCTCATTAAATCATAAAAACTTGACAAGGAAATAATTGAGCATCACTGGCAGCTTGGCGCCTGTTTAGACGTTTTTATTTTCTTTCATTATTAGTCCCCACCATTACGTTCATTAACAAATTGCATTAAACAAATGTTAAGGGCTAATGATTTGTTTATCGCAGTTTTTATTATTATTATTATTATTTAAACATTAGCTGCGTCATGTGGTACCTCAGCAGCTTCACGCTATCATCTGACTGAATATTTTTCCACTCAGAGCTCTGGGTACTGTTGGAATATGAAATAGATTATTCATTACCCTCCTCTTTGCCACTGATTTGGTTTCATGTAGCGTCTTCCACAGAGAAAGATGAAAACTTGTCAAAAATAGGTTATATCTTATTCTAAGGGCAACAATAGCAGCAGGTACAGGCACACTTTAATATTTAATTAAGGTTGATGTTAACCCCTTTAAATGACTTTAGCTGTGAGTTATATTCAAGTGCAGAAGAGAAAAATAATTGTACTTAATTTGTAACCTGTACAGTAGGCATTCATTTTAAACTTCCTAGAAATTTTAAAGCATAATTTTAAAGAATAGCAATTTTTGAAATGTGTGTGTATGTGCTCTTGAATAAAACACTTTGGAACACGTCCCCAAAACAAACACTCTTTTCTTTTGTTTTTAAACATCCCACTGAAAAATAGGGAGAACATACTGGTGATGGAAAGAGTTACATGTGAATCCCTGAGAACTTTTGTGGCTGTAGTAATAAAATTCTGTTACTCACGACAGCCTGTTAACAGCTCGGCATGTGTTTCTGAACAAGGAGAGTTTTGTTTCAAGCAGCTGCAAATAAGCGCCTCTTATTTTGGGATGGGGGTGGGTGAGGGGAAAACATTTACTTTTGATTGGGGATCTCCTTGTATTACCCACTGATAGTAGCTGTACAAACCTGTGGTGATACAAAAATCTAAGCTGGATGGATAGACAGATCTAGCCAAAATCCTAGGCACATTATCTGAGAAGGAAGAGCAAATTACAGCCACTAACACTGATCTATTAATTGCACATGATGATCCAGTCCTAGTTATTTCAGCAGACCTTTACCAGAGACTGACTTTTCTCTGTGAATTGCTCAGGACCAGCTTTCATTCTTTTGGCATCATTTGCATCTGCCCACCGCAGAGATCATCTTTCAATATTTAGAGCAGTGGTTCCCAAACTTTGGTCCTCCAGATGTTTTGAACTTCAGCTCCCAGAATTCCTGACTGTTGGCCAAGTTGGCTGAGGCATCTGGGAGCTGACGTCCGAAACACTTGGAGGACTGAAGTTTGGTAATCACTGAATTAGAGGATTCCCCAATTTTCAATGTGCTGTACCTTCCAGCTATTCAACCAAATATTCCATAGCTCCCTTTTGGCTGCTTGCTGTGATGTTCTGGGCCACTGCTGCTACACATGTCACATCAAAATTGTAGCATTGGTGGCCCTACATATGCCAACAGAAGTCCAAACCATTTTAGGAATGTGGAATTTATTCAAATACATCTTTGGATCTGGCCAGGGAATGTATTCCTGAGAGCTTCATATCATGCATATGTTGTCCTATCTGTGAGAGATTCTCTTCATCAGCTTCCCCAGCTCTCACACAGCTTCCAATTTGCTTTTAAAAGTGTCCAGATCTTAAAAGTACTTCCAGGTCTTGCAGAGCTGGGGAAAATTACCAGTTGTGCTGGCTGAGGATATTGAGAGCTGTAGTATTTTAAAAAAAGTAACTTTTCCATGCTCCAAGCGTTGTTCCAGGAGCTCTTCTATATAAAATATTGCCTAGTTTTTTAAAAAATCTATTTGAAAATTCTTTTCCTTCCTAGTGGTAAAGATGCAGAAACAAACCAAGACAGTCACAAAAGTGAACTCGAATGCCTGAAGTATAAACGGTTTTTACCAGACGCTGGTGTATCACATTTAGTTTCATGACTGCAAGGTGCCATAACCAAAAAGGCCCATTCCTGAGTGGACCACACAAGCAATTTCAGATGGTGAGGCAAACCAGAAGAGGGCAGCATCCAAACAACTGATGTGGTAGTAGAATGTCCTTTAGTACTTCAGTTCCAAAACATTTTACCTGAAATACCACAGCCATTTGACTTGTTACAGATACATATATTGTGGCCGTGTGGCCATAAACATAATTTAGCTCTGTAAGAATCAATCCAGACTGGTTTAGTTTTCCAAAAGTGCCCATACATAGTCCACCAAACAACACAGTGTTTTAACCTGGATGTTACATGTCCAGTAAATTCCTGAACCCTCTAGCTGGAACTAAACGTTAATGGAGATGAATGGAAGTCATAAAAAACAACTTCCATAATGTCCTCTTTGTACAATAATGTCATATGACTCTAGTATGTTCAGACTTTCTTTTCCCTGTTTCACGTCACTTATTGCCAATTATGGATGGATGATACTAATATGTTACAGACAGACAGCATGGTGTAGTTGTTTGTGTGTCAAACTGAGACTCTGAGACTTTAATTCAAGAACTGCAGTCTGTGGTGTATGTGTTACTTTGTTTTGTTTTTACCAGTGCAAGTCATTATTTCCTGGTATTTACATAAATGGAAGCATTGCAAACCCAGGTACGGTGTCGGTAGTACCTTGACCAACATTGCAACTGTTTTTCACTGCCAAAATGATTTTTTTCCCAAAAATTTCTCAATAAATGTGTTGCAAAGCTGAATTCACATATAGACCATGTACATAATATATAAACACACAAATCTTCCTAGAGGGCTAGGAATAAGAAAACTGCATTATGTATTAAGAGAGAACTATTAAATTGTAAAGTACTTTTCTAGAGTAATTTCTTTGTACAGCTATATTCTGTGTACCTTTATACCATTCAAAGGTAGAGCATATAAATACATAGCCTAGAAAGTGAACCATAGTAGTGCTCCTGTCATGTGTGCGAGAAAACGACTGCATTGTCTGAAGCTGTTGTATTTGTTGCATATAAATAATGAAGGCATCTAGAGAAGTTTAAAAAATACCAGTAGACTATGATACAGTGAACTTGTGCACTCAGTCATTCCCTTCATCCAAACAACTGCCTTTGGCGTGAATAACAGCTTGGCTGATATGAAGCACGGTATTGATCTGTTGCTCAAGAAAGTCCATTGATAGTTCTTTGGACTTTTCCTGAGGTATGGCTATAACAGCTGAGCATGAGAGGGATGTGCTGCTTCTATCTCAAGCTCATCCCCAATGAATTCAACTGGAGACCAATCCAGAGAGAGCAGTCTGTTCTCAATCTGTAGTATTCATTCTCACTTACACATACCGTGCACACACTTTCTCCCTGCCTTTTTCTCTTTCCATCACCGGGCCCAATTGATACTTTTCTTTCAAACTCAGCTCCAAAAAAGAAACCAGATGTAAATGGCCAAAAAAAAAAGTGTGGTGCAGTTAAATGAATCAGTTTAAATCAGATGAATTACAGGAGGGTATGTTTTAAATTCCTAGGAAGTTCTAGTCTAGAATTTATTTTTTATTATTATTATTATTATTATTATTATTATTATTATTTTATACCCTGCTCTTAAACCAAGGTTATCAGAGCAGCTTACAATTTGTTAATTAGACATTTCCCTGCCCTCAGGCTTACAATCTAAAAAGACACGACACAAAAGAAGAAGGGAGAGGTGGTGGGGAAGGGGGAAAGTCCAGAAGATCTTCTCTCCCTAAGGCAGATGGACTGGAGGGAGGGCTCTTCTTCTTTTCAGGCAAGGCCTGTTGGAGCTGGCTTGCCTTCCTCTCCCTCAAGATGGTGGACGGAGGGAGGGCTCTACTTCACTTCTGGCAAGGCCTGTTGGAGCTGGCTTGCCTTTCAATGGAAAATGGAAAAGGGCAGGTTCTTCACTGATTTTCCTATTTAAATTCAGATATTTGGGGGCCTTTTAAAAAACATAAAGTATGAATATTTAAGAAGTCTATTTGTTTTCTTTTGTGAGCTCGTAGACATGGATCTCATTGCTTTTCCCATCTCATGAAGCCTATGGACTACATAAGTAAAAGCTAATATCCTCTGTCTATCCTATCCTTTATCAGCAAGAAGGACAAGGATTAAGTAGACACTATGATCACTGGAAGGTTTGAAGACCCTTGCATCCCATTACATCACAAGACAACATGAAGACTACATGACTTGAAAATCCGATATGTTTTGTAATATTAATAGATCTGAAAATCTGATGAAGATGTCTGTAGGTTCTAAAAGCTTGCACAGATGCTTAGTCTCATAAAGGTATTTCCTCTATATGTATTTGGGCAAATTCTTAAGGCCAACATTGCTGCCTCAACCCTTTTTTTTAAAAAAAATACAACAACACATATTCATATGGACTAACATCTTGGTTGGTATTTACATCATTACATTGACTTACAATCACATCAAAATGAATTGCATCATTGCACAATTATATTCTCACGTGTAACGGAAATGTAGCTACTATCTCTGGAACCATTGCACAAACCATGTGTCCCATTACAGAATGGGAACCAGAGTACTTTTCTGCAATAGATACCAGATAGTTGTGGGACTCATTGCATGATGGAAACTCCCATTGTGCAATAGGACACCAGAGAGAATGCCACAATGTGCATTCCCCAGATGATATGTAGCTACAACGTCTAAAGTTATGGATCATAACCTCTGATGCAGAATTTAGGCCATGGTTATAAATGATAACCATGTTGTATTAATCTGATATATACTGCTAGATACTCTAGATATTAATTTTCAACCATGTCCTCTTGTTCTGTTTCTGATAATTGATTTCCCCTAGAGCAAAGGTGCCTGTCACTACAAAATTACTGTTTTTCTTCTCTGAGTTATCATCTAAATTTTAGAGAGTCACACATGATTGTGGGTGGGTGGTGCGGTGCACTTTGTTTTGCATGGATTTGAGCATTGCACTACAACTCTAGAGACCCCCAAAGAATCCCCTCCCAAACAAATGCTGCCAAGAAAAAACCCAGATCGGTTTTTGATTCACCATAAATCAGAAATTACTTAAAGGCACACAACAACAACAACTTTGCTTTGTCCTGTCCATATGGTGGGCATAACCCTCTACTTTGTTCACACATCATAAGCATCACATGTAATTTTGTCCTCTGGGCCCTCACAGTTTTTAAAGGTGTGCAATTGCAAACTTTTTATTTAAAAAGTCCTTAAAAGAAGTACAGGAGGGAAGAAATGGAACTAAGCTTGCCTACAATAAAATAAAATAAAGTTTGATCCCTTGTAGAAGACTACATAGAACACCTTGTAGAAGACTACATAGAACACAGATTTAATTCCCACTCCCTGATCTGCCTTTCACTGGCAAAGAGCACTTCAGACAGGAGCATTTGGAGGGGGGGGGGAGTTGGGAAGGGATTGCCTTCTGATGTGTACTGCTGTACCTCTTCATGGGTAGATCAGGACTTTTGGACATTGAAGGTCCTGGGGAGGTCCCAGTCCACCTACCCGCAGAAAGCAAGAAAGATAGATGAGATGCTGTCACTGTGCCACAATGAAAACCTAGGACACAGATGGTCCTTTCAGGTTCCTTGATTCACTAGCCATCAGCAGCAAGTAGACTGGAATATCTTTCTCAAAGCAGCCCAATCGACTCCTACGGGACCACTGGCCTGAGGGTGGGGGGGATGGTTGCCAGGTATAGAGGCTAATATGGAATCATGGGAAATACCATAGATCAACAAAAGCAACATTAAACAGCAGTATCCCAACAACATCTTCTGCACTAAAATTTCTAGGAAATCATCACAAAACAAGTCCCACTTGAAAAAGCACCTCAGGATATCATGACTGGTTGTATCAAAAGCTTATTTGAGTTTCAGCAGAGCCAACAGTGACATATATCTTCTGTACAATAATGTTATCTGTAGAAACGCATACCATTTTATTACAAAAGGCTACCCAGACAGCCCAGAACATAATAGACCTTGATTACTCCAAAGAACTCCATCATGTGATTCTGTTGAAATGAAAGAGCCATTTAATTTTTATTTTATTTTATTTTATTTTATTTATTGCTGCTATTCCCACCACAGAGTAGGCTTTCAGACTAGTTGCAGCTCAATACCCCATTATTTTATCTTTATCCTAGTTTTATCCCACCCTTCTCCCAATATAGAGAATATAAAAATATATTTAAAAAACAAAACCTGAACATAATAATGATTGCCATCATGTCATGAGATCAGACGGAGGCATGGAGCTCAGTGTCATCAGTACGCTGATGACACTCAGAAATACTTGTCCATGACAAGATCATCTGCTCAGACCTCAGAAGGCATCTCTCCTCTCAGTGACTGTCTCTCAGTGGTAATGGATTGGATGAGGGAAAATAGATTGAGGCTAAATCCTGATAAAACAGAGGTACTGACAGTCACCGGCCCGAAACCAGGTCTGGGAATACATCTTCCAGTCCTGGACAGAGTCACACTCTCCTCACAGGACTCTGTTCGCAGTCTGGGGGGTAATTCTAGACTCATCCCTTCACATGACTAGTCAGGTGAATGCAGAGGTCAGAAGTGCCTGTTATCAGCTTCGGCTGATATGCCAGCTGCCCCCTTTCCTGGAGATGAAGGACTTGGACGCTGTGGTACATGCACTGGTCACCTCACACCTGGATTACTGTAACGCACTCTACATGGGGCTACCTTTGTGCCTAATCTGGAAACTTCAACTGGTCCAAAACATGGCAGCCAGGCTAGTCACTGGAACATCGAGGAGAGAACATATAACACCAGTGCTTAAATCTCTCCACTGGCTACCGATCAGTTTCCAGGCACAGTACAAGGTGCTGACTTTGACTTTTAAAGCCCTACATGGCTTGGGTCCAACTTATCTTAGAGACCGCCTCCTCCCATATGAGCCCCCACGTATACTTCGGTCCTCTGGGAGGAATCTGCTTCAGTCTATAAAAACTAAGTTGTCCCAGACCTCCCAGAGGGCCTTTTCTGCTATTGCTCCCAGGCTGTGGAACGACCTGCCAGATGAGATGCATCTTATTACAACCTTGGAAAGCTTTAAAAAAGCAACCAAGACACATCTCTTCTGGCAGGCCTTCCCGAATAGTAACTAATTTCCCATCGCCTAATTTCCTCTGCCCCCATCTGGCTGCCTACAGGGGACTTTGACTGAATGTATTTTAAATCTTGATTCTTTTAATTATGATTAGTTTAATACTGTTTTAAGGGGAGGGAGGTGGGCATGTTTGGAGGATTTGTTTTTAATATGTTGTACCCCGCCCCAATTGCTCATTCAGAGGGGCGGGTAAGAAATAAATATTATTATTATTATTATTATTATTATTATTTCTCACAATTGTTCTCAGCCCCTTGAAAAGTAAAGTAGTTTATTTGACTCTGCTTAGTGGGATGAGATGCCCAGAACTGATCAAGTCATTTACTCAAGACTATTTATTTGCTTCTGAAATAAAGCATGGCTTGCTCATAGCTGCTTGCTTTGGTAACAGAAAAATCTCCAAGAACCATAAGAAAAAACTTCTGGCTCCATATGCATCTCCCTGGATGAAATATCTGAATCAGTCCTCTGCTTCAGGAGCTCTAAAGCCCACCCCATGTTGATCTGTCCATGACAATGGAATTACGGTAAGTTCCTCCACATCCAGAACACGGTTTGCTTGGGAAGTGAGTAGCAGTCAGACAGCATGCCAAAAGAATTCAAATTCTGTCCTCAACACCCACCTTTAGGTACATGTGCTAAAAGCTGGAAGGAATACTGTAGGATAAGGTGCCTGATTGGGGTGATGAAATCACAGTAGACCTCTGCACCCTATGTGCTATTTCACTTCTGCAATCTTGAACTGAATGCAAACCTTCCACATTAAACAAAAACATCCAACCGTTTATTTAGGGAAACATACGTATCTATAAAAAGCAATACACAGAAGAACTATATAAAGAGGATCAAACATTGAATGACAAATGGAAAGAAGAACCATATGAAGTTCAACTCCAAAGCCTATAAGGCGAGGTGGAAGCTGCACTAAAAGAAATTGGGAAGAATAAATCACCATGAACAGATGATATTCCAAATGAAGTGCTACAATCCACACAGACAGAAACAATTCTACTGTTAATGAACATATGCCAACAAACATGGAAAAGAAAACTATGGCCAACAGACTGGAAATGATAAATATACACAGCATTATTTCCCAAGCACGCAAAATCATGCTGAAAATACTGCAGCATAGATTTCCAATCATATGTGAAGAGAGAAATCCCAGAGGTACAAGCAGTGTTCAGGAAAGTAAGGGGCACTAGGGACCACACTGCGAAAAAATGATGACTAATGGATCAAACCAAAGAATTCCAGAAGAAAATCAGCATGCACTTTACAGACTATAGCAAAGCCTTTAACTGTATAGATCACAAAAAGCTATGGAATGCTCTTAAAGAAATGGATGTGTCATTACATTTGATAATCCTGATGAGAAATCAGAAATTAGGACAATAGGCTCCTGTTAGAACAGAGTATGGAGAAACAGAATGGTTCCTGATTGGCAAAGGTGTCAGGCAAGCCTGCATTCTGTCACCCTGTTTGTTCAACTTGTATGCAGAAGATATCATAGAAAAAGCAGGTTTAGACTCAGAAGAAGGAGGTGCAATTATAGGAGGAAGGAACATTAGCAACCTAAGTTATGCAGATAACACCACACTACTAGTGGAAAATATCAGAGACATGGAAAAACTACTAAAGAAAATAAAAAAAGAAAGCACAAAGGCAGGCTTAATGCTGAATATAAAGAAATCAAAAATAATGATCACAGAGGATATCCATAAATTCCACCTATATAACAACAAAATTGAAATAGTAAAAGATTTGGATCAAATATTGGTCAGAACGGAGAGTGAAGTCAAGAAATAATGATAAGAAGAATAGGAATGCAGGTATGAAAGAACAGGACAAGTGTAAAGACATACAACTGAGCACTAAAATTAGAAGCATCCAAGCTATCATAGTCCCCCATCATCATATATGAATGTGAGGGCTGGACAGTGAAGAAAGAAGTCAGGAAGAAAATAAACTAATTTGAGATGTTTTGCTGGCGAAGAGTGCTGAGGATACCATGGACAGCAAAAAAGACAATAAATAGGCCCTTGAACAGACCAAGCCGAAACTTTCTCTATAAGCCGAGTTGATTAAACTGAGGCTATCATACTTTGGCCATATCATGAAAAGGTATATTTATTAAAACCACAATAATGCTAGGAAAGGTAGAAGATAGTAGACAGAGATGAAGACTGGACACCAAACCGCACACCAGAAACAGGACTTAGTCAAGGAGGTTTGGGGCCTGAATCTGCAGGATCTAAGTGGAGTAGTGGAGGATAGATGATCTTGGAGATGTCTCATCCTTGGGTTCACCATGAGTTGGAGTCAACTTGAAGGTAGTTAACAAAAACAACAACACAAATGTAAAAATGATTAGCAGGATTTCAGCCATGGTCCAGGGTTTTTGAAAAGGATGCCTCCTCCTATATGTAATGCCAAATCTTGAGAACATTGGGGAAGACTTGATGCAAGTCCTTGGTGCACCATCTAAAATTTCATCTGACAGTATGACTAGCCATCTCTATGGAGCCTCATGCTTTGAATCTCCATCTGCCCAGCTTCAAGAATTTAGAAGGAGAGTTAAGACATTTGTACAAGATTGTTTTTCCCTTCATACTCAGGCCCTGCTAATGACAACTTTTGTGGGAGCTGCTGTGTGTTTATCTCTGTTTAACCACTTCAGATTAAATATATATTTTAACTGAAGATATGTCCATATTGGTTCTACATTATTTTCATTCCTTAATTATTCTAAGTTGTGCTGGTAAACCCATTTTGCTCAAAAAGCAAGCTGCACTGATCATAATTAATTTATGGATGGACATTTTAATTGTCACAACACATTTTACTCCCAAAATAGTGTTTGTGCATATCGAAAATAAACTCAGACTAGTATATTGTGATATCCTATTCCCAAGCAAGTCAGCATTGTGCCAATAGAATGGATATTTTAGCCAGGTAAATCTACAAAACATAGATACAAATTCTGCACCTATCCAGAAAGAGTAAATAATATGCCACTTAAAAAAAATAGATACCATCCTTAGTAAATGGATATCATTTGAGAATATGATATTGAGGCTGGTGCTTTGCACAGAGAATTAATTTTCCTTCTGCATAAAAATAGAACTAACTACAAAGAAAATGTCACTAGATGGCTCCCATTTTCACAAGCTCAAATCCAGCAGCTCGTTTTTTCAAGTATTGTTCAGGCCTTATGCAGGCCCAATTCTCACTGAAGTCAACATCCTTGAGAATTACCAAAGACACTTATATATGGTCCTATTTGACCAATTAAATTTTATTTTCCATTGCTATTTCTGTAAAACATTAAAAAATATTGTAAAAGTTCCCCAGTGCCTGGAATCTATTTTTTTTCCTTATTTTGTGCTGTACTTATAAAACCAGAAACCTTGTTTGCTTGTTTTGATTGTTTGAATGTACAATTCATTTTTTTCTGTAGCATTCAGGTAGTCTCATAAAGACTGGCTTCAAGCAACTCTCTTCCCACCCATACTGATGACCACACTGATCTCTCTTTATTTCTTACCCATCTTAGTTTGATGTGAGCTTTCCAAAACGTTCAGCTGAAGAAGCCCACTTTTAATAAATGTTTCTATACACAGCCAAGCCATATGTAAACATGAATACCATTAATGTGATCCACATGTTGATTGATTTGTCACTGAATGCATTGTGCCTAACCCATTTTATATCAAATATTGCTGTTTATTTTTAAGCATTGTTAACACACACACACACACACACACACAAATACACACATATAGAAACATATGGCTGAGTGTAACATAGTAGAACTATGCTAAAAGGCCCAAGAACCAAAACTGGGTTACAGATGGCTCCAAATTGAACAGGTCCCCTGTTACATATATCTGGGTAATCTTTCATGCTAGTGGTAATAAGAAAGCACATGAAGAGTATGCTGCTGGTAATGCACAGAGGAGCTCAACAGCCATCCTCAAACTTCTTATGTCAAGAGGGGGCCCTCAAACATTTTGAAACCAAATCATTTGCACAACTGTTTTAAGGAATCCCACTTGGGACCCTTACCCAACTCTGCACCATTAAAACTTGTACAATCCAAATTTCTAAGATCAGCTTTCCAAGCTCCAAAATGTTTCTCTAATGCAACTCTAAGACTGGAGTCAGGCTTAATGAAAAAGGAGGCCAGAACTTGGGTGACTATACTCAACTACTGGCTCAGACTATCCTTCCCCACCTGACTTGCTCCACTAACTTTGACTGATGATTTCCTGTCTATGTGGAAACACACAAGGATGACTAAAATTTCATCACTGGGCTTCTCTACAGATCTACTCAGCATGGGATATGATAAGGCTAAAGCAACCATCAAACAATGGGTGGTAGATATAGAGGGACAACTGGATCTAGCTACCACATCAACTTTTATTGCTAATGACTCCAATAGATTTTTGGCATCACCTATGGTATACTTAGCAAAACTCAAAGTACCTAAACACGGGAGAGCCTTTACTTGGTCATGATATCATGCCTCCCCTCCATTGTCCTTAAAGGGTTTTTGTTTTGTTTTGTTTTTTTGTCATTGCACTTGTGAATGCAACTAACAGAATGCACACCAAGCCACTGAGGTGAGTGTAACGTTACTTCTTCCTATCCCTAGCAAATCTAGTCCTGGACTGCATTCCCTCTGTAGCCAACAAGCCACATACAGTCACAGCTGTTGGCTTCCATGTTAGTGTTGTGGTGAATCTGTTGTAGGTTTTAGTCTGAATTTTAAAGAATCTTTCCATGGTGGTTCTATCCATCAAACTGCCCCCAACATTTTCAGCACCTTGGATAATTATTTAAAAGTGTGTGTCAAAACCCAGAGTACATTCATGACCTCTTTGACCTGGGCACCACTGATTACCTAAGGCAAACTCACCAGCAAGTCCTGAGGGCAACACACATTCCCACTTGTTTTCTCAAATCCCAACTCAAGCCCAATGCCTAATATGTTTGCTGTTTCTGGACAAAGCTAAGCCAGCAAATTAGTTGATAAAAATATACAAGTCATGAGTCAAGTTGTGTCAAAGCATAATTTACTGCTGAGTCGAGTTCAAGTTGAGTCACTGAAGCAACTTGAGTCCAACTGGAGTCTGAGTCAATTGACTTGAATCTACATCACTACTTGCAGCCACTGATAGCTGGGTCCTCTATATATGAGTCTAATTCCTGTTTAAATATCCTGAGTACACAAGTTCCAGAATTTAACTATGTGTTGTGTGAAGAATTTTTTTTCTTTTATTTTTCATGAATCTCTCACCATTCCATTACAGTGGAATACCCCAGGTTATGAGAAAAGAGGAGGTCTTCCTTCCTATTTCTACTTACCATGCGTTCTTACCCATCTTTTCCTGCTAAAATAGAGAGCCCTGCCCTCTTCTTCATATGGAAGATGATCCAGCCCCTGAATCATTTTGTTTGCCTCTTGCTTGCTTGCAATAATTAGACCCACATGTGGAATTATAGCAAAAGGATGATGGCAGACTAAACCAGGGAATACTCAGGTAAAGCCAGGGCAAAGAAGGTGCAGGTTTCTCTGCTAAATTGAGAGGCAGAGAGGGAACTGATGGCAGGGTTCACTTTGAAGTTTCCCATGCTCTTCACTTGGTGGCTGTAAGAGGGAATGCTAGAAAAAACTTGTTAGCTCAGGCTGTCTCATGTTGAATTGTTGTTGTTAAGTGCCTTCAAGTTGACTCTGACTTAAGGTGATGCTAGCATAGAACCCTGTGATTGGCAAGATCTATTATTGGTAAGATTTATTCAGAAAGGGTTTGCTGCTGTTTTCCTGTAAGGCTGAGAAATTGTGATTTGCCCAGTTATCCCATGAGTTTCCATGCCCGAGCAGGAATCTGAACCCTGGCCTTCTACAGCCCTAGTCTAACACTCAAGCCACTCCCCCATGCTGGTGCTGCTCTCTCATATGCCCACCGTGTGATGCAATCAGAGCATTCTGTCATACATCTGAAATGAGTAGACCATTGGGATACAAGAATAATCAGAAAGACCCTGGTTGTGTTCCTCAGCTACACATTCCCAAAATTCAAACCAGACTGAGGTCCAAAGCACACTGCAGAAATAATCCAGTTTGAGACCACTTTAACTGCTCTAGCTCAATGCTATGGAATCCTGGCAATTGTGGTTTATTATGGCACTAGAGCTCTCTGACAGAGAAGGCTAAATGCCTCACAAAACTACAATTCCCAGAATTCCCCACCTTTGAGCCAGGGCAGTTAAAGTGGACTCAAACGGCATTATTTCTGAAGTGTGTTTTGGACCTGAGTCAGAGCTTGAAGGAGTTACCTTTTGGACTATGACTTCCAAAATCCCTCAGTCTGCAAGCTTTTTGAGATTTAAAGGTTATAAGTCTGTTATAAACATTAGCCAGAATCCTCTTGGGCAATTATGAATGCAGAAACTAGAGTTATGTGAATGTTTCTTACTCACGCTCCCTATGTACAGTATGACCTAGTTTGAGGGACACATTGGGAACATAAAAGCCACACAATCCCCACTTACCAGGCAGCAATTTCTGTTAATGCTGGGGGGGGTCTGGTCCCCTGTCACTAGGGAAGCAGCTGATTGACATTTCCACCCACTCCACAAAAGTGCTCTCCGGTGTGAAGGAGAATTATGACAGGGACCTGTTTTTGTCACACTGGAGATCATTCAAAGGAGGGGTTGGAAACATCAGTCAGCTGCTTTCCAAGTGACAGGGGAATGGACCTCTATCAACCGCAATGGCTCCTATCAATGTAAGTGGGGACTGGAGAGGTCAGGCCGAGAGTCACTGCATTTCTGCATAACTATGGTGGTTATGCATTCGTAACTACCCAAGAAGATTCTGCCCACTGTTTACAAAAAGAAAGCAAGAGTACAGACCAGTGGTGCTTCACCTGATAAACAGGCCTATAGTCAAGACAAATCAAAGTGACTTACTCTGGTATTCAGAATCCAAGCCTTATTGGGAGAAAAGGGAAGCTTCAGACTTCCAAGATAATAAGGAAATGCCTTTATAGAAATGCCAAGAAAACAGATCTATTGGAAGCAGAACGAGGACAGGGAAAAGGACATGTGTTCAATGATGCAGGACACTGAAGCAAATGTACATTTTGATCTGTTCCAGGACAGTTCTTGTGCCCTCAGATGAATACAGACAGGTTACAGCCACTTCTCAGGGTTGTGCTTATCATTAGACAACGTGAGCTGGTCACCTCAGAGGGATCATGGAAGAGAGAGAGCTGGTCAGCTTTTCAGCCCACATTACTAGTGCTGAAGGAATTGTTGGCCTTTTTCCCGTGCAGTGGGTGAAGATATCATCTGATTCCTCCTTTGCTTCAAGAAGAAGACTTTCTTGGGCCAGCTCGGCCAGCTCTCAAGATCCTGAAGACATCACTGCATTCTGTCAAACCACTCCAGAAAGAAGATTCCAAATGTACAAAAACCAAAGTTGTACATTATGATGTTGGTAGATTGCAAATGGCCGATTGCTTGCTTGGCTTAGTTATTTCTGGTTAAACTTTATATAAAGAAACATTCACTTTCCTTTCCTTTAGAATTGTTGATCTTGCTGTCTTGCATAAGAAGATGGCTAAAAATAAATTTATCTTCGCCACTATATCTTGCATAAAGTCCCAAGAAGTCAGATGTGATATTGGAATGAGATGCAAAATTCTAAAGCAAAGTCTATTTCTGGGCAAAAGGCCAGCAGAACTGGACTGGTTGTTGCCAGGATTTTGAGTTCCTTTTCAAAAAAATTACACAGCTTTTCTTTCCACCTTTTAAAACATGACTTTGCATACTAAAGATTGTGGAGGCAGCCAGAAGAGAGCAGCATATGCACAATGCATCCTTCAATAGAAAGGATTAAAAAGCAGTGACTTAGTTGTTTCCAAATTAGAAAAGCAGGTAATATTCCTTTTCCAGCTTTCGTCTATGGCTGTTTTAAGGCTACCACAGTCTAATGTAATCTCTAAGAGCACTTTGCCTGTTTAGCACAGTGTGCATGTCCTGAACAGCTGATCTTTTGAGATGTTTGCTGAGAAAGGCTGGAATTTTGTAAATGAACCAAATCACATCACACCTGGGATTTATTTTCCAGCCCAAATTAATCCAGTTTTTTCTCCTTGAGAGTTGAAAGTTTTTTATCAATTTCCCACAATATTGGGTTGGATACATTTATTATTGTTTCATTTGTGAAATAAACAAAAATAGTATGTTTGGCCCTGACCCTAGTTTTTAAGGAGCCCTTGCCAAAGTATTGCCTGAGGGTGGTCATAGAATCATAGAATCATAGAGTTGGAAGAGACCACAAGGGCCATCCAGTCCAACCCCCTGCCATGCAGGAACTCCAAGTCAAAGCATCCCTGACAGATGGCCATCCAGCCTCTGCTTAAAGACCCCTAAGGAAGGAGACTCCACCACACTCCGAGGGAGTGTGTTCCACTGTCGAACAGCCCTTACTGTCAGGAAGTTCCTCCTAATGTTGAGGTGGAATCTCTTTTCCTGCAGTTTGCATCCATTGTTTCGCGTTCTAGTCTCTGCACGAAACAATGGATGCAAACTGCAGGAAAACAGATTCCACCTCAACATTAGGAGGAACTTCCTGACAGTAAGGGCTGTTCGACAGTGGAACACACTCCCTCGGAGTGTAGTGGAGTCTCCTTCCTTAGGGGTCTTTAAGCAGAGGCTGGATGGCCATCTGTCAGGGATGCTTTGACTTGGAGTTCCTGCATGGCAGGGGGTTGGACTGGATGGCCCTTGTGGTCTCTTCCAACTCTATGATTCTATGATTCTATGATTCTATGACCACCCTCAGGCAATACTTTGGCAAGGGCTCCTTAAAAACTAGGGTCAGGGCCAAACATACTATTTTTGTTTATTTCACAAATGAAACAATAATAAATGTCGTCCTTGGCAGTAGTGGTGAGCAGCAGTATCAGCAAGTTTCTGAGCAACACTAGTAGGGAAGGGCACAATTTTTTTTTCATAATGCACCAGATTAATGTTGCATTTGGGGGGGGGGGGTAGATGACAATGAAATTCCAGGAAGAACTTTGGGGGACCACAATTCTCCCCCCCCCCCCCCCGCCAGCAGGACCACTAGCCATGCTGGACAGATGGATCTAGAAGCTTGTTGTTCCCCAAAAGTCACTTTTCCTAGCTCTGGATCCAGCTACAGCTTCATCATCCTCACAAGCTGAACATGAGTCAACAGTGTGATGCATCAGCTAAAAAGGCCACTGCAATTTTAGGCTGTATCATTAGAAGTATAGTGTCTAGATCAAGGGAAGTAATGGAAGGGAAGTAAAGCCTGGATGAGAGAAGGTTAAGAGGTGATATGATAGGCCTATTTAAATATCTGAAGGGAAGTCACATTGAGAAGGGAGCAAGCTTATCTGCTGCTTCAAAGAACAGGACCCGGAAAAGAGATTCCACCTGAACATTAGGAGGAACTTCCTGACAGTAAGGGCTGTTTGACAGTGGAACACATTCCTCAGAGGGTGGTGGAGTCTCCCTTCTTGGAGGTCTTTAAGCAGAGGCTGGATGGCCATCTGTCGGGGATGCAGGGGGTTGGGCTGGATGGCCCTTGTGGTCTCTTCCAACTCTATGATTCTATGATTCTATGATCATCATTATTGGGCAGCAATGGTGTTTGAGTACTAGTTTCACCTGAGAAAGGAAAGGTACTGACACGACTCCTGGTTACAGTATAACCCCCATATCTGTGGGACCAGTACCCATAGTTTCACTTACTGATGTCTGAAAAAATATGTTCCTTTTTAGATCTTTCAGCAGTATTCTATGGTATGTGTCTGGCAGGGGTTGACCCTGGAATTATGCTGGAAGACCTAGAAATGCCTAGAAATTTCGAGAGAGATTTCAAAAGAGAGAAAGATAGAGGTGATCTCTCTAGGAATCTCTAGGCCCTCCAGTGCAACTCTATGGTCAACTTTGTCTGGAAGTTATCAATTTCAGTAGGGTTCAGTATCATCCACAGTTTTGGGTATCCATGGTAAATCTGGGAACATATTCCCCACAGATATGGGGCAAAGTCATTCTAAGCTTTAATGAGAAATAACTTTGTGACTTTAACAGCATCTTTGCCTATATCATGGAATAAAAAGCATCTGCCCACTTCATGGCATTGCACGAATTAAGGGAAGATTCTCTTTCAATTAATGAACTCAGCAACACCTTTGCCTAATTGTGCGGTATCTTGGATATTAAGCTGGAAACAAAATAATGAGCTGAAGCTACATGATTAGTGGATAATGATTCCCTATCATCTATACATAGATCCTGAGATCTTGTGTGATCTGGTGCCACAGAAAGCAACCAGAATCAATTATTGAAATCAAGTTGGGAAGCCAGTGGTTGGTATGGTCCTGAGAACGGAAAACAGAAAAAGGAGCATTATTGCTGAACATGAAAGTTCAGCTCTCTGTTTTTTAAATTGGCTTTAGGTTTTTCACTTCATTTTTAATGGTGTTATTGTTTTAATTGGTTGGTTGAGTTATTGCTTTTTTAAAAAAAACTGATGTAAGCTAGTTTGACACTTTCTGGGACAGAAAATGTGGGATATAATCTTTTAAATGAGTAATGTTCTGAACTTTCTTCTCTGAACTGTGAAATTAGCCCTACTGTGTCTCTTTTCTCCTGTTCTCCTCTTTATTGGGGATGTCTCGGGGTCAGTTGTTTTAGTTTATATTAGTTTTAACCTGAGATTTTAAAATATTTTATTTGTCTTTTTCTAGAGTATTATGACAACTTGAAAGTGGTTTAGGAATTTTCTGGTAAAACAAATAAATGTCTGCTATGGTTGGATGAAAAATATCAGCCTTGATGGAGAGGAGACTCCCAAAATTATAACTCCATGATCAGTTAACCAGCTCTTCTGACACTACTGGCTTTTGGCAGATTTTTTAAAAAAATCATTTGTGTGTGTATATACATACTGTATGTGTGCATGTATATATTTCAGAAGTATTTTTAGGGATGACATTGCCAGCTTTGAAAGCAGCAATTACTGAAATAGAAGAGGATTATTTTGTTTGTCAACTGTAGAAAACCTTAAGTTGGCATCTTAGTATTTAATCAAAATTTTCCTTTTGAAAATTATCTTCTGGTTACCACAACGCTAGTTTGCCTCTGGCAGACTTTCTATGAACAAATGTCCCACCATCTCCATGGGCAAATGCTGCCCCCTTCCCCCTCCCAGGTCAGTGGATTTAGGGCTGGGAACTGTATTCTAGGTCTTGACTTTGTCATTGATTAAAACCAATTAGATATTAAGCAAAGGTTTTTGTCCTTAAGAGATGCTTCATCATCATAATCAAATCAAATTTCTGTGTCTTCACTCAGGATACTCCAGTCTTCACTCAGGATACCTCCTCTTCCCCTATTTCTATTTTCCTAATAAGAAAATGAATGGTCTCTGCTCTGGTGCCTGAGTTGAGGAGTTAGGATATTCTCTTGAAGGCTTATTTTGGAACAAACTGGCCTTAGTTTTAGATCAAAGCCTAGGGATCATGAGTTGTAGAGCACTGTTTTAGTGTGTGCTCTAACCACTATTTTCAATTGTGTTGGACTACTTGAAATTGTTTTCAACTGTTGTAATCCATTCTAGATTATTGTTTTGCTAACTGTAATCCATCTGGATATCTTTGATCTAGGGTAGGGCAGTAGTTATCAAACAGTGGAGCAGGATTCCTGGGGGGGGGGGGCACAAGAGTTGCTCAAGAGGGGCATGAGCCTTTGAGATTCTGATCTCTCCGCCTGCTTCTCCTCCCAAACTTTTTTTATGCATAAAATTTACATATGCATTGAGTTAATATTGAATTTACCTAAATAAGATTTATATGTTTGTTTGTTTATTTATTTATTTATTTATTTCTCTCCTCTTCAGTATTTCAGTAGCATATTTATACCCCACTCTTCAGCCACAAATACTCTTAAAGCAGCTTTCAGATTGTTAAATTGACAGTTCCCTACCCTCAAGCTTACAATCTAAAAAGACACAACACACACACAAAAAGAAAGGAATAGCAATTCTATTTCCCTATAAAATGCTAAAATATGAATATACATGAATGTACAAATGAAAATATGCACACTAAATAAGAAAAAAAATATTCATAGACAGTACTACATTGTGTAGGTGTGTGATGTCTGCATGTAGATGTACAGGGGGTTTACAAGGGTAAAAAGCTTGAGCACCATTGGGGTAAGGTACTAAATAATTAAATAACTTTCTGTGACCATTACACTCAGGCTGTATCTGTACTGCAGAATTAATGCAGTTTGATACTGCTTTAACTGCCATGGCTCAATGCTTTAGAATTCTGGAGTTTGTAGTTTTGTGAGATATTTAGCTCTCCCTGTCAGAGAGCTCTGGTGCCTTAACAAACTGTAAAACTCACAATTCCATAGGATGGAGCCATGATAGTTAAAACAGTGTCAACCTGCATTAATTCTGCAATGTGGCAGCAGCCTCAGAGATGCGGGGTCCTAAGCTTTTCCTCTATTGGAGAGGTGGGATCCTAAGTTTTTCTCCCTGAATAATCAAAAGCAGCCTCTCCAATATATAGTATATTGTGCATTAAAGCCAGAATTGTAGCATTTACACACAAGAGAACAGGGCTCAGTAAACTTTGGATAACCGCAAACTTTACACAGAAATATTTTTTAAATGTATGGCTCCCTAACAGCCCCATAAGAAACCAATAGCAAGGAATATGCAGGGGGAGGAAGGTGCTCCTCAAAAAATCAAGCAGACGTTCATTGCAGGAGTGAAATCCATCCATAGAAGGTAGTTAACAAATCCAAGCTGGTAGAGAAGAAATCTCTTGATTTCTTTATTTCTACTTCCTTATTCAAGCTGAGAAGCAATTTTTCAGGGAAAGTAAAAGAGTGCTATACATCAACTTCAACAGAGAAATTAAAGAAATTACAGTGCAATCTATTGCATGTCTACTTGTTCCTTTGTCCCAATAGGTTCAATGGAAAGGTCTATCTGCCTATCATGTTTAATAAGGAATGCATGTAAGTATAACAAAACCAGGGTGCATCCACACCACAGGAATTATCCAGGTTGGCCCCACTTTAACTGCCATGGCTCAATGGTATGGAATTCTGGGAATTGTAGTTTGTTGTGGTGTCAGAGATCTCTGACAGAGAAGGCTGCCATGACAGTTAAAGTGGGGTCAACCTGGATTATTTCTGCAGTGCAGATGCAGCCATCCATCTGATATCAGAGTGGTTGAGAAGAAAGTCTGCTTCTTTTAACTTCTTTTGTAGCTGAAAACAATTCTGATATTTTTTAGAGGAAAATATTAGAAAAACAATTCTAATATTCCCCCCCCCCCCCAGGAAACACCATTCCAGAATTTAATTTTGTGTAGGCATGGATAGGATAGTAGTCTTAATGTACTTGGAAATGAGGCCAAATCCCAACCCATACTGAAACCATAAGCAAAAATAGCAGAAAGATTTCTGGAGAAGTGTTAAATTTGGAAGTGCAAGAGCCCATCAGGAAAGCTTCCCTAATCTCACTCCCAACGAATGTCCAAAATTTTGGAAAATCTTCAGGGCTAAAAAAAAAAAAATTGATAATGCAATGGCACTCTTTAACTAGATTGAATGTGTTCCTGCATTCAGATAGCTAATAATATCCCTTTTAAAACTCATAACCCAATCATACTGCAATATTGTACCAAAATCCCCGATATTTGTTTAAAAAATCCCTGATATTCATTAAAAATCCTGGTTTCACTGATGCCATCATCAACAACATTTCTGTGATGTACATATACCTGGTTTTTCTGCCTTCAGTCTTCTGGGGAAGGGTTTTAATAAAGTGATCACTCTAATAATTTTGAATCTGCGATGGAACTCTGAAGCAAATCCATGGCAATTTGTTTCTGAGAATTTAGGAGCATCTTTTCTGAAAGTTGCTTCTGTTGGTCATAGTTATACTTTCTCCAGATTATTGGCTGATCTTCATCAGCTGCGCTGTGGATAGATTTTAATCAGCTGTGATACAGAGTAATATACTGTTGAAGGAGCTACTAATTAATCGCTTCTCTGTATTTAAGAAATAAATATCCATCCCAGAGGAATTGTAATTTCATGGTTTCTACTGATGGGCAGATTGCATTTATCGAAGTAATTTCAGAAGGGGGGCCTCATAAGCAACAGAAAGGGGCATTTAAATGTTTTCTAGCAAAAATTTCAAGGATAATACTATTTTAGGCAAATCTGTTTGCTTATATTTATATCTCATCTGAATGTGTCAGATGATGGTGAAGGTTTGCTTCATTCCAACTCAGCCTACCTCTTCCCCTCCATTTGAAACAAACGTGTTCTAAGTCTTCGTTTCTGTGGATTTCATGTTAGCAGTGTAGCTTTTACTTGCTTTACTTTGGTAGACTAATTTCTTTTCAAATGTCAGTTTGTATTGTATGTCTGCTTGTTCATACCATGTCTACAGGTGATGCATTTTAGATGTCTCTTTGAACTCAGCAGAATTTGTGGAGCGACTGTGTTTGTTTTTGTTTTAAGTGAATCAAATAAAATATTGCCTTCCATTATATATTTTTTCTGCTGTGCAAAATGTGTTTTTACAACAAACAGGGTTGTGCATTATTATTTACAATCAAAATATCCTTGGGGCATTAAAAACATATTTAATATATAAAGTAAGTTTCTGGAGAAATGCATTGGTATGTATAGGGCTCACATAAACACTTGTCTGCATTCTACTTTGGCTTCTTACACGTCTGACAGATGGAGAGGTGGCCCTGAAGTAACCTTCCCCAACCTTTTGTCTTCAAGGTATTTTGGACTACAATACCCATCACCCCCAGTCTGTATGGCCAGAGTTTCCATAGGGTTCTCCCTCATTCCATGATAATGTCAGCTGCATCAGTACTTACCAAGGAAATACTGATCCCATGTACACAACAGTCTTAAAGCCCATCATCTTTTCTGCAGGGTGGGCTTCCTACCACAGAACTGGCGTATGCGTAGGGTTGCCATGTTTTCTGGAAAACAATATGGAATACAGGAAGCAGTGGAAGGCCTCTGGTGATATCTCATTGATCCCATCAGATTTCAAATCTCTGAGGAGCACAAAAACCATCTTGGGATGGTAGGCCAGCCATCATGAAAAGAAAACCTCATTCTCCTTGTTGAAGAAGAGCACCATTATGCCAGTTGTGGTCTCAGCAAATGGGTCCCTGTCATAGAGTATGTAAGGGCCAATTGGTGCCTACACACTAAATACTGATGGGTCAGTCTGTTGAGAGTACATTACAATCTCTAATATTCATATTGGGAGGAAGAAAAAGAAAAAGTAAGTTCAAGTGAATGGTTCTCTTTTCTTCATGTTATTCTGAACATCTAAAAATTGAACTTTATCTCTGTTTCCCTCATATACAAGTATATAGGCTACCTCAGTAAGAATGTGTGCATCTGACCAGAGGTGGACAAGCTGTAAAATGACTTCATTTGTAAGATCTATAAGGAGAAAATCAAGTCACTTCTGCATCTTATTTCTCTTAATTCCAGTGCCCTATAGAAAACAGGACACCCAGGTAACCCACTTTAATTTCAAAATCCTTGATCGGTCATTGGAAATGACTTGCAAGGGTACACTTGAATGGATAAAATCAACAAAAACAAATAAAAACAGTGTGGCAATGGGCTCAAAAAATCAGATATCAAGAAATTTTAGATGACCAAATGCATATACATCAATATATTGGGTCTAGATGAATAACTGAATACATATAGAAAGAAATGTGTCCTTCCCTTAGAAATCTAAAATTAGCAATCTGTAACTACCTCAAAATTAATTCCTGCCCCATCTATTTTTCTAAAATTTCAATAGCTAAAAGTTCACAAGGCAGATTTCAACTCATTTATATTTAAAAACCTGATGTTGCTTTGAACATCTGGGCTGAGGAGACCGTCATTTCTGAATGAGAATAATGCTCACTTTCCATATCAATTGCATTCACCCCCCAGTTTTCTCACTATAATTCACTTCTAATGTCTCTGTTCTCTGTATTGCTGCTTCTCAATGGAGAAAAACTGAGAAATTTACTGTTTTTGTATGCTACACATGGCTCTGTATGTGTGTGTGTAGTGGTACATAGTAACCTAGTAGTGAGAAGATCCCAGAGGACAAGGATGATCTAAAGGATATAATATTTTCAAGAGAGGAGTTGTTATCAGTGAGCGAAAATTGCTTCTGAAGTTTCACTGGAAACTGTTTTACATGTCTAATTTGGTGGCTAATATCCAGTACTAAGAGGAGGGAAATGCCAAAACTTCAGAAGCCTTGCTCCATCTTGTTTGAATGCAGAGCACAATGAATTTGTATCCACTGAGCATTCAGCACTTACATTTCAAAACCTACAGCACACTAAACGTGAAACTTTTGTTCAAATTTCAAGGATTTTGATAGCCCAAGTGAATAGACACTGCCTATTGATTTTTCCCTTACAATGACTCTTGGATAACCTATTTTCTCATTTATTTTTAACGACAGCTCATGAGATTTTACAGCAATTCTGCCCAACCTCCTAATATCAAAATCCCTCCTTGACCCTGAAAATTGTAATTCTGCTATAGATCACAGCTGCTGAATATTACCTTTTACTAAGCTGGTTAAATAAAATATGTCCAAATCACTAGATCCCACAGGCCACGACTGAAATTCTAATTATACTGGGTCTGTATTTTTATGCCATACTGCACAGGAAAAAAGCACAGCACTTATTCAAAGTCCAAACCAAAGTGGGAAAATCCAGAATGTGGGTTCCAGTTTTGAATTTAAAGGGGGGAAATGGTATTCAGCTCTTCAGCGATTTCCTTGTAAATCCTTCCAAGAGACCAAAATCCTTTTGATGCATATAATATAATAAAATGCGGAGGACAGAAGCTATATTTGTGTGTGTGTGTGCAAATGTGTGGTTTGGAGGATAAGTACATTTGATGTGTATCACTTTCAGAAGCAAAAAGAGGCTTATATATCTGATAGTGAAATTGCATATAGAGCACAAAGGTTTGGGAAAATCAAAGAAAAGCAACTCAAGATACTCAAAGTGGGAGGAAGGAAGAGAAACAGGAAGTTCAAGCAAATGGTTTTCTTTTGCCCCATGTTATTCTGAACATCTAAAGAATGAGCTTTATCTCTCTTTCCCTCACACACAAGTACATGGCCTACCTCACCAAGAATGTGTACATCTCACCAGAGATGGGCAAGCTGTAAAATGACTTCATTTGTAAGATCAATAAGGAGGAAAAAACAAGCAAGTCCTACCTCTTATTTCTCCTCATTCCAGGCATCCAAGACTACTCTCAAGTGGTTGTGGATCAAGCAAACACCTTCCAAGTTACCTAATTTCCCCAGTTACTAGAGCAGAATCAAACTCTTTCAAATTTCCCATAGATAACATTGATGAATGTTAGCCCCAAAACAAATTCTCATTTTGCACTCCTCTATGCTATCTCCCTTCTATACAAAGTTATCATTACATTTTTAGTTAGATTAATGTGTGCCTACAGCTTGGGGCTCCTGTGACAATACTCTTTAGCACAACAGTGGGCAAAGATTAGCCTGCATAAATACCCTAGACTCCATTTTTCTGGTCCCTGAGACCAGTCTCCCAAAGCCCCAAACCACTTTATTTTTTAAAAAATTTGGTACCAATTTTTGGCACCCAGGCACAAAGGGAATTCTCCAAAGGTGTGAAAATAAACAAAGAGACTCCCATCCCCAGAACCACCCCAGATACCTATGTTTTTGTCCTCAGTCCTTCTCAAAATGGCAGCCGGGTGTGGTATACATCATTTCCTGACTCCATTTTTGAGAGAGAATTACATGGGCTTGTTGGGTAAGTGCTGGTTGTGGAAGGTCAGGGGAGAATTTGGCCCTAGGCCCAAGACATTTAATCAGCCTTGCCTTAGAGGATGGATAAACCAGAAATGTAATAAATACACATTTACATCCTGTGATTAAAGATTATTTCCCCATAGATAGGGAACATGTGGCCTAACCAGCATAAAGGCAAATAAGTCTCTTTTACTTTCTCTCAAGTTAAACCACAGGAATTTTGGGAAATTCTTATAAAAGGAAATCTGAATTGAAATTCTCACCAATTCCTAGTGTCACCTTGCAGACTGAAATTCTCCTTAGCCCCTATCAACATAGCCAGTGGAATCAACTGATGAGAATTTCACTCCAATAACGTTGGGAACATAACACTAGAAACTTGGGAGACTTTCAATTCAGATTTTTTTAAAAAAAATAAGACAAAGAAGTTGGCAAAATTCACATCCAAACATGATAGAAAGGACTAATATTCCTCTGATCAAGTATAAAAATTTCCATAAGTCACATGTAGCCATAGAGGTAGCGCTGAACACACAGCACTGCATTTCCACAGGATCTGTATTTCATCCTCAGGAGAACAACACCTGAATTGGGCTACTGTCTCTTTGATTGTTTAATGCATTGCTAAAATGAATTACTAGACCAAAAATACTGTTGCATTTCTACTTTGCTAACAACCTCTATTAAGACACTATAAACCTTCAAACTATAAATCTATCCAGAAGGAGAAATACACTGGGCATGCCTTTCCCAACCCAGTACTTTCCACATCTATTGGACTATAGCTCTCATCATCTAATGTAGGGATAGTAGATGTTTTGGGCCATCACACTGGAATGTCAGACCGGGGATGGCTACACAACTCACTGAAGTGTGAGACGAGAAACAGTAGCAGTACGTACTGCATGTAGGAAATGCTGGGAAAGGAATCTCAGAGATGGCACAGGCGCATCTCTGTAGAAGAATGAATCTGCACTGATTAGGACTAGTTTTATTGCTTCATCTTCATTTCCAGTTTGTTTGTTTGTTTGTTTGTTTTTGTCGCTCTCCTTTCTGGGAGAATTAGACCTGCAACAATGGGTTTTTAATTTTCTATTGCACTGGAAATAACTTGCAAGAGTTATTTTTCTGGACCATTCTTCCCGAAATCCTGCAGCCAATATAGCTGGTGGCTTTGGCTCTACAGACATTTCAAGCTATATATGTACCTGTGCCTTTACGAAGTTTGTTACAGTCTCCTTTCTACCATCCAATCATTTCCCCTTGTTTTTTTCTACTCCTCCACACAGCCAGCCAATCTTCAACTGATAAATTATAGCCTTGCCTAGCCTAACATGGGTCCATTAGTGGTGGATTGCCAGCACCATTTTTTCCCTCTTTAACAAAAACAAAACCTTTATTTTTAAAAGAGAGGATCAAAGATAAAAAAATACAAATATCTGTATCTGTGTGTGAGAAAGAAACTGATAAGGTGAAAGGAGAATGATATGTATGTATGGTAAACAAGTATGTGCCATGTTGCAGGCTGGTATTAATCTGCACCTGGATCTCAAACATTTCATTGCTATAGAGTCCTATATGTTCTAGATAGAATCATAGAATCATAGAATCATAGAGCTGGAAGAGACCACAAGGGCCATCCAGTCCAACCCCCTGCCATGCAGGAACTCCAAATCAAAGCATCCCTGACAGATGGCCATCCAGCCTCTGCTTAAAGACCCCTAAGGAAGGAGACTCCACCACACTCCGAGGGAGTGTGTTCCACTGTCGAATAGCCCTTACTGTCAGGAAGTTCCTCCTAATGTTGAGGTGGAATCTCTTTCCCTGCAGTTTGCATCCATTGTTCCGCGTTCTAGTCTCTGCAGCAGCAGAAAACAAGCTTGCTCCCTCCTCAATATGACATCCCTTCAAATCCTGTTGCAAAAAAACAACAGTATTTAGTGTTATGTGAAACACTGTTTGTGTCTGCATGTTATAAGTTGAATGATAACTGGCCAATGTGTTAGGAGAGTTTCTCAGGCTACAGTCTATCTCACTACTGAGTTTTGAGTGACCTTCGGGGCTGCTCCATCCCCTTTCTGGTGTGCCATTTCCTTGCAATGATCATTTCACATAGTAAGGAAGCAGGATTGTTCTTACATCTCCCATCCCTGACATAAAATGAAATAATAATGGGTGGTGAGTAACAGAATGTTGGTGCTTAATGGTGTGATGGGGGAGTTTTCACTGCGACACAAAGGAAATTATATGCACAATTACTGTTGTTAACAGAGGCTTGGCATGTAAGTCCCAGCACCGCAGGCTGGGAAACCTTCCCCATGCATGTTTAATGGGGTTTGGGTTACTCTGGTCCTAGGGCTGTATCTCTTTTCTAAAATCTTGTGTCCGTGATGAAACAAAGGGTGTGTGTGAGAGAGAACAGAATGTAAAAGTGATTATATCATACGATTTTCCTCCTCAGCATTTATTTTTTTTAAAAAAAATAAAGATTCCTCAGAACAGCTTATTAAACAATTCCTGCCAATTCTCAACATATTATTAATTTTCATTTAGCTGGCCATCTAAATACAACAATGATGAGTAAATTTAGATACAGATACAGTATAACAATTAAAAGGTTTTTAAGCCTAAGCAATGCCTGCATGGTTTAACAAAACAATCCAGTGAAAAATAACTAGTGCATAAATGTTTCAATAATCTTCTTTCTTCTCCAGGGGCCGCTAAGATGATTTTAAAGTCTAGTCCAATAGGTAGGTCAGTAAATCTGCAATTGTCTCATCCTTTCATGCTACTTATTCATTGTATGTACAGTAATTGTTTTTCTTTTCCCTTGACTAAAGAGTGTTATCTCATGCAAGGAAGATCAATTCAAAATGGACTTTAATTATCTTCAATAAAAATTAAATTACTCATCTCAACTAATGGTTTGGCAAATAAAAGGAGCTTAAATTTACAACTGCACAGTGCTATTGATTAAAGTTTTCTTTTCTCTCTCTCTCTCTTCTTTAATTCTGCCCAAGGTAATGTTTCAATCTCTCACTTACAGAAAGATCTGTACAAATAAAAGAGTGTATTATAAGCAGAAAGTAGAAACAGCAATGTGAAATATAAAAACATACAAAAAACATAACCCACATCAAATGTTGTGTTGTTGTTTTTTTAAAAAAAGGAAAGTGAGAGTGAGAGCATGCATCAAATATATATACAAGTTTCTAAAAGGTTTCAATCATTCTAAAATTGTAGAAAATTGCATTCTAGTTTCCCCAAATGCTTTCATCTGTGCAAGGAAAAATGTGTGGCTTCCTCAAATTTTAAAAGCACAGTTAGGCCATGCCTAATAGATTTGTGTAATGCTGTTTTTGGATACATGTAGCATAGTTTCTTGTGTTCTCCACAGTAAAGATCTTGAAGTTACAAATACTTTTTTGAAGTAAGCAGCCTATTTGATAAGTGCTTAATGAAGTATCATGCTAGCAGTATTTAATGCACAAATGTTCAAAGGTACTGTGCTGTGTCCCCTTTTGCCAAAACAGCCTTTCATTTTCAAATCTGCGATATTTTAGAAAGACGTAATCCCTAGGAAAATAGTACTGATGGCAAACATATTATCTTTCATGTATTTTTTTAAAGTTTAAGTCTGCTTTGTTATTATCTCGGTAGCAAGGTTCTTCGTTCATTCTTAGACAGCAAATCAAAATATGCCTGAAAGCAATAGTATTTTAATAAGTATCAAATGTCTTCCATGAGACAAGTGTGTTCTACAGTCTTTTGTATCTTTCAGGCTTCAGTTAAGATCCTTTTGGTGGTGTTCCTGTAATATTAATCAGGGGCATATATGATTGTATTTTATATAAAATAGATTTAAAGGTTTCAGTGAACTGTGTGGTGCCCTGTTTGTCTTAATACTCTTTTGAAAACTAATATGCTTTAATTTTTTTATCCAGATTTTAAAATATTTTAGTGCTCCCTTTAGATCTGGAGATTCAGTTCAATACTATGCCTTTAAAAAAAAACACTAAAGACTAAGTATCATTATTTTAACAGTCTGATATTGGCATCAAAAACTTTACCTAGTCCCTGTTTGTGTGATATAAATCAAACTCCAGCAGGCTGCACTTTGGTCTTTCCTGCTTCTTGCTTTAAGTTGCCTGATTTATTCAATAAACTGGATAACCACAATTTAATGGTATGCGAAGAAGCCTGAAATGAGACTTAGGGCTGATCTAGACTGGCAAAAAGGGGTGTGTTCATGCCTGCATGAAAGTGTAGCCTTTAGATGACCCACACTGAAAGTTTGGCATGAACGCACTTCTTTTTCATTTTAGTGGGGGAAAATCAGCTTTAAAAAGGACCTGCTTTTCCCAGCTTCTTTTTAAAAAGGGTGTAACTGTGCAACTGCGTCTAAATGCTGCAGTGCAACTGTGCAGTTTTTTAAAGCTCCCAAACCCTAGCTCCAGCTCTAATCCAAACCCTAGACATGCACAGTAGGGACTCTGGGATGCTGTAACTGTTATGCAACTGTGCATAAAATGTCAATGCATTCATAAAATTAAGAAGTTTGTTCATAAACTTAAATTGTAACAGATTTAATATCTTTTTAAAGGGGGAGGGATGCCGTTTGTTTTATTGATGTAATAGTATTTTAATGTGTAAGCCACCTCGATTGATCTCAAAGGGGTGGGGTATAAATAACAACAACAACTATTATTATAAAATAAAGGGGTTCATTCATGGTGCACTGATGCAACTGCGCACTTAAAAAAGGGAAGCAAAACCACAATGGTAATTTGACAGATCTTCATAACTGCACAGTTCATGTGTGATGTACCTGCACAACTGTGCAGTTCGCAGCTGGTAATACAATTGCCTGTATGATGTAGCGATGCAGCTGCGCAGTTCGCAGCTGGCAACAAAAAAATAAAAATTAAAGGTTCAGTATGGCCAAAAGCCCTGTTCATTGCCATCCATGCAGCTGTTCCATATGTGTTTCTAGCATTCTATCAGCTTCCAATGTAGTTGCTGAGCAACAGAAAAGACTTCAGATAAGTCATCCCCACACCTCCTCAGTGTAGCTGCCCTATGCCTTTTTATTACACACCTGGGGCTTGCAGTGTAGCTGCTAAGCATTAAGGAAAAGGCAACTTCATGTTCCCCTTTCCTGCCAATCTAGAAAGCCCCATAGGCTTCCATGTTCTCTGTTTCTTCTTCTTCCTCATGTACTGCAGTTATTGCTGGTTTTCAGAAAACTTTATTTTGCCACCATGCCCAAAGTGATAGATTATGGTTTCTGTTTGCTTTGTAATCTAGGAATGAAAACAAGGTTTGATCCTGGCTTGGAGGGCTAGTGAAAACCATAATTGTTGTGTAACATCAAAGTAGGACTTCCTGCAGACAAAATGGTAAGGAATTGCTGCACATGGTGGATGCCTATTTGCATAGCACCAAACTGGGCTGTAATCTAAAGGGCTGTGCAGACAGCCCCTAAATGGCAGCCTCTGGCTGCCCCTTTCCTAGTTGGATTGAGGCCACACCAACCTCATGTTGCAGCCTCAATCCGGCCTTTTGAGGGCACAAAAATGAGCCACAAAAAGTGGCTCCTTTTTGCACCCTCGAAAGGACGCCATAGCTGTGTTGCCATGGCTATATGGCTCTCCTTTTATCACTCCCAATGTGAATTTCAAAGTTTACAGATTAAACTTAAATTATGTAGAACAATAAAAATCATTAAATCAATCACACAACTAATTATCTATATTGATAAATAATCTCAGCAATGTACTTCATATCTGAGATCATTTTTACCAAATTTATGTGGCGAATAATCTATTGCATGATATATTAACCATACAAATCATAAGAACCCTAGACATGAAGAGTTTCTATTGGAGTAAATCAGTAAGAACTGTGTGTCCTTCTGATGTTTTTAACTGCAGCTCCTACTAGTTCTACCCACAGTTAATATCAACAACTGTTTGCAGTAGTGGACAATATGACAAAGGAAGGCTAGGAGCTGTGACCCAACAACATCTGGAGGGCCACCTAATTTCCCTCCCTGTGAATCTATGACATACGGTAAGTTCAGCAGTTAATCCAACAGCAGACCCACTGAGTCAATAGGATCACCTTTGAGACTAACTGAAAGAAAGAAATTGGCACCATAAGCTTTCGTAGACTTCAGTCTACTTCAAAATGCATGCTGCCAATTTCTTTCTTTCAGTTAGCCTCAAATGTGCTACAAGATCTCTCCACATACTGATTCTACAGACTAACATGGTTATATCTTTGGAATCAATAGGAGTTACATAAGTACTAAGTTACCACTGTTTTCCAGCCTTTTATCACTTTTTGTATCATTTTACTTCATTGGCCTTTTTTTTTAGGCTGGTGGTATTCCTAAAATAATAATTTCCCCTTCACAAACATGCATCCTTCTCCTACATTATTCCTTCCTCCAATTATACATGAATTTGTGTAATTGTAGCTATTATATCTATGATTGCCCTGGTATGTTTTTGTTTTGTTTTATTTCTTCTCTCTCTCTCTCTCTCTCTCTCTCTCTCTCTCTGTTTTAGATGTAACTAACTAAAGACAATAGGTAAATCTAAAGGCAAGAATATGAAGTAACTTTCAGTGACAGTGGCCACATCTGCACATCAGATTGAACTATGGTTTACTGCTTGACCACACTAGGGGGCAAACAGGATTTAAACAAGAGTTAAACAAGAGTTAAACAGGAAATGTCCTGTGATAAACATAGGGCATTTCCTGTTTAACTCTCATTTAACTCTTGTTTAAATCCTGTTTGCCCCCTAGTGTGATCAAGCAGTTAGTGTGGCTTGCATAAGCAGGAATGAGATGTAGTGAGCCTGAAGCTCATATCCCCCCTTCTTTTCTTTCTTCCTTTTTTACAGATGCTTCTAATTAACCAGTTCTGTGTGTTATGATTATTTTGAGCAAGCCAGCTTTGGAAGCTACAGACTAAATGTAACTATAGTTAGTATTAATAACTGTTTATCATGCTGAACAGGACAAAGTATAGGTAACCAAAAGCAACACTTCTGAACTCCTCATCTTCACTGGAGGTTATCACACGGAGGTCCTTCCATGTGCTAAATGTAACGGAAACGCGATGGAAACGTCACCAACGCCAGGGGTGTGATCCTCTATAGCTCTACAGAAGTGGAATTGTGCTCCACGCTATGGATTCCTCATGAAATCGTCAGTGGGGAAACCTCCTGGAGCCCTTTTCTTATCAACAATTTAAATAAGGGCTGTTGGCAGTAAATGTGTTGGCATTTCATCCATTAAAGTGTATATACTGGTATGTTATTGGGGTACCACTGCAACATCTATAGCACTACAATGGTGGCATCATTAATATTGAAATGTCTGCTTTATATAGAGCCATGAGATTTGTCTCTCTATATATATGTATGATGTGGCTAATTTGAGTTCTGAATGGATGTTGCTAAAAGATCTGCATGATAGTGTTGCAATGAGAACACTTTGAACTCCTTTTACATCTCCATCTCTTGATCGTTAATTTACTTAATCCTCTGATCTTTACTTCTTTAAAGTTGTTTTTAATAAACAAATGCAAAGGTGAAATGAGTAGTTTTATGTCACCATCTAAAAACCTTTTAAAGTGGCATATGATAACAAATAATTAAGAGACTATAAGATAGGTTTAAATATTACAAATAAATGTATTTGAAAACACTTGTTCAAAATTAATTTCTCCATATACACTGCATATGGAAGAGTTGATTTTGAAATATACAGTGTATAAATGAAAGCTTGGAAGTGGGAAGTTTTTTAATTGTATTTTGGAGATCTTTCCCTTACACATGGAAGAATCTAAAGCTTGCTCTAAATTGTCTGGATATTGTGGGTTTTTTTAAAACTGTTGATGATGTTAGCTTAATTTTTTTTAAGTCCTGTATCAGGAATTATTTGATGGTTTCATGGGCCTGATCTAGATGCACACTAAAGATCACCTTTAGGGCTCTTTAGTGTGCTTTTAGGGTTAGGGAGGGTGCAGCGTTTGCACCCTCCCTAACCCTAAAGCGTATGGGTGCCGCCATTTAAAAATAGCGGCGTCCATACAGGTGCGCCATGATGTTGTCATGGTGCATGCAGCATTTAGAAATGCTGAGCGTGCCATGACAACTTCATGCCATGGGAGGGCGCCAAGCACGCCCTTCTCACGGCGCAAAAAAAGAGCTCAAAAACTGAGCTCCTTTTTGCTTCTGGGTGTTTGGTGTGGCCTTCAAACGGCTGCACCAAAGACCTGGGGAGAAAGGGGCCTCAGTTAATTCCCTTCTGGCTTTGACAGTTCAGAGCTTGTTACTATGGAATGAAGTCACTAAACGATTCATTCCAAGTATCTGATGAAATGGACTGGAGTTCACAAAAGCTTATTCTAGAATTTTTCCTCAGTATCAAAAGTGCTACAGGGTTCCTTTATAGTTTATTATCCTCACCAGGACAATGAAATGTAATGGTCAGCAATTCTGAGTAGGTTACTACCATCTACCCATATAGCACAGATAGTGTACTTCAAACAGTGTGGCCAGGCTGATAAAAGTGAGGTAGACTAGAGTCTTTTTAATTGTTACCATGCAGGCGCCAAAAAGGACAGGCGCCAAAAAGGACAGACAACTGGCTGGAGGAAAAATGGCCATAACTTTATTAGCTGGAACATAACAAGAACATATCTATAGGGTTGGCCCAAAGCATAAGGTCTGGATCTGGACATCAACAACACCACAGTTGTTTGATGTATGGTTGCTTGGAGATCCAAGCATCGGGATGACTAAGTGCCAAGCCCAGCCCTATTGCGCAGTTACGCAACTGCGCTGCTTCAATTCAATTTGCAAGGCACTCTAGTCACTGGATGTTGATCGACTGTGGCCCCCGCACTGGCTACACTGAATCGCTCCTTACACCTCACACCAGATCCAGGCCTATGCTGCTGCCCTGCACAAATTGTGACAATCAACACCCTGTAGGGAGGGAGGGAGGGTGGGAGAGCCTAACTGGCAATGGTGCAGAGGGGCACCACTGCATGGCCTTATAAAAGCCCAACTGCCAATAGGAGGCTGAGGAGGACAGAGGCACCGTCCTACTCAGATCCTCCAACCAATAGGGAGGTGAGGCAGGCGGTCGCCGGCCAATCACATGCCCAGCCTCCAGCCCAATGAAGCCTGGGACATGAAGTCTCTGTAAAATGGCGGGCTCCCTTCCTGCTCACCCTGGCAGCCAGTAAGATGCGAGCGCGCTCTCGCAATGGCCGCAGGGGCAAATCTGCCACAGGAGCAAGGGAATTGGTGCTTCCTGTGTGCAGTAACAGCGCCAACCCATTTAATTGGGCGGCGCCACTTCTCAGATGAGACCCCAGTCACTTGAGTGACTCAAATGGGACTTGGCTGAACAATTAATAGCACTCTGAGTCACCTCATCTCATGACTTCTGTATTTTTAGCAACACTAAACTGGGGCTGTGGCAAATGCGCACGGCTCAAAAAGAGGCAGCAAAATGCCACTCCTTTTTGAGGTGACAAAAGGGCTCCCTTTCCACCACTGCAGCAGCTTTGTGGTGCTCGGGCAGCATGCGGTGTCTATATGCTGCACTGCCAGATAGTCATGAAGCCAGCCCATGTTGGGCAGGCGGGTGGCTCCCAGGCAGCATTGGGGCACCATTAGGGTGTGCGTCATCTAAGCACCATGCCCCCATGCTGCCCCCAAGCTGGATCTTACTGCCCATCTGTTTTGGCCCTAACTTGCTGGCCTAACTTCATTGATAAACTTTATGGAATGGAAAAAGTTTTTTCTCCTTTGAACAATAATGCTCCAACCTCACTAATTTTTGCCTAACCATCATGTGATGGAACCAATACTTCATGCTTGTCCTGTTTCCTGCCTCAAGCCCATTGCCTAGTATATTTTGTGTTCTCCTCTGAGAAATGTGCCCCATGAGTTTTGCCTGCTGCTCCTAGGAAAAGCTTTAGAAGGCTACTCAGATGTGCAGCAGGGACAGGCTGCTGAACAGACCTCATCTTTCCAAAATACAATCTTGATCATTCTTTTTTAACCTACGTTTGTACACATCTTCTTGATTTTCTAGTTATTGAAAGTCCACCCCACTCACCCACACACCTCCTTGGTTCCCAGACTTGAGACTCTCCTTGAGACCTGACTTGAAAATACAGGTGGCTTTCTATATCCATGGATTCTGCATCTACAGATTCAATCTGAAGCTTGGATTAAAAAAAAATGGAAAGCAAACTTTGATGTTGCTATTTTATATAAGGGATGCCATTTTGCTATGCCATTGTATATGATAGGATTTGAGCATCCATGGAGTTTGGTATCCATGAAAGGTTCTGGAAGCAAACCACAGTTTACACCAAGGTATCTTGCAAAGACTTGAGATAAAACTTGAGACTTGAAGGTAGGGACCTGAGACTTGACTTGAGACTTGGATTTAAAGACTTGAATATATAATTGGCTGATACTGCTGCTTCACATTAAAAATTGCCCCATGCTATGGCTGATCATTCTGCTTAATGGTAGGGCTTACTCTGTAGAGTCCATCAATCTGTCTCTAGACTAGGTTTTGTCAGCCTGTCCCTAGCCCTACCTTTTCCTTCAAATATTTTTTGAAGAACTCAATGGATCTCAGAGAACTTTGATACTATTATTTTTTATTTTCATAAGGATCATTAATGTACAAAAGATTGTCTGCTTCCAAAGCCCTTGCCTTTTCTCTCTCTCTTTTCTGTTTGTGGAAATAATCTGAAAAGACCATGCTTGATTTAATGTGTTTAAAATGAGAGTTTTGAAAGCTTTGAGTATACAAATATTTATTTATTTGAAATAATTTAACTATAAGAACAAAGAGAGATTGCTCTCAGAATAGTACTAGCCTAACCACTGTATTAGACTGAATAGGTATTGATTTGAGGAGAATATTCTAAAGTTTTGCATTACCCTTTGAAAAGTGCTAATGTAGTTCTTGTCACTTTAAATTAACTTTAGATGAGAGGGACTGACAGAAACATGAAGACGTATGAACTATATTTGACTGATATTCTGTCAAATATTGCATGGGGTTATGATCCACAACTTTTCCCATCTGCTGCTCAAACCTGAATCCTTGAATGCACAATGGATTAATTACCATATTTTGTTCTGATTTCACTTAGTAGTATAAAAGACTGTGGATATTAAATGTACCCTCAGAAATGAAAGACAGGAAGAGTGACTTATGGGTGTGAATATGGAGAACATTTTTGTGCATTGGAATATATTTTTATTTCATGAATGACTGCACTGCTCCCCCCCCCCAAAAAATCAAGAACACAGAATTAATTCTTTTAAAAGTATAGCAAAAAAATCTGTAATTTCATTAACAGAATTGTGGAAGCATGAAGATCTAGAACAATGGAGATTTAAACAAATCAATTACTCTGAGATAAAATTAACTGTCAAAATATCAGTACAGTGTTTAGTCAACAATATTATAGGAAAGAATTGTGTGAAAGCTATCCTCCCTCCCATTTCCTTTGGTCAGAAGTGTATAGCCATAGTTCCCATAGTGACTACAGAATTTTTCATCACATATGCTCATGTTACACAACTATGGGACTACTGGTATGATTCCAGTTTAACTGCCTTGATTCTGTTCTATAAAATCCTGGGATTTGCAATCTACATTAGGACTATTTAATGCTATGGAAATATGGCACTATGAGTCCACTTTAACTGTCATGACAACTTCCTGTGGAATCCTGGGATTTGTGGTTTTGAATTCTCTTCCACAATGCCTCACCAGATTATAGATCCCATGATTACACATGATGCAGTTAAAGTGGAATCATAATGTTAGAATTGTTTAGTGTGAAAAGGCCCTAAGTACAAACTCTGTTACCGGTATCTAATGCCTGTTCCCAAACAAAAGAGGAAGATATCAGAATGCTGAGAGTTATTCAGAAATATTCAGCCATGATGCCTCTTACAAATGTATTTTAAATCTACAAGGAAACACACTAAAGAGGATAATCATAAACAGCACAATGAGGGTTGACCATGCTTGGTGACCACAGAACAACAGTTGGGGTGGGGGAACGGTAAATTTAGTTGGTGACAGTTGATGTCTTAGAATCAACTATGGATGACAGTCTGGAGGACTGAAGGTGAGCTCTTCATATCAATGTTTTGTTGCAAATCTGACTTGAAATGAAATGTGTGCTAAACTTAACTCCATCCATCCCCATACATTGGAAAGTCTTTTCTCACACATATATTACATACATAGCTCCCATCAATGCATTTCTTTTACTTCTTGCCTCCTAAAATATCCCACCACAGCATGTAACACAGTCTTCTTTCAGCTAGGTGATGCTAAGTCATGCCATACTCTCTTGGATCTTGTCCCAGTAGTACTTACATAAGAGCTATGATGGGATTTCATAACACACTAATAAGCATTGAGTTCTTCCATGCACATCTGTTAGACGTTCTTATCCAGCTTCTAAGATTTAAGATAATCTTTGCCAATCTCAGTCTCAAGATACTTCTATGTTAACTAATAAACAAAAACATAGTTGTTCAGATCTTATGTTTTCTCCCATTCATCCTCATGCCTTCTGTATTTTTAGTTTTATGGCCTTTCCTGTTTTGTATATTGATTTTTATAGTCCCTTCACCAGAGTCGGGGATAGGAAACCTATAAATGGCTGGCTTTAGTTTGTTTAGTTGTTACAATAAACATATCTACAACATTTGATGCTCCAGATTGAGATTTGCTTTTCAACTTTTATTTAATTGTATTGCGGGAAGTGTGTAAAAGACCTAAGAAAATATGAAAAATGTGGGCAAGACCTGACTGCTATTTACTTAGAATAAGATTTCGGAACACATTGGTGGAACACATTTTCCCCTAATGAACTAACATATTTAGATTAATAGATACAAAAATATCCAGCTATCAAGTTGTACATCATGCTGTCCAACTGTTCTGATTTGACAGGAACAATTCCAATCAATCCCCTGTCATCCCACTTTTTCAGCTGCTTTAAAAATGTCCCAGCTTCTCTCTCTTCTTCCCACTTTCCTTCTTTTTCTTTGACCTATTTCAGTTGCTGCAAACTGAGTTCAAAGTGTAAAAGTAGTTTGCACTCACTTAACTCATTGGGAAGGGAGGAGAAGAAAGGAGAGGGCAGAGTCTTGCCTTTATATTCAAGCAAAAGTAATCTGTTGCATACATACATAAAATGTTATTTACCTTCCCCAAGGCTCAAGGTGGGGTACAACATAGATGAAAACACATAAAATTGTTTAAGCACTGTAAAAACACCATTAAACACCCTTAAAACATTGTTAAAAAACATAAACATAGAATACAATAAAATCATCCAGCATAACTTAATATGTTAATTTAAAATTCATAGTTTAAAATCTACTGGGTAGACTTGCTGGAAGAGATAAGTCTTTAATACTTTTAAAAATTTAGACAGCATATTTTGCTGTTAAAACTTTTAACATTCAATCTGTTTTAATATTGTAATAAATTAATTCTATTTTGGTAAGTTATCACTTTGGTAAGTTTTTAATTGGACTATTTTTAATATTGTAAACCATTCTGAGTGCCAGCTTTGGGAAAAGAGTGGGATACAAATAAATGTAATATTAATAATCATAATCTCTCCTGGCAGGTCATTCCATAATCTAGGGGTGTCCAATGAAAATGTCCTCTGGGTGACAGTTTCCATTTTAGTCTGGCTGGCTGAAGTAAATGTCCCCCAGCGGACCTAAGTATACAGGGTGGATTAAATGGGAGGAGGCAATCCATAGGAAACCTGGGAGCCAAACCATGTAGGGCTTTAAAGTAACAACCAACACTTTGTACTTTGCCCAAAAACTAACTGGCAGCCAGTGGAGTGTTTTTAATATTGGTGTAATATGATCACTTCTGGAGGTACCAGCTATCAATATAGCTGTTGTATTTTGAACTAATTGATTTTTCCAAATTGATAAAAAGATAGCCCAATGTAGAGTGCACTGCAAAAGTCCAGTCTTGAGGTTACCATCTTGACGTCTTCCAATTCTAAGAAGGGCACAGCTGGCATATAAGCCGAAGCTGATAATAAGCACTCGTGGCTGTCGCATCTACCTGGGCTGACATCTGGAGAGACACGTACAGGAGTACTCCCCAAGCTATGAACACAGTCTTTCAGGGGGAGTGTAACCACATCCAGAACTGTTTAGCACATCTCCAAACCCAGATTAATAGTAAGCACTCTTAATAGTTAGCACCTCTTGTCTGGATTCAATTTTAATTTATTTTTCTTCCTCCAGCCCATTACCTCTTCCAGGCATTTATTCAGAGAAGACACACTATCCTTAGCTGAAGCTATTTTTGAAGGTATTGAGAAATATTTGTCATAAGCATACTGATAGCACCCCACCCCATGCCTCTGCATGATCTCTCTCAAAGGTTTAGTGTAGATCAATGGTTCTCAAATGGTGGGGCAAGACCTCCCTGGGGGATGCACAAGAGTTGCTCAAGAAGGGGATTAGACTTGGAGCCTCTGATCCTTTCTCCTCCTCCTCTTCCCAAACTTTTCTATGTATAAAATGTACACATGCACTGGGTTACATATTGAATTTGCTTAAATAAAACTGTTCTAATTTGAATGATGTTATTTCCTTATAAAATGCTAAAAATGTGACTATACATGAATGTGCAAATGACAATACACACATTAAATAAACAAAACTAATTAAAATATACTACATTGAGGAAGGCAATGCTCATGTGTCGATGTAAAGAGTGATCGCAAGGATAAAAAGTTTGCGTACCACTGCTGTAGATATTAAAAAGCATTGGGGATAAAATGACAACTTGTGATATGCCATATAACAACTCCTTTTTTAGGAACAACAATGCCCAAGCACCACCATCTGGAAACTGTGTGAGAAGTATAACCAGAACCACTGCAATACAATGTTTCAGATTCCCAATACTCCACCCTGCAAGCATTGCAGAAAGACATCATGGTCAATGGTATCAAACGCCACTGAGAGTTCTAAAAGCAACAAAAGGGACACACTTCCCCTGTCAGTCCTAAAATGGAGATCATCTACTAAGGCGACCATAGCAGTTTCAGCTCTATATCCTGCTCTGAAGCTGGTTTGAAATGGATCAGGGAAGTGTGTGTCATCCAAAACTGCCTGAAGGTAGAAGACAACTGCCTTCTCAATCACCCTGCCAAAAAAAGGAAGATTAGCAAGTGGTCTGTAATTATTAAGGTCCAAGGAATCCAGGGAAGGCTTTTTCAAACATGGTTTAACCACTGCTTCTTTTAAACAATGTGGAAAGTTCCCTTCCATGAGAGATGTTGTATGTGCGATCTAACTGCACCTCTTCCTGAAGGACCAATCAAGAGGTACAGGGATTGAGAAAATAAGTTGTATTCCTTACTTTCCCAGCAGCTTGCCCACACCAGCAATACTCACTAATTGAATCTGATCCAGTGTAATCCCATTCACAGGCTCACTGGAAACCCCATTATTGACTTCTGTTTCAATTATGGCATCTAAGTTGGTTCTTACGCATGTATTATTATAGCATGAGATTATGTTGGTGGAAAAACTATACATTCTTAGAGAAAGGTAAATCAAATTTTGTGTAAAATTTACATATGAGTATATAAGAAGTTAACTGCAAAAACTTTAAAAGGTTACCTCTGACTGAGGCCTAGCAGTTTTTTGGACAGGAGGCCTATTATGGACCGATTGCCAACTATCTGGAGAGTTGTTGTTCCTTTTTTTTTAAACCAAGGAAGCAGTTATAGGCTTTTCCAACTATACAAATAAGCCAGGTATGTTCACTCATGCGCATATGCATGGTGGCAGGGGCGGGGGGGGGGGGGGAGAGATAAAAAAAGAGAGATTGAGGCAGGATTGAAGACTTCACAAGGTCAAATTATTCTGGGCCAGGTAATGAACATTGCTTCTATCCCCTTTATATTGAACTACGGACTGATAGATGTGTGAGAAAGTTCTGGTTAGACAATCCAAAAGGACAGTCCCAATGGTTGCCACAGTGAGGTAGGGCACTAACTCAGGCAGAGAAGAGCCTAAGGAGGGAAAAAGCAGCAGCATATCTGAACCCAAGAGACTGCAAAAGGGTTGCTCTCAGGATGTTTCGGGAAAAGAGGATTCTAGATGCAATCCTGAAGAAGGATTTTAACTGAGATTGTCAATGAAAGGCAGATGGTCTCAACAACAGCAAGACTTCGGCAAGATATATCTATGTGATTTCTTTGCTATGTGCTCCACAAGTGTCATCCTAATGAGAAGGAAGCTTTCAGGGGATGCTAAAGCAAACCTGCCAGCTAAAGGTTATTTGTCTCAGGGAATTACAAATCCAACATGAGAGAGAGCTAAGAGATTTAGCTCTGTAAAAACAACTCAGGTCAGGTTATCTATGAGACACCTTTGCCAATGTTGTTGTTGTTATTATTATGTGCCTTCACATTGTTTACAGCTTATAGTGACCCTAAGGCAAACTTATCACAGGGCTTTCTTGGAAATATTTGTTCAAAAGTGGTTTACCCTTGCCTTCCTCTGAGGGTTGAGAGAGTGTGACTTGCCACCCACCCAGACAGTTTCCATAGCCAAGTGGGAATTTGAAACCTAGTCTCCCAGTATCCTAGTCCAACACTCAAACTACTACACCATGCTGGCTTTCCTCCTGCATAGGTAGCTCTCCAGTTCATTTTGATGGTGAATTATTCTACTACAGTTTACTGGTGCTCACTGGTGCAGAGGACATGGATTAATTTCCAATAGGGCTGTGTCCAAGAAGAATTATCTCCTGGTGAGATTCAGCAGGTGGATGATGTGGACAGACTCTGCCAACAACTCAATGAATATTTGTTTATCCAAGCATTTTCCTTACTGCCATTACTGCCTAATACCTCCAATGAAACTATTTCATTGAACAGTTTTATTGCATTTTGTTGTTTCACTTTGCAAGTTGCTTTGGAATATAGTCACTTCTGCATATATTCTTTCAGCAGATTCCATATCCTTTTGCTAACTAGAGGTCTAGATCTAACTTCAGGTCCACATCACAGAGTCATTCTAGGTAAACTAATGGACCTAGTGACATCTTTATAAGAATGTAAACAGTATATAATATTGATACTACCTATTGTTCTATACAATGAAACATCTTAATGGGTAAATACATGTTAAGAAAACCGAAAGACAGTAGTTTGAACTTTAACATGTATTTGTTTGCCAAGTTTTTCTGTGCTGTGTGTAAGTGCTAAGTAGTAAATGATGACATTGGGGAAAGGGGGGGGGGGGAGTTAGAATATAGTCCACACCCAAATTACATTAGGGATTGCTAACTTTGAACATGTATTTTCATGAGATTGTAAAGGAATCTTTGTACAGCATTGTACAGGGTGATTTTAAAAATATTACTGGGAAAAGGCAGATTTCCAATCATGTTCACATTACTACTTATATATGATTATGCCCAACTTTTCATTGCTCCCCCTACATAATTTTATATGATTTGCAAAAGAATGTCTGTTCAGACCCAAACCACAACAATTTTGGTATGAAGATATACACACAGGTCTATTCAGATAATAAGTTGCAGTATATATTAGTTCCTGTCGTTAGTCCTCAACCTGCCTTCTTCTTTCCTACTTGGTGAACTGTGATCAACTAGGAAGTCCTCAGTCAACCAGGTTTCTTTTGAACCAGGAAATCTCAGTCACCAAGTCAGAACAAGAGAAGATCCTAAACCATTGTTTGACGTTAGTGTTAAATCTCACTTATTCTGAACTTCTCAGTTTACAAGAAATGGAAAACAATAGTTAACCAAGAACTCAGATTAATTTTGTGGCAAGACAAGATAAGAGAAAAGATAACAGATAAGCAAAAAGAAACTCTTATTTGTGGACACCAATCTCAATAAGCTGACATAGGATTGTCCGAATGTGGCTTCAGTATGCTGCACCCACACAGTAAAAATAATCCAGTTGGACACCCCTTTAACTGCCACAGGTCAATGCTATGGAATTGTGGGAGCTGTAGTATGTTGTGGCACGAGAGCCTTCTGACAGGGAATGCTAAATATCTCACACAACTATAATTCCCAGAATGCTATAGCATCAAGCCATGACAGTTACCTTGGTGTCAAAGTGGATTATTTCTATACTGCAGATGCAGCCCTAGAAACAATAGGTGTGCTTTGCAGTGAGAAACACCAGGAACAACTAGCCCCTTTCATGCAGGACAGCCTATGATATGAACTTGCTTTTGTTGTGCTCAGAAGATTTCTTTAAAACCTTACATTTTTCCTTGTTGTTCCTCTTATTTGCCTTGCTTCCAGTAGCATGCCCTTTGGAAGATACCCTCTTCACCCCACTGTATCTAACTAGCATCCCGAAGTGGTTTTCAGCAAAGGTGCTGCAAAGGAAAGGGGGAAAAAGTAATGATGAGAAGACTGACTTCTTAGTTCACTTATAAATAATTCACCTGATTAAGGGACACTTTGAAGGGTATATTATCTTTGACATAATCTGAAAAAATTGCAAGAAATAAAACAAAGGCATTATTAAATGTGTGGGGTTAACATCATTATATCTAAAAAAAAATTATATATATATATATATATATATATCTCAACCCGGCTTGAAATCACCTTTGAGAGATACTGACTGAAAGCAGCTGCCAGTTCGGACGATGGTTTAGAGGGATATTCTATTGCTAAGCTACTAAATAAATCCCCTTTTGCCCTGCACTGCCTCCAGCAAGCCCTTAGCCTTTCCCACTCTCGCTTCCCCACACTGTTCTTCTATTTTCCCTCATAATCTCAGTCCTGATTCTCTTTTTCCCGTTCTTGTGAATGTTGGAGTCATGACCTTTGTGGTTTATAGGCCACTAGAGACTGAGCTAAATGTGTTAGCACAGAGTCAAAACAAGTAATAGCCAGCCAATTAAATTAATAATCCATATTGTTACAATGTTTAACCATGGCTATTTCCTCAGTGGTCTGTTTAAATCACAGCCAAGTCCTGACCTATTAAAATGAATAACTGGAATTATGAGAAACTCCATTTAATAAACACAGCAAGGAACGCAACACAATCAAGTATGAAATATTTATTACAGCTTTTAACCAGCAGTTATCACAGGCTGGATTAATGAAGAAGATTTAATGCCTGGTGAAGGCTTGGTGGAAAAAAATGTTAAATCCTCCATTTCCTTACAAAACCAGTGTGGTGAAGCAATGGGCAAGATGTTAGGCAAAAACAAGAGACTCACAATTTCTCTTGCAAAGCACTCCAGAACAGCAGGGGATCAAAGCAAGCAGCTCAAGACAAGTGGCTCCGGATGCTCAGGGGGAATGAGGTCTATAGCCCAAGGTACAAGGTATCTCTGATTTAACCATTATACTTCCTGCCAGTCACTGTTCCATAGAGTGCAGTGCTTGGAAGAAATCTGTCAAGATGAAATCAAGTTTGTGTACCAACCAAAGATAGGAATTAAGTAGTGAAAATCAATTACATTATTAAGTTGGAAATGTTCAACATAAAAGGAACCTTAATTAAAATGTTGTTTTTAAAAGGCAATTACAATGGAATTACTGCATTAACTGAATTACAGAATGAAGTAATTAATTCTTAATTAATTGATTGATTGAGGCAGTGGTCAAGAGCCAACAAATCTTACATTTCTAGTCAGTTCCTTACCCAGATTTTTGCTTTTTGTTATTTTTATTTTATTTTATTTTATTTTTATCCCACCTTTCTCCCAAGTTGGGACCCAAGGTTACTTGGGTCCTTGAAGGCTGAGGAATTACAAAGGTTAGGGCACGAGATCAAAATTACTTGAGTAATTGTGACTCATTTGAGTCTTCCTATCTTTTATTTTCAACAGTACATAGAGACTCTGCAAGTATCCCAGGAGTTTTATTGCTCCTAACCCTGTGATTTCTATTGGGGTCCACATAGGGACCACTAAGTTAAAGAAAGGTGAGCAGAGGTAAGGAGACGAGATTATAAGAGAGAGAAGGAGGGAAAGGCAAGCAAGCAAATATTTTGTGGTGGGATGCATTAGAAATGGAGTTTTCTAAAATTTGTAAAACTTTCCCAAGTACAAAACACACTAACATGGATTTGTACTTAGACCACTACATCTCATCCTGTTACCCATTTATCCCTGGCGGGTGGGCATGTACAACAGGAGATATGCTGCAAGCCATAGCTCTGTTCCAAATGTAGATTTTCTTTTTCTTCTTTTTCACAATCAGAGATGACCTGTTTATAGTTGTAGAAGGCACACTTGGATGCTCCCATTTTGTGCCCCTACCACCTATGGATCTATCTATTATACCTTTTGAGAGCGTCTCCCTCCCCTCCCCCTCTCTTTCTCATATAAAAATGGCCTTCTCAATATATTTTGCTGCCTAAAGTAAACATGAATGGGGGAGGGAGAACTAGGCTATCTTAGTATATCTTGTGGACCCACACAACCCCAAACATGTTGCCTGGTGCACAGTATCAGTTATTTTAGTTTGTGAGGCAAAAAAATCCTGTGAGTACTCCTTCCTTGCATTTTGATGACACTTAAATGAACTCAGCTTGAAACAGCCATAAACCCTTCCTAATGGGAGGGACTTCCCATCTTAGGGGGAAACTCTAGACACTTTTTTGGAAGTACAATTTTGTTCAATGGAGTTTACTCTTAGATAAGGATGGGAGGGACTGTAGCCTTCATTATTTATGCTTCGGCAGTTTTCTTGTTCAATGATTTTCACATTCCTGTTTCCCCTCATATCCTAGAGGAAGGGTGGAATAGGCTATATATAATAAATGGGGCTGTGCAAGGCACCCTCGACTTAATTCATTGCTTTGGCCTCAACTCCGTTTGAGCCAACCTGGGCTGGATCCAACCCCATTTGGATCTGAATCAAAATAACATAATGTTGGGAGGGAACTCAGAAAAGACTAGCTTTCCTTTTTCAATAATGTCCAAAAAAGTTATCCAACACAAAATCAGGATAACACAAAATCACATGCTTCAATACTTTGGGTAGCTTCTTTAAAGTGTGTATCTTGCTCTTCTTTTCCCTGATCACTAAAGGGCCAGACCTTCGCTTCTTCTATATTTCTCCTTTTCTCTGCTCCTTCAAAAATTCTCTTTCCTCCATTTCTCCATGCCCCGTTTCTCACACACATGGAGGGAGCCTTTGCTCCCAACTTTTATTGTCTCTTTCTCTCTTCACACCTTCCCCCCAGTCACCCAGCTTTGATCAGCCACCCCTCGTGAGTGACTTCAAGCCCCCTTTCCTCAATAGGCATCAGCACACCATGGCACCATCCTGCTCTCCCCACATGAGGCACAACAACACTATGACATTGTACTGGAAAGGGGCTGGCTCTTCCACCCAATATTTGATTTTTTAAAAACAATAAACAGATATTTTCCCCCAATAAAATGGGGAGCCTTGTCAAAGGCTTTACTGAAATCAAGATATTCTACATCCACAGCATTCCCTTCCCATCTTCCCATTGGTACCTCCAGGCTTGGTATCACTCAGCATGGGGGAAGTCGGTTGAGGACGGGCAAGTGATGGATAGGAAGGAAGCTTACCTCCCCTTCACCTCTGCATGGCTCCCTCCTCACAAGGAAGCTGCATGTAGGCCAAGCCAGGAGGGCCAGGCTTGCCATTCCTTTGCCTCCATATGGCTTCCTCATGAGGAGGCAGCTGCACGTATGCAAAGCCAGGAAGGCCGGGCTTGCCCCTCTTCCTCTTCCACTGCCTTGACTTCCTCTGTAGGAAGAAAGCCACAGCAGCAGAGAAGAAGGGGAAGGTGCTGGCAACTTTCTGCAGTGAGAAAAGGGCCTCCATCATCATGTGTCACCCTTCTACAGGGGTGTCATCCAGTGCAGTCTGCACCCCCTGCATCTACCAAGCTTGTAGTAACTCTGTCACACACACACACAAAAAAAAAAACTAAAAAGAGACTGAGACACAAATAAACAACAACAACAACAACAAAAGAATAAGAATGAAATTAGCCTGAAAAATGGTTTCTGAAAGGGAAGCTGACATTCATTATTGGTAGGACAAAGGAAAGAGAAGCAGAAGCTATGGCAAGCACAAAACTGCCACCACATTTTTAATAAGGTTCTTTCAAATTCTGCTAATATATTACTAGGAAAGACAGAATACTACTTCCTGCAACATTGTGACTGGCAAGTGCTGCTGAAATTTTACCCCATCCTGGAAGCCAGAACTATCAAAAGAAGCAAGTCCAACTCCCCTTGTTCCTCTACTTACCTTAGTGCTTTCCTTACATGGTCCTGTTTTACAACATATTGGAGTCATAAAGTCTGGCCTTCTTCAACACTTTAAAGGCACACTATCTGATTTGGATCAGTTCAAAGCAATGTGGACTGATCTGGACCCAATTTGGACAGATTCAGTCCAACTTGGACCAGTTTGAGATTGCTTAAATCCACTCAGTTCAGTTCAGTCTTCTGCTGAATCAATTACTCCACTCTAGAAATAAATGTACATAGCACATTTAAGATGAGGTAGGAAATGTAGGTAGAACTACTTTCAATCTTATATTACAGATGCAAGCATGCAAACACAAGGTGATCTATGCAAACAATCTTTCATTTTTCTATTCCCATAGAAAGTAATGTCTAGAAAATATTAGTAGTTTTTCCTTTCAGAAAAGTTCAATGTGTCTTTCTTTCACAAGCTATATACAAAAGGTCGTGGGCAAATAAGTGCAGAGCGTTGGGTCTTTCAACTGCAGTTCAAAACTCACTTGCTAAAAAGAAAGTGGGTTCACTGGCAGTTACTTCTGAGTAAATATGGAATCAGCTTCCGTGGGTAAAGGGCACTATCTCAAATCCACCTGCTTGAAACTGAGTGGGTTGGCTACATCAGCTTGAGGCTTGGGCTGATGAAGTGGCAAGGTCATCCACTCCTCCAACCAACAGGGTGCATAGCTCATCCACCGCCTTGGGACAGGTGGTAGAAGAAGAAGGAAGGGCATTGGTGGCATTGGCCAAAAAAAGGTTCCACTGCCATGGCAGAACCTGCCCAGAGGTGAAGACTCTGAGTGCACCATTGTGAGAAAGTCAATTGGGAATAGTTTTAGTTGCCCAGGTTTGCATGTCCCTTGATTCTGAGACTCTGAAGTGTGAAAGAAGGTTTGAAACAATACCACTGCTGGTTACTCTGCCTCCAGTACTTCTGCACTGGAGGACACGTGAAAGGAACAGAAGAAAGTGAAAAAAGCTTCCCAGGATGGGTAAAAGGCTCCTGCTCACTCACGCCTCCTCCTCTATCGTCACCAATGCCACTGGCTCCTTTACTCCAATGTTTCATCTTGAGGCAACTGCCGAGGTCACACAGAAATTGCTGGGCCAGCAAAGCAACTGACTAAGCAACTTTTTGAAGTGCTTGCCATTCAGCTTAAATGCATGAGTTAAAAAACCAGCTGTCATGCCATCCCAAATGCCAGCTTCTAAGCAAGGGCTCCTTCTCTTGGCAGGCAGAAAGCAGAGCAATTGCCAGCATCAGGACTGGTGAATTGGCAAGCCAGTTGTGAATGTAGTCATACTCTACAACTGGCCCAATTTGGCAGAGACAGTCTCGATCCTATGTCACCCCACTTTTTCAGCTGCTTTTAAAATGCCCCATTTTCTCTCTCGTTTTCCCACTTTCCCCCTTTGTGTTCAGTGTACTTTAGTGACTGCAAACTGAACTGAATGTGCAAAAATAGTATGAATTCAATAGCAGCAGGGAGAGCAGAGGAGAGGAGAGGAAGGGATGGACTTTCCCCCTTACCAGTAGAGAGAAAGCAAATAAACTGCTGCAGCCTCTTTTAACTTATGTGATTTTCTCACTGATGACTTTTGCCATTTTGAACATTTTTGTCTCATTAGGTGGTGATTTAGATGCAGTTTTCATTTTAGGAGATGATGCCCTTCCAAAACTGAGAATGTGTACTCAGCAAATAATATAATGTTTTATTTTGGAGTGTGGAAAATAATGCACACTTACTTAGGCATAAGCCCTGTTAAACACAACAAGATTTACTTTCAAATCAATATGAATAGGATAGTGTTGATTGTCTTCTCCCAAACAAGGCAACCTGACTTTCCAAATATAGCCTGACAGAACAGGAAAAAATGGGAATCTGTAGATCAAAGATCAAAGTGTAAAGCGCTCCACCTTAAATCCCTCCCACTCTATTAAGACCCCCCTTTAGATGAGGCTGAGAAACAAATTTCTCACACATCAATGATACCTCTGTAATCAATTTCAAATAGCCCTTTGCATAGGGATGCAAATCTTAGCTTTCTCTTAATAAAGCATTTTAGAAGATGGATGTACTGATCTGGTATTATTAAATGAAAAGTGGTCTCTTTTTAATCTAGAGATGCAGGGGCGTTAGTAACAGAGTGAATCAAAGGCCTGGTCTATTTCTCTTCCTAATTATCAATAGTGTTTTATAATCTTATTAATATTGATACACAGTATACTGAAGATCTGTTAACGTATAATGTATGTGGAGGATAATTAACGAGATCCGAGTCAGATCAATCGCCTATTTGACAGCAAACGGTGTGTGGCTTATAAATTATACATATCCTAGGTATGGCTAGAAATGTTTAAAGTTTCAGTCCAATCCTTCCACTTAGAGCACTGGGGGGAAAGTGATGAACTTAAAGGCGCACTCCCTTGCCTGCTAGGTTTATACTGTACACTCGGAGGAATAAGTCTTATTTAAAAATCAAAAGAGCTCCATTAACTGCCAAGATCTCAAAGCAGCCTGGAAAACACACCTTCTCCTTGTGAAGTGCAGCAAAACAAAAGGCAAAATCTTGTAAGAAAACGGCTGATTAATGAAACTGAGGAGATTTTTTCCCTCCCTCTTTGATTTAAGAGAGGAGGCAGCAGGCAGGATGTTCCAAATGACAGATCTCATCCCATGTCTTTGCACTGGCCTTTAACGAGGTTAGACTTTGCCAGCGTAGTAAATACAATTAATAATCCCAATTAATATTGCATGCTTTGGTAAGTCTGAGAGCATGAAAGCTTTTTTGCAGATTACTGTACATTCCCCAAAGCGCACATGTGGAGTGATGAGAGGGGAAATGGGGAAATACAGCTTCCCTTTGTGTGTGTGTGGTGGTTGTTACCAAGGTAAATGGGTTGAGATGAAAGGAAATGTCAATTTTAACAAAAATAACATTATTACTATTAATAATTTACCTAAGGGATATGACCCGATGTGTTAATAACACTTCAAGGAAATGAAATTTCACCAAAGATAGGAAAATGCTTCAGATTTTCTTGCTGTTATGCATCAGACCCCAAGTCATGGTCCAGGAGGTAAAAAGATGTCCAACATACAGTATACCCCATAGAATCCATTTTATCCTTTATAGAAGAGCTTCATCAGATATACAGTCTGGAAATGTAGACTGAGAACTGGAAGCTACAAAATTCTTGGGAAGACACTGATAAGCTTTTAGGAATTCATTCCAAAGAGTTAAACTGGTTTGAATAAACTAGGGTACTTTATATAGGAAATCATGTCACAGTAGGAATTGAGCTCTAAACATGTAAAGAACTATTCCCAACTATTGCAGATATTTATTTATTTATTTATTTCCCGTGCAATCATGAAGAATCCGGGCGGGTTACAACAATAACAATAAATAGCAGGTAGATTGTATAACAAATAACAATAGCAATAAAAACTACATAACAGTTAACAAAGCAAACCAATACAACTTAAAATTAATCCCCAGAATGCATGGCAAAATAACAATAACATGGCAACGTAACGATAACATGGCAAAATAACAATAGCATTGCAAAACAGCAATAATAAAAATAACATAGCAAATGACAATAGCATCCATGACAGATAACAAGAGAAATAATAAATAAATAAATAAATGCATCGCAACAAGCATAAACATTCAATAAGGTACAAATTTATCTCCTTCCCCAAACACAGCTGGAACCTTGGGCAAGCTGGAGCAGTCTAGATCCCTAGAGGATGTTGACAAGGATAGTCACCATAACTCCCTATGTGATTCTGAATTTATAAAAATTCCCCCTCCTGCCACTGCCATTTTCAATTTTTTATTCTATATTATGCAGACCATTTGTGCAGATCAATTCAGCTTGGCTGGGAGTAATGGGAAATATTTATAGATTTCACCATAGTATGGTGGACTATGATAGAAACCAGTGTTAGAATCCCAACTTGGCCATGAAAACTCACTGGGTGCCCTTGGGCAAGTCACAGTCTCTCGGCCTCAGAGTAAGGTGAGGGAAAATCTCCTCTGAACAAATTCTGCCAAGCAAATCCCACAGTAGGTTTGCCTTAGAGTCAGCATAAGTCAGAAATGACTTGAAGGCCCACAACAAGAACAACAAGAACAATAAAAATTCATAGCTATCACTGGATTCAAAGTATGGCATTGGAAAGTACTTATGTAGCGTGCATCTGAATATGTAGCTCACAGTTAAGATTATTTTTGCTGGATCAGGAGACAATCAAGGACCTAAAACATTATCACATGAAGTATTACTATGAGTGAGGTTATCTAACCAGACTTCAGACAGAATTTGCATTCCTCAGGTGTGTATTGTTCAAGATGTTGATTCAGGGTGGGCAAGCCCAGTGGATCTGGGGGCCAAGTCCTACCCCTAGACCTACTTCATCCTGTACCCTCCTCCCTCAATATGGCAGTAAATCATGCTACTGAGATTTGTTAGCAAATTGCACCATCAAATTTGGTTATAAACAATAAAAATTACAAACATGAAAGGCTTGTCTTAATAGGGGATTTTCCAGTTTGCCATCAAATTTGGGCTGCTTGATTTAATGGCATTTGCTCATTTGTTACCAAAATATGGAGCATGGGTGCCAACTAATTTCAGTGGCATTCTTGGGAAGACTGCAGAAATGGCCTGTGGTGCATGTTTTGTCTGTCTTATATTAGGATATCAAATATATACAATGGTGTCATTGGGTGTGTGTGGACCACACCAGGTGACACCTTAAGAGAGGCTAACACTGCTGCTCCCCAAAAATCTGCCTTTTGGTAGAAATGGGCTGTTTGCCTGCATCCCTTTAAAATGCTGGAGCTCAGTAGAAGAGATGGTGTGAGTGTGTGGAGGTGCTATGAGAGGAAAAAGGAGATGCCCCAGGCTTTGGGGGAAAATACAGTAGGGCCTCCTTACCCACGGATTTTTTTATCCACTGATTCAAGCATCCATGGCTTGAAAATATTCTAAAAAAGTATAAATTCCAAAAAGCAAAGCTTGATTTTGTCATTTGGTATAAGGTACACCATTTTGCATTAAATTGCCATGACTCCACAGATTTTGTTATCCATGCGGGATCTTGGAACCAAACCCCAGAAGATAACAAGGTTCCACTGTAATTTTAACATTTTATTTTTTTAAAAAATAAATAAATAATTCTTTTAATTTTTTTCTTCAAAAACATTACATCTTACCAAATTTTCATTTTAACTGCATGAAACCATGTCCATGTAAATACTTTTAGGCTGTGTGTATGATGTTAATGTAATGGTATAATTTTAATTTTGCTAGTTGTTTATGTCGCAACTATAGTAATTGCATTCATTGATATACGTGAATTACAATTTATGAATAACATTAGTACAAAAACATTACTAATGATTCTGTATGGTGTGATATGGGAGGAGGTCAAGGGGGGAGGCTGACACCATAAGTTACTGCACTAGTTGATGCCTCTCCTGGTGATGTTACTGACTCGATGATAGTATAGTAATGTCCTACAAAATAACATTCTTATACAGGAGGTTTTGCTTTGTTTTTAATTGGTTTTCAAGTCTGCAGTGGTATGCTCGTTAACAAAAAAGAATGACAGAAAAAGATGAACTTTTAATTTTTGAAAAAAGAATATCAGCTGGGAACTGTTCCCAGGATACCAGAGCACCTCAGGCCATTGTTACCGTGGTAAAATGTGCAAGAGGAACATCAATTATTTTAGTGATAATTGTTACAGTGTTGTAGAGTGAGTTTTCACAGTGAAAGGGTTTGCAAAACACTAAAGCAGAGTTAAAGCAGGAGTGAGTAAAGTGTCACAGGCTGAGACCTGCATTGTTGTACTATGGGATCTCATAAGGCTGCTATGTTTTAATTTGTTTTTTAAAAATCACTAAAAAGGGCCTTCTATATCAACAACAACAACAACCCACCTCTCCTCATGGAGCAAGGTAGGGGACAACAACAATTAACAAACAAGATCATTAAATACATATCAGTTTAAAAAGACAAATAAGATATACACATATTAAAATAATCCACATCTAAAATTCACAATTTAAAAATAATCTGGATAAAACTGCCAAAGAGACTAGGCTTTAATGCTCTTTTAAACTCAGACAGCATATTTATCTGCCAAATTTCTCCCAGCAGGTCATTCCACAGCCTAGGGACAACTGAAAAAAAGTCTTCTGACTGACAGTTGCCATCCTAGTCCTGGGTGACTGAAGTAAACGTCCACAAGAGGACCTGAGTGTATGCCATGTATTATATGGGAGGATGCAATCCTGTAGGTAAGTAGACCCGAACCATGTAGGGCTTTAAAGTTGCCCAGAAACTAAGTGGGAGTCAGTGGAGAGATTTTAATTTTACTGTAATGTGATCACTCCTAGATGTCCCAGTAATCAAGCTAGCTGCTCTCTTTTGAACTAACTGAAGTTTCCAAACTTGGCACAGACATAGTTCAATGTACAGCACATTGCAGAAGTCTAGCCTTGAGGTTTCCAACATGTGCACTACCACCTCTAGGTCCTCCAGCTCTAGGTAGGGGTGCAGCTGGTGTATCAGCAGAAGATCCTAAAGACCATGGGAGGGCAGCTTTATCATTTTTTTTGTGGGAGGGGGGCTTCCTGGGATGTTTTAGAGGCCTTTTTAAAAAACCAAGAATAATCTAGAACTTCAGTTTCAATGAGTTCCACCAAAACATTAGGAAGAACTTCCTGATGGTAACAGCTGTTCGACAATGGAATGTGTTGCCTCAGATTGTGGTGGAGTCTCCTTCTTTGGAAGTTTTTAAACAAAGGCTGGATGGCCTGATGGGGGTGCTTTTATTGTTTATCACTCCATGGGAGAGAGTTGGACTGGATAGCTTCGTGGCAAGGACTCTACTACAAAACAGCATCTTCTACTGTCAAATGTTTTAATGTGCTATCCAGCACTTTGCCCTGCTGTACTTCACATACACATTGCGCTGCCTATACAATGGGATGCACAATGGGGATTGCTTTGTTCTATGCACCAAATATTTGCCAACTTGGAACAAGATCATCCTTGAATGCCTGAATTTCTATGTCCATGTCAAAATTTTGCAAGGGTCTTTAACATTGCCCTTGGACTGTAGTGTTGCCTAAGAGGCTGGCATTTTACTAATCAGCCCTGGTGGCGCAGTGGTTAAATGCCTATACTGCAGCCACTCACTCAAAACCATAAGGTGGCGAGTTCAAAACCAGCATAAGGGCTGAAGCTTGACTCAGGCTTGCATCCTTCCGAGGTCGCTAAAATGAGTACCCAGATTGTTGGGGGGCAAATAGCTTACAATTGTAAACCGCTTAGACACTCCTTATAAATGAAGCTGTTTGTTTTGTTTGTAATCATCAGCTGATTTATTATCTAGACAAAAGATATAGCAAAAACAAAGTCTTAATCCATGTCACAAGCACTGTCCACACTAGTTAAAAACAAAACATATATGCATAAAGGAATATAAAAGCTGCATCAGTGCTAATATCATGTAACTGAAATTATTTTGGTGTCCTAACTTGTCAGGTGACTAAAAGCTTTTGTGTGTGTTTTTAACCATCACACCCAATAATGTATATCTTATCTGTATTTGCATCAGATATCTCTGGATACAGTTCTGAATCCACTATCTCAGGAATGATTCACTTGATTTCAGTGGAGATAACAGGAACAATTTCACAACTGTGGTCCAGTGGTTGTTGGTTTTCACTGTGGTTGGTGAAGCAGAAAACATATCAACCAATGTTGGCCAGAAGTAACAAGCAGAGTCAGATAGGATTCAGTGAGCCACTCCCTCATGCACTCCATAGCTCAGCTCAAGGGAAAAAAACAAAACAAAACACTTACCTCAAAATTAGAAATATTCCTGGAAAAGTGCCTGGGACAGCTGGCTTATGCTCTCTTACACTTTTTTCTTTCTTCTCTCCCCCCACCCCACCCTTTGCATATAAACTTGTCCCTCTACATTTGCTGGGTTTAGGGGCACAGGACCCCCGTGAATGTGGAAAAACCAGAAATAACAAAAACACTGTGTTTTTACCTGAGAGAACATCTCTTTTGGAATCTCTAGGTCCTCCAGTGCAACTCTGTGGTCAACATCTGTCATACATTGGCCATAGAATTGCAATGGAGGAGTTACAAATGCCTAGTGGAGCGTTCTCTCTAGCAGTCTCTATGGCCTGGTAAAAATGGCCCAAAAGGGCCATCTCTGCAGTGTGAATAGGGCTAGGGAGTGTGTGGCATCTGCACGCTCCCCAGCCCTAGCACATATGGATGGTGCCATTTTTAAATAGCACCATCTATACGTGCATGTGCCAATGACATCATGGCATGTGCCACGTTTACATGGAACAGAGCACACCTGACGTCATCACACCACAGGAAGGTGCCTATGGCACCCTTTCTGCGGCACAAGAAGGAGCTCTGAAACAGAGCTCCTTCTCTGTGTTTTCATCCTTGGCACGGCTTTCACACGGCTGTGCCAAGGATGCCAAGGAGAAATGGGCCATAGTGGCGGCCCCTTTCTCCCCTCGGGAGCACCACCCATGGCGGGGTGCAGTGGGCTGCACCCTGCTTCAGACCACAGAGAAGCGGCAATTTGCCACTTTTACCTGGCCCAGGGAAGCAGTGGATTGGGGTTGGTGGGCTGCCAGTGAGGCAGACCAGGTCTCAGTCCGGTGCTTCTCTGGGTGCCTATGGACCGCCCCTTTTGGGCGGTTTGTAAAGCCCCTTAGTCCTTCAGTTAAAGTTGACCGTAGAGTTTTGCTGGTGAACCTAGATTTCCTAGAGAGAACATATTAATAAAATCCATGAATAATCAAATGTGCAAAAGTCATAGCCGCAAATATGGAGGGATGAGTGTACACACATTCACTCACACACTGCTTCTACCACTGATGGTTTTTGCTAACCATAGAACGTATATAGAATGGTATTTGATGGATTGTTGGAAATGATGTGCAAATTATGTGTAGTGGCTACTTCCATGCCTTTTCTAAACCTTTTTGGTGCCAGAGCCAGTGATAGCAAGCTGTCTATTTCAGGATCTTCAATGTGTCCCTTTGAAAAGTAATTTTTAAATCTCTGCTTCCTCCCATGTGAGATTAGATCTTTCCCTAGCATGGGTATAGCTACCTGGGATGGAGGGGGCCAAATAAAGGCACCCCCTGCACAAGAATTCTGCCTTGTCAAATGGAATTTTCCTTCAGCCTCCAGATCTCTAGCAATGTAGCAATTCAGAATTTCAGGAATCATTTTGAAACAGGCATCCAAAGAAAAGATGCAGGCATATTTACCAATGGTGCAAACAGAAGAGTTCTAAGTATAAATTATTTTCATTGTTTCACTCTGCAATGCTAGAAATTAGTGGACGGGAAGACATTTTGATTGGGAGACAGAATTCTTATGGGGGAGTAAGACTTTCATTTTGCCCTCTCTGTAGCTACATCACTGGCCTGCAGCCCAGCTATCCAACGAAACATTGAAGATAGAGCCATTTATTGGGGCTGCTGCCACACTGCAGAACTGATGCAATTTGACACTGCTTTAATTGTCATGGATCCATCCTACAGAATCCTGGGATTTGCAGTCTCTTGTGGTACCAGAGCTCTCTGAAAAAGAAGGCTAAATATCTCCCAAAACTACCAAGACCAGAATCCCATAGCATTGAGCTATGCAGTACCAAATTGCATTAATCCTGCAGTGTAAATGCGGCCTCAGACATCTGGAAACTGATGTACAGTGGGGCCTTCACATTCACTGAGTAGGGATGCAGGACCCTCATGAATGTGGATAAATGGCAAATAAACCTTCCCCTACTTTTATTTTACCTGAGAGAATACCTCCCTAGGATTCTCTAGGTCCTCCAGTGCAACTCCTATAGTTAGCATCCACTAGAGGCTGACTATAGAATTGTGCTGGGGGACCTACAAATGCCCAGAGAAGTCTTCCCTCTAGGACTCTCTAGGAGGTCCTCCAGTGCAACCTCTGGTGGAAATTATCCATAGATTTTGGAAGAAGGGCAGGATATAAAAGTGCTGAATAAACATGTAGATCTAAATCCAGTTGTTAATCCCATCAGGAGCAACCCCACTGAAGCAAGGAATGTTATATTACTTACCGATTAATCCCATTAATTCAAGGGGCCTCACTTGGCTAGAACTGGCAGGTGGATTTTGGCCATCAATATTATTTATGTTTTTAGCCCACACTAGATAAATAGCAAGAGCTGGTAATGTTAACTGTATTTAAACAGAAGTTGCTGTAACATTTTTTTTCTAGACTGTCCACATATGAGACATGATAATTCTTATAACAATCTTATAGGGTTGTTGTGAGGATTATAACTAGATAATTCATGTGAAGCAACTAGAGCTCTTGAAAACAGAGCACAGGTGTACATAAACAGCCTTAGAAATCTGTGCTGACGTCTTTTCAATAGTAATGTTCTTTTTCTTTAAAAAAAAATGAATAAAATTAATTAAGCATTCAAGAATTTTGGTGCTGACCCATTTATTGTTAGGAATAAGTCCATTTTAGATCTATACCTCAACATAAATACTTTGTATTCCTCCAGGTATTGCATTCTCTGTGGTGACAATCTTGCAAACTACCAATTACTGTGGACTCAGTTGAGCAAGTTAGTTATCTCACTAAGTCCATTGAGGTGTTTGTGTTTTTCCACAGCTCTGCTGATTCAGCAAGATTACTCAGACCAAGCAGCTCCCAGGACTGAGAATTAAAATCCATCGCAGACTGAATGAGGGGAGAGGTTTAGAGAAACCAATGTAAAATTTAGCTGCATAGATGACAAAGCTATTTTTAAATATAATAACACGTGTACTAGTAACTTGCAAAGTTCACTGTACAGTGACTTCTGCATTATGATTGGTTTAGCAACATAAATAATAAAACATTAATAGCTAAAATGAAAGCAAGGTCTAATAATACATCAAGCTGGCTTTCTTCTGTACAAATTGTTTTCTGCATTTGTACCATATCTTTCAACATCTCTAGAGAAGCTTAGAGAATCCACATTCCCACCCACTCCCAATTGTCTAGGTAAAAGTTCGTGCTGATAAAAAGTATGGGGAGAGTTTAGCATTGCCAGACTTCTCAAATAACACTTTAGGGCCCTATCCCATTTTAATAGCAATCTGAAGATAAGTTCAGACAATAGGCAGAAGCAGGAAGACAACTGTGCTGGAGGTTTAACACTTGGGTTAACTTCACTAGACAGTGCTTAGGGGCTGAGGTTTGTTGGAGGTTAGTCAGATCTGAATCCAGCAGCAATTAACAAAAGGTAAAGCTAAAAAATCTTGCACTATTCAATTAGTCAGTGAGAATGGAATTCTAAAGGTTAGCCTAGTAACATTCCAGCTGAATGGCAAATGCTTTTTAAATCTCAGGCACGATCCCACAGGTGAAATCCATTCTACAAGCAGAACTTCTTCATAGTCAAGCATTCAGAGAATTCTCTCCACCACATCTGGTGATGTGATGGGCCTGCATTATGGCCTTTGTCGATGCAAGAGATTTAACAAGATATCAGTACGTATCTGAGGCATGCATAATTGACATCACACAAACGCTGGGTGCTCCGTAAACATCTGAGAAACTCAGTAGGCTCACTGTTGCCTTGCTGTGAATTATGCTTGTTTGAAGTGGGACAAAATTGTTTCCTTTAATTAACTATAGTTTTTAAAATATCCACATGAATACATAAATTTGGCCAATGAGCCACTGCAGCCATCTATTGTGAATGCACATTACCACTGTCCTTATTCCAACTCTTTTCCCTGCTGTCACTCATTCAGAAGATGACATTTACAAAGTGGGGACAGGTTCTCTTGCAACCACACAGTTTTGCCAGATTCATTCACCTAGTGTTGTTGTTTTTTTTAATATATATATATATATATATATATATATATATTCTGGAGTAGCTTGCAATATCATTTCCTAATTACTTTTCCAAATAAAATAAAAAAATAAATAAATCCGATATGGGAACCAAAGAGAGTTAAAATGCCCTTCCAGAAAACCCAGAAAAACTTAGAAAAGCTGCTTTTTGAATAGCTGGTTGTGGAATTCTGTTATTTCTAGTCCAAAAAGAATAGCTTTTCAAAGCTCTGCCCTCAACTCTGTATGACTAATGGTGGAAGAAATGCAGCAAACCTCATTGTAGAAGGGAGGACAGAAACAGACATCCAATAGTTGTTGATGTTCTGGACAATGGCTGGGACCAGCCTGATCTTGATGCAATTTTGTAGTTTTTTCCATGGTGATCAGGCAATTAAAAAAGAGTGAGAGATCACTGAATGCCAAATTTGGGTTTTATCTATTTCCAATTTCTGTGTATGGTTGTGAAAACTGGAGAATGAAGAAGGCTGATAAAATGAAAATAATCTCATGTGAAATGTGGTGAGGAAGGAGAGTTCTATGGATGCTCAAAAAGACAAATAAATAGATCCTAGAGTAAAGCAAGGCTGACCTCCCTAGAAGCCAAGGCTAACATACTTTGGATATATCATGAGATGACATGACTCATTAGAAGAGATAGTAATGCTTGGTAAAGTGGAAAGCAATAGGAAAAAGGGAAGACATTACAGATTGATTGACTCAGTCATAGAGCCTATGGCCCTGAGTTAACAAGACCTGAGTAAGTCAGTAGGTCATCAAGGCTGCTAGAGGGCTTGCATTAATAGGGTTACCATAAATCAAAAGTAACTTGACAGCAACAACTACAACTATAACAAATTAAAATATGATCATGATGCGTTGCACATTGCAGCCCTATTGCTTTTGTTTGTTTACCATTCACTGCTCTTTGATTTTGGCTATAAAATCAGATAACAAAAAAGTGTGGGTGCAGATCACAAACAGAACATTGAATGTGCTGCAAATTGTGCTGCTGAGATGGAGGACAGGGAGGTGGACAAGTTTCAGAATATGAATCAGCTGAGAATGTTGTGCAGCTGGGATACATGACTTGGAAGTGGACATACTTTTAAAATGCATAATCTAAGAACTCATTGAAGCAACAGCCTTATTGCTGTTCATTATTACACAAGTCTTCTGGTGATCCTGCACAAGCAAACATGAGCAGGGCTACACTGCAGAAATAATGCAGTTTGACCATAGCTCAATGCTATGGAATCTTGAGATTTGTGGTTTGTTCTGGCCCCAGAGCTCGCTGGCAAAGAATGTTAAATATTTCACAAAACTACAAATCTCAGGATTCCATAGTATCTAATCATGGCAGTTAAAATGGTGCCAGATTGCATTATTTCTGCATTGTGGACTCAACATGATGTCCCGAACTAAGCCAACAAGTTGATGTTTTAGTTTTGGGATCCCAACAGGCAGAAAATAAAGAACAGTGAACTATGTTTACAAGGAACAATTGGATGCACCCATTTTGTGCCCGCACCAACATTGCACTATATAACATATTTTGAGTGGCTGATCTCTCAGGAATTGAAGATTGAAAGTACAGTCCTAGCTCTCCTGTACTCTCTCAAGAAACATTTCATAGGTCAAATCCTATTATCTCCATCACCAATGGAATAAACACTGTTCATGGAATATTTTTTTTCTTCCCTTGCCGTCCCCACATGCTCCTAATATCTGACTGTGTAATCCTCCAGAGCTGGGATGGACACACACTCAGCCGATATCTTGTGCTCCTGTAGCTTGCATTCACCTATTTTTCCCCTTCAAAACCACAGGTGAACTGGACAGTCACTTCCCATTTTGAAAAACGCTATTTGGTGCACCAAAGATCTACCCCTGAAATAGTTCTAAAGTTGAAAATTGTGCTCCTCGAGTGAAACAATGCATTCCAAGACCTATGGGTGTGTGTGTGTTGTGGCTCCTTTTTGTGCTCTCCAGAGGCCAGGTTGGGGCCGTGGTGTGATGTTGCTGTGGCCTCGATCCAGCCAGTAAAAGGGCGGCTGCATGCCGCCCCTTAGGGGCAGTCTAGAGAGCCCCTAAATATATTTAACTAAGGCTGCATTCACACTGCAGAAATAATCTGGTTTGACATCACTTTAACTGTCATGCCTCAGTGCTATGGAATTCTGGGAATTGTGGTTTGTTGTGACACCAAAGCAGTGGTGGTGGCAGTGTCAAACTGGATTATTTATGTATGCAGTGCGGATGCAGCCATAGTCAACTCTCCTTGACTGACTCTCACAAACCTGACAGAAACATCATTCACTCGCACTCCAGTAATCAGTGGAATAGACCTCCTTCTCCCTATGCAGTTAATGCCCAGTAAAGTAGTTTGGCGGGGGGGGGGGGGGTAATTACAATTGTAGCAATAGTTGCAATCATGACTAAGTAGAGATCATGAAAACAAAATAATTACAGCTAATTAAACTTGTTAACTGTTTCATAATCATGACTGCTACAATAGTGTTCATTACTGTGACACTATTGCCACAGTTGTAACTCCCCCTGCCATTACCTTTACCAGGCAGCAGCTGCATGGGGAAAAGGAGATCCATTCTGCTAATGTTTGAAGCACATTGAATGTTTGAATGTTTGAAGCACAGATGAAAGATGTTTCCATCAGGTTTGGGAAGTCAAGCCAGGAGAAGTTACTTAGTTAAATATACATAACTAAGGAGCTTGACAGACTGCCTCAAAAGGGCAGGCTGAAGGCACCCGTTTTTGCTCCTGATGGAGGCCATAGCCTTGCCCCATTCACACCATCTCTTCCACTGAATTCCAGCATTTCAAAAAGACACAGGCCAACATCACAGCCCATTTCTGCCAAAAGACAGATGTTTGGGGAGCAGTGGTGTCACCTGGTGTAGTCCACATCCTCCTAGTGATGCCCCTGCTAAGAGGATTCCAGCTAGAATGTGAACACAGAAAATACGAGTTCTAGGTGTGAATGATTTTCAGTGTCTCAGTCTCTGTAATGCTAGAAATTTGGGAATGAAGGAAAATTTGGGGAGGGCAGATTTCTTACTTGACCTCATTACAACACTCTCCAAAGCTACAAGCCTCATTGTAAAGGAACGTAAGAAAAACCAACCCTGATGGTGCAGAAATCCACAACTAAAGAATGCATGAGAAGTGTCCTCTGTTTAAAAGTCTCCATCAATGGATAGTCCACAACCTACTAAAGAAGTCTGTCCCACTGTTGAACAGCTCTTATAACAAAGATGTTCTTCATAACGTACTCTCAGAACTTATTTTCTTATAATTTAAACCTATTGTTTGGATCTTCTCCTCCTGAATGCATAAAACAATTTGTCTCTGAGGGCAGGGAACCATCTAATTATTATTAATAATAATAATAATTGTAAGCCGCGCTGATAGCCTTTAGGGCTGAAGAGCAGGTATAAATAAATAAATATTATTATTAGTCTCCATATTGCACATACCAACCCTTCAGATATTTACAGATGGCTGTCATGTAACCCCTCAATTGTATCTTCTCCAGGGCAAACTTACACATCTCCCTCAACCATTGCTCATAGTGCTTGGTTTCTAGAGTCTTTGCCATCTTGATATTTCTCCTTATGTTCTTTTATCAAAAGTTCTTGGCAATCCATTATTTGACCATTGAAATGCTTGGCCCAAATTATCAAGACAGCTAAACTCATATGTTCCTTTTCAATATCAATAATTATTTTTTCAGCCCTTTGTATTTCTAGAGCTTTCTTCATTCCTACCCTTATTTGTGAAGCATGATTGTATTCCTTCTCTCTCTCTCTCTCTCTCTCTCTCTCTCTCTCTCTCTGTGTGTGTGTGTGATCTTGTCTTTTAAATGGGCATTGCTTTGTACTTTGGGCATTAGTAATCCTTAAAGTTTGTTTATATAGAAAAAGAGAAAATCATTGCTGTTTTCAGAGTACTCGGAACCTCAGATCATTAGTGTTTTTATTAAAATCTTAAAATCTCAGGTGAGAGATTAACACTATGTGAGAAAGTGAAAGAGTAGCATTTGCATTTTCTCTAGCAAAGTGTGTTTTTAGTGGAGGAGGGAAATATATCCGTAAAGTTTCATTTGGTGTGTGTGTGTGTGTGTGTTTAAAGTGTGGAACAGCCTTCAAAATAATGTAAAACGTGTGTGCTTAACTCTTCTACTAAAAAAATGAGCTTAAAAATACTTAACTCTGGTTGATTCATGTTTTATATCTTAGCCTGTTTTTGAAAATATTATAAATCACATGGGAATTGGTATTACAGAAATTGTTCCACTTAAATGCATTATTTCTTTTTTTAAAAATGCTTGGGTTTTGGCAGGGGTGTCGGGGGGGGGGGGCAGGATACAGACTACACCAGGTGGTACCCTAAGGGGGATGACACCACTGCTCCTCAAACATCTGCCTTTTGGCAGAAACAGTTTGTGGTGTTCTCCTGCATCCCTTTAAATCTATGAAGTAATGGTCTAAGTGAGATGAGGCTCAATGGGAGGAGAGGAGAGGCCTCTGGTTTTTTAAAAAAATATTATTTCTAAAATTTCTTTTAAAAAATCAAATCTTACCAAAATTTCACTTTAACCACATGAAACGATGTACATGTAGGCAGTACATATAATATTGTAAATTAAAGGTATAATTTTAATTTTGCTAGTTGTTAATGTCACAACTATTGCCATTACATTCAGTGATATGTGGTAATTCTGTTTTATGAGTAATATTACTACAACAACATTACTAAGGATTCAGTGTGGACTGGTATGGGAGGAGGTCAATGTGTGTGTGTGGGGGGGGTGATGCCATAGCAATAGCAAGTACATTTCTATACTGCTTATCAGTGCACTGATAAGCAGTTTACAAAGCATAAACTAATTGCCCCCAACAATCTGGGTACTCCTTTTAGTGACCTCGGAAAGATGCCAGCCTGAGTCAAGCTTGAGCCCTGTTGCTGGTATTGAACTTGCAACCTTGTGTTTGTGAGTGAATGGCTGCAGTACAGGCATTTAACCATTGTGCCACCATGACTTACTGCATAGGTGATGCCAACCCTAGTGATGCCAATAGGTGATCATGATGAATCTGTATAGAAAGCACCTCTTGTTCCTTTGAGCAGTGGCATCCTTGCCTCTGTTGTCATCAGTGTGCTGGGCAGGACTTCTCAGGGTGGCGCTTCTGGGGAAGGGCTCCTGGAGACAGCAGTGGCAATGAGGTGCGTGGGGAGCACACTCAGCTTTCCATTGCCATAATATCATTCTCCTCATGAGGAGAACAAGACTGCAGCAAAGAGGTGTGTGGGGAGCCAACTAGATGTCAGCCCTCTTCTGGGGTGTCACCAGGTGTGGGCCTCTTCCCCAAATTATGTCACTTCCTTTGAGTGTGCTAGGTATGGTCCTTCCAAATTGTTCAGTGAAATTTTAATAAAGGCTGGTATCAGAGGCAACTGTAGAGAACCAGCAGTGAAAGAGTCATTTCCAAAGAGGTTTTATTGCCTTGTTTTTAATTTTTTCATTTTTGTAAATGAATTTATTATTGTATTTGTTATTAGAATTTTTATACCAGCTTTCAGGTTAGTTCTCGCAAGGCGAATCAGCAGTCAGTCTTTCTCCTGTAGACAATGCACTAAGTTTCTTGTTTGCCAAGGCAGTTTCATTCCAGACAGTTTCACTGTTGCCAAAAGTTGAGATAAGGTGAGGAGAAGCTCTGGCTTATGGGCCTAATATATTCTGGTTTATGAACCCAATAAGCTCCATATGCTTCATGGTGTGTCTTCAGGGGGCCAGTGTAGCTTCTTCTGCCTGAAAAGGTTATGCATGAAGGTTTGCAAAAAGGGAAAGCTTTGTATTGAAGATATCAGAAAGACCACCTCTTCACATATAACCATGCACAAACTGTGAAATGTTAAGCATAGACCATGGTGTATGTGTCTGGACCCTGACAGGCCAGCTTTGTGAATAGTCAAAACAGGCTATCAGAGGGACTGAAAGTATTTTTGAAGGCTCTTAGTCATCTTTGATGGGTTGCTTAAAAGTGCTTTTGAAATTGTTTCTATTTTTTTTTTAAAAAAAAAATCCTATTTAACATGAATCTGAGGGATCTGATGGCAAAAAAAAAAAGCAATTAATAAATTTATTTAATAACAGATAAATGGCCAGGTAAATTAAACCCAACCTTTTGACACAACTCACTAATCCTCATTACTTTCCGAAACTAAATCTAAATCTAAACTCAAGTGGACAGAAAATATATCCCTCCCCTGTTGACTTTCACCTACTTATTCTCCCCTTCTCTCTGTGGTCTCATCTAAGTTAAATATTAGACGATAATAGCTCACAGTAAGAATCAGTCTTTTTGTTGTTTTGTTGTAAAGCACATTGATGGAGCTACATAAATAATCAACAAATAATGTTTAGGAAATAATTTTTAACACCTCAAAAGTTCAAAAGTTCGTCTGCTTGTAACACTCCATTTACAAACATTCAAAAAAAAATCTATAGTCAGATGCAGCACAGGTAATACGTTCAGAAAGTGAAAAGACTGGAGATTTGGAAAGGAACTGATAGACCTTTTCTCCCTGGTGAAATCCTAATTTTTGATCCTTAAATCGCACTTTCTTAATGAGGTAAAACAAGATTATGGAGATCATCTTTAATGAGAATTCAGGAACATTACTGGATTAGCTGAGAAGTATGAAAATACTTAACCTCAGTTCATTGGGCTGCCCTTTATTATCATTTAGCTTCTACAGAGGTTCATATAATTGCAGTCTCCAAAAGCCCTATCTCAACCATTTGGTCCTTATATCTGGTCTTTGCCAGAAGATACAACATCATCCATAGAATATAAATCAGTCATAAGCACCATTTCTTCTGATTCCGAGAGTCAATAGAGCATGCCCTGGTGAAGTCAGCAATTTCTCAGTGAAGTGCTTTGCTTGAAGAAAGCAACCTTCTTCAACCTGATTCTCTCCTGGTGTTTTTGGACTACAATCCTTATAGTCTCTTACCATTTGGTATGCTGACTAGGACTTATAGGAGCTATAGTGTAAAAGATCAGAGGGGCACTAAATCGAGAAGTCTGGAATAAAATGTGGAAGTTTGTATGTAGCACGGCTGGCAAAAACTTGATCCTGGTGGACTACATGGAGGCGAAGTTTGGAAGCTACGTAGAGGACAAGTTGGAACAAGGGATGTTTATTGGGGGAGAATGTGGAAATGATGGCATGGCACAGGGAGAAGGGCAAAGAAGAGGGATACATGTATTCTATAGAAGGGAAATGATGGGAAAGCCTGGGAACTTTCCCTGATTTTGGATTTCTTACAAGCATTTAGACTTAAGCATTCAATGATAATCAAAGAATATCCAAGAGAAGGAAGAATTGGAAGAGGAGAGACAGAAACAGAACAAACAGTATACTTAATTTCAATTTTGTTGTTGATAAGTAAAAACTCGAGCAGAGTGTAGAAGAGAAGAACTGGTGAGTTTAACAGTGAAAAGTTGGTATGGATTTCTAAAACTAGTATGGACCAAAGTGGATTGATGGTTTATTAACATTCCACAGAGATTTATTAAGATTGAATGTAAACAAAATGGTGTGAAGCTGTGATGGTCTTGATGAATCTGACTGGAAGAAGTCTTATCATCCTCCAGGACAGCATGAACATTTGCACATAACTTTATGCAACTTGGAGTCTCAATCATGCATCGTTCTAGGTTGTACAAAAGACTTTGCTTGAATAACTGCATGTGCAAAGACTGTGTTCATGTTTTACCTGTGTATACTACAGGTCAGGATTGTTCGACATGTGTGGTATCAGGAATACCACTACTTGGCTTGCGCCTCCCCACACATTGAGACAATGCATGCGTAAAATTCTGATTATGGCTTTAGGGTTATTCCTATTCCATTCCACTTTCCCTTTCTCCTCAGAAAGATGACATTTATGAATGGGATCTGAGGTATCATGCAGCTATTTACAAAGTCACTGGAAAGCTACCATTTCTGTTCAACAAGCTGTGCTCAACATGTCAAAGGCTAGTTAGGGCTGGGATTTCTGGTGCAGTATTCAGGCCTGTGGTCATCAAAGATCATGCTTACTAACCCCTGGATCTTTGCTTTGTGCCAGAGAGTAGCAGATCCATTTGTTGCTGAATACTTGCTAATGCATGTTTCTGCCACAACAGCCAATTCCTTTATCTAACAATATGGATTTCTTAAATGAATAGTAATAAGCATAAGAAGCCATATATGAGGCTTAGACAAAGTAATAAAATAAATGAAAGTTATTTATCAAATGATGTTAAGAGTATTGTAATTTTATTTCTGCTTTCAACACGGGTATGCCATTTCCTTAGGATCAACGCATGTTGTCCCCCTGCTTCAGAATCGTGTTTCTTCAATATATTGTTTTGAATGGTTTATGAACTGGAATAATGTATTATATTCTAATGTAGGAAAAGTACAAAGTTACAGATAAAGACCCTTGGAATTTATTACAGTCGAACTTACTAATAATTCTGAAAGCTATGTGCTTAAGCATGTGTTTAGGAGGCACTCAAATAAATGTCCTGTCTTCATGACTGCTGGGCTTCAACTGAGGCTCACTGAGTTTAGTTTACTCCTTTTAAGGAACTGGTCTGAAAGCTTAAGATCTAAATCTTTATTTATTAATCTAATCTTGATATCTTGCTTTATTTTTACCATATGAGACTTTGCAGCCATGCCAACAAAGGGATTCCAGAAAGGTATTCTAAAATGATTGACTTCTGTTTCCTCAAAAGCTGACATTACTGGCTATAGCAGAGGCATAACAAATGCTGGTGGGGAAAAAATTGAACTGGAAGAAAAGCTTTGCAAAACAAGTCTTTTCTGTCAAAAGGACATCCATTGTGCTGCAGTTACATAGTTACACACATTCAGTTCATCTGCCTTTGTTCCAAAAACCCAGCAAAATATATGAAATTAGGTTGCTGTTATTCTCTTGATCTGTTTCTTTTTCTTTGTCAAGAACAAACTTAACATGTAAACAATATTCGGCATCCATCGTAGTGTACAAATTACCATCCATTAGCATACCTTTATTTTAAGCATACATCTTTGCAGCATTAGAAGACTTTAGAAACATCACAGGGAAAGCTAGGATCAAGGGCCTCCACTCCACCCATTTAAGTAGTCATTTGCTCCTTGGGCTCTTTAGTTCTTGCATTATGAATCCACATTTAAATAACAGAGTCATATCTTATGGAACCCTGGGGTTTGCAGTTGGTGAGGCACTAGAGGAGTTTTCTGGCTGAGAATCCCAAAGATCCCATCCTAAACTGCAAATTGCAGGAATCTATAGAGCTGCATCTGCATGAAATTCTGGGAATTGTAGTTTGTTGTGGCAGCAGAGCTGTCTGACAGAAAAGGCAAAATAGCTCACAAAAGTGCAGTTCCCAGAATTTGATAGCATGGTAGATAAGGTGCTACCAAACTGGATTATTTCTTCAGTGTGGATGTAGCCTAGGATGTTGTGATGGCAGTCAAAGTGGACTCATAGTGCCATAAGTGTGTAGTGAGAAAGGGCCACTTGTAAGGTAGTTATGCCCTTTTAAAACCTTTTAGCCAGGAGCCATTTGTCTGGAAACACCCTCTGAGCTTTTCCTAGGCTGCAGCCAGAGGCATGGTTATGGGCAGGAGATGGAACAATCAGCACCACCAAGGAAGCTGCTTCCCTTGCAAGAGCTGCACCATCTTCAGGTTTTAGTTTGCTTTTGTTTTGCCTACAGTTCAGGATCAGAGTGTATCCTAATGCCCAGGTAGATGTTTTCAGTACTGTGGAAAAATATTTCAGTATTTATTGTATTTCCCTGCAGTTAGGAATATTGCAAGAAGGATAACAATGATGGGGAAAAATAAGCTTTAAAATAAGAAATGTTATCTATTTTGTATTTCTTAATATCTTAGTAATAATATTTGGCTGACCGATGCAGCTATCCTTCCTCCTCAATTCTTCTACATAATTTTCCATTCCTTTCTTTATCTCCCCAAGCCCCTTCTCTGACTTTAACTTCACTGTATTTTTTATTGTCTGTTTGTTCATTTTTCTTTATTTTTTTCACTCTGTTCAGGCAAGGTGATTGACTTGATCCTTGCGGAGCCCTCCACAGAATATTAAGAGCAGAAGAAAAGCTCTGCTGGGTCAGACCAAAGGTCTATCTGATCTAGCAGCCTGTTTCCTTCAGAGGTACACAGATACCTATGGGAAGCCCTCAAAGAGGGCATGAGGGACATATGCTGTAGTGCTTCTGGGATTGGTTTTCAGGACCATGTTGCTTCTAATCCTGTAGGTACAAAACATATATAGCCTTTATAACGAGTAGTCTTGTAATCCTCAATAGCCTTATCCTCCAATAATTTGTATAATTTCTCCTTTAAATCAGCTTAAATTGATGTCTATCACCACATTTTGAAGGAGCTTATTCTGTAATTTAACCATGTACTATGTGAAGAAAATCTGTGGGTTCTATATGTGGAGAAAGGGAGATATAAATTACTTTTTTAAAAAATATTCTTTTAATCTATCCTGGATATCCCATTATCCCTCAACGGATGGTGTGTGTGGAGATCATGAGTTTAGCCAATGCAGAAGTAGCACACAGTGTAACACAAACTGAATGTTCCATACTTTTTCTCTTCTTTGAAGCCCAACAGAAAGAGAAAATTACTGGCAAGATCTATAATTATCCTACTGCCAGGGACACCAGAATGTGAAGTTCTGTGGGGAAATCTGATGCAACAAAGTCCTTTTTAAAATTATGCTACTGTTTTACCATTATAGTGTGCATGTTTCATGTGTGTAAACCTTTATCGATAATTTCCTCTTACATAATACATGAACAAATTCTGCTGCCAGCATAATAGTGTACCCATTCTTAACTGGGTTCTTAACTGCTATCAAGTCAGGCCTGGTTTATGTCAACCCTGTAGATGAGACATCTCCAAGATCCCCTATCCACCACTCCTCTGCTCAGGTCCTAGAGACTTGGGCCTGTGATTCAGTCATCTAATGTGTGGTCTTCTTCTATTTCTACTACCTTCAACATTCCCTAGCATTATTGCCTTTACTGGTGAGCCAAAATATTTATGTGCTTCAAAGGATCTTACAAAGGATCTTACAAACGATGTAAGATAGTAACAAACCTGCTATGTTTGCCATCAGAGAATAGTAAGGAAGTTAAAATTCCAGCCCCTAATCAACCAACAACCAATTCCCCCACCAACAAACTCAAATCTAATTAATTGACATCAGCACTGAGTGATTTATCTATAGTCTTTCCACTGACTAGATTTAAGAATTTGCTGGAACCTTTGAATGGTATACTGGACTTCTCCTTGTGACGTCTTCAAATGGTCCAGCAACCGCCTCTTTAGACCTCCATCACCAGCTGTCATTCAGTGGGCTTCAGCCACCTTGTAAGCTGCCTCAGGAGTCTTCCTCTTCTCTTTCACAGATCTTTCTTCCATTCTAACCTTGAGTGATTTCTCAAGTTTTGGCTCTCTGGCCTTGCTGCTGAAACATCTTTCCCAGGCCAATTCAAACTCTTCAGCTCAGAATATGGAAATGTTGCCATGCTGGCTTCGGATTCTGGAGGCTGTAATCCAAAAATACAGTTTTTACTTGTTCTATATTCAGCTTTTTACCAACTGAACCACACACCAACTTGCATTGCCTCAGCTCCCAATCTTCAGTCACTTTTTTTGCTAGTCAGATTCATCCTGACGGACAATGCATCATCCCGTCTTCTTTAAAATATAGTGTCAATAAATCTCTTTGGAATGCTGATAAACCACCAATCCAACTTAGCCTCCCTGGATTTCCTCTTTCCATGTATAACAGTGAAACCTGAATTCCTGACCTACATCATTATCATTGGGGACTAGTAACAATTAAAAGCCAAATATTGTACATGTAAACAATATATTCTTTCTCTAATCCTAGAGAAAAAGTTACCATTTTCCTTTTATTTCCCATCATTGTTCTTATAAACACACAGTACCAGAAAAAAGAAAGTTCATAGAGAAAGGTTAATGTGTTAATTGTTAATAAACTAGTTTTCAACTAAATTTACTTTGGAAGAGAAACAAAGTTTAACAGTTAAATTTGTGATAAACTGTCATTTAAACTTACCATAGGTTAAAGGCTGAACAACAAAAAAGACTTTACCAGAAGTAAGTTGAAAAATGTCATCCATTATTTTTCTCTGTACCTCCTTGTCCAGAAGTAAACTATGCCCTTATCTTTCTTTCAGATGGATTTCAATTGGTTATACAAACTTTCAAAGTCTTCCAAATTTTATACATACAAAGGATGAGGTGAGGGAGGATCAGTTATTGAGAGTGCTAACATCAAAAGTCAGTTAACACAAATTATCTGGCTGGAACTATTCTTGAGTAAGTACTTTGAATCTTGTGTCACAAGAATCATTAATTCTCCAATTAATCCCTGAGAGAATAACAAAAAGCAATAAATAGTGTCTCCCCACCCCCCAACTCAAGAAAACTAGCCTTTAGGTAAAGTACCATCTGGGAAATGTAAAATTTGTTTGCTTTTTAGTGAATTCCCTCATTTAATTAATAAGTAATGGCTGGCATTCTGTACTGCAGTTACAGATTCATAGCCTAGAGTTATGGATCCATACTGTCTCTGTATCAGTAGCACTGCATAGGCACAGACTCCATCCACACTGCAGAAATACTTCACTTTGACACCACTTTAACTGTCATGACACAATGCTATGGAATTCTGGGACTTAGAATAATAGAATCATAGAATCATAGAGTTGGAAGAGACCACAAGGGCCATCCAGTCTAACCCCCTGCCATGCAGAAACTCCCAATCAAAGCATCCCCGACAGATGACCATCCAGCCTCTGTTTAAAGACCTCCAAGGAAGGAGACTCCACCACTCTCTGAGGGAGTGTGTTCCACTGTCGAACAGCCCTTACTGTCAGGAAGTTCCTCCGAATGTCTAGGTGGAATCTCTTATCCAACAGTTTGCATCCATAGTTCTGCGTTCTTGTCTCTGGAGCAAGAGAAAACGAGCTTGCTCCCTCCTCAATATGACATCCCTTCAAATATTTAAACAGGGCTATCATATCACCTCTTAACAAACAAACAAACAAACAGCTTCATTTATATACCGCTTCATACCCTTAAGTAGTGTCTAAGCGGTTTACAATTGTAAGCTATTTGCCCCCCAACAATCTGGGTACTCATTTTAGCGACCTCGGAAGGATGCAAGCCTGAGTCAAGTCTTAACCTTCTCTTCTCCAGGCTAAACATCCCCAGTTCCCTAAGTCGTTCCTCATAGGGCACAGTTTCCAGACCCTTCACCATCTTAGTTGCCCTCCTTTGAACACGCTCTGGTTTCTCCAAATCCTTTTTTGAATTGTGGTGCCCAGAACTGGACACAATATTCCAGGTGGGGCCTGACCAAAGCAGAATATTACTTCCCTTGATCTAAACACAATACTTCTATTGATGCAGCCTAAAATAGCATTGGCCTTTTTAGCTGCTGCATCGCACTGTCGACTCATGTTCAACTTATGGTCTACTTGGATCCCTTTCACACGTAGTTTCATTCAGCCAGATGTCCCCCATCCTATATCTGTGAATTTCATTTTTTCCACCCTAAGTGCAGTACCTTACATTTTTCTGCATTGAATTTCATTTTGTTAGTGTTGGCCCAGTTTTCTAGTCTATTCAGGTCATTTTGAATTCTGATCCTGTCCTCTGGGGTATTAGCTACTCCTCCCTATTTGGTGTCATCTGCAAATTTGATAAGTATGCCCCCAATTCTGTCATCCAAGTCATTAATAAAGATGTTGAATAGGACTTGGCCCAGGACAGAACCTTGTGTCACCCCACTTGTCACTTCTTTCCAGGATGAAAAGGAACCATTGCTGAGCATTCTTTGGGTTCAGCCAGTCAGCCAATTACAAATCCATGTAACAGTTAACTTGTCTAGTCCACATTTTACAAGCTTGCTTGCAAGAATGTCATGGGGGACCTTGTCAAAGGCCTTACTGAAATCAAGGTATACTATATCCACAGCATTCCCTTCATCTACCAAGCTGGTAATTTTATATATATATAAAAAGAGATCAGGTTTGTCTGAAACCCATGTTGACTTTTTGTGATTATGGCATTGCCTTGTAAATGTTCACAGACTCTCTGTTTAATGATCTGCTCTAGAATCTTTCCTGGTATTGATGTCAGACTAACTGGACTTGTGGTTTGTTGTGACACTAGAACTCTCTGGCAGGGAAGCCTGAATGTCACACAAAACTACATTTCCTAGAATTCCCTAGCACTGAGCCATCGCAGTTAAAGTGGTCAAACTGGATTATTTCTGAGGTGCAGATGCAGCCATAATCATGTTACAATTGCTATCATTGTAAATGTTCCCACAAACCCACCTTAAGAGCGAACAGGCACATTGAACGAAGGAGGTGTGTTCAGCTGGCAATCAGGGTGCAGAGCAGGCCATTTCCAGCCCCCTCCCACCAGCAAGCAAGGCTGGGACATTCAAAAGCAAGATCCCTATTAAAGTTCTCATCACAACCTTGCCTATTGGCAGGAGGAGACTGGGAACATCATCTTTCTTGTGTCCCATTTGGCAGCTGAATGGACTGCCTCACCCAGTCCACTTATTGGTTCTTAAGATGGGCTTGAGTGTTTGGCCAGGAGATGTTACTTAGTTATGTTGTTGAATTTAATAAATAATTTAATTCTGGAAACAAGTTAATGCTGACATTCCAACTTAATCAATTAAGTTACAAAACAAATACAATAAACTTGTCCCTTTTTTGTTAGAAATTTTTTACCTTAATTGATTTTGATTAGTTCTCATCAGTGACTGTATCACCACATAAGTACACATTAGCACATCCAACTTCTTCTTCACACATTTCCAGTTTCTGCTGAGTTAGACTGGGTATTTTGACCCAAGCCTAGCAGCTCTAACATCTGAGATTCAATCCCTTGTCAGCTCCACTGAAAAAAAAAAAAGCCCAGGCTGTAAAGATATGGAAAATTCTTGCATGAAACTTTATAGACCTGTTGTCAGTCTGAGTAGACAATACTCAGTTACACAACCCTGATTCTAAGTCAGGATGGATCAGCTTTGTGGGCTCATATAACCTTACAAATCTTTTATTGAGTTAATATCAGCTGCAGACAGCATTACAAGTTACCTGATGTCATCATTTAATAAACCAAAACTTTTCCAGTAGTTAACCCAGTCCTTATTTAATTCTGTTTTTAGATCACTTTATAAAAAGTCCCCTTGAAACTGCTACACCAATGAGTAAAAGCACAATGAACGTTTTGCTAATAAATATAAATAAAAAAGAAAGTGTTAGGAACTAAACTTTAACGTGATTGCAGACAGCACAGAAATGTAAGTATATTCCATTTTTGTATCTTTTTTAAAATATAAAGTTAATAAGACATTTTCTCTTAAGGTTCTAGCAAATCCTGCCATCCTAATCATATTACTCAGATGTTGAAGAGCAGAAGCAAGAGCTATCATTCAATCCCTTAGCAAATCAATCCAAAACTGGATATTTCCTATTTAGGGTTGCTACCAAGTTTCAGGCAGGGGGTGACTTAATATGCTCCCTAAAGTCCATGATGTTATCCATGTCCAGGAAGATGTTTGTGCCCAGTCTTTCTCAAATCAAAGCAAATTCTGCTCTTCCTTGACTGCAAGCCTGCTGCGATAGATCCCCCCCCTTCCCAGTTCCTGGCAAGGAGATATCTGGCTGAACTACATGCCAGATTGATGCTCTTTGCAGCAGATCCCTTAATAATATTCAAGTCTCCTAGGCCCGGAACAGAAAAGCTCAGCAACAGCAGAGATTTCTATCTCCAGTATTTTGCTGATATATGAGAACACCCTGTTATTTCTCCCCCGCTCCTTCTCCAATCAACACACACACAAAATGCATTCACACACCCATGCCCTTAGGCCTGATGATAAGATTATTTCTGCCTTTATGCAGGACAAGCGATTTATTTTCAGTTTTATCAAATTTACAGGCAGTGAGAGAAAGTTTACACTTGGGGCTAAATTACATCAGTGCAGTATTTTCTAATACATATATTCAGATGCTATACATGTCTCTGGTAGTGCCTTGTGTGGCAACTGTAGTTACTTCTCCAAGTCTGCCATATTGTGTAGAACAGGCTCCAGGTTCTGAGGCTGGATACCAAGAAGAAGAAAAACTAGGACATTCAGGAGGAAATGCTGCAAAGAGTATAACACAAGGTTTATTATTAACCACCTCACAAATAAATGATACTAAATTAACAACAAGAAGAACAGAACAAACAATTTAGCCATTATACACACATAACATATGTGGACACTGTGGAGGTCATATGTGGAGAAAAAAGTCCTATCCCATTCTCTAATATACCCTATACCAAGTGTAGGTGCCCTCCCAATGCTTTGGTGCATATCTTCAACATCTTTGGTTCATATCTTCAACATAGTCATTGGCTATGATGCCTGGAATGAAAGAGTTGAAGCCTATAATGTCTGAAGGACATCAGATTAGGGAACCCTGAACTAAAGTCTCCACATATTGGTCAAGTCTTACTGCTTTTTCACACTAGGGGGCAAACAGGATTTAAACGAAAGTTAAACAAGAGTTATACAGGAAATGCCTTGTGATGAATATAGGGCATTTCCTGTTTAACTCTCTTTTAACTTTTGTTTAAATCCTGTTTGCCCCCTAGTGTGATAAAGCAGTTTAGAAATAGACTAAGGCTACGGAAGCTTATGCTACAAATTTCTTTCTTCCAGTTAGTCTAAAATAAGATTCATTTGTGTATTGTCTAACAACCAGTGTGGAACTGCAAACTGTAACTCTAGTTATTTTTTGTCCCACAGATACTAAACATTTAGTCCTACCACAAAACTCAAGAAAAGTCTGGTTCTGTCCAGCTGCACATTATTTTTTCTCTGCTGGATCTATGATAACATTTGAAGATCTACTGAATACAAATAGAATCTGTAGCAATAGACCTTTTCAGATGAGGTGTTGCTGTTTCATATTGTTCCATATTTGTTTATTCTCTTCCAGGAAGAGCCAACTCTATCATCAGGCAAAGCAAGACAATGGCCTTGGGCAAAAGTTGCTAGGGGCAGTGATGGCAGGTTTCCATTTCTTCCCCCCTGCATTCTCTGACTATTTTTCTTTGTTGAGGGACAGAACTATGGTCACCAACAATCTGTCTTCTTGCCAAAAACTAGCCTGTTGCCTTGAGTTTGGTGGAAAACACTATATCATTGCTTGGGCTGAAGAAGCTTTAGTCTAGTCTCATCAGCTTCTGTTTTGTGAACTGCAGATATGACACTGTGCAGGAATGACCCAGATGCGTGGCATATTACATTTGTGTGTGTGCGTGTGTATATCTATGTTAGCTAAGTGACTTTAAAACAAACAGTACTTCTGACACTTTTGACAAGTTTTGTTCTGGATCTCAAAAAGGTCTAAATTAAGCACTAATTATGAGTGATTAACAAGCAGAATTTAATAAATGAATTAACAAAACATTTCAAATTCTGCTCTCTTCAATTGTTGAATACAAAAATGAGCTGCATCCAAGGTAGCAATTTAGGACAGCAGATGAGGAGGACTAGTAATTATTTTATTTTTTGCCAGTGTGCCAGGGACCAATACCACTTTTATACCCGTTGGCTACCACTGTTCCTTTCTTTATGGCTTTAGAGACACCATAAGTAAAAAATGACTTAACACACAACAAGCAAAGTCTTTATAAGGGTGGTCTGTCAGGGTAACCATTTTGGCTTTAGTTCCAGGTAGCAAAAAGTCTAGGGCAACCCTGCCACCAGAGTATACAGGACCCACAATATGTTGAGGGAAAGTTTACAGGAAAAGTCCAGCTGGATTTAGTTTGGAAAGGGGCAAAGAACCCTCTGTGCCTGTTTTGCCTGCTCCACCCACCCACCCAGCCCCCGCCTCCAAAATCTTGCTTAGCACTGTTCAGTGACAAATTTACTGATCCTGTTCCAGTCTCTAATGCTACTTTTTTAAAAAAATCAATTCATGCAGTTGCATGAATGGCATCATGTCATTGGAAAGCCTGTGGTTTAGTGGTTGAGAGGGTTTTTTAAACAGTGACTTCCTTACAACTTACAGATACCAGCACTTTCAGATATACAAGTGAGCAAACAAAAATGAATCAGTCATCTGGGCTGTAATACAATGTAGGATCAGTGTTCAAGGAGATCCTTCCTTTTCCCCATGATCATCTGCTGAATCTCACCTACAAAGTCTCCTCTTTCAGTTTTAATAAGAAGATTTATTTTTGATTAACTTAGGCTGCAGTGGGCTCCTAAAGGAAAATGATAAATTATTATAATTAACCTGAGAAAGTTACTATTTGGAAGTATAACTGGCATGGGACCAGGCTAGCTGCATGATTCGTCATGTTATAGCCTTCAAGAAGGTAACTTTCCAAGTCTGAAATGGAATTTAAAAAATTGATTGTATAAATGAAGTTATGTGTGTTAATTTAGGTCCAAAACACACTGCAGAAATAATCCAGTTTGAGACCACTTTACCTGCCGTAGCTTAGTGCTAGGGAATTCTAGAAAATGTAGTTTCGTGAGACATTTAGCCTTCTCTGTGAGAGAGTTCTAGTGCCACAATAAACTACAATTCCCAGGATTGCCTAGCACTGAGCCAGGGCAGGTAAAGAGGTCTCAAACGGGTTTATTCTGCAGGGTGTTTTTGACCTTACATGAAAGTGAATGCCACTGAATTCAGTGAAATCTACTTCTGTGCAACCAGGCATATGATTGGGCTGTCAAATCTATCCGTGACTGCCAACTCAAAAGCTGCATCTACACTTCAGAATTAACCCAGTTTGACACCACTTTAACTGCCATTGCTAAATGCTGTGGAATTCTGTGATTGGTAGTTTTGTGAGCTATTTAGCCTTCTTTATCAGAGAGCTCTGATGCCACAACAAACTACAAATCTCTGGATTCCATAGGCTGGTGCCATGACAGTTAAAGCAGCATCAATCAGCATGGCAGCCTGAGCTAGCTATCCATGATCATGCAATGTAAATTGTCTAATGTTTCCCCATAGTCTTCTGTGGAGAATATTCTCAATTACTATTGTAAAGTGAATACTTGGTTTTACACTATGATATTACAAAGCCAAATTAATGGTTTATATGAATAATAATAATAATAATAATAATAATATACCCTGCCTCTCCATTAAGATAGAGGTGGCTAACAATATTAAAACATTAATATACAATAAAATACAATGTCCCAGAAACTCACCCGCCCACCTTGGCCAATTAATCATAATTATAAACAGTAACAATAAAACAATACCATTAAAACTATTAAACGGACAAGACAGGGCAGTCAATGTGGCGACTGAGATGCTAATCTGGGAAGGCCTGTCGGAAGAGATCCACCCTGACTGCCTTTTTAAAGCTGTCAAGATTGGTAATATGGCAGGTCTCTCCCGGCAGGCCATTCCATAACATTCCATAATATGATATTAATACATGTGTATGTTGCATTTGCTCAAATTCTTTTTACACCACCTTGAGAAGACTGTATCCTTGAAAATGGATTTAAAATTATTGTTAAGCATAACATACCTGTTAAGCACCTCTTTTGAACAGTTGCTTCCTGGAATAGTGTTATGTATATCTTAAACAATCTATAAATGAATAAGTATAAATGAATAGATTTGCAACATTGTGCAACATTATTCCACTCAACTCACTTAGATGCACTTCTGGCAGCTAAAAGTTATAGAAAGCTTTTCGTAAGTAAGCCCCATTTAACATTTCTAGCCCAACTCCACATTCAGTCCAATGTACACTTACTTGGAGTAAGACCTATCCAGCTAAATGGGGCTTAGTTCTGAATAGATGGGTATGGCATTGCACCTTTTGTCTCTCTTGTCACAATGAGATCATCACATCTATTAAACTGCAATGCAATGCTTACTTGCAAAGGAAATCTTCATAAAAGTTTAAGGAGTCCCACCCTTTAATTTACCGCACACATTTAGTAATATGTCTAGACAGGATTCCCCATCCTACTCCTTGAAGCATATTACTTAAACTGTTCTAATTAACATAATTAGGCTTCAAAATAAAATGTTTTCTAAAAGGACACCATTCATTTCAACCATTCATAGCAGCCAATAATGTGAAACCTGACTATTGTCTATAAACTTCTGTTACACAGTGCTCCTTTAAACAGTCTGAGCCACAAAAGTTTTCAAAGATTTCATTGACTTAAGTGTTCCTCAGCTTATTTGGATTGCAAGAATACCACAAAACACTCCAGAAATGCATCAGATGTTGTGCCATGTGTCTGACAACACGTTTCATTTAAAAAAATTAAAAATAAAAACATTGTAGTTATAAGGGCTTATGTCTCATGGAATCATTATACTTGAGAATAGCCAAATTGCTAACGTCTTCTGACAAATGTCTCTTCTGCATTTTATTGGCTAAGAAAACAGACTAGCCGTCCAGATATCCTTTTAGCCTGCAGCTCCCAGCAGCCTAAACAGGAATAGACAATAATGAGGGATTATGGGAACTGCAATTATTTTTACCTTTGCTTTAAAACATGAAAAATCTTAATAGTGGAAGGCAGGGGATGGATGCTTAACTTGTCTTTTAATATGGTAGATTCAAGGAAGGCAAACTTCTCATGTAATTCTTCATTTTAGGGTGAGAAATGTTCCCTGCCTACACATCTTTTGCCCCTGAAGTGCCATGATGTCACAGCACTTCATGAAGAACAATAGAGTCAAGTAGGTGGAACAATATAATGGGGAATAGTTGTCACGCTCTTTTATGACATCATGTGATGAAAGCTTGTCATGTCTTTTATGTGGTATACCACTAATGAACATCTGAAACATTACTTTTTAAAAAAAAAAAAAAAGGTAAGAAAACCAATATTTTTAATTGAATAAAAGGTGATTCATAATAAATCAAAGGAAAATGTGTTAGTTACAGACAATATAACCCAGTAGCTTAATACAGTCAGCCTTCTGTGTCTGCATCTATAGATTCAACCAACTATGGTTCAAAAATATTCACACATACACAACAACCAAAACGTTTACTTTGATTTACCATTATATATAAGGGACATCATTTTACTAGTCATCGTACATAGTGGGATTTGAGCATCCACATTATTGGTATCCACAGGAGGTCCTGGAATCAAACCTCAGGGGATACCAAGGGCCCACTGTAATGTATTTGTTGGTCTCTGGTGATATTACAACTAATTTGTTGTTGTAGTAGTTATATTATTGGTTGCCAATATTCTGCATCAAGTACTTAGTTACATATACTGTATGTAACAAGGGACATATGCATATTGCAGAAATAAAACAATTTGACATCACTTTAACTGCCAAGATTCTATCCTGCAGAATCCTGGGATTTGTAGTTTGATGAGTCACCAGAGCTCTGACAGACTAGGCTGAATACCTCATCAAACTATAAATCCCAGGATTCCACAGGATAGATCCATGATAGTTGAAGAGGTGTCAAACTGCTTTATTTCTGCAGTGTGGAAGACCAGTTAGTAATGTCTCCAGGCCCGACCCCTCCCAACCCACTTTAACAGCCAAAACTGTATCAGGCAAATGAGGCCCATTAAGCTGCTGACCAGGGCACATGGAGGCACAAGAGGTTTCTGGCCCCCTCCCACCAGTGAGCAAGGCTGTGGCCAGAAATTGGGACAGGGTCCTGTGTCTAATTGTCTCAGCCTTGCTTGCTGGCGGTAGAAGGTCAGAAATATCTTCCTTCTTGCACCCTGACTGGCAGCTGAATGGACTTGCTTTGGCTGATGTGGCAGCTGACTGTTAAGATGGTTTGGGGGGGGGGGCATTTATTTAGTCTTACAGCAAGACTACATAGTCTTACTGAGTACGGAACTGTTATGGATGCCAGTAATCAAAGCAGTTGAATGCTTTTTCAATGCTAAATCCTGCGGCACTTCCTAGACTTTAAAAAAGAAAAATCACACAGCTTAGCCTAACTTTTCTAGAACAAACTGCTGCCTCAGGTTAGACAGCAGGTTAGTGCAGGATGCTGTCCCACATATGTCAGATCCTTCTGCCAGTCTAGTTGGTTCTGTACATGGAACAAGGAGGCAGACACTATGTTATCCTTTGCCCTGGCAAAGTGTCTTAGAGTAATCTGAAAGGAGTCTATGACAGAAATATATAAAAATGGTATAAAGGAGATAGATACAGAGAACCTCCTTCTTTTCTTCCTGTCCCTTGTAATTCTTGAAGCTGCAGTTGTCCAAGGTAACTAACTGGTGGCAAATGTAAGATGGACAACCCATCCTAACCCCATCCCCCCCCCCCAAAAAAAAAAGGAAGGAAGGAAGGAAGGAAGGAAGGAAGGAAAATAAAGCAAAAGTTCCAAGAATTATTTAAATAAATAATAAATAAATAAAACTTTTATTTATAACCACCCCACCCCACCCCACCCCACTAACCCCCCCACACACTGTCAAGACAATTGGAGAGGCTTGCAGATTAAAACTCCAGTATCCTCATTTCCCTCCCTCCCCTAAAACAACAATTAAACAATTAAACAATTAAAATATCAGTTAAAATCATCCAATTAAAATGGCAGCATGCAATTGGGTATGGACTGTTTGAAGTGTATGTGAGGCTGGGTTTACTATTCACAAAGGCCTGCTGGAAGAGATCTGGCTTGACAGCTTTTATGAAGATGTCTAAACTAGTAATATGATGGATCTCCTCCATCAGACCATTCCATAATCTGGGAGCAGTGGAGGAAAAGGTCCTCTGGGAACTTGCAGTCAGTCTGGTTTTTATAGGTTGCAACAACTTCCTCCCAGTAAGATAAAGGTACTCCCCATTGACAAGGTTGTCAAGTTGTGTCTGACCATAGAGGGCAGTGCTCATCTCTGCTACTAAGGAGTGGGAGGTGGGACTGGGTTGTAATATTTTAACTGTACCTGTTTTTAAAATGCTGTACCCCACCCTGATTGTTCATTCAGAGAGGCGGATTATAAATAAATAAATAAATAAATAAATATGCCAAGGAGCATTATCAGAGACAACTCTGTGATCATTACTAGGGTTGAATTAACAACTGAGCAGGAGACTACCATCACCTCACCCTGTTTGCTTGTGATTCTCCTCACCTGGGGCCGTACTACACAATTATAGCACTATGGTTCTATTTTAACTGTCATGGATGCATCCTATGGAATCAGGGGTTTGTACTTTGGTGAAGCACTAGATGTCTCCATGAGGCTATGACAAATAAAATGGACTCATCCCATTATCATTCTGTAGTGTGAAAGGGTCCATGGAAAGCAACAAGTCTGAAGAGAATAAGTTTCTGTTTGCATGGACTCACATGATTCTCAGCTGGTAAGTAAAGTCTGAATAAGTTGTTATTGTTGTTGGGCGCCTTCAAGTCATTTCCGACTTATGATGACCCTAAAGTGAACCTATCATGGCTTTTCTTGGCAAGATTTGTTCAGAGGAGGTTTGCCATTGCTTTCCCCTGAGACTGAGAGCATGTGATTTGCCCAAAGTCACCCAGTGGGTTTCATGTTCAAGCTGGGAATCAAATCCTGGTCTCCAGAGTTGCAGTCCAACATTCAAACCATCACACCACAACGGCTTTCTTAGATTGGTTTAAATGCTTTTAACTAGTAGAAAGTGTGGTTTTTTTTACCTAGTTTTGTTCATTTTAAATTGTCTAGAGTGGTTTATTGCTGCACACTGCACACTTTCTTGAAGTTGAAGCTGCACACTGTCTTGAAACCATTACTAAAGGGTTTAACAAAATAAATAAATAAATATATATTTGTTATGATGCCTATATGACATCTTCTAAAACACAGCAAGTACGCCACTGAATATCTGGGACTTTATAGCCTTAGTGAAAGAAGATCACTGCAGTCTTCAAGGCTTGCTTGTGACTTTTCCAGAGAAATCTCTGAGGAAACAGGATGCTAGAGGAGACGGACCTTCGACATGATCCAACACTGCTCTTCCAATGTTGTTGAATGATTTTTCTCCTTGCACAATGGTGCAAACAATCTCCAACCCCAACAATCTGGGTACTCATTTTAGCGACCTTGGAAGAATGCAAGCCTGAATCGAGCTTGAGCCCTTTTGCTGGTCTTGAGCTCGCCACCTTATGGTTTTGAGTGAGTGGCTGCAGTACAGGCATTTAACCACTGTGTCACCAGTGATGCCACTGAGCTGAAATACATGACAGGAACAATGTGGGCTGACAACAACATTAGAATGAAATCTTAGCTGGTTTACATGACAAAGGAAGGGCAAAATACTGTATGATATTATACTTTAATGTGCATATGGGATAGCATTGTGATGGCTTGTCAATGCCTTTATGTGTTTTAAATTGTTACCTATCCCAAATCCCAGAGATGAAAATTATGTGAATACCAGTAAATGTTGTGTCCCTAAAAATGGCTTTGAAATGAATGGTTAAAATATAAGTAATGATTTCAGTAACAAAACAATAAATCTTTAGCTGGGTAGGTCTGTATTCTTCAGCTTTGTACAGACAGCACCATCTTATTAAAGAAGATGAACAATAAGGTGCTATCTTCATTCCCTGCACAGGAAAGAGTAGTACACTTCCTGGCATTTCTTCCATGCATACATTTGGAACTGTGATATCCCAAGGCAAGGAACTTTGACCCCCTTGGGATCTCACAGGGGAAAGCAATATGTCAAAGTCCCTGTGGCCTTGTGCCAACGTTTACTATTAAGTATGGTGTAGTGGTCTGATTGCCAAACTAGGACACTGGGAGACCAGGGCTTGCAATCTTGCATAGAAATCCCAGCCTCAGAGGAAGGCAAAGGCAACCCCCCCCCCCCCCATAAACAAATTCCATCAAGAAAACCCTGTGATTAGTTTACTTTAGAGTAGCCATAAGTCAGAAATAACTTCTGGACACATGACAACAATATCTAGAGCTTGGAAACATTGCTGTGCTGATAGGGAAGTCATGGGAATTGTAGCCAAAGCAATTTGTCCAAACTTTGATGATATCATTATAAAAATCTTATTTCATACATTATGGGATCATAATCCCTTTTTTGTGAATATTGCAGTATTAAATATATAAATCTGATATTTTTGACACAAGAACTTCTGTTTCTTTTATTATTGGGTCCATCTAAGTCATCTAGCAAAGACATGCTGAGTCCCTGCTCCTGATTCAGGCCTTTCTATTCTATTCCCCATGATATAAATATAAAATAATAGTAATTCTCAATGGTACTCTTGATATTGATCTCTCTGGGAATACTCTAGATGTTCTTACTGTACATATTACTGGGATAGCAGATTGACACTTAACTGTACTACAGGAAGGCCTGTCCATTCTATCTCCTCTGCTTATGCCCTGAGGCTACATACAGACTGAATATGCCTGAGACAACAGCAGAAACCAGAAAACGTTTCCCTTGTCATTTCTTTTTGGTATGCAGGAGCTTCATTTCCCAGCTGCAAAGAGAATCATGTATCCAAGCATGCTGATGACAGTCTCTTTTATGAAAGCAAGATGTTGCTCAATTGTTATAGCAGAATTCTGTATATTACATACTTTAACTGACTAGTGTTCACTGGTACTCTGTCCACCAAATAGCAAATAATATATATGCTGTCTGTTACTTTTCACTCCCTTAAAGTTTATGGCCTATATGTGGAGGGGGAAAGGAGGAGGGGGATAACATAATATATTGGTTTAGATTAATAAAGCTCTTCTGAATATTTAGGCCTCTTTCCGGCTAAAGCTAGTCATAATGACTGGTGAATTTCACTAGCAACAATGGGATTTGATGTTTGATCTACTCATTCCGTGGGTTTCAATGGGTCTAACAGAGCAATCCTGCACTTATTTATCTGGGAGTAAATACCATTCACCTCACTGTGACTTTAATTCTGAATAGACATGTACAGGATTGGATTGTTAGTGTACAGTCCCCAATACAGTAGACAGTAAATTCAACTGGATTTTGTGAACCTTATGTTTGACTATATATGCCTAGGCATGCCATGAAAGTCATAAGTAATCTGGTTTGGGAAAGACTTTGCAAATGGGTCCCCCTGCCCCTGTTTTTTTTTTTGGGGGGGGGTGAGGGGAGCTGCATCTTCTAGAATCTCCAAGCCAGCAAGTCTGCTATATTTAAAATTCATAAATATCTGTATTTAAACATGTATTTAAAGAATATGGCCAAGACAAGGCATCGGACATGTAGCCATGATGTCACGGCGACAATCCATCTTCCAATCCGACTCCCTCAAGCCCACCTTAACATCCAGACAGCTCTACTGAGGGGTCAAATTCTGTGGTGCTGGCAAAGTGGGTGCTGAAGGATGATGTGTCCAGCCTCTCCCACCAGCAAGTGATGGTGTGATTAGCAGAAGCAGGGATCACTGCATGATCCTTTTGCAACTCCTCAGCACACTGCTGTTCATCATTCTTCAGCTTCCTTTTAAGTAGAGCAGCAGAATTCTGTCCCGCAGCAGAGCTGCCCTAGATTTTACAATGAGTTTTCGGGGGGCATTTTGTGTCATGGCAATGATGCCAGAATTATAAATTTGAATACAAAGCATTTATGAGTATGTAAGGACAATATACACAACTATAGTGCTATTATTCCACTTTAACTGCTGTGACTGCCTCCTGTGGAATCCTGGCATTTGCAGTTTGTAGATGGGCATTTAGCTTTCTCAGCTAGAGGACTTAGACCTCACTAAATTACAAAACCCAGTATTCCATAGGATGTAGCCATAGCAGTTAAAAGGGAATTAATAGCACGGTAACAGTGTAGTATAGCAATAGCAATAGCAGCCTCATAGTATGGTATTGAACTTGTCTAGCTTATGATAGTGCAGTTTCCTAACAGGATGCTAGCCTATGTTCCTGTTATAATATTGAGGTTAAAATTGCATCATGTATTTATTTCTGTCATGTGTCCTATATTTTACATATATCTTGCATTCTTAACACAATTTTGGTGCAATTCATACAAAGATGAGAATTGTATCTTCTAATAGCTACATAGATATAGCTAGTTGTTCATTAGATGTAGTTAATAAAACACACAAAACACAATCCAATGAACATAAGTCATATTTTAATCCCATTGGAAGATGCAACTGGACAGCAATTCCATTGATTTCTCTTTAATATTTGCTTCATCAGACACAGTACTCAATATACGGATAGGCAAATTGGGCCCAATCAGGCTGTTTCTGTGGCCTTCAACCAATCTAAAGTCTCTGGGCTGCCCCTTTTCTGACAGAAGGTGGTGTGTGTGTTGCCTCTCCTGAAAGCCACCAGGAACAGCAATTCATCTTTAAATAGGTTTCAGAAACCCTTTTGCATGGTTTAACATATTAAAAACCAGCAGCTTTTCAAAAACCAAAAGTGGACTTCTGGCTCCTTCCAAGTTTGTTCAGTTCTGTTCATTTTTTGCATTTTTGGAAGTTCTTGTGGCCCCTAGAAGAGCAAGAACAGAAAATTGCACCCAAAGTACAGTGCAGTTACCCACTCCTAATATAGCAAAAGAAAATTGCTAGCATCTACTCATTTAAAGCCTGATTCGGATGTAACACTAGACCACCACCTAGCATAATGCACACGAACTTTCTCTTAGCTTTTTATATTTATTTGTGGGGAATTTAACTTGCATGTATTATAGTGTTACTCTGGTTGCTTCTAGGTTTTCAAAATGTGTTTTCTTTAGAGGTATGGATATCTGTTAAAATGTTTTGTTATGGTTTTGTTATGCTGTTGAAATGTTTTGTAATGCACTGCTTCAGACCCATTTTTATTGGCAGAGTACATGGCACCTTAAATGTGTGTGTGTGTAGAAAATAAATGTATGGAAATCTTAGAGATATCCTGTAAAAACTGGTGTCAGTATGCATGCAAACCCTCTATAAGTATAGTACAAATAAATCAGACTAAAGCAGCTCAATGCTTGTAGACTGGCATTAGGATAAGTATATCTTAAGAAAGTTCTTATTCCGACTTGGCTTCAGGCAATGAAACGTCATAGATGTAGAACTCTAGTGAGTGAAATTTCTAGGGAGCAAATTAGGCTAAAAACATCTTCTAGAGACAGCTAGAAAGGAATCGTATACCACTTGAAAATAAGGCATGTTATGCAGTAAATGTTTCATTTATTGGGCTTCTTCCAATGCTGTTAGGGCTAAAAGACAAGCTGTCAATAAAAATGGTAAATTTACCGATGGTTTGATTTTTCAGGGCATTATCACATACATGTATAAAAGTTTGTATCACTTCGTAATAGCATCAGACTATATCCTGATCACTGTCCATGTCTTTCTATTAATGTTTTTGCCATCTGGTAAACATAGCCACCCAAACCTAGGTGTACAAAAGTGTACAAAGGGTTTAGCTGTTCCTATTGGGCAATGAAAAAGAGCTTAGCTTTTGAGAAATTAATCACTAAAAATGCCTAGGTGTTTTTTTTAATTGTGGGATTTTCCTTTAACAATATTTCTAAAGACACACACCTCATAAAAAGCAAAACCAAACAGGGAACGCTATTAACATACTCTTTGGGGAGCACTTATCCATCAGTTCCCAATTGCTTATTTGATTTTGTGACAGGGAGAATAATTTTGTAGATGGGCATTCGTTGTATCCATTCTGGACATTAGCACAAATATCTTCACTGTCAATTAAAATGGCTGAAATTGGCTCATAATGCATGGGATCTGCAGATTTCCTCTTTTCTGATGGGAGTGTACTGAAAGGAATTCTGCACCTCACATTTTGAGAACCCTCTCATTGTCAGAAAAGTCAGGAGGCCATTTTGTCCTGTTCCTTCCTCCTGTAGCCTCCGGGCACGCCGCCATCACTTTTCTAGAAAATTCAAATTCAATGCTTTGGTTTTGCTTATGCAAGGTGTTGTTAGTGAAGTCATTACAATTTTATTAGGTCATTTTTAATTCTTGTGCTAATTCCAACACTAGCACATGCCCAACCACTGGCAGATCAACACCACTTTTTGTACCTTTGCTGAAAAGCCTACAGTTCAATAAACCCATAAGTGCTAACTATGGAGAAGAGAAGATCATTCACTTTGGCTTCAGGATGTTCTGGTCACTGCCAAGGCCTATGTATCACCAGCCTGTGTACTGTTTCGGTGGGGGAAGAGGAAGCAAACGAAGAAGCTAGACCTATTTCTAGCCAGATTCCTGATAATGGCTTGACTTGGAGGGAACCAGGTTGAAGACCCAGCCAGCCAGGTAAATCCTTTGGGAAGATTTTGTTGTTGTGTGCCTTCATTTCCAACTTATGGCGGACATATCGTTGGCAAGATTTGTCCAGAGGAAGTTTGCCATTGCCTTCCCCTGAGGCTGAGAGCCTGTGACTTGCACAAGGTCACAAAGTGAGTTTCATGGCAAAGCTGAAAATCGAACTCTTGTTTCAAAATCCCAACATTCAAACCACTACACCACACTGGCTGTAGTGAGTCTCCTTTCACCATTCTCTGAGGCTAGTGCAATTCCCACTATTGCCACCAAGATGTGAGAAGCTTTCCCAGTTGTTGACATCTGCACTGAGGCAGCCTAAGCCAAGCTCAGAATGCCAAGTGTGGGAAGCTAGTCTCAGAGGTAAGGCATCAGATAATCAGAAAGTCGTGTGTGTGTGAGAGAGAGAATATTTCAAAGGGGGGGAGGGGGCAGAAGAAAATAGCCACAGCTTTAAATTAATTAGAAATTCATTTAGATTTAGATAAAACCATTCTGGCAAGAAGTAACTTCTGACACTGGTTGAACTGGCCCTAACTAGTTGCCTGCTAATTCCAGGAACAGATTAATGGAAAACATGGCATCGTTCCAAATGGTAGATGGTAATTTAAACTATTTGGATATTAATATTTGATATGTTTGTGCTTCCCCCTTGCAAATTTTACTGCCATGTCCAAGCAAACTTCTCCACCCCCACCCCCCCACTCCAGTACAACATGTAGTTGTAGTTTCTGACTAATGGGGACCCTAAGGTGAACCTATCATGGGGTTTTCTGGGACAGAGAGTGTGTGACTCACCCAAGGTCACCTAGTGGGTTTCTATGGACAAGCTGGGAGTTGAACCCTGATCTTCAGGATCATAGTCCAAAGCTCAAACCACAACACTATGCTGATTCTCAAAGTACCTTTCCATATAATAGTCAAAGATGGCATATTCAAAGTCCTTCCTCTGGACAGGTGTTATTGGAACACAGAATTCTGAGTAAATGAAGTGAACGTCCAAATGCTTAAAGGATAATTATCCTAATGTCGGGCTGGGAATCAGGTAGACCTTCATTTGTTGTTAGATTGCTGGATTGAGCAGTCCTAGCCAACACATGTAATGCGTGGAGCTGTAGTCCAACAACAACTGGAAGTCTGCATGATTCCCATCCCTATCCTAAGGAAGTCCTATTCACTTCAAAAAGGAGTGTTTTGGAGTAAGCAGTCCGAGGACTGAAGAATATATTGCCTAATCCCAGTGAGCATGTGGTTGCAAGCTCATGTATGTGAATGTGGCATCTGTTGGCACAAAAAGAGACTATTTTTCACATTTTAAAGGCCCTGCCTGGGTTTACAAAGTAAATTATAGCAAGCTACAAGAACAGCTCTTGCTGAGAAAGATAGCTTGTGCACATTTTACCAAGCAATTCTATATAAAAAAAAGCAAAGGTCAACCATCAAGTGTGCTAGGGGATCCAAAGCAAATTTGACAGACCATTTTAAGCATACATAAAAAATTCTGGCAGAGATCGTAGTTATATTGAGGTCAGTGACAAGACTCCAAGTGATTTCAAAGGAGCCCAGTTTTACCTGCAGTATTACTTTTCACTGGACTGTGAGGGAACTTACCTTGGTACCATATGCAAATGTTCTTATTTTCTTTTTAATACAGTAAAACACAATTATATGTTACGAAACATGCTATTTCATGTCAGTTAGTCTTGCACAACAACCTTTCAATATTTCATGATTTTTGGACAGTCATTAGCTCTCAGCCTAACTTATCTCACAGGGTTGTTGTTGGGATAAAAATGTATACTGCTTTGAGCCCCTTGGAATAAATGTATGTAGAAATGAATGACACTAAGAATATATATTATACTTCTGAATTTTTAAAAGAGTTTTGCACATACATTGAGGAGCTGGGCAAACTGCCCCTTTTACAGCCAGATTGGGGCCGTGGCAACCACACACTGTGGCTCTGATCTGGCCTTTGCAGGGCACAAAAAGGAGCTGCAAAAAGTGGTTCCTTTTTGCACCCTGCAAAAGGTGTGATAGCTTGCCCAGGTCCTGAAATCATCAGGAGATTCTTTCCCCTGACCACCTTCACTGGCACAACTGGTGGAAACATGGGATACACTCTTCTCAGTGGCTGCCCTTAGGCTCTGAACTCCCTTCCCAGGGAGGCTAGAATGGCCTCCTCTTTGCCCTTCTTCAATTTTTTAAAAATTTTGTCAGGCTTTTAGAACTGGGAACTAGAAAGATACTGCACTGTTTTTATCGTTTTTACTATTCTTTCAAATTTCTCTTCATTTTAGCTGTATGCTTGAAATAAATGTTGTTGTAGTTTAATTCCATTCTAACGTTCATGTTGAAGTTTTGTATTTTTTAACTGTGTCATATTTTAACTTGAGTCCAGGTTTTGGAGAAAAGGCAGGATATAAATAATGATAACATTAGTAATAAAGCCAGCTATAATATCCATGTGCTATGTCCCCAACTATCTTATCTCTGACTACAGAATACATAAAGAGCATTATATCATGTCCAGTACTTCGAGTTTTCTTGCTCTACTACCCACCTCTTTTTTCTGATGCTGTGTATAAACACTATGGCTGCACACTTAGACATGCTTAACCCAACTGAACTTAATGGAATGTATTTCCGAGGCAGCAACACCAGGATCATGTTGCATGAGAATGTCTGAGATGGTGCATTATAGGGATGCAAGTCTTTGCATCCTTTGCCATCACAGACAAGAATAAAGAATCCCTACAGTATTCTCCCTGCTGCAGAAGGATACAAAGTTTTCTATGCAGTTTTTGACCACTATTCAATCTATGCAGAAATAGACAGGAAATATGTGTGGTTTCTATGTGCAAGGAACATTGTTTTCTGTTCAATACACTATTTGCTGCATAGGAAAATGTGCTTTCTGTGAAGAAAAAAAACATGTACATCTGCATGGATAAGTGCTTACCTAAGCAACCCCGGTTTGTACTTGAATGGGAGATTGCTAAGGAATGCCAGGTTCTGTAGGCTATATTTCAGAAAAAGGAACTGGCAAAACCACCTCTGAGTATTTCATGACTAAGAAAAGCCTATAAAAACATTCATGGGGTCATTATCAGTTGACTTGTAGGCACACACAAACACACATGTGAAGGATGTTGCAATTGTATCTCTTCTTTCCAAAACATTCAAAAACGGCTTTCTTGGCTGGAGAATTGAAAGTAACAATTCCATCTCCGGTCGATTGTTGACTGGAAATTATAACATGACCTGTTACATAAGAGGACAATAATCACACTGGCATCAGCAAACTGTTTGAGTATATTGCTAACGTCCTTTGGTGGTCCAAAGCAAGGCTACTTCCTCTGTTACAGAAGACCAAAATCCAGCCTGTACAAGAAGCACTTGAAGAAGTCTATGCTCCAAGCACTTGTTTTTGACAAAGCAGCTGTTGGTTAACATTTGGTATTGAACCATAAATCACACCCCTCACATAACGGATTAGGCTGCATTTTTCCCTTGAATATTGTATTACTTTAGCTATAGCAAGTTATGCATTTGTTTTCATCTAGGGCACAACCTGAGAACCCTTGTGCAAACAGGTGTTTCTGTTCTTTGGTAAATTCTTGTTTCCTGGCATAAAAGAAGTGCTGTAATTATAAGTTCATTTATTTGGAGGCAAGTTCCAAATAAAATATATATGAGATATATGGACAAATAAATGTGGTTGAAATAAATATGCTAAGTAAATGTGGATAGGAAAAAGACTTTGAAATTGTCAGATACATGTCATATATTTGTAGCTTTGCATAACACTAAATGCTGTTCTTTCTGTAGCTGATTCTCAAGGAAGGACAATATTTCTAAATAATATTTACAAATTATAATATTTACAGAAAAGTGCTGGTCCTACTGCTAGACAACGTGGTGTGACTAATTCATGACTAAAGAATATCAATAGGACCAAAGCATAATCAACTTATTCTGGATCCAACCCCAAGCAATCCTATGCCAATAATTTTATTGAATTACTGAAACATTTTTACATACTCTTCAGCCAAAAGGCTCAGTCAAACAAAACAAAGGAATGCCTGGTCTTCGGTTTACATTTTAAGAGACACAGAACCCAAAGATGTATTGAATGATGTGTTCCAAGTGAAGAAAGGGAACAGGTGAAGAAGTAAGGAGAGATACAAGCAAGTCAGACACCATTTGTGAAAGTTAACAGACTTTGTTTAACTACCAGCTAGGACAAAAACAGTTTAGGGAGAGGAGATTTTTTAGAGCTGGGCTATATCCATACTGCATAACTACCCTGTTTCCCCCAAAATAAGACATCCTCTGAAAATAATACCTAGTAGAGGTTTTGCTGAATTGCTAAATATAAGGCCTCCCCCGAAAGTAAGACCTAGCAAAGTTTTTGTATATAAATATATATACAGTATATAATAAATGTTCATATTTTTGTTCAACAGTAAATGTGAATTCTTCTTCATGGAAAAATAAGACATCCCCTAAAAATAAGATTTAGCACATCTATGGGAGCAAAAATTAATATAAGACACTGTCTTATTTTGGGGGAAACACGGTACCTGTATCATGCTTTGATGCCATTTTAACTGTGTGGCTCCATATGTATGGAGTACTGGCATGTGTCATTTTATGGGATACTTGGAATTCTCTGCCATATAGCTCTAGTGCTGAAATGGGAAAGATACTAGCAGATCATACTGGAAACTATCCCACTACCACAGCTGACTTCAAGGCTGGGTCCACTTGCAAAATCTTCATAGGTGTTAAAGAGAATGGTTTTCCAATATGAATTAATAATGTTTTGCATTCAACAGCTTTCAAGTTGGGTGATTGTATTTAGCAACAGCAATAGCAGCTTCTTTAATATAATGCTTCATACCACCTAAGCAGTCTCTAAGCGGTTTACAACTGTAAGCTAATTGTCCCCAACAATATGGGTACTCATTTTAGCAACCTCGGAAGGATGCATGCCTGGGTCGAGCCTGAGCCCTTGGCTAGTATTGAACTCTCAACCTTATGGTTTGTGAGTGAATGGCTGCAGTACAGGCATTTAGCCACTGCGTCACCAGGGCTCTTTTATATTTAGAGCTTGGGTGGGACAATTCACAATCACAATCACCAGAATCTCCTGGTCGTGGCTAATGTCTCCATGCTCATACCTTGGAATCAGGGCTCCAATATGGCAAACCTAGGAGCTTGCTGTAGTGAATAGATTAACACAGAGCAACATGAGACCAACCAATGAGAAGCCGGCTGGGCAGGGCTATAAAAGAGTGAAAGAGTGAAAAGTGGGTTTTTAGTTTTGGGGTTGTTGAGGAAAAGAGTCACATCGAAGGGTGTGCTCTTAGGGTTCCTGAGGAGGACTGGATAGGTTTGGAGACCACAAAAGGGTCTAGAGAGGGACTGGATAGGCTTGGGGAGTCCAGTAGAGAGAGGCTCAGAACAAGTCAGTGGTTTAAAGAAAGATTTTGGTCTTGGTACTACAGATAAGATTGTCTGAGTGGCTGTACTGATATTAATACTTTAAAAGAACCTTTTGTAATCAAGCAACAAGACAATTAACAACTTTAAGTCTACTTTATTGTTTATTTTTTTGTATTTTATAAATAACTTTTTTTAGGGTTTGAAATATAACTTGGCCTCCACTTGAATATTGAAACGCGCTACCAAATATTAGTGCCTCAGTAGAGAATAGGTTGTTGATGAACTGAGAGACGGAGAGTTCACCACAACATATTTGGTGGCAGCGGTGGGATGAAAAGGCCCAGGGTGCTGTCATCAAGGAGATGTAGTGGTGAAAGATAAGGGGTTCACCACACTTGCCAGTTTTAAAATGGGATATATTAAGAATGCAATCCTTACATGTCTACTCAGAAATAAACCCCACTGAACTCAATGGGATTTACTCCCCGTTAGGAGTGCATATAGGATTGATGCCCAAAACAAAGCAAGGATGGGAATCTTGGAAGCCTCCAGATGTTGTTGGACTTCAGCTCCAAACAGGTATTATGGCTGGTCTGCTGGGAACTGCAGTCCAGCCACATCTGGAAAGTCCTATGATGCACCCTGAGCTTGTAACAGTTAGTGTTGTTTAGTGTCTGTGGGGCTTTCTAGATTGGCAGGAAAGTGTGACATGAAGTTGCCTTTTCCTTAATGCTTAGCAGCTAAACCACAGCCTTTAGATGGAGCTGCACTGTTACGCAGTTTTTAAAAAAGAAGCTGGGAAAACCAGCACCTTTTTAAAGGCGCTTCTTCTCCCCTAAAATGCAAAAAAGGCGTTTTCATGGCACACTTTCCCTTTTTCTCATCTAAAGGCTAGACTTTCATGCAGCCATGAACACACTTCTTTTTGCCAATCTAGATCAGGCATACCTTTATGGATTTTGGCCTACCTGTGTTTTTTATTGTTGGACTTGTGCACTTATATTGCATTTTAAATTCTCTTCTCTGCTTTGAGCATTCTCACAGAAAAGTGAATTCCAAACCTTGTAAATACATGAATGACCCACTCTCTTCCTTTGCTGGGAACACGTGGTTCGGTACAACCAATGAAACAGTCACCATTTAATTCTTTTAAAATATAATCTTGTGGTTGAATATTTTTTTTAGCTATAATGTCAAAAACACTGTCACAGAGGCCATAATTCTTTGCATGTCAGGCTCAGTACAATAATCAAGGATGACTAGATAGTATGTCTCCAAATCGTAGCTGTTTTTTCAGGATATTTGAAAGAGAGAAAGCCAAAAGCCAAGAAGAAAAAGGAAACTGTTAAATCCATTTGTACATTGATTTAACAGAGAAGTATTTCATTCTTCATATATGTGTGTGTGTGTGTGGCTTTTTCTTTCCTCTGGTTGTCTTGAAATAATCCCTTTTCTGTCTCCATCCTCCCACTTAGACATTGTTCACAGACTTACTTATTTATGAAGTCTGAAGGTTAGTTCCTACCTGCTGAGAGTAATTAGCCCGGTTCTTTGTGTCCTATGCAATCCTGTCTGATTAAATGTACACATTTGTTTTACTCCTTTTCATGTCCCTTCTCACTCTGCTTCTGTTTTCCTGATTGTAAGTTGCTGTGATTTTTTTAATATTTATATATATATATAAAATCTATTTTTTTGGCCTACATCTTCCCTTTACTATGTAAATTTCTACCTGGGCATTATTATTATTATTTATTACTACCCACCAAGCCTGAGATTTGGTGTTGGCAATGTCAACTGCTAATGTCAATCTCTGTATTTCCCTGAACTTACACTCTTGGAGTGCCCTCCTTCCTTCCAAACTCTATTTTTTATTAATTAATTTATTTTATTTTATTTTTTATAAATACCCACCATGCCTGGGAATTGTTAGCAATGTCAATTTGCTAATATCAATCTCTGAAGGCACACTCTGGAGTGTGCCTTCTTCCCTCCAAAAATAAATCTCTTTCTATATTAGCTTTTGTTTTTGGAAATCCAGGGCAGTCTATTGGACCCCCAGGTTTAGGCATCTGTGTGTGTGGGGGGGGGGGAGTGCTTGGTTTTTAAATACAGACCCTTCTCCTCCTCCTCCTCCTTCCTTTTTAAAGACCCCATTTCCACCAGGCAAATTCGACTAATTCCCCCTTGAATTTACTCCCTGTGTGTGTCTTTCCCCCCTTCCTCCTCCTCCCTTTCCCTCCCAGCCCTACTTTTGTTCCTCTGCAGGGTTACAAAAAAGTTTCCAATTGACTCCTCCATTGTCCCAATTTGTCAACTGCTGGAAGATCAATTTGTTTGATACTCCTCCCATCAGCAAAGCAGGATCTGGGGGCGCCAGATGTCATTTCTAGAAGAAGAAAAGAAAAAGGGGGAGAGAAATAGATAGATAGATAGATAGGAAGAAAAGGAAAAAGAGCTCCCACATTTTTCTATCCACTTGATGTCTCTTCTGGGAACTCAGGACTAACATTCCTGGACCAGCTCCTCCTTCCTCCATGTCTTTCCCTACGGCCCACAACAAACTCCCAACTCCCAGAATTCCATAGCAATTGAGCCAAAGAGTTAAAGCGCTTCCAAACCGGGTTATTTCTCCATTGTGGATGCAGAGTTCCTGATACAACAACATACATATATATACACACATATATATAAATAGACTTGCAACAAGTATATTGTCCATTTCGGTTTGCCAATAAAGTTATTCCTGATGGATTTTAATTTGCATTGCTTAAAGTGGCCCTTTAACAACGCAACTGCCCCTTGCATGTTTTTAATAATAATAATGATGATGATGATGATAATATTAATAATAAGAATAATAGACTTGCAACAAGTATATTGTGAATTCCGGTTGGCCAATAAAGGTAACCCTGATGGACTTTGGAGTGCATTGGTTCAAGGGCCAACAACACAGCTGCTCCTGCATGCTTTTAATAATGATAATAATAATAATAAAAAAAATAGACTTGCAACAAGTATATTGTGCATTTCGGTTGGCCAACAAAGGTAACCCTGATGGGGTTTTTGGTTTGCGTTGGCTAAAGGGCCAACACAGCTGCATGCTGTTAACACTAATAATCCTAAAACTAATAACATTAATAATAATACTAAGACTACTACTACTAATGAGTATTTCCCCTTCCTTTCCCTCCTCCTCCTCCTGCATTGCCTCTCCTCCTCCAACCCATTCCCTCTTTCTTCCCTCCCTTGAATCCCTCCTTCTCCAGTTCTCCCAGCCTTTCCTCCTCTTTCTCTCCCTCTTTTTTTCCCAAAAGGAGCCTTGTGTTGGACTACTACTACTTTTCCTCCCCCCTTTTCCTCTCCTCCTCCTCCCTCTTTATTTATGCAGACGTCACCCAGGGAGCCCCCGCCCCCTTTTTGCATCTCATTAAACCCTAGTGTGTAGTCTATGAGTCCCTCTCTCTCTCTGTGTGTGTGTGTTTCTTCTTCTCCTTTCCCCCCCTTTCCCTGTCAATAATCCCGGATCCCAGACTCCTTCTTCTTCTTCCTCCTCCGGGTTTGGACGGGGCTCCCCCCTTCTTTCCAGCTGTCAATCAGCGCCGCCTTTGAACTGAGAAAAAGCTCTCCTCCGTCTCTCTCTCAGAAACTTCAACTCACTCAAAATCCGAGCGGCACCGGCTCTTCTTCCTTCAGCTTCTTCTTCTTCTTCTTCTTCTGAGCCTCCTCTCTCTCTCTTTTTTCTCTTTCCCCCCCTTTTTTTTCCTTCCCCCCTTTTTCCCCTCCCTCCATGCTCGCCTTTTTTTTTAATTACAGAAAACAACCCCAACAGCCCCAAAATATACATCATAGATGTTATAACATTTAACCAAAAAAACTCATCCTCATCCCTTCCCCTTGTTTTGTTTTTTCTTCCCTCTTTTTTACTTCTTTTTTTTTAAATTTCGAGCCTGATCTTCGGAAGGAAAGAAAAGAAAAGAAGAAGGAAAAGAAACAGCCTAAAAGGGGGAGAAAAAAAAGAGAGAGCCAGAGGAAAGGAGCAAAAGCAGAGACTGCCTTCTTCTCCTTCCTCCTCCTCCTCCTCCCTTCTTCCTCCTCCCTCTTTTTTTTACCCCTCCCCAAAAAGGAAGGAAAGAAAGAAAGAGAAAAAAAAGAAGGAGAAGAGGAAAACTTTCAACTTGGACTCTTCTTCTTTTTTGTTGTTGTTGTTGTTGCAAAGAATAAATAAACCGCAAACTACTTTGCCTCGTCTTTCCTCGACGAGGACCAGCTCCTTTCCTCCTCCCTCCTCCCTTTTTTCCCCCCCTTTCTCTCTTTTCCTTTTTCTTCTTTCCCTTTCACTCTTTCTTCTCCTTCCAGTCCCCCCTCTCCCTTTCTTCTTCTCTTTCTCCTCCTTTTGCAAAATTGCTGGCCGGCGGTGGCTGAAGCAGAAGTCGCCAGGGCCAAGAAGAGGAGGAGGAGGAGGAGGAGGAAGAAGAAGAAAAGAAGAAGAAGAAGGAGAAGAATTAGGCAGCCTGACTTGATCCCTGGTGAGAAGAAGAGGAAGAGGAAGAATGCCGCAGCTGAATGGCGGTGGAGGGGACGACTTGGGGGCCAACGACGAGCTCATCTCCTTCAAGGACGAAGGGGAGCAAGAGGAGAAGATCTCCGACAATTCTTCCGCCGAGAGGGATTTAGCCGACGTCAAGTCCTCCCTCGTCAATGAGTCCGAAACCAACCAAAACAGCTCCTCAGACTCCGAGGTGAGCTTTAACTGGGTCCACATTGGTGGGATAATGCGGTTTGGGTCCGCTTTGGCTCAAGGCTATGGAATTCTGGGAGTTGGAGTTTGTTGTGGGGTCCAGAGCGGAGACCCCACAACAAACTCCAACTCCCAGAATTCCATAGCCTTGAGCCAAAGCGGACCCAAACCGCATTAACCCACCAATATGGATGCAACTCTGTTTCTCGCCCTGTTGCTGCTACTTGTATCTTTCCTTTTCGTTGTAGCAAAAGTTGGGGAGAAACTTTCTAAACCTCCTCCTCCTCCTTTGCTTCTTTCTATCCTTCCATTCCCTTTTAAAAAAAAATATAAATATATATATATATATATTAATCTATTTTCTTTCTTCTTCCCTCTGCTCCGACTGTTCTTCCAGGCGGAGAGGCGGCCCCCGCCTCGCTCCGAAAGTTTCCGAGACAAATCCAGGGAAAGTTTGGAGGAAGGTAAGAGAGAAGAGAGGAACCACTACTACTACTACTAAGGGGGAATCTGTTGTTATTATTGTGTGTGTGCTTTGGTTGTTTTGGTGGGGGAGGGTTGTGGTGTGTGTCTGTTTTCAAAAACGAAGGGAAGGATTTGTGCGACTTTTTACGGAAGAATTTCACGTGATAGGGTTGCGTTTGTGGAAAGGAAACGTTGTGTTGGTGGAAAGAAATTGTGTGTTTGGGAAAAGAACGCGTGGTGTTTGTTTTCTCGACTTAGAGATGTGGAAAGTAAAAAGCACCTTTTTGTTGAGCTTTTCCTAACCGTGCCTCTTTCTTTTTCTTTCTTTCACTCTCTCTTCTTTTCTTTCTTTCTTTCTTTCTTTCTGCCTCTCTCCTTTTTTCTTTCTTTCCTTCCAACGCCATGTTTCAGCTGCGAAAAGGCAAGATGGAGGGTTGTTCAAGGGCCCACCGTATCCCGGGTATCCCTTTATCATGATCCCCGACCTGACCGGGCCCTACCTCCCCAACGGATCCCTCTCGCCCACCGCAAGGACGGTAAGTCATTCAGAAAGAAAAAGAAGAATCATAATGGAGCTTTTCTTCCACTCCTCCTCCTCCGGGACCCTCCTTTTCCCGGCCTTTTCCGCTCCGGCCGGGCATTTCCGTCCTAAACAAACCCCTTCCTTTCCCCTCCCCACCCCCCAAAAGAAGCCCTCCCCCTTCTCCCCCTATTTCCTTTTCCTTTGAAAATCCTATTCCCCCCAAAAAACTTTTCCCAAACTTTTCTCAGAGACTGCAGTCAAGTGGCGCGCAATTGTCGGGTTTTTTTTTTTTTAAGTTTTATTCTCCCCTTTCGCCATGTTTGTAATATTATCCTCCCTTTCGGTGTGGTGTTGTGGTTGTGCAAAAGTGTGTTCCTGTGTGTACACAATGCCATTACTCAGCCGCCTTTCCTTTGTAATTGAAACCGCGAAATAAAAGATAACAAATAGATATAACACATATAAAATATAAAAACCAAAACCCGACTTCTTTGCAAAAGATTTTCTTACTTTTCTACCAAACTTTTGGGGTTTGTTTTTGCTTTGTGGACTGGTGGCTTGAGTGTAATGCGTCCTCACTGGAGGGATAACCCGGTTTGGCACCGCTTTGGAGTGCCTTGGGTCAAGGCTGTGGAATTCTGGGAGTTGGAGTTTGTTGTGGGGTCCAGAGCGGAGCGGAGCTCCGCTCTGGACCCCACAACAAACTCCAACTCCCAGAATTCCACAGCCTTGACCCAAGGCACTCCAAAGCGGTGCCAAACCGGGTTATCCCTCCTCTCTCTCTCTTCTTTCTCTCTCTTCTCCCCTCCTCCTGGCCTTGCCTCCCCCTTTAACCCTTCCTTCCCTGGCTGCCTCAAGCAACCACTTTAAAGGCATCTGTGCCCCACTGAGTTCAATGGCATCCCCATTTGTCACTGTTGTTATTACTATTGTTACCACTATTGTTATTATTATCACTACTACTACTTAAAAGCCAGGGCCTCCTCCTGAAGAAGTCGGTTGACTGTAGGCAGATAGTTATGTTGTTGTGTGAACTTTCTCTGTGTGTATTTGTGTCAGGGACTTTTAGGCTCCTCTGTATTGGAGAGTCAGGCATTTATTTATTTTTTTTTTTGGAGGAGTTGTCTGAGTTTGGGAGGAGGAGGGAAACTTCTTGGCATCCCTGATTTATCTTTTAAAAGACAGAGCTATTATTTTAAGGGAAATATAAAGATTATGGATATGTGCTTCCATACTCTTCTTCTTTTAGGGGAAAATATAAAGATCACGGATATGTTCTTTCACAGAGCTCTTCTTCTTTTTAGGGGAAAAAAAAAATATAAAGATCATGGATATTTGCTTCCAAAAATAGACTGTGGGTATGACTCCTCCTGAGTCCCATCTTTTCAGTCTTCCCTCTCTTGTCTGAACTGGATTTATTTTGTTCAAGGGTGAAAGACTGAAAGGAGGACTAGAGGAGACAGCTCTCTTTCTTTTTTTCCTCTTTATTTTTAGTTGCCTGTGGTTTGAGCTGAGCCTTTCTGAAGGGCCAGAAACCTCTCTGAGAAGCCAGAATTGTAAACAGAAAAGGGCCCCTTCTCTTACCAAACAAAAACATGGCATGTAGTAGGAAACAAGTCTTCGCTTGAAGGGAATAAACACACACACACACTTAACTTACTTATTATACACACACACACACACACATATATATTTATATCCATTTTCTCACTGGAGGATATATACCTTTCTATGGGTGTGGCAGAAGGGTCAGAAGGTGTGGCCGGAGGAATGGAGGGAATAAGTTGCTGCAAACCTCTGTGGTTTTATTAAACTTTCTGAGAGAGAGAGACTGTGTTCACACTGGAAAAATAAACCGGTTTAAGTGCCATGGCTCAATGCTGTGAAATTCTGGGAATTGTAGTTTGTTGTGGGGTCCAGAGCGGAGCTCTGCTCCGCTCTGGGCCCCACAACAAACTACAATTCCCAGAATTTCACAGCATTGAGCCATGGCACTTAAACCGGTTTATTTCTCCAGTGTGAACACAGCCAGAGAGATGCAAAGCATTGGCTACTCTCCTCACAATACCTTATGGAGGTTTGCCAACTCTGCCTCCTTTGCCCAGAAGTAATATATTCTTCATGAACCTTTTTTAAAGGAAAGTGTGTTTGTGTGTGTGTAATGACAACCTGTTTTCCAGGGAATACAGAATTTGTGCACAACTGGATCACTTGTTTGCTTGGTGTGTGTGTTTTTAATGTAATATTTCCATTTGAGTTAATTCCACCCTCCACTTATTCCCCCTTTCTTCAAATTACTACAGTATTTGTCTATTTACCTGTTTTGTTTTATAGTTGTAATTGTGGCACTTTAATTTAAAACAGTAGATTCACCGTTACATAGATTAGGAGTTTATAGTAACCTTGTGGTCTTAATGTGTCCACTCTACAAGTGTTTTAAAATATATCCCATCAGGGCTGTTTTTAGTTAAAAGTCCAAATTCAGGTCACAAATTACAGAGAGGGAGAGTGACAAAACAGCACTGACTTGTGTATTTTTAAAATGTTTTCGAGGATGAGGTTAACCCCAGCCAAGATATTTTATAATTTACTCTTATTTTTGGGGTCCCTGGTCACAGCAAGCAGACACTTTGATGACCACAGTTTTAGCATAAAGGAAAGTCAGTGTGTGACTGAATTTTTGAAACTGAGACAGGTAAAACTGTGCTATACAAAGGAAGGAATATTGCGGGGATTTTGTGGCTGTTTAAAAGGTGAAAACAGCCATTATTTAAATATTATTTTTCAGAGTTGTTTTTTATTGAGTTTAGAAATAATTTTAGGAATTTGGTAGTTTGGCAGATGAAAATAGGCAAACCTTTAAAGACAAGAATGTCATGCCTTTTGTATTTATTTACATCTTTAGCTACAAGCACTTGACATTTATCGTTTTGTTCTGGATTATATCCGTCACCTTTTGGAAGGAATGAGAACTATGGACGTTTGAACATATTTTCGGATTAGGCACTCAGTAATAAACAATTAATGGAGGAAAATTTCTTCTCTCCCACATTTAAACATTTTCTTTGTAATAATGGGGACTGTTTCCATGAATTCGGTGGACTGTATAAGATCTGGTTTGTATTGTTGGTATAACAGGTGACCTTGTTCTTTGGCATCACATGGATTCAAAAGGCATTTGCTATATTCAGTTGGCAATTTTATTATTTGTATACCAGCCAAATGCATATTTCAGACCTTCTGCATTCATAGATTTGTGAATGCACTTAAAATTAATGATTTGTAAAGGTAATCCATTATTCGTTTCTGATACAAGGCAGAATAATCCCCTCTTTAAAGAGTTGGTTCTTTCTTTACATTGTTGAGGGTGCATTCCAAGAAATAAAATATTCCTTTTGAAATGCGAGGTGCAAGTAAATAAACAACTTCTAGATATTTTTTTCTTCTTCTCTCTACTTGCTTAGAAATATCTCACAGGCTTGACATTGTCAATTTGGTTTTTTTTTTAAGTTTATTTTTTTATCAGTATTATTTCCTTTTCCAGTATATATTCTTTTATTTTTATTTTGGAGAACCGTTGTCTCTCTAAAACAGATCCTTCAATTCTCTGCTAATCGCAACGTGCTTCTTAGACACCCTGATTTCTGATTTTCTACTTTAAAAGCTATAAAGATTCAGAAGGCTCATAAACCAATCCTATACATGTCTACTTAGATGTAAGTCAGGGAGACTTCCTGCCAGTCAAATGTGTGGGAATGCAGACCTCAGCCTTGTGTTCCCTACATTCAGTTAGCTGGGAGTAAGCGTCAATGAAATCAATGGTATGCAGTTCTGAGTAGACGTGTATAGGCTTGCACTGTAATGATGAATAATGCATTACTTCAGGAATAATGCTTTAATTGCTGAAGACGCTATAAAGCTTGATAGCAATAATTCTGTTTTAAAATGACAAAGCTTTTACTGCGCAATGCTAATTTTTGCCTTTGAGAAAGGAATGTGTCTGGCTCTTAAAAGGACCAATAGGTATCAAGGAGGGCTTTATTAGAAACGAAACAATGCATTCAAGAATATACTTTTGTAGGGACCAACAGGAATGCTGTTTCAGAATTTAACAGTAATACAGCCAAGTTATATACAATCCCGATTATTTAATTTTAACATTCCATTACTACTACTTCTACTACTGAGTTTTATTTCGTGTGCATATTTCCATTTTTGTGTGTGTGTGTTTTCTTTCTGTAAAAGAGTTTTGTTTCACTAAATTGTGAAACATCTTGCATTTTGTCTGGCTCTAAAATGCTCAGGGTGAGAGTGACTTCTGTGATTTGGCGGGTGCTTGCTAGTGGAAATATTGGAAAATCATGCTTTCAGAAATCTGTGGTGTTCCCTCCCCCCCCCCATCTTCTGAAAGAAGCCACATACGCGCTTGTACAGGAATGTGGATGTGGGAACATGAAGAGTTAATGGCATTTTTACCCCCCCCTTCCCCTGCTTTGAATTGTTTTGACAACACTTTTCAAAAGTGTGACATTCTGAGCCCCTGCAATACAATGTAATATTACTGTAATTACACAGGTCATTACATTTTAAATAGAGAACAATGAAATGCTTATCATGCTGAAAAAAAGAACAGGTGTTCTTGCCCTTCTTTGGTATTTATGCAAATTTGTTTTTTCATCTCCTTTAGAAATATTTATGGCGGCATTGTTAAGATTTCTGATTCCAACATGAGGGGTTGATTCATTACTAATCTTTAAGGTTGAAGGTTCCCTTGATTTCTGAAACAAGGGTTAGGATGTTAAACTAGACAGATGTTCATAGTGTATGTACAGTTTTCGTATGCCACTGTGTTTGTGCTTCATGGCATGGATAAGCTATTCGTTGAATTGTACTATTCATTTTCTCCATGGCTTTAAAACAGTAACCTCTGGAACTATGAAGAAATAAGCTATTTTCAGCAGCTGATCTTGTGACACTAATCAACTTAAGCACATACTCTGAGGATCTTTCGGCTCTTAGCTAGGTTAGAATGTTGTTTCTGATTCAAATATAGCCTGTGAGGCGTGTCATAAATAGTAACTAGCTTTCGTTTTGTAAACTTCATTTAAATAAAACTTCTCTACTTTAATTTGAAAGCTGCAGAAGGGGAGGAATAAGGGAACATTCATCAGCCAAGTTCTGACTTGAAAGGTGTGGAAGGGGTGGGGAGGAATTTGAGGCACCCTGGAAGCTCTAGAAATAAAGTTCCATGTCCCTCTGTGAAGGCAAAATGCACACTTATCCTCTCCACTGAATATCCCAAAGGTGACATTTAATAACTTTTAAAATACACTGTATTCACCAGCATACCAAGATCAGTTCAGTTTAAAAGCATAAGAGTCATGCTTTCATAAGAAAATGCCTTTCTTTCTTTGTTACTTTCTTTTTTTCCTTCCTTCCTTCCTCCCTTTTCTTTTCTTTCATTCCTTCATTTGTTCATTCTTAAAAAGAAAAGAAGGGCAGGATAGAAGAAGGACAGCTGCAGGTTTCTTTTTCTTTTCTTTATTTGCATGGATGTGTGTGTTTGTGTGTGTGTGTGTGTTTCTACGGCATGGCTAAAAGCTGCACAACCCCCATTTCCAGCTGTCTGGCAGTTATGTGGAAGTTGGATTATGCCTGTTAAGTGTGAGACAACCTGGATTTAGCAAATGCTTTCCTAAACAGGGAGTAGGTGACTGTTGTGGAGTGGGGGAATGGGGTGGGGTGAGGAGAGAGGAAACATTAAGGCAGTAGTTCGTGCTCTTGAAGCATACATATTGACATTAAAAAAAGACACTCTTTGGGCCAAAGTGCATACAGATGCTAACAAAAGAGCACTTTCAGATAAGGGAGAAGGGGTGTTGTGTTTTTGTTTTTTGTGTTCAGGGTTGTAGGTGGAATTAGAATGTTCTTCTTCCCACACCTTACCTGTTGTGGGAACTTTTTGTCTCTTGCTACTACAGACTGCAGCTGCTTCATTGTTTGGGTAGTAGAAGAGTTTGTATTCCTACAAACCCTCCTTTCCCACCGCGCTTCCATCTTTTTGTATCTCTGTGTTTTCTTTGTACTGAGCTATGGCAAAAATGCAAGCAGAGCCTCACCCGTTGACTCGTAATTGGGCACGTTTGTGAAGGAAATGGTTAATTTTACAACCAAAGGCAAACTTGCACCTCAACAGGTCTGCTGAAAGAAATGTGCCACAGTCATTTGCTGGCAGGCACTGAAGGGTCATAAATCTACAGGGTTTATTTACAGCCTATAACACTTATGAATGTTAAGATATTTGACGCCACGCTGGCCTTATAATATCCAAGGTCCACAGACACTAGTAGTGGGTCAGGTTTCTTTCACTAATTATAAGCAATGAGAGATGGAGGAGGTGGGGGAAATTGTAGAAATAAGCCCATGAAAAGCTTAGATTGTTTTTGGGGAGGGGGTGTTCGGTGCTCCTTCAGGGCTGGTCTGTTCCTGTGAATCAGAATTAACACTTGCAGTGCCAAGAACAGCAAAGAAGAGCACTAAGCAAATAATTTGCTCAACCTGCGTTCTTTCTCAATGTGCTCACAGACTAGTGATAGGCTATCTAGACAGGGAACCTTGGGAAAAAATATTTCCTAGAATGTTTGCAAAGAAATCTGATATACCCCATCAATATATTTAATATAGCTGGCAGGCAAGAAAAGATACAGAATTCCTGGATTAATAGCACAATTAAAGGTATAGCTAGTTTGTTTTAACAGTATGTATGTTCAATACCTCCCCCCACCGCTACCCTGCCAACAACAGAAGGAAAGTGAAAAAGCAGGCAAGCTTTGTTCTAAGAAAAATGTGTGGAGAACAAACCAGTAAACACGTTCCATTTAAAAAGCTCATTTAGAAGAAAAGTTCACTTTCTGCTACATAGTTTAGAGAATGGAATAAAATCTGAATTTACAGCATAGGGAGTTGAGGATAAAATGTCTTAATAGGCCAGGAGACAGTAGTAACTTGTTGTCAAATACAGAATGTGTAAGAGTATTTGAAAAAAAAAATTCAGGTTCATCTACTGAAAGGAAAGTTGAAGACCTAGGTATTTATTGGCTTTTTGTATCTGGTAAATCTTGAGGTCAAAGGAGAAGCATCACTTGAGGGTTTCCCCTCCAGATCTCCCTGGATGATGTTGATGATGAAGATAATTATTATTAATAGCTAATCTTCCTGGATTAAACAAGTGAATTGTTTAAATGGTTTTAAATTTAAGAATGCTTAAGCTTCTTCTGTATGTTGGTGCTGTTTCTGTTTTTTTTAAATGTGCAAAAAGTCTAATAGAATCAATCAGAATTTCAAAGAAAGTCCTAGGAGTATGTCTATAAGTAAAAAAAACAAAAACAAAACAAAACCCAGTACTATATGCTATAATGCTACATTCAATTTAGAGATAACGAACTGGGCAAGGGAATCTGAGAAGGTTTTGAATCTTCAGATTGAGCCCCCCCCCCCCCCAAATCAAAAAAGCTAAAAAAGTTTTCTTCCATAAATGTAACTTCTTTCCCCTAGTAAATGTTCAAGAAGCCTAGAGCAGTTTTTATGAATTTTCCTAACTGGTTGAGTTCTGTAAGTTATTAGCCTCTAGGGATAAATCTGGATCCTTTAACACCACATTACAGAGGTGATGTCGTAGGACCTTTTAGCAGGTTATCAATAGTGTTATTTGTCTGTTTCTCAAGAGAGTTCATTCACTTGCAACTCTCCCATTTCGTTTTGTCTGTTCCTTTCTGTTCTTTTTGTTTAAGTGCTCCAAAACGTTGTTCCTCATTCTTTAAGCTGTACACTGTGAGCTGGCAGCTATGAATGAGTTAAATTGCTAGCTAAAGTTTGGAGTGGTGAAAAGAAATTTGGGAGCCTGGTTGGCATTAACAGGGTACAGCACATTTTACAGAGCTTAATTAGTACGAACTGTAATTGTTCATGGTCTGCTAGGAGGAGTAATATGCAGGAAAACTGGAGTCATTCTTTTGCAGTCTTTAGTTTTAAAACGATAAATCACTTGCATATTTGTGCAATGATTCAAATGGAGCTGAGACCTCTCCATCTCAACATGTGGTAAATTGTAAAGTCAATGAATTGCAGATGTAGGCTACGGTCAGATTGTGTGTGTGGAAAAGCCAGGATGAATGGGAAAGAGGAACAGGATAAATATTTACTAAGAAGATAACTGGGCTTTAACTTGCTGGGCCAATTATAAAGCACCACATATTAGCAGTTTTGTTTTTAACTATGTATTTTAGCTTGAATAAATTAAGTCAAGGGCAGGGACACTATCACTCTTGATGAGCACTGTTAATCCTTGATAAACACTGGCTTTCTTACATTAAAATACACATAATCAGATTAGGAGAAATCAGCTCAGTACTATTACTTGTGCCTAAGTAAATTAATAAGAGAAGGGCCTTGCAGAACGTTTCTGGAAAACCTTGAGTGAGAGATGCAGCAAGGTTATGAAACCACCAATAAGAGATGCAGCAAGGCTATGTCATTCTTAGAGAATAAACTACAAAATTCTATAAGGGATTTGTTTCTACATTCCTTTCACACCCAGAAGTCTCATCAACTTCGCTGAGACTTCCTGCTTGAATAAGAGAAACATAAAGAGCATGTCGTTCATTTTTAGCATGTTGGGAATGCTCAATGACCCTATTGTTTGCTTTTCAGTTATCCAGAGTTACTTGTTAGTTTGATTTAGGCCCAAGTAGCACCAGTGCTATTCCCAGTCCCCCCTTCTGGCTTGGTTACATGGACATACCCAGATACCTAAAGTCAGAAAAAAGGCTTCTTTATGCACAGTAAAAATATCATTTGCAACATACTGGTCCTAATAAGGAAGGACAGGCATTGTTGTTCAAAGTAAAATTTTATCAAATGTGGTATACAATCGGTGGCAATATAGATGTGTCTATTGTGTTATTCCGTTATCCCTGTTGGCTTTTGAGCTTTTATACATGTACAAAGCATCTTGGTAGTCTTTCAGCACCTTTGATTACTAAAAAAAAATCTTGTAGTACTTAAGCATCTTTGGACATGTAAATTTTGGTTATGTGAGCTAAAAGCTCAGTAAATAATTACTTTTGTACTTAGCTGAGGATAACAATATTGGCTCAATCCAGATGTCACATTTTCTGATCTTTAGACCAGGGCTTAAATGCATTGCCTCCCTTGGACACTACATATAATATTTTGCATTTACCATAGTTGTAACATTTATTTGTTATATTTTTATCCTACTTGTTCTGTAACGTATTAATTGCTTAACTGGGCTCCCCATACTATTGTATCACACTAGTTATTTTCAGGTATTTCATTCAGAACTAACAGTGGTTGGTTAAAAACTAGGAGTGCTCTAAAGCATGCCTTGCAAACCTACTTCATGTTGTATTTTTCAATTTCAAATTTTCAAATTCTGGCACATGCTAAATACAAGTAGTTCTGATTTGAATGTTATGGCAAACTGGTTATAATGAAACACTAAAGGAAAGGAAAATCTGCATACAGATTCTTGATCTCTAACTGACAGTTTGGAGAACAGGATAAATGTCCATTTTGAGTCATTAGTATTACAGCTGCTATGTATAATCAATGGGATCTAACAATATTCATTAATATAACTCTGAGTTGTGTTCTGTATTACTGTATAATAGGTTGGATCTTGACATAGTCATGCTAGCATTGATCTATTAAAATTCATTGGACTTAAGGCTTACTTGTCCCCATGATTTCAGTGGGTCTACCCTGAGCATGACTAAAGCTGGATTCAACTCAGTCTTTGGGCGATCCAGATGGTTAAGATGTACTCAAGCAATTTATATGACTAGATTTACATGGTGAAATTATACAGCTTGTTTTGAAACATATACATATGGATAAATATTCATACAGAAATAAACAGTGCCCTCTGTATAGAGAACGGGCATTTCTGTAAGAAGACATCTAGTTTTCTAGTTGAAAATAAATTTGAGGTGGGGGAGTAGGGAGGCCCAGTCAGAGAGATTTGCAACCTTAGTAAGACTATAGTTTGTTCACAACAGAAGAATTAGGTTGTGAAGAAGAGTCCAGGTGTGATATGCTTGTAGCTTGTGCAGCTATTGGCCTGGTTGAGATATTCAGTCCTTTGACCCATGGACTGGATGTTAGGAGCATGTTGCAACCTTACATCTTCCTTTCTCATACATAGGTTTCCTTGTCTGCTCTCTGTTTCTAACCACTGTTTGCCATGATATCCAAACTAGCTAACAATGGTTAACAGTGCATGATGTGAAACATTAGGTTTATCATATCAGGACAGGGTCATTGTCTTAATATTCAGTTTTGTTATGGCCTTTGGATGGAGTGGTGAAATGAAGTGATACTCATTTTGCTGGCTGATCATTGACTGATTTTAGAGAGATTATATTTCAAATGCTCCAGTTAAAGGAGAAATTTTTGTAGAATCATGACTGCGTATATGTCTCCTTTTTAATTCATTTCCAGAATGAATTGGTAGAATATGTATGATTAGGCTTTCAGGCAAAAGAACAGGGACATGTAAACTGTTAGTAAATGATGGGGCAGGTAGACCTTACTGAAAAGAAAGAGCTGTTCATTGTTCTGCAGTTTCACAGGGATGCACCAGGGCAGGTGCAACCATGAGTGCATAATGTTTCTTTTTCAGTCAGATCCTTCAAATGAACTTATAGTGTGTTAAAATACAGTAATGTGTTAACCAGGCATTGTTTTTCTTTGAAGTGTTATTGTCTAGATCCCATTTTGCAAAATTAGAGGGAAAATAAAATGAAGAAGGTTTTGAATTACAAAACAGTAGACTCCATTTTGTTTGTATATGAACTGAAATGTTATCAATGTGAAAGAAACTTTTGTTACTGTAAATAAAAATAGGAGATTATGTCTTGCCAGGCCCACTTCCTAATATAAATTATGCAGAAACTATTTGAGATTCAGGGGTGATAATGAATGGTGCACTGGGCTGTACTTGTCAACTAGTACAAAACCTGAATGTAATCTAACATACCTGCTTATCCTTTGGGATCATATTTGAACACCTGAATACTACCAAATTTGTGTTTGCATTTTTACTTCTCTTTTTGTTTGCCAATGTTCAGATGTGATGGGTGTTTGTGAAATCTTATTGACTTGATTCATGGTCTGTAGGTTTATGGCATGTTGTTACATCAGTGATCCTTATGCACCACAGTACCTACTCATCCCTGTTACACTTTATAGACTTCTTCACAAATGATCTGTACATACGCTGCATGTGTGAAGAAGGCTGCAGGGACAGAATGGGAAGTGGGACAGTATTTCTAGCCCTCCCTGATTTTTACACATTGGGCATAGATTTGGGAGAAAGGGAAAACCTGTGTTCATAAAGCTATAGATTTCTAAGCATCCTTTTGATCTAAAACCCTTTGTGATCATAATTCCAAATAATGCAGAAGTTGTTAGTATTTTCCCTATTTGGGACTCAAGGTGGCTTCCAACAGTTAAAAAATATAATTACAGATTCACAGCTTACAATGGTTAAAAAGTACTTGCAATATCAAAAACTTAAAATTAAAGCTAGTTAAAACATAAATCATTTTTTAAAAGCCAGCAGATAATAGAAGGCCCATTTCATCTGAAAGGACTTCTGGAAGTAAAACAAAAAGTCTTTGCTAAGGAAGATTTTCATACCTGGCATGAACGTCACTCCAATGTGGCTCAATCGTCCTGAAAAGCTGGAGGAAGTGTGCGTGTCAGAATGCTTGGCGTGCTTCCTAAATCGTCATGCAACTGTAACTCCCTCCTTTGCATCCCTGAATCTTGCCTGGGGAGTGGATTTCCTATGAGTGCAAAGTTTCCGTTCATAGGAAATCCGCTCCCTTTGTGACGATTCAGGGATGCCAGAGGAAGCAACGATTGCATGACAATGGAGGAAGCGTGCCAGGTGTTCAGGCATATGCACTTCCTCCACCTTTTCAGGATGTTTGAGCCACATTGGAGTGACGTTTATGCCAGGTATGAAAATCTTCAAGGTGCTGAAAGATAGTAAGGAAGATACCATTCCACCTCCTCCAGAAAGAGAGTTCCAGAGTTTGGGAGAAGTCATGGAAAAAGCTCTCACTTTTGTTCCCATCGGGTGTAGCTGTGAGTGGTGGGACAGAAAGAAGGCCTCCCCAGGAGATTTCAAGATACAGGCAGTTTATATGGTAGAAGATAACTTCGACAAGAGCTTTATAGGTCTGCGTTTGTATATAGAGCTGTGCACATGTAGATTCTTTTGCCAGCCATTGGTGAACAACACATGAACAACAGGGGCGGGGGGGGGGGGCGGTCTGCAACATGATCCCACTCACATTTGTTATGTTGAAGGGACTCATTACAATTTTAATAAAAACCATAACTTGCTGTTGGATTCAAACCAGGTATAGTTTAAAACAAATTTGCAATATTTGTGTCATGAGTACAAATCCTAGGCTGCTGATTCAGGGGAAATTGTTGCTGTTGTGTGCCTTCATTTCCAACTTACAGTGGTCCTAAGGAAAACCTATTATAGGGTTTTCTTGACAAGATATTTTTCAGAGGAGGTTTGCCTTTTCTTCTTCTAAGGTTGAGAGTGTGACTAGCTCAAGGTCACCAGCAGGTTTTCATGGCTGAGCAGGAGTAAGAACCCTCGGTCTCCAGAGTCATAGTCCAGTGTTCAAACCACTACACCATGCTGGCTCTCCCAGGGAATTTACTTATTGAATATTCAGGACAAGGGGGAATGCATGTTCTTGATATGGTAAGAAGGGTTTTCACATTTTGTGACTCAGTGACACTAAGCAGATGATCTTATGGACTTATACATTTAGAACTTGATAGACAGAAAGAAATGACAGGTATGTTTTATTAAAGGGTTAAATTGACTGATATTATCTTAATGTTTCATATGGTTTACCTAACTCTTTGTCAGTCATGGAAATGATTTTTTAAAAATAGTTTAGTTTATGTTGGTATGTCACAATCCAGTTTCATAAATATTAAAGAAAGGACCATTGAATGCACTGCACTGCGAGGTATTCAAATATATATAGAGGACTGTAGCCTCAGTTAAACAAATAAGGTTTACATTAATTCTACATTCGGATGTTGCAACCAAAGTAGTCTCATTTGCTTGAATTAAAACAAGTGCTACTTTTATTGTAGTATAGAGAATTGTATTAGTAAATGACTACATTACTCTTGAGAAATTGTTGCTGACTATACACACACACACACACACACACACACACAGAGTTTCCTATTCAGTGGTACAAAAAGCCCATTAGAAGATATAACCTTCAACAAAATATCAAAAGAATATGATGGCAGCCTGCTGGCTAGTTTTTGTAATGTACTTTTCGGCATACAGCTTTTTTTTTTGAAAGAGGTGTGGCTTATTATGACATGCATGAAGATGTGAACTACATTATTTTAATTACTAGTCCCTTTCCATATTTACCTTCATAGCTGTATAACTAAGTGTAAAGGCATTTAACAATAAGCATCTGTGCTAAGGAGATACCAGTGAGTTTTATCTAAGGGGATCTCGTCAAGAACATAACTTTTTTTCTTCCTTTGCAATAATCAGAAAGCAACTACATAAAGAAAACTGCTGCTCCTACTGAGAGTATTTGCTTGCATCTCTGCATCATCTGTAAATCATCCAATAGCCAGTATAGCATCAGAGCGTGTGGGTGTACACATACATAATAAATCTTATTTTTGCATTACTGTTCAAATTTGCTCACTTCTTAAAATTCTTCTGATGTCTAATTTCAGCAGCCTAACATTTTTCTATAGTGCACAAACAAATAAGGAAGGTGAAATTTGTAACACGTGCACCATTTCAGTAAGCAATGCATATATCATATGTGCATGTATGCCTGATATTTATAATTTGGATAATTGCACTTAGTCATCCAGTGCTATTCAGTGGATACTGACAATATGAGTTCTGGCGGTTGCCATGTGTTTTGATTGACCAGGGAGTCTGTGGAGTTTATGGAAAGAAAAGCCTGGACAAGTTTTCATTAAGCTCTAAATCTGGCAATTGGAAAGGGAGAGAATAAAGGGAATAAATAAGGACATGCTGTTAGTGTAGCATTCTGTGCTCCAAAGACAAATGTCTTTTAGGCCAGAGTGGTTCTCAGGCCAAGAATTTCAAACTTGTAGAGAAACAGTGTCCAGAACACACAAGTTGTTTGAATGGGGTGCAGGATTGTCATAGTAATTTGAGCAATCTCTGCTAACTGAGTGGCAGCTTTTATAAAGGCCAGAGGATAAAGGGTTCAGATTCATCCCCCTTCCCCCCTGCTTTCTCCCTCTGTGATTCACTCCTGAGCAACTGCTGTTTCTGTGGGTCTGTACAAATGAAGGGGAGGATGGGATGAAAGAGGGCAAGCATGTTTTGAGCTCCTTACTCATCATTAACTTTCTCTGGTTTTGATGAACTTAGGGTTGAGCCCTCCCCCCCCCCCCACACACACACAAGTGGCAAGTCCAATTATTTTGGCATTTCTTCCCTCTGTGTGTATGCATTTGTGTGTCTGTGTGTGAAAGTGTTGCAAATTGTTGGCACTCAAGGCAACTGAGTATGAATTGTATTTTTAGCTCAGCTTTGAAAGGACTTAATTTGTTTCTTTTCAATAATGTAGTTATGGAAAGAAACATGGTTTTTGACTTGCTATAAGGAATATAGAAAATATTGTATATAGAAATGTTACTGTCATAAGAAAGTGCTTTTGAGGTAAAGTTTTATGTTGGTTACCTAAAGTGTATTTTTAGATTTAGTTGGTTGAAGCTGGAATGCCTCATAAGGAGTAAATTTCTGCAAAATAACAAGCATATCTGTAATCTTTAAATGGAGGATTATAATACACAGTATTACTGATTGTGTTTCTGTGCCTAAGGGAGAAAAAATTCAACATTACAAATACTCTCTTGCCAACATGATGCATCAGTTAGCTGTATAGCTTTGCCTTGCTAATTTCTGTCTGTTGTACCCCTGCCAAAGACACAGGACCCATGGCCGGGGGGAAATGGGAGTGTGGTGGGATGGGAAAGGGACTTTCAATATAACTGGGAAAAGAAGATTGGCTTTTATCACCCACATTGAGAATATCTTTTTTTTGCTTATGATTCACTTGGAATTCTGCCATTTAAAAAGGCTTAGAGCCTAAGAAAAGTTCATGAATGTATAGTTTCTTGTTTCCAGTTTCCATCTTGCAGCTACTTTCCACCTCAAACCTTTCTGGACAATTTGGAGGGGGGCTGGAAAAAGGTGTCAATGGAGGGAGTTGATGGGGGGATTGTCTCTAATAGGACAGAACAAGTTTCATACCCCCTCCTCTCCCTTTGGAAATCCCCCACCCCCAACCATTTTGCATTGGGCAGGCTGCAGGTTGGACTGACCCTTCAGAACAGCCAGGAAAGACTGGGAAAATTTCCCGCCATGTACTTGCTTGAGTTGATATTTGGATCTAAGCCGATGTTTGTATGAAAATTGGCTTTTCAAAATTAATGAGGCTAGAAAAGCTCAGCAGAACACAGAAGGTGAAAGAGTAATAGCATGATTATTCTAGGCCTGTTTTCTTATGCCTAGGCAGCTAGAAAGCTATCTCATGGCATATTGCTGAGTTTGTTATGTGCTAAATACATATTTGCTCAAATCTATTGACTTACCAATACAGGAAAATTCAAAGACTGGCACCTCTTTTTTCTTTTAAAATGATATTCCTGGTGTCTAGGTTATGTTAACAGGCTATGATTTACCATCCCTACCCCTACACCCATTATATATATTTATACCATATCAGTACTCTGCATATGTACACTTGCTTCTTTATGGCAACAGTTTTCAGGGGAAGACAGTAGAGTTAACCCCCATTCTGTTGGTGTCTCTGAGTGCAACCTTTTCTTTTCTGAGGTATAAGCAAACCAATTGTCATTCAGCATTATAAAAGTGCTGCATTTTTAGATGCTGAGTGCAAAACGTGTCTTCTGCCCCTGACACAGAGTGCTCCAGCTTCTGCTGATGAGGGTCTTCTATAGAGATGCATTGTGTCTTTTTGTGCCAGATGTTCAGAGATGCATTGACCTCTATCCATTCAGAAATATACCAATTCTTGTGAAAAGGCCATGCAGTATTTCCTTCCCTATGTATACATGCATACAATGAGGAGAACTAGATATTATTTTCAGGGATTCGAAGTAACACTTATGCATGTGTGCTTGCATGCATGCATGTATATTTCCAGGTATAAATACTTTACATTATAATAGTAAATATACTAAAGGCATCAGATCCCCTCTGATCTTGGAAGCTAAGCAGAGTCAGCTCTGATTAGTACTTGGGTGAGAGAACGCCAACAAATACCAGGTGCTGTAGGCTCTATTTCCAAGGATGGAACTGGCAAAACCACCTCTGAATATTCCTTGTATAAGAAAACCTAATAAAATTCATGGGTCACCATAGGTTGACAGACAAATTGAAGACACATACAAAAATACATGTATATGTAGTAACTTGATGATGTAACTAGCTTTTGGTTACTTTTATAGTTATGAGGGTGTGCTCTCACTAAATGGTGGAGAAAGAACATTAAAGTGGGCCCTTGCTTTGCCAGGGTTTGGTTCCAGGACTGCCCCACATGGATACCAAAGTCCATAGATATTCAAGTCCCATTAAATACAATGGCATAGTGATATGGTGTCCCTTATATAAAATAGCAAAATCAAGGTTTGCTTTTTGGAATTTATATCTTTTTGAAATACTTTGAAGCTATGGATGGTTGAATCTGTGAATAAAGAATCCATGGATATGGAGTGCCAACTGTACATGGCTCATGTGCTGGTTAATGGTCTGTTGTGGTTGTTGTATTCATGGTGAAGTGGACAGGAGAAGAGTTATGTCTTGTACTGCAGGCTTGTAGCTTTCAAATTGTTGTTTATTAAAAGGAACTAAAAGTAAATGTAACCCGGATGTAACCCGCTCCGATTGGATACAGAGGAGCGGGCTATAAATAAAACTTTATTATTATTATTATTATTAAATATCCTAGCAACTTTTGTGATGTGAAAAGATAGTATTACTCTGTCAAAACCTGCAACTATACTGGTCCTGATTGCTGCTGTCATCAGTTAATACTCATGGCATATTGCTGATGTCTGTATTGTTCCAAATTACTGTTACAGTCAGCCTGCCCCTTACGTGGTGGATCCATTCTGGACCCCCTGTGTAAGGGGAACTGAGCATATACACAAATCCCATTAAGGACAGTGGAGCATGCCCGTGGAAGGCAAGCCCGTGGAAGGGGCAGGCCAACTGTAATTGGGCTAAAGTATATATTTATCAGCGACAGATAAAATGTGTCTAATTGCTGTGAAAAGCAGGTTTGTAAAGTCTGATTATAATAATAATCTACTCATATTTTAAATGTGTACTTTTAAATATAAGCCAACATGGATCTCAAACTAAGTTAGAAGATTTATTGAGTTGAGTAGAACATGCCTCCCATTTCATATTAAATGTGATACTGTTCACATGCGTCTCTCTTCCATCTGCTGTTTGGGGATATTTTCAACACTACCTTGGTATTTGTCATTAAAAATAAACAAGACCCCCCCTCCTTTGTTCTGCTCCGTGTGTAGGTATGTATATTTTTCTCATTTCCTACATGTTAGAGAATGTATTCTATCAATAACTTCCTCAGTAGTTTGAATCTTAATGGCCTATGTCAGCTATTTACATTGTATTGTGGGAAGGTTTTTGGGGATCAGAGATAAGGAATGCCTTTTGTTAATCTTGCAACCTCTTGTGATTAATCTGATTGGTTGTTGGAAGGATTATTTAAATAAATGAGAGTTGGTAGAATTTGTCTCATGAATCATAAGCTCATTGCATTCCAGGGCTCAGACACACCTTCAAGTAGAGGTGTGTGAAACACTTGGAACAAGTTCCAGAGCTATGTGAAATTTATGTGTTGCTGTGCTTTTAAAAATTATAGCTAATTTTCTCACTAGATAATTTTTTGTTACTTTTCTCCCTTCTTTCAGCACTGTTACTTAATAAGCTCATAGTCTAAACACAAGCTGGCCATTTTGATTTGAGACATGAGTGGTTTCTGAGGCAAATACGGTCCTCTATCTTAGCAAGATTAGGTTGATGATTTGAAAGATAGAACTCCTTTAGGACCAAAATAACCAGATAAGGCAAAACAAAATCTGTCATTGCGTTAATTAAGTTGAAGATTAATTTGCAAAACACACCCAGTAGAGTCAATCTAACTCAATTTCAGCTGAATAATTGCCTTGTGGTGAGAGCAAAAGGTGTTGAGAGTTCTGAGGAAACATACTCTACCATTTGCAATGGATTTAAGTTTTTTTTTCTGTCTAAATACCAAAATATCTGTGGCAAAGCCATCTTTTATCAGTAGGCTGTTTGCTGTAAATGCTCTCATCAAATAAACCATTTAGTGTCTCTAGGCATTTTGCTCTAGTTGCTGTGGATGCAGTGTAATGAACTTTCTAATTTAGCTTTCTATACATTCTATCTTTGTATGGTAAGGATCCTGTAAATTACTCTTGATCCCACAGATTAAGAGGCACGCACAATCAAGAGATCTCTTAGTTCAAGAGAGTTTTTGTAAAATCGTTTCACCAGCTCTTCACACAATGAACGGACATGTGCCTTAAAAAGACCAAGTAGAATCCATCTTGTTTCCATAATTTATTATTTGTTTGTTAAAAAAAAATGTGTTCCACTTTTCTTCTGGCATGTGACCTGAGAAGATAGCTCTCCCTCTCAACACTGAGATGTTTCTTATTGGAACCACTGGTTATTTTTGCAACTGATAGTACTCTGTTGGAATTTCAGCATTTGCAGATAAGAGCTTGCTTTTTCCATAGTGCGTGGTGGAAGAATATTTTATCCTTGCAGTGAGCTTCCATCTTTTTATAATGCACATGGGAATGCACAACGGGGTCGGCTGCATGTGTGAAAACGAATTTGCAGTAATCTTGTTGTAAGAGTATTTGACCTCATGATTAAGAAGAGGTAGTTGTATTGTTACTATGAAAATGTTTAATATGTCCAGAGAACTATCATTTGAATAAACGGGAAGCTCGTGTCTCCCAGAAATTTATTATTTCTTTAGTAGGCTTGACCTTTCCCTTTAAAACTGAAGTGAAGGCGGCTATATAACATAAAATAACCAGTGTGTAAACCAGATTAATTAAAACACAAGAAAACTTGAAAACCATTTTAAAATCTATCAGTACATGCAAACTCTATCCACACAAATAAAAACCCTTCCATTGCAGTAATCCTTCTTAACTTCCAAAGGCCAAGCAAATGAAAGATCTTTGCCCAACTGGGAAAAAAACAGCAGGAGAGGGCATCCACAATGCACTTCCATCTGTGAGTACTGGTGACTTCTACAGAAGAGAGAAGAAGGCTGGACTGATACATGGAAAGTGTGCTGTGGGCTATACTTTTGAAAGAGGAACTGGCAGAACCATGTCTGAGTACTCCTTTCCTAAGGAAACTATGAAATTCATGGGACTGCTGTAAATCAATAGGTGCCTCTCTCTCTGCCTCCTTCCCCTCTCTTTTCCATCCACCCTAAAGACCTCTCATGATATGTATATACTCACAGACTCATGTGAAAAATCACATTCTATATAGCACTGATTTTTCACTGCTTTATTTGACAAGGAAAAGTATGGTAAAGATGTTGGCCAGACTTCAATAGGAGACATCTATTGCTGGAACTGCTTCTCTCAGTGGAAGGAGGATGTCATTCTTCAGTGCATCATGAAAATGTTGTTCAGAGAGTTGGATAACTGTCCAGAATAAGCTTTTAGGACATGCTGAGTACTGCAGCTGGTGTTAGGAATGTTGGGTTTTTATTAGATTTAAACTTTTACCAGTTGAGTATCCCTTCTCTAGAAAAACAAAAATCTAAGATCATCCATATGGGTAGCTGAGATAGTGACACATTTGCTTTCTGATGGATTAGTGTACACAGACTTCATTTCATGCACAAAATTATTAAAAATATTATGTATAAAATTATGTTCAGGTTATGTGTTTCAGGTGTATATGAAACATAAATAAATTTTGTTTTTGCTTGGGTCCCATCTCTTCGATATTTCATTATATTTATCAGTACTAGGGCATTTGTTTAATGTGAAGAAAGAACAAATGCATGAGATTTTAGGTTGGCTTGCGATACCAATAGGCATCTTAGCCACCATTCTTTTTCCCAAATTCTAATGACTATATTTACCCCCTCCTTTAAAATAGTCGGCTGCAGTATTGTCAGATAGAAATTTATAATCTTGAACTGTACAAGTAGATTTCCCTCTTTTTGTCTCCTTTAATATTTCCAATTATATTTCAGACTAGGGCTTTATATTTTTCTGGGTAAGAAATATCAGTTTGGTTATCTTGCTTGGGTCACCTGGCATTTGCTATTCCATCCTGCCCTCTACTTGTGGTACAGTGTGGTTTTGGATTATGCATGATGATATGGGATATATGGTATGCTGAGGATATTGCTTTGGATGTACACACACACACACACACACACACAGGTTTTTCAGGTCCTTTTCAGATCCAAGACTGAATAATACATCTTGCATGACGCATATCTTACAGGTATGCCATTTGCAATGATTGCATGAATAGTTTCCACACTAGTGAAATTATACTGAGCCAGTGCGCTCTCACAGTATTAGTAACAGAGGATTAGTTGCACCATATTAATCTAAATTGCAGTGCATCCATTATTGGCACTATGTAATTTGTAACGGTGTGAAGAGGATTCTAAGTATCTGATCATTATCTGGATTCCACTGATTTTGGTTGAACTTGGTAGGCAGCCAAAATCTGTGGGAATAATTCATCTGCCCCCTTTCCCACCTCCATTCTGAGTAAATGTGATGGATTCATTGCAGTCAACACTAAGGAAAGGCATGCTGTTGTGACAAGTACATTTTGTGGACCCCTTATAATTTGGATACTTTCCACAAGACCAATAAAACAGTGAGACAGCATTGGTAAAAACATCTCAAGATGCAAAGCGCATTGTCTTGGCTTGTCAGCATCTGTTCTAGTCATTATTCCGCTGCCAATGTCTTGTGTACTAGTAAGATTTCCTGCTATAAAGTTAAACTTTAAACTCGGCTTGGTGACCAGCACAATCAAAATTTAGAGGCACTTCTGCACTTGATTACTGGATACAATGTTTAGTCAGCTAGTTTTTATAGCTTTCAGTTAAGCAAATTACCTTTGCAGGGCCTAGAGTCCATGTAGTCATAGTCTGTATGTTGTAAAGCAACTTGGTGAAAAGCAGTAGTAACTTTTATGTAACTTCCATGTAACTTTTACACAGGAAAGTGTAAGAGTTGTGTCCCATACAAAAAGGGACATTATGCATTGTCTAGTGCTGGTGGTTGAACACTACTGAAAATCTGTATATTAAATATTTAATGACAGATTATCCATGGCCTGGTCCATATATAGAAATCAATCCAGTGGATTTACTTGCAGGAAGCTGGAGAAACTCTGATTTATTGTGAACTGGTAGTGGTTATATATTGCTTGATCTTTCCTGTTTGCACTCTGATCAAGTAGATGGGCAACTCCTGCAGTGCTTGGGATAGAAGAATAAAAATTCTAGAAAATTTCAAGCCATGAAAGAAAAACCAAAACTCTTTTCCCCATCATTTTCAGGGAAGAATTGGCATGTTGGGAAAATTGAATACACACACACACACAGTGTGCCTGTGCCATATGCAGGTGCACCATATGTGGCTTCAAGCTTACACTGAAGGTGCCTGGCAATTGTGAAAATGGCATGTGCATACACAGAATTCCCCTTATGCAGGGGGATCCAGAATGGATGCCCCACGTAAGGGAAGGGCCCACTGTATGTGTGTGTATACACACACATGTGTTGTGATATTAGCATTATTTGGCTGCAACTGTTGTATGCTTTCAAAATCATTTCTGACTTATGGCCATGCTAAGGTGAACCTATTGTCAGGAAGTTCTGCTAAGGTGAAACTGTCGTGAATTTTTCTTGGTAAGATTTGTTCAGAAGAAGTTTGGCATTGCCTTCCTCTGAGGCTGAGAGAGTGTGATTTTCCCAAGGTTACCCAATTGATTTCCATGGTTGAGTGAGAAGTTGAACTCTGATCTTCCAGGCTCTTCATTCACACTGGCTTTCACTAGCACTATTCACAAACTGAAAAACACTTTGTTACTTCAGTGAGCATAAAAAGTGCTATGGAAACACGGCTTAGAGTGGAAGTACCATATCTGAAGCACAGTTTTTCAGAAAACAAAAACAAATTTTAGCACTGTGTATTTTAACTGTGGTAAGGTATCTTCAGTCTCAAACTGGGAAAAAGAAGGATATAATATTACAGTATTTAATTTTTAGATATTATTTTTATTGCAACTGTAGTTATCATTTGCTGAGCTGTAAGAAACACCTGGACAATGAGGAATCTCTTTGCTTTTGCCAGTTTATGAGGGTCAGGCACCCACACCCACATAACACACACCCACTCACACACACCTAAATAAACTATAAACTTCAGTGAAACAAAATTATTTTGTTTCCTCTAGTACTAGGATGAAGCCTCATTCACTTAAAAAGAACTGAGAAAAAGAAACCAAGACTAGGAATTTCAATGATGTGGGGGTACTGTATATGGTCTCACATAAATATTTCCTTCTCATAGCTTATAGCAATATGGGGTGGGAGTAAATATAAGAATAGCTTTTTTGGAAATAGTTTATTCATTGTTCTGGGGAAAAAAATCCACAATCCATTTTATTTCTTTTTTTCCCCCACAAAAGAAAACTTTTTAGGGGGAGGAACATATTTTTCCCCATATTTTTCCATTTTCCTTTTCCATACCTTCATATATTTAACAAGGGCCCATTTTTTTAGGATAGTCCGTGAGGGGCATTTTGATTTTTAAAAACAACATCAAAATTAGCTACATATATGTAAAATAGATTAATTTGAGCCAATTTTTAATCTCAATGTCTTCATTAAATACTATTCAGTCTATTACGTTTCCCCATTCATTATTAGCAAATAATATCCCTAATCATAATTAACTTATTATACAATTTATATTAATATATAAATAAAACTGAAATATTTATAAATTTGTTTTAGTGCTTTGTTAATTGTGACATCAGCTATTAATACATTGTACTAAAAGTGATTAATTGGTAGAGACCTGATATTGACTGTCCTATTGTTCATGTATATCTTGTTTCCTTGACTATAATGCAATGAGTGGTTTGCTGTCCAGGTATCAGTGGGAAATAGTAATTTTCATTTTTAAAAAATTCTGGAGGGACAGAAAAGGGGATGGGGAAGGGATTATGTGCAGCCTGTTGCTTGTTTCCTCCCAACAACTGGAAGGGTAGATCAGAATTTGTCTTTGGGTTGTTTCTCTGTTTCTGTTTTTGTTTTGGTTTTTGGTGGGGACAAACCCAAGAATGGAAGCTGCCTCCTGCCAGATGACACAAGGCACCACCCCAGAGCAAAGGGCTATGATTTATTTGGTCACTTTCCATTGGCCACTTTCCATTGCACACAGGGGCAATTGTGAGGAGTGTACACCAACATGCTGTTCATACATGACAAGCCAAGGTTCCCACATGAATCACCCACTGTTTCTATATATCAAGGGGAAGACATTCTTTTTACTACAAATCATAATTTAATAAATATGCCAAATAATTTCTAAAGAATACTTAACCAACCATGAAGCAATGCCATTTTTGTTCCTTTTTTCATACTGTGCTTAAATTGTAAATTTAACATATGCAGAATGTCCATACATGTTGTTGTTACTCTATAGTTGTTTACTCTAACAGAGAAAGTTCTGTCTGAGTTCAGTGGATCATTTTGCTAAGTAATAGGATTGCAGTCCTATTTTCTCTTATGAGTAGTTGATCAGCTCAGTAATGTCACCCAATCGCTTTGCTGACTTCATTCACAAATTAAGTAATTGTCCCATTCTTGAACTATTCTCCTTAAACAGTATAATGCTTCTACTCAGAAGTTAGACCCATTGAATTCAGTGGGACTTGCTCACAGATGCATAGGATTGCCACCAAAAAGATTGTTCTTTAATTGTTTGCCATCATTCATAGCCTCATTAAAATTGTAAATACTTGCTTCTGTTCCCTCTTAACATAGCTGAAACTCCTTTTCAGAAAAGCTTCTCTTTTTGTGCACCATGCATTTGTTTGCATGCAAATGGAGGTATTCACAAGAAGAGTCTTCCAGTTTTCTGTGTGAACACAACCAGTTGGCCCCAGTGAATAATAAAAGTAAAGTATTTCTCAATGAAGGCATAGGAAGAGTGTTGAGAATGCTTTCATTGTTTGTATAAAATCGCACACCCATCTTCTAATCAAGTTTCTTGAGATGGCTTAAAAATCTGTTTAAAATAAAATTAATAAGTAAATAAAGTAAAAATATGGTAAAACATATCCACCCCAATTAGAACAGTAACAAAATTAGTCAAACAGCGTATTATTTGAAAGATTAAATGCCTGTCTGAACAAAAGCACCTTCCTCTTGTGTACAAACCAGATCAGATGAAGTGGAGATGGTCTTCCATAAACAATATGCCACCAATAAGACTTCCTGTCAAGTGCCTGCCCACCTCAGTTTGAAGGCTTCCAGTTAAGATGTTGGATGGGTAACCCATCCCTTTGGGTGGGCAAATGCATGTGGGAATGAATTATATTTCAAAATAGCTTCATCCCAAAGTATTTAGGGCATTCAATTACTTTGGATTTTATCTGGAAGCTAGTGAAGTTCTTCAAGTAGTGGAGAGGTGTATTCCCTCTTATCTGTAATTCTACATACCTCACAACTTCATTCCAAAATAATTGAATTTTCCAAGCTCTCTCATGAAGTTTGCAGAATTTTCTACATCTGTTCTGTTGTATTCACATCTTACCTAAAGGAAGCCATTATTGACAATTCTGCATTTGGATCCATATTTTTATTAACAAGTTAAATTAAACAGAAGTATTAGTAGATGTTAAAGTCTGAACACAGTGATCACTGGATGTCTTAAGATTCAATAGAATTTCAAGTATGCTTATTCATATCAGCGGTCATAAGTACACTTGAAACCTGGCACATATGTTTCATAGGTCTATAAATGAATAAATCAGAAAAACGAGTCTTCCCCAACTTGAATCCCTCTTGATAGTTTGTACTAGAATTCCCATATGACTCAGTCAGCATGGCTAATGGTGAGAGATGATGGGAAGGTACCAGGGTGGGAATAGTTGAAATAAAATTTAAAGATGGATCATGTATTGATTAAAGCAAATTATTATTTATCAATTATAAAGCGGGATGTTTTGTAAATATCATAAATCTTATAAAATAAGATTTATAAAATGTTATAATATATATATATATATATATATATATTGTATTTACCTTTTCTCAGTAGCATTTTCCTCGATCTCATTTTGCACGTGGGATAACTACATTGCTTCTAACAGTGACCCATCTTTATGCTGGAGTCGCTAATTTCACATTGCACATTTCCCCTTCTTCTGGCACTTGACACCCTACTTGAAGTGAGTACAGAGGTATTTAGGAGGTTTAGGACTGTATAACTTTTTCTTTGCTTTAAAGCCACTCATGTAGACTTATAACACTGGCTTACCTTGCATCGTTCAGCACTATTGCTGAATTTTCTGGTGGTGATTACATTGACCAAATGTGTGACTCATGTGGAAATGCAAACTTCATGTTGTTTCACCACTTATGTGCTTGTGTTGTCACATCCTTAATCCTTATGCCAAGATCCAATGGTGGAGGTTGAATTGGGATTGTCTTCTCCTTTCGCTAGTGCTCTTTTTGGAACCTAATATGTTCGCTTGAGGTCTTCTGGCTCTCTGTAGCAAATTTATATGATATTGAGTGAGTAGCTTATAGGAAGAATGGGAGCACAAAAAGTGTGATTCAGCACCACCGCATCTTGGGATATATGTATATGTCTGTCTCTCTCTCTCTCTCTCTCAAGCTACTTATCTGTGACATAGCTGCCAGATGCCTTCAGTATATTAAAACTTGTTGTATTGCTGACACTTGTATAATTTTTTTAAAGGAGTTGCTACTGTGTCATCGGAAGTGTAGACTTTGTAACAATTGCCTTAATAATTAGAATCCTGGTATTCCATGTCATTCCCACTGCTGCAGTCCTCCTAAAATTGCCAGTCTGCAGTTTGTTTAATCCCTCACCATGTAGAGATTAGGACTAATGGCATTGGCAGTCTAACATCATCTGAAGAGTTACATGTTTCCCACTTGTACTGTATAGACCATTTTTCTCAGGCTAGCTGATGTGGTGGACTGGCAATTACCCCCCCCCCCCCAAGATACCAAGGATAGGCATTATCTTTGTTCCCATTGGTTACAATGGTTTCTTTCATTCTTGGAACCCCTTCAGGGACCAACATTCAGTGGCTCAGGGACCGACATCAGTCCAGGAGTCACCACTTTATGTACAGCTGATAAAGACTGAAGCATTTTTAGAGATTGCTAGATGGAAAGTTACCCCAGAGTAGATGGTGATCAGATGCGGTGAGTTCTGCCTGGCTGAACTGCTGAATCTGGTGATGATATCATGAGGATCAAATATGTCCCAGTTCTAATTTCAGATCTCCATGTTTGTAAACTAAATGTGGAAATTAAATTTTGGAATTTGGAAATTAATATTTATGTGTGTATCACAATTTTATATAATCTATGTTTGTGTATTAAGAAGAATTCAGATGAACCTTTCCAAGTGCTCTAATCATGTCTGAGGGTGCCAGCAGTATGTTGGCAACTGTGACACTTAAATACAATATATATGCATAGTCTCACTGTGATGTGGGATCCTGGTTATCCCTAAACCCTCTAGCTTGTGGAGCAACTCTACACTTAGATTAGTTGATGATTATGCATGCTGACAATAGGCTTAAGATAGAGCTTAGAGAAGTTATTTTTTATGAGCTACAGCTCCCAAATTTTTCAGCCATCATGTAATATGAAATTCTGGGAGCCATTAACAACAACAACAAAAAAAGGTACTCTTCCAAGCTCTAGATCAGAGGTTGCTTGTACAGGGTGTCACAGTTTTGTCCCATACTGGTTTCTTGAGACATCTCCCATTTTTCTTCCTCATTGGAACTGTTTGAAATTGTGCCTTCAGTATCTCCCTTTTGAGGAACTCCCATCTGTCTTGAAATCCCTTCTATTTTAGTATTCCTGACCATGGGATCACCCCCAGTATTTCTCTTAGTTGATTGAAATCAGCTCTCCTAAAGTCTAGAATGTGTGTCTGACTATGCCTAGCTTCACCTTTCCACTGTATAACAAACTCCAGGAGAACATGGTCACTCCCTCCTAAGGATCCCACCACTTGCACCCCATCAACTAGGTTGATTAAGATCAGATCCAAAATAGCTGAGTCCCTTGTTGCCTCTTCCACCTTTTGGACAATGAAATTGTCTTCATGGCAAGTGAGGAATTTGCTAGACCTTGAGGATTTGGCAGAATTTAAATTCCACCAAATATCAGGATAGTTGAAGTCTGTAGTAGACTCCCACAGTAATATCCCTGTTGTTTCCCTCTCCTTTAATTTTTATCCAGACGCTCTCCACCTGGCTCCCAGTACTGATTTCCTGGATCTCTTCACTGTCCTAGAGTTTTCTATGGCTGAAAATCACCTTCTTAAACCCACTTGATCTTCCTGAAGCCATTTGAAGACAGGTCATTTTACTGGAGGGTGGGGTGCAATACAGTACACATTGCTGAGAAATCTAATCTCATTAATATTTGTCTGTGAACAGGCAGCATTGTTCTGTTGGCCTGTGTTTGCTAAGGCTTGCTGCTCATGAGAGCAAACTGAGTCATGCTTTAGATATACTTAGAACCAGAATGCTTGTAGTATTAATTTGCTTTGAATCCCTGATATTAAACATTATAGCCCAAGAAAGCCTCTTGTTTAATTCTGATCTAGATTTATCATTAAAGTTAAATGTGCTAAAAAGAAGCAGGAGAGATACTGAGAGGTGTAGAACCACATCTTTTATTTTTCCTCTGTTGTTAAACCCTCCCCTCCTTTACAATACCTATGACAATATGTGAAATGCTTTTGCTATGTCTATGCAGAGCTTTATGTGGTCACTTATCCCCGTGTTTAACCATGCCATTCTTGTGGGGTGGGGGAATTCCCAGAACTTTGGATTTTGATGAATGCTTTGGAGGGAGATAATTGTAGCAACATATTCCTGTTAGCTCACTTGGCAGATAGGTCTTGCTACTGGATTTAGTTGCAGATGTCTGAAATAGGGTGCGTTCTTCCACACAACAGTATGGCATGTGTGTGTGCATATATGTGTGCATGCGGACAGGGAAAAAGGAGAGATGAAATGCTTCTTCAGTTCAGATTCCTGCAATGCACTTAAGTGCTTCACCTGTCATTATTTTATTTTATTAATTTCCAAGTTAAAGTTTAACAAGGCTGCACCTAGTTGTTTCATACTAAGTAGCCTTAGGAATTTATTGTGAAAAAAAAAACTCTTAAATTTGGTGGTGGCAAACATTTTCTACTTTTCTCCAAATTGATAGTATTTATAAATCTTGATGCTGGAGCAGCAATCATAATGCTTACAAGTACATTCTGATCTGGACATCTGCTTAAATATTGGGGAAATGGCATATTGTCACTTTGGGTGTGAAAAATCAAATATGTTTTAGACTGTAAGAAAGAAGATTTCAGCAAAAAGGGAAATACTGGGTGTGATCCCATGGTCAGGAATACTAAAAGAGGAGGGAGTTCATGATGGATGGGAGTTTCTTAAAAACTGAAATTGTGCCTTCAGTATATCATTAAGAAACTCCTATTCATCATAAACTCTCTCCTCTTTCTGCTTATGTCAGTGCTCACCTGGAATACTGTGTCCAGTTTTCAGTCGCACAGTTCAAGAAAGGTATTGGTAAGCTGGAACATGTCCAGAGGAAGGCCACCAGAATGTTGAAAGATCTGGAAACTATACTCTATGAGGAATGGCTTAGGGAACTGGGTATGTTTAGCCTGGAAGGTTAAAGAATGACATGATAGCCATGTTTAAATATTTGAAAGGATGTCATATTGAGGATGGAGCAAGCTTGTTTTCTGCTGTTCCACAGACTAGCACATGGAGCAATGATTCAAACCACAGGAAAGAGTTTTTGTGTAAACTTTAGGAAGACCATCCTGATGGTGAGAACTGCTCATCAGTGGAATATGCTAGCTTGAAGTGTGGTGGACTCTCTTTCTTTGAAGGTTTTTAAACAAAGGCTGGATGGTCATTGGTTGGCAGTGCTTTGATTGTGTCTTCCTGCCAGGTGTTTGGACTGGATGGTCCTTCCTACTCCTTAATTTTATTATTCTAAATGCACATTTTGGATGCTTATAGTTGACTTCTTTTCCTGTAGTAATCAAAGAGGTGACTGTGTTTGTAGTGAAGCAGAAGGGAGGCTAGGAGTGGCCCCTGACTGCTTCAGCTGTGACTAGACACCAGTTGGCCGGGGACTGTGATGCCTGGATGCCCCGCTCCCAAAGCAGGCCACTGCTGTGGTCACAAATGGGCCACCAGCAGGCCTGGATTAAATCTGCTCCTTTTGCTGGTGGCTTCAGGCCATCTTAGGTGGTCTCGGAAGTGGCTGGAAGCCTCTGTATTTGACCCATCTGTTTTGAGCCTCAATCTGCTTTCCTGTGAAAAGAATCCAGTAGCACTTCTGATGCTATATCCGATGAAGTGGACCGGATCTATGAAACCTTATGATAGAAATGTCTTCTTCCCAGTTAATCTCAAAGTGCTACTGGATTCCTTTACATTTTATTATATATTTTCCTAAGCTATTCTCAAGTGTTAGAATGGTATCTTCTGAAGTGGCAGCTGATGGCTGCCAGGCCAGCAATGTGGTAACTAAGCTCTGTGGCTTAGTCAAATTTTAAAGGAGTTGCCCAAAGTGCTGAAACCTGTCTTCAGAACACACTCATCACCTTGGATAGCTCTTTTAAAATTAGGATTAATAGCTAGAGAAGACTGAGCAGCTGAATGTCTTCCTGTGTCCTTGAATTTGATCAAATCCTGCACCATTTTTGAGATGGGGACAGTCTTTGTTGTGTAGTGTGGTCAACCAAGAGGCCTTTTGGTGGCCTGCTATGTATGGCTGGTGCTCCTGCTTTAATGTCAATGATTGTATGCGTGATGTTGAGAGACCACTCCATGGGTTGGGCTAAATCCATTTGTTAATGTCAGAAAAAAACCACTGAATTTTATTAGAACTGAATACATCACCATTTATGTGAGTCCTGTTGATTCAGTGGGTCTGTCCTAGGTGGGACTGGCAGTTGGATTTAAGACACATAATTTATTCCTGAATGGAAAAAAGAGAAGAACTATCATTTTTTAATTACAACACAGGTGAGAGTTTCCTGGAAATGCAGAGAACTGGCAGCTGTTGAATGAAAGGGAGCTGAGATAGATACTTCTACATATAAATAAGAGAAGGAATTCGTTATTGTATCTGCCTTTCTTCTAAATGTGGTACTCAAGGTAATCTGCAACAAAATAAAAAAGAATAAATAAAAAAGAATGCAGTTATAATATGAAATCACAATTAAGTTATTATTTTAAAACATAATTGCATTAGAAATAGTTTAAGAGTCATCAATTAAAAAATGCTACATAAACCATTTAAAAGCCTCTCCCACTGTAGCAGTCAGTTGCAAAAATCCTGCCTGAATTTTCCAAAAAGTATTTGAATTTTGGAGAAGGGTACACAAAGTGGGCAAAACTAACCTTTACTGGAGGGGAGTTCCTTAGACTGATAATATACACTGAGCAAAGAGTTTTGTACTTTCTTTTTTCCTCTTCTTATTTTCATTTCGGGGGAGTTTGGAGAGGAGACAGATTGATATGGGGAGGCTCTAAAGGGGGGGGGGGGGAGATCCAAACCAGGGTTTGTCCAGAGGCAGGAGGGTAGATGTAAAGACTGCAACTGTATCTGTAATACACAATTATATTGGTTTCAGACCACTTTTAGAGCTTCATTCTAAGAAGTCCTGGTATCTGTACTTCAGAGGAGCATAGAATTCAAAATACTTCAGCAAACTATAAATCCAAGGATTCCATAGGATGGAGCCATGACAATTTGAGATGACATGAACCTGGCAACAACTATCTGGTGCAGATATATTCTGAGATACATGGGGAGGAAGTAGAGTTTAGGCAGAAGAGGAGATCAAGAATGGCCTTTGTTGGTGGAAGCAAAATATTCCATTGAGTTGTGAAAAGAAACAACAGTGAAGCAATTGCTTTGGGTGCCTCTTTTTGCATAACCCTGTACTGAGGCATATTTCTGGTGTCCAAATTTGGAACACCAATTGGCTTCTAGATTACAGCTTAATTGCCCCAGAGTTACCTGGCTGACCATCAACTCTGTTGTGCAGTATCCTTCTAATAGCAGAGTCAGCTGGTGAATGTTGCCAGGACTGTAGCCAAAAATAAGATAATTAAGAAACAAGAGGGGAAGTATCAGCATGCTGGAGGAAGCCCTGAGGTGAAGTACAACAAATCTTTCTCCTGCCTAAACTCCTGAAAAACCAGAAGCTCCCCAAATACAGTCAAAGGAGGTTTGAGTATGCCTAGAAGATGCAGGGAAAATTTGGAGGGAAATAGTTAGGGAAAAAGAAAGGACTGAATCGATGGGATGAAGCAGGAGCAGCCGAAAGAGAAGAGAATGGAATAGCCTGCTTGAGAGTATGGTTGGATGGAAGCAGGAAGAAAATCATTACAAAATATTGTGAACTGTGTGAAAAGCCTCCTATGAAGGAACTTACTGACTTTTGTTATACAAGCCAACATTTGTTTTCTGGATTGGACCAACTACTTAATACTATATCTCTGTTGTTTTGTGACTTACTGGTTTGGCTGGTTTTGACAATAGCAACTTATAAATCCTTCCCCCAATTTTATGGGCCACAGTTGCCACAAAAGGTGATGACTCAGTGAGCAATAGGCAGATATTACCCTCCATCACAATAGACTTGACAGCATCCCAGACTGTAAAACATTTTATTGTTTGTTACTTGCTGATAGGAAGAACCAGAGTATGTAGGGGCCAGGGAAAGCTTTCACCCAAAGGTGAAAGCTGTAGCCTTCCAAGGAGAATATGAAGCATAGCTAAGCCAGATGGGTAATTTTGGGAGTTGATATCCAGAAAAATAACTTTCCCAACCTCTCCTAACTTGGCTAAGATGGAATCATGTTAAGACTTTTTCAAATCTAGATCCATTAACACTGTACAAATGAGCAGATCTTTTGAGTTATTGTTTGGTCCAGTTCCCTCTCTAGATATGGAATTGGACTTTTGCTTCAGAAACCTCTTTTAAGTCCTACAATAACGTGAAGTGCTTGCATTGTGAGCTTCACTAATTTTGTTCCAACTCTTTTATCATCCAAATACCTATTTATCTAAGGCCCGTCTCTGTTTTGTTAAGAGATCTGTGTTCTCTCCCTAGTTGATGCTATATTTACTTTGAATTCTCATCTGCCTCTTTAAGTGATCAGAACAACAGAAGACCAAGAGAATGTTACTAATAGAAAGAAGATGTGAATTTTGGTTTTCTTGCTTCTTTTAGAGTGATAGTTGTTTAAAATAAAAAAAAAAATCATTTTGACAATAACTAATAGATTTTTGCTCCATTTCATGAGATGTAATTTTCACAAATGGTGATGACTCATTCAGTGAGCAATAAACACCTCTCTCCATCACAATAGCCTTGACAGCATTGTAGCCTGTAAAAAAATTTATTGTGTCTACCTGGTTTTTGTTGCAGTCATTATTTTAACCTTGCTATTAACCAATGAATTATTATGTGTTTGGGCTATTTGTACAATTTTCTAAATACAGTACAACAGACATACACACACATAACTACTTGAATGTGGTCATTTAAATTTAGAAAATGTGTTCTTCAGATTTATAATTTGAAAAACAGGATTTTATTTCATAAACTCAATAGTAATATTTCAGTAAAGACTGGCTTTCTAGGATTGGGGACATAAGACCATGAGCAAGTTACATGCTTACAGCCTCAGGGAGAAGCAATGGCAAACTTCCTCTGAACTAATCTTGCCAAGAAAACTCCATGATAGAGTCACCTTAGAGTTGCCATAAATTGGAAATGACTAGAAGGAACACAACAACAACAGCTTGGAACTGTAGTAGTAGTGGATTCCATGAAAGATTGAGATGCCTTTTCCTGAGAAATACTAACACTCTCTTTAAAATTTGACAGTAACTGCTGCCTGTAGAAGCCCTCCACAGCTTAGGTCTGAGCTATTTGAAGCTCTTGGGCCTGCTATCATTGGAAGCATGCTTGGAGAGGAGGAAAGGGCTTTCTTGCTGGCTACTGTGAGGTTGTAGATCTTTCTGATAAGGGAAGCTAGGTTGGCCCTGCAGCCTTGCCCATCCATCAGCAAGCAAAGACTTTTATTCAGGCAGGCCTTTGGAAACCTACTGACTGCTTGGGAAAGGACTAATAATAATAATAATAATAATATATGAGCAAGCAATCGGGGCAGGTTACAACAAGAAGTTAAAACACAACAGTTAAAATAAACCAATCCCATTCCCACCTCCCACCCCTAAAAAGGGATTAAATAAACTGTAATTAAAACATAGTAAAATACAAACAATATCATATATCAGCAACAGGCCTAAGAGTTCTTGAGCTGTGTGGAACAGGCCACGGACATAGAGGAGAAAAACTGGAAAAAAACCTCTAAGGCTTGGACTTGGAGCTGGAAGATAGGCAGTAACAGGTTCCTCCCAGAGGACTGAAGTGTGCGGGGGGTTCATACGGGAAGAGCGGTCCCTAAGATAGGATGGACCCAAGCCATATAGGCTTTAAAGGTTAAAACCAACACCTTGTACTGCGCCCAGAAACTGATCGGCAGCCAGTGGAGAGATTTGAGCACAGGTGTTATGTGTTCTCTCTTGGATGTTCATGTAACAAGTCTGGCTGCCATATTTAATGGCATCTGCATGCTGTAGTGCCCTCTTTCTCCTTTAAAAATTGATTTTAACCCACTTGTACTTTTGATTTAATAATCTGTTTCTTTGTGTTGTAGTGTGTAATTTTAGTTGTATCTTTTTCCTTTTCTTTTACAGTAGGCCCTTGGTCTACACGGTGGCTCTGTTCTGGACCCCCCCCCCCCCGTGTATACAAAAAACCATGTATGCTCAAATCCCTATTGTCCCCAACGGCAGTACGCGTGCACAGGCGCTGCCGTTGGGGACAAAAGTCCCTCTCCTCCCCTCCTCTCCTTCCTTCCTCCCTTCTTCCTTCTTCCCTCCCTCCCTTCCTTCCCTCCCTTTACTTACCTTCTTTTGCTGCTGCTGCCACCACCACCATTGCTGTGTGAAAGGCTGGGTGCTGCTGCTCAGCCTCCAGACTTCGCCACCAGCATGGAAGGGCCGGGGCCAGTGCTGCAGGCATCTTAGCCTCCAACACCACTGTTGGAGGTTCTTGTGGTGGTGGTGGTGAAGAGGCCGGGCAGCAGCTCCAGAGGCCTTCAAGGTCTCTAGCGCTGCCACCCAGCCTCCTCACTGCTGCTGCTGCTGCTGCCGCAGAAGGCCCCAGTGGCAGTGTTGGAGGCCAAGAGGCCTGTAGCACTGGCCCCTGGCCATTCCACAGTGGCCGCGAGGTCTGTAGGCCAAGCAGCAGCGCTAGAGGCCTTCAAGTCCTGCAACACCAGCACCCGACCTTTCATGTGGTGGCGGTGGCAGCGGCAGCAAAAGAAAGTAAATAAAGGGAGGGAAGGAAGGAAGAATGGAGGAGGGGAGGAGAGGGACTTTTGTCCCCAGTGGCGGTGCCCATGCACGCGCACCACCATTGGGGACAAAATGGCGGCTTTGCCATGCTTGTATTCTCAAATCCACACATGGCAAATCCACGTATAAAGAGGGCCCACTGTACTTACAGTATGAGACACCTTGAATCCCAGTCCTGGAGAAAGGTGTGATATTGTTGATTTAATCCATTAAATAATGCTTGTAGGTTTGAAGATTACCAATGTTTACCATGTTGAAATCTGACTTGATTGATTATGCTAGGATTTACAAAAGTTACACTTCTCTTCCACAAATAAAAGTTGGCATTCTTAGAGAGTTAGTAGCTTGCTGGTGTAGTGTTCATGGTTACTTCAGGGAGACACATTGTTCCTTCTCAAGTTGTTGTTTACATGGTTACTTATGCTTGCAAATGCACAGAGGAAAGGAATGCCATACTCATAATATGTAACCATTCAGATTTAAGAGTGGTTGTAACTCTGGCCTTTTACAGACTGGCAAAAAGAGCCGGTTTCCTGGTGTTCAGATAGCAGCACATGTCTAGGCATGGCATTCAGACAGGAGCACACCATCATGCTGCCGGGAAGCTTCACAGTTGACTGTCTGTGCAATGGCTTCACAGTGTTTCTGTGCCGCAGCGTTTACACACGCTGCTCCACAGAAACCTGGCAAAAGCACTGCATCAACAGTGGTGGTGGCGACAGCAAAGGCACCTTTTTCCCAGATCAAAAAGAAGCAGCTTATATGCTTCAGTTTTCATCTTTCGGTTGGCTTTTTGAATAATTCCTGTGGTTATATAAATACAGAAGTATTTTACCGCAGTGTATCTCATATGTAATGTATTTATGATGGGGTATTGAGAGTGCTTTTACAATTATCTTAAAAAATCTTTCTTCATTTAATTTAATTTCAGAAAATTTAATATGCGAAGTACAATAAATATAGTAAACAAAATCACCACATCTGAGATCAGCATCAAGTTAGTTAAGCATAGCTGAAACTGTATAGCAAAATGACTGGAATATAGGAATGATTTTTCCTAGACTAAAATGCTCATTTGGAGAAACGGGGAGGGGGGGGAATTCTTTCTTGACATATACAATAAGCTGAACTCTCCCAGAGGCTGAGGCTATTGTACTTTGGCCACATCATGAAAAGACATGTCTCATTAGAAAAGACAAGAATGCCAGGAAAGGTAAAAGGCAGTAGAAAGAGAGGAAGAGCACATGCCAAATGGATAGACTCAATCAGAGATGCCATGGGCCTGAGTTTACAGGACCCAAGCAGAGCATTGGAGGACAGGAGGGCTTGGAAATTTCTCATAAACAGGGTCACCATGAGTTGAGATTGACTTGAGGGCAACTAACAACAAATAATAAGAAAGTACTTGGGGTCCATTCACACTATACAATTGTAGCACCATTATTCTGCTTTAACTGCCATTGTTCCATCCTATGGAATCCTGGAATTTGTAGTTTGGTGAGATACTAGAGGAACTCTGTGGCTGATAATTCTAAATGCTCCACCCTAAATTGCCAGTCCCAGGATTCCATTGGCTGGAACCATGGCAGTTAAACTGGAATAATAATGTTACATTCTAGTGTGAACAGGCCCCAGGTTTCTACAAAAGAGTCTTTTCCCTGCCCTAAAGAAGTCTCACATAATGAGTTATTTAAAAAAAAAACCCTTAATAATCTAAGATCCAGCTCAAATTGATCGAACATGAAAAAGTTTTATGTACAAAGCAGGTTTTCTTTGGAATAACTCCAAAACTGTCCTGTGGTGACACAATAATTTATTGGAGGAATATCTTTTAAGAGTTGGGCCACCCAGAAACAAGTCTGTATAACAAGAGGATGACGGTATGGTATCTTTTGAGTGAGGGGGAGTGTATTTCAATAGCTTCCTTTAAATGCCATCCCATATTTTAAAAGATGAATGACATAGGAACTTGTTAATAAGTTCCTTTTAGAACCTTCTTCTTTAGAAAAGGTAGGACATTTCTACATCAACAGAGATGAAGTTGTTTCCAAAAGTATTGCTGATAAATGAAAATGAAGAATTGTAAGCCCAATTCATCTTGGTGAACACTGGGTGTGAGTAATGCTGACTGGGGCCAGACATTGACATACGGGCCGTCATCAAACTAATTGTTGTTTGAATTACCTGTTATGATCCGATGACAAATCTCCTTCACTCTTGCCACTGGAGCAGAAAATGTAGCTCGAATTGTCGTGATGTTAGCAAGTGTAAACTGTACTTCAACAAGATGGATAAACCCAATTATGGGGCAGACCTGTAGAGAGAAAATCCATTTAAATCTCGTAATGTTAAGCAGAGCTGTGTTTAATTCATTTGGGCCAATTTGAGAATGATGTATGAGTCTTGGCGAACATTAGTCAAAGGAGGAAACAACATAGGAAAAAGATGTTCTATAGGCTGCAACAGTGTGGAGTCAGAGTGACAGGCCGCAGCCGAGTGCTGTGCCATTTCAGTGCCTAATGCTAATGACTCTGGAAAGCTGAAATGACAAAAAGATGTACTAACAGCTATTGTGAGAGCAGTGCTGTGCAAATGAGCCAACTGGAGAAATATAGAGGATAACTGGATTGTGAATGTTGTGGGTTCTTTTTTTCCTTTTTATTTTTTTATTTTTTATTTTTTTTTTGGCTTGGAACTATTGATCTGTCAAATGCTTTAGGAAATATTTTTTTCTTGAGCTTTGTTTTTTGGTACAGTCTGTGGGGACCACATTGATTTAGGTTCAAACAAAAAATGTCAGATTGTTTTTAATTGAACTGGACTTCTGAAATCGGTACCTGCATGGGTAGGAGAAACTGAAACTGAATTAAAACTTTCAACTTTCTGTGGAATTCCCATTTGTATATTAACATGAACATTCTAGCACATCATTTTACACCAGGGACATTACTGATGGAAAACTGTATTTTAGAGTATCTTCTTACTCTATATTAATGTTTACTTGGAGAAAAGGATGAACATATGCAAGAGAATGATATTATGTAACAGGGGTCTGCATGCCACAAATAGTGGAGAGAAGTCAGTTTCATGCCTCCAAAAAGCATATATTTAAAGTTAGTAAGGCACTATGCATTGCTTGTATGGTAACTTAGTCAGGTATTCATTATCTGATTGTTTAAGTGAGGTTCAACACAAACACTCATGGACTTTCTTTGTCCCAGTTTCTTTGTTAGCTAGTTCAAAGAGCTCTGTTGGTTTTCCACCAAAGATTTAGAACCAGAAAAATAAACTGTGAAGAAGGGCAGCTATGTTTTATTGCAGGGAATGAAGAGCAGTAGTATTAATGGCCCTCACATCAACTGGTGTTTGTTTTATCTCCATTACCTTTCAAAGAAGCATTTGTTGCTTTTAGTTGTATTTAGTATGTCTAACATTGCATAGAGTTCTGGAATACATTTCTTTCCAAGGCTGAAACTGGAGTTGTTTTTGCATCTGTTTGCAGATGATTTTGATAAAGATTTTGATAAATTTTTTATGTTTACCTAGGTTTGTCACACTGAGTTTTGTTCAGTTAAAGACATGAATAACATGTTTTTGTTTTCATTCATGATTGATGTCTTGTTCACACATTTCAAATTACCCCTCAGGTTCCCAGAGGTCCATTCAGTCTCCCAACCTTCAGGGTGCTATACTCAGTCTTAACCTGTAATATGAGCAAAAGACAATTGACAATGTAAGAATTTTGCTTTTGAATCACACTCAAAGAAACAGAGATCTGGTAGTTTTATTTTTATTCTGTAATTTTTGTCATTTTCTCCATAATTTGAAAGGTTTGTTATCACTTGTCTTAGATGCTGCATCTTTGTGCTGCTGCGTAAAAATCTTTAGAACATTACTCAGTTAACATGTGAAGAGCCTTTTTATTTAACAGTTTATATGTTTTTAAACTGTTGACTTAAAATAACATAAAAAGGGAACCTGTCATGAGCCTAGCTAACCCATCAATGAATTTCTCTGCTGCAGAGCTCCACTTTCAAAAGAGAACCCTAACTCAGAAAAGCTGCTCCTGTTTCTGCTTCTTCTCCTTCATCCTCTTTCTTCATCATCTTCTACTGCTTCTTCTTCATGAAAGCAAGATGCTTTTCTCTTAAACACTTGAAAGTACTTGGTGTACTTTGTAAATTATTTCAGCCTTTGCTTTTATTTAGCATGATAAACAAGACATAGTTTTCACTCAAGTGAAGTCTTAATTAATTGCTATCTTCTCTCAATATTTTTGTAAGGTTGTGCATGTGTACTTTGCAATCACACCCCACAAACACAGTGATAGTTACTGACCAAGCATAGAATTTACCAGTGTGGAACTAATTCTCTAATAATTTTGCTTAAGACTGTAATTTTAGCTTCTAAAATCCTCCTTTTTTAGGCCAGTGTATATTTCCTCCACTGGGAGGAACAGTTTCAACAGTATAGTCATAAGACCACTATTTTGATTTTTGATATACTAGCAAATATTTTGTGTCAGATGCTTTTGTCGATAAAGCCGGTCATTCTGTAAAAACCTCATAACCCTGGAATGGGCTGTAATCCATGAAAGTTAATACTGAAGTACATCTATTGATGTTTGGGGTACTGTAGTGCCACATACACAGCAGCTTCTGGCTTTCATCATTGCAACAAAGTTGTCAGTTGTTTGCTCTTGCAGTAGTTGGAAATCTCCCAATTCCTCCAGAAATCCAAAAATTTTGACAATCTGAATTGTCACAACAGGTTGAGTTTCCCTTATCTGGAATTTCAAAATCCATAATACTCCAAAAACTAAAACTTTTTTCATGGGTGGCTAAGATAGAGACAGCTTTGTTTTATTATGGTTCAGTGTACACAATCATTTTACACAGTCTTTGTAAATCTTTATTTAAAGTATTGTGTATAAAATTACCTTCAGGCTGTGTCTATAAGGTGTATAGGAAACAGAAATGAATTTTGTGTTTATACTTGGGTCTCATCTCCAAGATATCTGATTATAGACATATATGCAAATACAGATATTCTAAAATAAATCAATAAATGAAAAGGTCCTAGGTATTTTACATAATGGAGACTCAGAGCCTGAACAGAGACAGGCTAAAATAAAGCTCCTTCGGGTCACTTTGGAAGTATTCTGTTTAAATGCTTCATGAGTCCTAAGAGGCTAGAAGCCACGCTAAAGCCACGCTCAGTCCTAAGGACTGGAGTGCAACTTTGGCACAGCTTCTGGCCTCTTAAGATGCATGTGTCATTTAAACAGCATACCTCCAATGTGACCTGAAGCAGCTTTATTTTGGCCTGTCTGTTCGGGCCCTCAGCCTGTATTAATATAGCTAGGTTTTTAATTTCTTGCTAATAGTTTATCTTAATTCTCTTGTTACCTTAGTGGTGAAGTATATGTACACATTTAAAACTATGGTTTTGTGTCCTGTGTGGAAAGTTCTTTAATGAAATATGTGATTATTTTAAAAATGTTATTGTAATGGCATTAATGTATTAATATGACATTTAATTATTTATCTAACACTTTGTTACTCATTTTTAATTCATGTACCTTTTAAAATGTATATGTGATCTGTCTTGAGTCCTGTTCAGGAGAGAGATGGGATCTAAATAATAGTAATAGTAATAATAATAATAATAATAATAATAATAATTATTATTATTGAAAAAAAGAGTAGTCAAGGTTAAATTAAGAAATGCAACTTGTATTGCCGGAACTACTGGTTCAAGCTAGGATTTTCGCTGGATTATCTTTGAAATTATTCTATAAATGAGTAATCAGGAATGTCAAGTCCAGAAAGTAAATGAAATTTTAGCTCATACAACATTTGGGAAGATCAACAATTAATCTACTAAAATGGAATATATTTATGTTGTCATTTTCCTTCAAGAGCTATGCAGAGAGTTATGATTTAAGAATCTACAAAGGAACCAAATTAGTGGGTTTGTTTTTAGCAAACCACATGCAAAGCATATATGGTTTTGATTTCTGCGTCAGTGGTTCAGTTATCATTTTCATTTACATAGAGAGTGGCTTTTTATCTTAAGTGTTTTGTGCTCTTTCTAACTAGTTTCCTCAAAGTTTAAGACTTGTGGTTTTCACTTATAACACATCTATAATTTATCTGATGTTATGATTTTAATATGTGTTTCATTCTTGTTTAGAATTAGTTTTGATCATAATACAACTTCTCTCCCCTTTTGTTAATTTTTTTAACCAGCATAAACATAATTGCCTATGAAATTGTGAGGCCTAAATGAGCACCTTGGTTATCTGTTAGGAATCACTAGTTAATGTGTTTATGTTCCTTCAGTTTGCCTGTTGACTTATAGTAACTCCATGAATTTCATAGCCCTTTCTTAGGCAAGGAATACTTAGATGTAGTTTTACCAGTTGCTTCCTACAGTCGGATGTGACTTGACAACGTTGTCAAAGGGAAAACCTTTACCTTTACATTTGCCTCTGAAATATAGCCTACAGCACCTGGTATTCATTGGTGATCCCCCATCCAAGTACTAGCCAGGGCTGACCCTGTTTAGCTTCCCAAGATCAGATGCGACTGGTGCTTTCAGGATATTTATACAGGGTAACCACAAAGGGTGACAACGTAAGATGTAGGACATTCATGAAAAAATCAGGACATTACTAAATAAAAGTAAAAAAAATAATAATGTAAATAAAAATTCCTTCTATATGGTTTATTTACAGCTGTATTGCATATGCTGTTTTTTATCATGTATTCAACCATGTTTTCTGATAAACTTTATCTTCTTTATATCACCCCTCCCCATCCCTGGTTTTTGCCCATATTGCACCTTCTGATCTTCCCAGTTTTCTTCTTCCTCTTCCTCCTCTTCATTTGAACTCCTGAAAAAGCTCCTAAAAGCTGCAATCCTGGCTGTCTCCTGTACTGATTCTGCCTCCTCTGTGTGCATGTTCTTCTTCTCCTGTCACCCAGCCAACCTGTTCTCAGCACAAGCCAGATGACACAAGGATAGGTTTTATGGGCATAGGATATGCAGTGGAGCCCCAAAGAGATGAGCAGTCTCTTTTTTGGTGTGTGTGTGTTAAAAAAAAAAAAAAGATCTGTACAAGTGTGTCAAACATGGTCAAAATGGAGGACATTTTGGAATTCCCCCTTGGCAGAAATTTTGAAATGTAGGACATGTCCTAGAAAAGGAGGATGTTTGGTCACCCTGTAATACTTTAAAATATATGAAATAGTCCACTGATAAGTTGTTTTGTCTGTGTTGATGGTACATAGGACCTGGATGCCCATGACAAAATTGCAAAATGATATGAATCAATGCTTCTGGAGTACTAGAAAATGTAACCCATACAGTAATCATACAAGTTTACTCTTATTCTGAGTGTAGAAACCAGCCTTATCTAAAGCTTTAGGCTGAGTGTACTACTTGACTGGAGGGGGTATGATTCCATCCTGCAGTGATAATGTCTACATATTGTGTATCACAATGCTGTCTGTCTGGAAAGTGCAGTATTAACACTGGAAATCGTATATTATTGGCCCATTATTATTGTTTGTTGCAAATTTGTCAAGCCCTTAGTACAATCAGCTATCCTTATCCATGGATTTTTTATCCATGGATTCAAGCATCCACAGCTTGAAAATATTCAGAAAAAGCATAAATTCCAAATAGCAAATTTATATAGGAAGCACCATTTTGTTATGCCACTGAACTGAATGGGACTTGAACAGCCATGGATTTTGGTATCCACAGGGGGGTCCTGGAACCAAACCCCAGCAGATAACAAGGGCCCACTGTATGTCTACACCAAAGTGCACATTTTCTTTAGGAGTTGACTTGTTTGTTTGAATACCTGTTCATAGCCATGATCGGGATGTTCTTTGAGCAATTAATTAACCTTCTATAAATTGTTCAGCAACACCTATGAACATATAAACACTGTACAACTGTTTATGAAAATGGATAATGACATTCTCCACTGGGAATATAACTATAATAATATTTTGCTACACACGAAGGTCTGGTAACATCTATAAATAATCTCATTCAAACTGGAAGAAATTACTTCAGTTAATGACCCACACCAGATCATTAACTAATTAACCAATATCAGCACTATAATACTTGTGTAATGTGTTCATGATTTGAGTGTAAGCTCCATTTATTTTAATGAGGGTCCTTTTTTAAAAGAGAATGCCTTAACTGAATGGCTTCATGCCTATGGGTTTGTTTACTTGTTTGTCTGTTTTGTAAAGAAAGTATGACAAGAAGTACCCTGATTAAGACTGAAAGCCTAAATATACTTATGGGGGGTGGGGGGGGGTGGAGCCCATTGAATTCTATTGATTTTCTTATATGTGAACAGCTTTAGGATGTATTTTTACACATGTACTCTTCCATAACATGTTTATCACTAGAGAGGTAGAATTTTGGATTCTGCCACCCATTCTCTCTCTCTTCCCCTTTTTCTCCTTGCCCCCCTAGGAAGGATGTCATGCTTGAAAGGCATTATTTCAACGATGTCTCTTTTAATTTCTTCACATCCTAGCACCATTGTTGTTTTAATTAAACCTAAAGCTATAAAAGTGCTGATGAGCTTTGCTGAGGCACTAATCATGTTTACTCTTTGCAGTTCAGCCTCCATAAGCAACAGTAAAAATCATCCTCTTAAATCATCGCTGCTTCTGATTTGCTACTAATTGTGAGCTTTAATTTATTTATTTTTCAAACATTTGTCCTTGATGCATTTATATAATCATTAAACTTTTTGGTTTTCTCACTCCTTTACTTACATTTTATACACATGCACATGCACACACACACACTCACACACTGATTTGGAGAAACAGTCCAATCCCCCTCCCCTTCAAATAAAGGAAAACTTATACTTTGGATATTGGTTTGTGTGATCCATGTGGCCAATATTCAGTTAACAAGAGCCAGGAAAAAAGGGGGGCATAACATATGACCTAACTGATATCCCTGGGGTGCTGGGACAAAAGGTTCCAGAGGAGAAGGATTTTGGAATTCTCCAGCTCACTTGATAGGCATGAAATTAACATCAGTCAGAAGAGAAATCTGTTGCCAGTTGTGCCATTTTGTTCCATGTCAGCTTCTTTTATGCACACAAAATTCCTGTCACGGAAGACTTTATTTCCATTTTACAGCCTTCAGCCAACTTGTTAGAATACTAGACTTTGGCCTTTCGAGGCTAGAAGGTTTCCTTCATTAAGTGCAGGAGCATGTTTTTATAGGTTCAATAAACATCTGAAAATTGCCTGTCCCAATTAATACGTATGTAAAACCCATCTTGTTGTTTATAGAAGTTGATTAAAACAATATTGCTGTGGTACTATTGGTGAGAAGCCTCATGTTTCCTCCATAAAACTCCAAGTTAGGAATTCTGATACTTGCATAAAAGATACATGGAACACTTTGCACTGTTATCACTTCATCTGCTTGTCTTTCCAGTTCACATCCTATAAGCTCATTGCAGGCCCTTCAGACTTACTCTGTTTTTACAAATAAATAAAGGAAATCCTCCCCCTCAGACTAAGATGATTGAATTTCACACTTAGGCTTGGGGCATTTCATATGCTTTGGTTTAGAATTTTAAAGTACTTTATAACATTTGGTAGCACAAAATGTGTATTTCTTCCATGTAGAAGGCAGTGTCCTTTTCCTTTCCTGGAAGAAAAAGGTGGATTCCTTAGTACCAGTGGGAGTGCTTGAGGAAATGAGATTCAGGCTCACATGCTTTGCAGTGCATTTTATCTGAGGATGCATATGTGATGGACCAGTGTCAAGTTTGCCATGGATCTGTGAGACCTTTGGCATCCATTGTGGATTGTGGAGACTACTGCAGTTGATGGAATCAGCTGTGTCCTACTACCATCAGCAAGAGAACAGGACTCACCCTCTGACAGAAAGATTGAAGCTGACAGTAATTCCTATCACCTCAATTTCCCTTTCATTATTGAAACAGATGTTAGCAGCAGAAGCATGAGCAGCCACAATGTTTCCCAGTTAGTGTTGTTGATATGACTGCCATTTTAATTTCCCTCAGTGTCTTGTGGTTCTCTTTGGCATCTTACTACAGATTGATGTTCCATCAGAACCACAGATAAATTGCATGTTGATATAAAATGATGGATGCAACCAACTTTTCCTGGTAGTGTGTACTTCCACAATGGAAAACATGAAAGGACATTGACCTGATGGGTTCTTTTAGGGACATGACCTCAAGCATGCCACTCTCTGACTTTGAGCTACAGTGGTCCCCCGGGTTTCGAAAGTAATCCGTTCTGGATTACCTTTCGTAACCCGGAAGTCTTCATAACCCGGGGGACCGCTTTGTTTGCCGGACCGCGCGGCAAATTTAAAAGGGCCATGCGGTGGTTTTTTTTTTTGTACCCCGGGGTTTTTTTCGTAAGCCAGGGCCGTTTTTGCGGCCCCGGCTCTTTCGTACCCCGGGGCTTTCGTACCCCGGGGGATTCGTAACCCAGGGTACCACTGTATTCCATATACTTACCTAACAAGTGGAGAATTAGAAAATTAGACTAAGTAATAAGGCTGTTGATATAAATAATTGCACCAGGAGTTGTAATCTACCAACCATGTTTTCATGCTGTGAACTTTGGGCAGCCTATTCAATACACCCCACATTGCCAAATGTTGTGGGAACATTGGTTTTGACTGTAAGGTGACATAATTTTGCTTCTGATATAATGCAGTCATAGTGGTAAATGTTTACACAATAAGAAGCATGTACTCTGTATTCCATCTGTATAGTAGGCTATGTTGTTGTGCCAAAGGACAAAATATTTAGAAGTTGAACAGGCAGTTCAGAATACAAAACAAAAATACAATAGAAAGGAGTTTATTTTGCTTAATTTATCAGTTTTGTTTTGTTTTTTGCTTTTATTGAAAAAAAAAAAAGAATATGAAATATAGTTGGCCTTTCTGCATCCCCAGATTCTGCATCGATGGATTTAACCATCCACGGTTTGAAAATATTCAAAATGAAATTCGAAAAAGCAAACCTTGATTTTTGCCATTTAATATAAGGGACACAATTTTACTATGTTGTTGTGTATAATGGAACTTAAATATCCATGGATTTGGATATCTACAAGGATTCCTGGAACCAAACCCCAACAGATACTAAGGATCCACTGTACAATTTATGTAATGAACAAAGTTTACAAAAATATCTGAATTTCTTGTGTTCCTAGGAAACAACAAGGTGGCTTTTTGGGGAATAAGGGAGAGTATGTACTGGGGATTATGTAGGTGCTGGAAAAGGAAGTAGAAACAGGATATAGTGAAAAACTTTTTGAGTTTTTCATGCTGTGAATCTTTACTTTGTAACCAATCACACCTTAAAAGCAGCTTGTTGTTATAAAGAAAATATAATACTTTGTGCATTCTTGTCTTATTAGAGCAGAATCATTCTTTATCTGATGGCCAATTATGGTGATTTGCTATAAATGGACAAATATGTTTCACTTTCAAAAAGGTGAAATAAGATTTTTCTTTTGAAAGTTGTAGTTGGTAACATAATATCTACAATGTTGTTCATGATGGTTGTGTAGTACATCTTTTGCTTGAATCTATACTGACTTCCCTCTGTTTTATTCAGTGCTTGAAGAAGTGTAAATTAAAACACCACTGCATCCCTTAAGAAGCTCTTGTTTGTCTTGACTTGGGTTACAGAGGACTAATGTTAAAAGAACTCAGTTGTAATTTGAGATACCGAAAAGCATTCCCAATCAATGGACTCTTAACTCTGAAGACTTGGGTAACATGTATTTATTGTTTAGTGAGATAAATAATAGATTAGGTTGGTATGATGGCTTTTATTTATTATTTATTACACATATTTTATCCACTTCTCAGCCTCACATGGTCCCTGAGGCAGTTTACAACAACCCAAAATACATATAATAGAAATGATAATATTTAGCCAAAGCACAGAATAAAGCAGTAGCTGGAATGAATAAAACCTCAACAAACAGTTTGATTCAATGTAGGGAGGGAGATAAGCAATTGTGTGTTTTTCAGGATGGGGGTTCTGAAAGGGTACCATAACAGAGAAAGCCCTCAGCCCAATTGCCATCCCTGACACATCAGAAAGCTGTCCCATAACTAGATTTCTTTCAGAATTCAGTGGACAGATTATAAGGGACACAGAAAAATGTATCGATTCAGGCACTACTTCAGATGTCTGGCCCATAAGCCTCATTGTAACCAGTGGAGTTGATTGAGAGCTAGAGTTGCATACAGAAGAAGTGTTAGTTCAATGTGCTTTATTAGGCAGCCCCTTACAGAATGGATTGCACTGATTTAATGTAGAGTTTAACAGAAGAAATACCAGAGTTATATCCATATTTTCCCAGCAGTAGGCCTAGCAACTTTTCCAAAGCTGGAAAAAGGCAATTCTGTCAACGTTTGCTGGCTGAGGTCTGAGCAGCAAAGTATATCCAGGAGTATACCAAGTTGTAGACCAGAACCATCTACATCAATAAGATGATGGCAGCCTATTACAATGATGACATTAAATGATAAACAATTCATGTCTAAGTTGACCTTCAGTTTATTGGAACTCAGCAGTCAATTAGTCATTCCAAGGTTTCAAGGTTCAAGGTTTACCACTTCAGTAGAAATCATGGAAAGGGAGAGATATATCCTGACAGTTACTGTTAAGTATATGCAACATACTGGAGCTCTGTCAGAGCACTTCAGGTTTTCAAAGGGTCATAGTGAAAGTGGAAACAGAATTGGCAGTGAATGAAGTAGCACCAGTTTCCCTCATTACGAATATTTGTGTAACCTTAAGCCCTTGTGTGAATTTTTCATGCTAGAGAAATACAATCCCATTCAAGTCTACTTACACACCACTATCTAGAGCAGCAGATTTCTCCACCCTGACTACCTCCTCCTAGTCTGGATTAAATTTCATCTTGTTTACCCTCATCAATCCCAAAACTTTCCACAATGTGAGAGATTCAACAACCAGTAGAGCTTTGAAACTCCCAAATGCTATTGACAGAATTGAGAACTATCAAAGGTGCACTATGAACATCTTTATAGCCTTTTGCAAATAAAATTGTTCACATCCATGCCAGTTTGGATGCCACATCTTTAACAGAATTAGAGATGGGTGCAGCTGACACATATTACATTGTAGGGATAGTGTTAGTTTGTTTAACCCAGGTTTTGTGACCACCATTTTTGGAAAACTGAATAATAGAATAATCAAGTTGGAAGAGACCGCAAGGGCCGCAAGCTACCTGCCATGCAGGAATATACAGTCAAAGTTCTTGATGGAGTCTCTTTCCCTGTATTTTGAATCCATTGCTCTGCATCCTAGTCTCTGGAGCAGCAGAAAATAGGCTTGTGGTATCTTTAATATAACATATTTTCAAATATTTAAACATGGCTATCATGTCACCTCTTAACCTTCTCTTCTCAGGCTAAACATATCCAACTCCCTAAGCTGTTCCTCATAGGGAATGGTTTCCAAAACATTCACCATTTTGATAACTGTCCTCTGGACATGGTCCAGCTTTTCAATATCCTTGAATTGCTGTGCCCAGAACTGGGTACAGTATTCCAGGTGATATTTGATCAAAACAGAATAACACTAATGCTTCCTCAATCTAGACACTACTTTTATTGATGCAGCCTAGAATTGCATTGGTTTTTTAAGCTGCCACATCACACTATTGATTCATGCTTATTATGTAGTAAGACTCCTAGTGCTACTTCCCATGTATTATTGTCAAGTCAAATGCCCCATCCTATATCGTTTCATTTTTCTGACCTATGTAGTATCTTACATTTCTTCCTGCTGAAATGCATTTTGTTAGTTTTGACCCAACTCTTTCATCTGTTAAGATCATTTTGAATTCTGATCCTGTCGTCGGGGGGTATAAGCTATCATCTGCCTCTTAGATCCTTTCCAATCTTGGTTTTTAAGGATTGCCATGATAGGACTTGCAATCTAATGCTCAGAAGTAATAATTGCTTCTTTAAAGAAGGGGACATACCTACCATAAAAAAGCACTTAAAGAAAAAGTCAAATCAAGACTCCAATGTATGTACCCTTTCTCTTTCTCCCCACCTTTGAGGGAGGTTTGGAGAGACAATGTGTCAAATTCAGATAATCTTAGAAAACATTTTATATCGATTTATTGGGGTCATTCACAGATTTGGCACAGGAAGAATTCTGATCACCTGGTAACTTACATCAAGAACTCTCATTACCTTTCTATACCTTAGATCAGGGCATCTTTACTGAGTTGATTGCCTGAGGTGGTTTTTTTGGAGTATGGCATAATAGTGGCTCTGATCTTAGATGGCAATGTTGAGCCATCTCCCCCTGTCACATAGCTGTGGGGTTTTGCAGAGCTTCATCTTGCTCTCCAGAATATTGATCATTTTAGACTTTACTGAAGTTGTTTTAAAAAACATCTTGACCGAGAGCCTTCTCTGTTGATGACTCCTTCCTGTGGAATTCCTCATGGCTATAGCTGGTTCCATCTGCAACTATTTTCTGAAATAGTTTTGAAAACCTAGCCTGTTCAGACTGGCTTTTAATTTAAACATTTATGGTATTTGCTGCTGAGGGATATTTCAAAATAATGTTTGTCTAGTTTTATTTTCATGGCATTTAGCTGCCTTGGTTTGGAAAGATGGATAGATGGCTGAGATACCCTAAAGATCAAGCAGTGGGTGGAGCACAGTTCCTCTGGGAAGTTCCTCTTGTCCAGTTTTGATTCTTTCCTTCCAGATAAACAGCAAGAAACCTAATACTAGTCCTCCTTCTGGTCTACTCTGGTCTACTCTGGTTAGAAAGCCTAGAAATATAACGTGATGGTAAGGAAGGCTGCCAGTAGTTCCAAGAGACTTAAAATGATGGAATTCTCTCCATGTGTTACCTGGTGTAAGGTTTCTACTAGGGTGAACATAACTGTTTCTGGTCCCAAATGGGGCTGGAAGTGAGTTTATATTTTGTGATATATATGTTCAACCAACATGGTGTCAAAAATATCTTCAACTAATCTTTACCCACTTTCATAAAAACATTAGGCTGTCAAGCTTTAACTTGCTTGTAATTTAGTGTTGGTTTCTTTTTCAGTCTGTCTCCCAGTCCCTTCCTCCTTCAATCCTTTACTTACAGAGAAGTATAATTACTACTACTGTGTTCAGTTTCTGCTGGCTTCATTCCAGTAACAACATCCCTGTCTTTTTTCATCTGAGCAAAAGCAATCTGAAGGCTCTATAATTCCTTAAATTGGATTTTAATTCTGATCCCCTTACATTCTGTAAACAGAGTATTTTATGGAACCTCATTGTTTTCTGAATAGCAAGCCAGAGATAGTTTTGAGTGCACTTGTTTTCTGAGTAGTGGAGCTGCTGGTCAGCGGAATTGGAAATAAACAATATGAAGGGGAACATGTGTGTGATAGATCACTGATGGGGGAAATGCACAATATGTTATGGAAAATCTAGCAAATCTAGCACCAAAATGTTGTGCAACCCAGAAATCCCTCACTGGAGACAACTTGGAAATCATGGGCTGTGGATTTTAAATAAACTAAAGGTTTGGCATCCCTCAATTGAACAAAGGGTGACAGGGAGAGCCTTTCTCACTGGCACATATGCTTCTACTTCTTCCATGTTTAGCAAAACAAAGCTTTTAAAAAAGGAAAGAAAAAAGAAAAAAAAATCCTGTACTTAAAAAATTGTGGAAACAGGCAAGGATTTTGGTTGTGCATTTGTTATTTTCTCCAAGGTCTTTTTTCCTGAATAATACGAGTGTTTTCCTCCATCAAAATTTAAGGAAGAAACCCAAAACATCAGTCAATCTTAAGTATGTGCATCTGTCTGTTATATCAGTGTAGTCTTGCAGTTATTTTATAGGTAGGCAATGCTTTGCATGGATTGTCTTTCAACGCCTGGGTCAGATAGCAGTAGTTATTCATATTTTGAAACCAAGATGTTTAAAGTAAACAAAAATAAGAGAACAATAATTTATAATGTAATCTCAGTATTAATTATTTTGCTTTTGGAGCCAATCATCAATAATAAATCTTCTAAAACAAAGGTTCAGGAGCTCCTGAATGTTAAACATTAACATCAGTTAAACTGATATTCTACATCAGCTACTTAGTTATGTCTGATCCTAGATGGATCAGCCCATCTTCAGAGATAGCAGCCAGATTGGACAAATGAGGTCTATTCGGCTTCTGATTGAGGTTCAAAAAGGATAGCATTTCCACCACCTTCAGCCAGTCAGTGAGGCAATGAAAATGTCACGTTTTTGCACCCCATTTGGAAGCTGAGAAGACCTTCTTCTCCCACTCCAGCTGCTGGCTCTTAAAGTGGGTTCTGTGGAATTTACATAGTTTGAAAGTAGGACTACCTAGTGTTAACGATTGCAATACTAAATGCTAGCAGTATTGCACAATTGCGATACTGAATGCTAGCAGTATTGCACAACTGCAATACAGAATACATATTAAAAATCCAAAAGATTTCAATCTAAAAGGTTCTAAATAGAAACATCTACACAATATATAGAATTAAATAAAATAAAGTTTACTACAGTGCTTCCCAAACTTTTCTATGTCCCACACTCCTAGGAAATGTTTGATTAATGTTTGCACCTCCTACAAAAGTAACATCACGTTTGAAGGTGAAGAATTCTAATTTTTGAACCACACATAATAGTGTGGGTGAATCAATCTATGAACTTAACGAAAAATAAGCTTTTTATGCAGTGCATAAAATACAAATCTAAATTGAGCAATAATTCAGAAAAAAATGAGTGGTGACTACTGATTGTCACTTAAGGACATAAGCCGCTCTTTGATGAACCCCCTGAAATTCCATCTCACACCCCCTGGTTGGGAGCCCCTGGTTTAGTACAAAGGTGCCTGCCATTTAATGAGTAACAATGTTGGCAGGGATATGTGGTAGAAGACTGAAGGAGAGTGTTTTCCCTCATATGTTGCTAGTATTGGCATTTATTAATGAAAAAACAAAAAAACAAAAACCCTGTTCTAAGCAGTTTGTATTGCATTTATACAAATTTTCCATATGGTTGAGATCTCATTTGAACAACCAGGAATGAGAGCACAGTGTAGATGAGTTTGTTGCTGGTAAATACCTAGAGGGCTGGAAGGAATGCAGTAGAACCAGTTGGTTTTTCTTGGGTGTATTCTGAGATACAGCATAGTGGGAAAGACATATTTACTTGTGATAGATACTGTCATGGAGTAATTGTGAAACTTGAAAAAAAAAAAAAGAAATACTAGAAAAATTGGGTAGCTTTTTAATTGAGCAGTGTGAAATACCCTGATCTATCAAATTAAGTTACAAAATACTAATTCAAACATTGAAGTGTGAAACTGTGCAGTTAGAATGACTTCCACAGTGGCTTCAACCCAAGGTATTATGTCCAAAGCCAACTTAAAAATTACAATACTTTGGGAAAATGTTCAGACAGAAACTTTGGCATAGATGGAAACTTTGGCAAGGCTCCAGAGTATGGAAGGATCTCATTTCTGCGATCATAACTAAAATGCCTGAGAAATGTGCTAGCATTGCAGAGCTGGTATTGAGGATACTTTTATATGGTATGCTTTGGATCTTGCATATATATATCATCATCTGTATGTGTGGCACTTAACATAGCACAAGGGAACAGATCTGTGCTCCAAGGTGTTTAAAGTCCATAATTTGACAAAGGGAAGAAATAGAAAAGGAGGAGGAGAGCAAATAGGGGATGAGTAAAACAAGGAAATAATATATGCTGTTTCATTCGCAGATGCTTCAACCTCATTACTGTAGGGAATGGTGAAATAGATCCAGTGAGACAAAATAACATTCAAACTTAGAGGGAACCTAGGGAAATAGCCACTACATGAAAATTCTTATGAAGAAACTATCCTAGAAGCTTGGAAGCTTGGAAGTGTTTTCCTTTTGTTCTCCATACCTAAATCTTAAGCCTTAAGCAAATGGGTAGGATATCAAAGGGCAAGCCCATGCTATCCTGCCCCAGATGCTGATCTGGGTGAGTCCCCTGGCCAGTGCAGTGAAAAGTGGTCTTGCCTGCAGTGAAAGGTGCCTGCTTGCCTGGACCAGGTGCTGCTGTGTGTGCTGTATCTGTCTCTGCCTTTGCATCAGAAGATCCCTGTGATGGCCCATAACAGTGGAAATAGGGTGCCTGGCTTCACCCGTGTGGCCAGATGCTCCCATCCATCATCACATTTTGCTCTGGGGGCCTTTTGAACAGACACAATGGTGAAGCCAGGTATGGGGCATACAGGGCAATTTGGTCTGCCATCTGTTAACTCTGCAGTTTCTAGGAAACTCCATGGCAAACAATGGTCTTTTTTAGGATGGGTTATGTCCCCTTTGGGCCAGGATCAGACCCACATTCAATCGGTCTGATTTTGGCCTGGAGCTAATGGTCTGTGATGTCTGGACAGGATAGTGTGAGGCTGGGGGTTACGCAGACATAAACTGGTCTAAGTGAATACAGTGGTCCCCCGGGTTACAAATACCCCGGGGTACGAAAACCCCGGGGTATGAAAGAGCCGGGGCCGCAAAAACGGCCCCGGCTTATGAATGAAACCCCGGGATCCGGAAAAAAAAAACCCGCGCGCCCCCTTTAAATTTGCCGCGCGGTCCGTCCACTAAAGCGGTCCCCCGGGAAACGAAAATTTCCAGGTTACGAAAAGTAATCTGGAACGGATTACTTTCGTAACCCGGGGGACCACTGTACATCCCCTTAGTCAACCTTATGACCACTCTGATTGGTTCCTGAAAGAAACCAGGGGGATTGGTTAGGTACAAACCATACTTGGTGGTGTAGCCATATGTGATAAATCTTTCGCAGCTTGTTTCCAACCTGGAATAAAAGTAACAATCTTCAGAGGGAAAATATGAAATAAATAATCAAAGAAAGGGCATCAAGGAAGTGCTTAACTGTTTCCCTGCGCCAGCCTTTTCTTCCTGATTTGTTTCCCTCTTCTGTTTTTGCTTCACCAGCATTCTGGTGCCATTTTTACATTCCTAACAAGGCCTAGAGCACTGGGGGTGGAATTTCAATAGAAAGAGGTTGCTAGCTTAATGGTTGAAACACCCTTTCTTTTTGTTACTTCACCAAGGCAAACCTAACATTTCCTGAAGATGCTTTATAACAGATAAGATGCTGTTCTTACAGTATTATGTGCAGCTGCAGTGTAACATGTAGTTTGCTCCTTATAGTGATGATATAAGCAAGTTGTTGCTTTTGGGTATGATAGGCTGGATTTCTCATGTTTTATCTGATAAAGCCTAAATTAACAGCCAGTTTGGTTAGAGTTCTTTGGGATCTGACTGAGGGATTATAGCCATTCTCAAGTGAGTCAGTCTTCTTTAATTTATTTCATTTCTATCAAAAAAAGATCAATCAAGGCTCTTTTGAAAGTAAAGCTGTAATCAGCCTATGTACTTAGATGTCACTGCTGTTGTACTAATTTGCTTTTCCAGTGAGACAAAAAAAGGTTCAGTCTGAGGCTAAGCAGATATACTCTATTGGCATTTGTAGGAGTGTGTGTGTGTGTGTGTGTCTCACACATTGCCATCTTTTTTAAAATTTAAATTCAACATTGTTTTGTGTGGTCTGTGTGCAATTCTAACCAATTTTCTTATTTTGTTAAAATCTGAATGTGAAATCCTACATCAGTTGAAAACAATCTTGTGTTAATGTGTATTTTTAATGGTCATAACTTTATCTAGTATGAGTATTATTTTGTATATACCACAGCTATTGGTTACAGCTTCTTGTTTTAATTTTTAGTTTTTATTAGACTATATTATTGTGGAGTCAAAGGCTTTCATGGCCAGCATCCATAGTTTTTTTGTGGGGCTTTCAGGCTATGTGGCCATGTTAAGTATATGCAACATACTCTTCTAGAACATGGCCACATAGCCCAAAAGCCCCACAAAAACACCATAAACTATATTATTGTTTAATTTCATAATATTATGAAAGTAATATGCATTCCACCTGTCTATATGCTTTCCTTATGTGTTCTGCCTATGATGGTACTTATCGGGCTTATTTGTAAATGTGGGTTTAACTTGCCCAGTCCACTAAATGTGTACAAGTGAACCCATAGGTATTCCATTAATTATGAAGTACTTCTGTATATTTTAAGGAGTTACTTTTCTATACTTTCAAAGAAGAGGAGTGCTTCATGGTTCGAGTTGCTAAAGGCCGAACATGACAGAGAACCAGATATTTAACTTGGTTGAGAGATTGGAGCTGTACTGCAGGATCATAGAATCCTTTTTCTGCAGTACACTTTCGTGCTGATTTTTATATACTAAACTAACCCAGAACTTCTGTTTGAACACACTTAGAAGGCAGGGTTCAAAGCAGTCGAAAAATTGGTTAGCTGTAGCTGCAACTGATATTGATGACCTTAATAACAGTCCAGGTATGAGGCAGATATTTGCTTTGGCATCAGCATACAAGGAAGAAATGCATAGTTCTTAAGTCCACTTTTCATTGTGAAGAACCATTACAATCACTCATTATTTATGAGAACATATAGACCTGTTATTAATTCACAGCTCTTAAATTTTCACTTGCACTAGAAAACATGATCTCAAGCAAGGAAAAAAAAAACTCATTACATATCACCCCCACCCCCCTTGAAGCATCCAACACCCAAATAAGATCTCTGTCATATTAAGTGGATAAAAGTTAAAAGAGCCAAATCTCCTAACAAGAAGGAGGAAGATCTTGGGACCTGGCTTGAACAGAAAGATCTAATATGAATTACTTTCTTGGAAAATATGACTTTTTATTCCCTGTAACCCTACAATTCTGTGGTTTTGTGATACTAGACTTTGAAGGCTGCTAAACACAGGATTCTCATTGCAGCACAACACGGAAGTTTGACCCTGTTATTTGACTGCTACGTCATTTCATCTTCCTTGGTGGAATAATGCCAGTTCACAAAATTAGAGCATACAAAATCTGTCATGCTACAACTATTTCTAATTAACATTCATATAGTGCCAACATTCTGCTAAGACTTAGTAGCTAGGTCCTGCATATGACAGATTGAGCTGGACTTCACATGTGGGCCTCTCAGGAGTTGATAGTTGATAATGCTGAGATAGCATATAAGGCCAGCATGTGCTTTTCAGTTGACCATCTTCTGTAACTAATTTCCACGCCAGACTATTTATTTTCCCAGTATCCTCTGTCAGAAGAACCAGCGTGGTGTAGTGGTTTGAGTGCTGGAAGGAGACCAGGGTTCTGATCCCCACTAAGCCACAAAAACCCACGAGGTGACCTTGGGTAAGTCACACTCTCTCAGGCTTAACAGTGGCAATTGCAAGCCCCCTGGTGAAACCTGCCAAGAAACCTGTGATAGGTTCACCGTAAGGTCATCATAGGTCATAAACAACTTGAAAGCACACATAACACACACACAATCCTCTATCAGAGCTTAATATTTGGCTAGAGAAAGGAGACTATTTAAAAAAAAACCCTAACATTAATATCCCTAGAGTTAGGAACATGTAGAGAATGAAGTTATACAATTTTTTATGTGGTAAGAAGGAGACAGAAAAAATTAATGCACCTCCACCACACTTAACATCATCATTTTTGTATCTGAGGAGTGTCGAGAAATCCTGGTAGATCTTATTCCTGGATTTGCTGGTTCAAGTCAGATACAGTAGGATCATTCAAGTGCCTTTTTTAAAGTCAAAGCTGATCGTGATTATTTCCAAGAAAGCTTGTGATTTCTCTCCAGTGTTGACCCATATGCATTCAAACTTTAAGTCTGTTTATACTTTACTGCTCTCTAGCTGAGAAAAACAGTCATCTGATTCAGCTGACTTGTAATGCATATTTGCTATCAATAATCAGTTAAACCATACTCAAAATATATTAGATAATCACTATTCAGATTCTGAGATGCCATGAACAAAACCATCATTTCATTGAGAAATGCCAGGCAAAGATTCTATTTAATGTTTGTCAATTAGCTTTGGAGATTTGGTACTTTTGGAGAGATGAGTTTCTGTTTGAAATTCTGGAATTTCAGTGAGTGTTGATGGACATTAGTTTTCTCACCATCTACATGAACAAATTAGTTTTTCTTTCTGATTCCTGTACATGCTCTAGATAATTCCAAGAGTGTGTTTCCTTGTCACTGTATCTCCCTGCTGCCTAGTGGCCCATTGCTCTGTCTCCCCTTCCATTGCTGAACTTGCCCCTTTAAAAGCAAGAACACTAAGGAGGTCTGCTGCCTTTGATGACGGTGTGTACTTGAACCTTTAATAATTAATTCTCCTCCCTATTACTTTTACCTTGGCTGAAAAGGAAAAAGAAAAGAATCTCCAAGAGTAAATGCTAATAATTGTGCATGAAATGTAATGGAAGCGATTCATTTACATGCTTGTGCAAGCTTCTTCATCTCAGTACTTGAATGTACACTACACATGCATTTATCTTCCTGTTTCTGTCCTTTGATGAAGGTAGGCCCCATTACAAATAAACTGGTTGCCATGGTGAACATCAGAGTCCTTGTCTGTTCTGTGCAACCTTTCCTATCTTTCGGGACATTATAGAGGCAGAATGTGTGTAATAATACGTGTGCGTGTGTTTACTAGTGGTAGATCCTGTGTTCAGTACCTAATAGTTTTATAGAATCTTGTCTACTTTCAAAAGATGAGATGGGGCATAGATGTCAAATTTCATATGCATACACCCTGTCCAAATTTGATTCAAAGTATTTTAAACAAGATGACTCAGCAACCCTGAGAAGGACTCTGGGGCTTTTTTGGTGGGGAGAATCGTTGTACCATCTTAGATCATTGATTGTGTGAGGCTGCAAGGTCAATTCATCCTCAGACAAATAGTTCAGGCTGGTGCAACAATGAAAGACTATGCTGGGCCAGCTAAGGAGTCTGTTGGGAACAGCTGATTAACGTGCTCATCATGTAGCTATCTTTGGATTTCAAGGACTTGGGAGTTTATTTTAGTCTCTATGACTAAAAGTAGCTGGATGAAGACTCTTCACTGTACTTTGTGAGACACTGCTCATTAAGCTATGAAGACCATTGTTTCTCCACATCACTGTGCTTTACTTTGTTTGCCTAAGTGTAAGATGGGAAGAAGAGACACTAGATTTTTTGAAACTGAAATAAAGGCAGTATGAATTAGCAGGCACTGTCACTTTTCATTTGCTAGTGTATGGAATTCTTTGTATCCTTTAATATTTCATGGGCTCTGATTCGTTGTCAGCTACCTTTGCTCCTAGCTAGACCACCTTTACCTGATACCAACAGTGCTTATTTTGAATTGCAGTATCTGGCCACATTACATACATACAACTGTTGGCTATGCTTTCAAGATTTCTGTTTTAAAAATCTCAATGCTTTATAGATGGAGTGATTTATGTAACATACACACATATAAAATGTTTGATCCTTGCTTCTTTTCAGTATAGCTAGGGTTTTCAACCACAGTCCCCCAAGTTCACATGTTGGAGGGATCTAGGCTTTGTTTAAGAATGTAAGTGAATGCTTCTTCTCTTCTAGTGCACAAAAGAGGATGAGAGGGCACAGGACCAAGGCCTGCCTCAGGCTGTTCAATTTAGTATTGAGCCTGGTTTCATGTTACTGCTGAATAGAGGCAGCAAAGATTATAGCTTTCAAGTTGTACTATGATAGGCTAGCTACCTCCCATGTTCTCCAGCTTTACATCACAATTTTGAGAATTAATACTGGAACATTTTATCTGTTTTAAAATGAAAGATGTATTCTGCTTGAACCAATAAATTCTATATCTGTTACTAGCTTCCACTTGTTGGTATGACTGCAGTCATGGAGGAAATATCTGTAAACCTTTGTCATTTCATATGGATGAATCCCAAACCTGCATGCTGTTTTTTAGAAAACTGGACAGAGGTGTCCCCCCTTCCCCCAGAGAACAGAATCGTATGTCCAAGTTATGTTGCAGAGTGTGTTGAAGCAGGATATACACTACAGGCATGAGACTGGGAACAGGAAGCCCAACTGAAGACTGCAAATATGTATGGGCATTGGGACCTCGGAAAGTGCTAGAATCTTCCAGAAGTTGTAATACTAAGCATCCCAGGAAATGGATTCAAAGAGATTAGAAAAGCAGGCTCCTCCTGCTTTTACAGGACTTGCTTTCTGACAACTCATTCTTTTGATTCTTGGAAATTACAGATGAGTTCTATTAATTTAATGAGAGATCCACTCTTTTGTCACTTTGTCTTGCCTAGGAGGCTTGCTTGGGACTACTTGAGTGAGCATGTGCAGTCCCAAAGCTTGTCTTCAGAAAGTGTATACCCCCCCCCCCTTGAATTAATGTAACTTATCTGTGTAATTTGCAAGTGTGGAAACAGAAGAAGGTTGTGAGTTTTCCTTCCTACAGATGCTTGCTTTGGCCTGCATGCACACGTGTGTGCTATTTGCAAAGCAATATGAGAGGTGGAAAAGGTGCCTAACTGACAACAGAGGCCCACTTGTGACTGAGTCAGTAATGTGTGGAGCCTTTCCTCCGCTCTTTCTGTGACTGCATACCATCTTTATTCCTCCAATCTGCATTCAGTTCATGGTGCATCTGAGATTGTAGTCAGTGCATATCTTACAGTATTATTGTACAGTACAGTATTTGTGCATAGAGAATATAATATATATGTGGTAATATATACTTATATAATAATAAATACAGAGCAGAGCAGGAGGCTAAAGGTAAGCTTTAGTTCATTTTACTTTAGTTCTGTGTGTGTCGTGTGTTATTTAGCTTTTGCACACATCCAAAAGTGATAAATATTGTGTTATTTATGTTTTTCAATAGCTGAAATGGATTTGGAAGCTAAAAAACCCTGGGTTCCACTTTTCAACCAATTCTGGTTTCTGACAGTCCTCTTGTCCCTAACCCATCAGATAAGCAGAAGCTTCCTGTATCTGAAATGCCCATATACATTATGGAAGGGATCTGCTAAATGATAATGTTTTACCTGTGTACAGACAGCTGAACCATCAGCTAGGCTTCCTGCAGGCCATCCTATTGCTGCAATAAATGACTTAAGAAGAACCTGTCATTGCACAATCTGTCTCTCTAGAAAGCACAGCAGATTTGGTGAAAACTGTTGAGCCTAAGAGACTCAGTTTATGAAACTCAGGTCTCAGTTTCTACACATTGTTATCTTTATGGTATTATGTTGGCAACGGATGAGAGGAATACTGGCTGCAGCTTCAGAGGAATGCTAGGAAGTACTGACTGTGATACAGACAATGTAGTCCTATCCACAGGACACACAGAATTTTTGATTTGGAAACTGTTCTCACTATTGCTGCATTCAGCTTGGCCTTACCTAGGCATTTCAATCAGTCTGCAAAGAGGTGGTTTGGGAAACTAGTTCCAGAATGAACAAACTGAGCATACTTTCAAAGCTGTTAATGAAATTGATAAAGGGAAAGGGAACATACTGGGTGGCGAAGGATAGAGATACTGTGGCAGGGCGTGGGATGGATATTGGGACATAATCAGCCCAAGTTGGCTGAAAGGAAACAAATGTTGCTTTAGAACTAAAGTGGGAGTGAAATGCAGAATTAGGAGAGACATAGCTGACCAGAAGGTTGACCCTCTACTGTATATTGATAGGTTGTATCATTTTTATAAAATACACAAATTTTCAAATTCTAGAGATATTATATAGGACAAATTTCCAAGATGCAGTACAATTATTGTAATAATTGTAATGTCAATTATTGTGATGTTTGTACAAAGGCAAGACAGATTTGCTCAAAACATACCTATTTGCTTCTAGCTGAGAATGTTCCCATTTTTCATCACTCTGGCAATACATTTGTAGTTGGGGTTTGGGGTTACTATTCATTACAAATCTGCTGTATTCTATCCATTCTCTCTGCTTCAACTCCTGGCTAAAATTATCCACATGACATTAATTCTTCTGCGCTATATGCCATGATCTTGCTAGGAATGGAAAGGCTTCTAATTTGAAGTATACTTCTCATAGATATTCTAAACTCTTGAGAAGATTTCTCAAGCTTACTTTCTCTATTATAGGCTATATTAATTTAATTGAAAATGATTACATTTGTAAATGGTTAGACCAAAGTAATTCTGATTGTTTGTGAAAACTGCCTGGAGTAATGGAAGGCAGTTCTCTGTACTCCCAGCTGCAGAAGCTGAGTATCTTTGATGGCCCAGCTCTCAGGGTCTCTTTCAATTATATGCTCAGGCACTTGGTTACAGATACCTGAGCTCAATGTATGCATGTCACAGATCACACAGTCATATATAAGCATCTATTTTCCTTAACAATACTTAACTGAGTATAGTAAAATTGTTGATCTTCCTAGCTTTGGAAATTCTCCAGATCTTAAGGCAATGTTGGATGACCACCAGTGATTAGGTAAATGAGTGGGTTGCTAGGAAATGTAGAGAAGTGTGAATATTCAGTCCCTCTTTCAATAACAAGCTGTGTCTCTGTGCCTCTATTCATCTAGCCCCTCTTTCAGCAACCACCTGAATTTCTGTGCTAGGTATAGAGAAAGCTCCTTTCTCATCCAGCAAGAATAAAAAGCAAGTTGCTGTTGGTGGTGGCTTCTTCCTTCATTCCCATACTGGATGGGCAGAAATTCAAACTCCATATTTTATGCCCAGCATAGTTATAACAAAACAAAACAAAACAAAACATAGATTGCTTTGACACTAGACCCACACTGGGATATAGGAGTGAAACCTCTCCCACTTTCCTTAGCAGAGAAACTAAATAGGATAATAAAGGAGACATATATTGCTCGCTGACTCTGTTTTCCCCAGCTTATTTCATTTCTAGGCTACAAAAACTTTTACTACTTCTTCCTCCTATGGCAAAGGAGAGACAGAGTGTTCTGTGCCTCTTCCATCAGGTCATCTTATGATTTTTTTTAAAAGAATGCAAATTCTTTTTTTTTTCCAGATTAGTAACTGGAGGCAGTGCTTGCTAATTCACAAGACTTGCTTAAGACTTGCCATTTTTTGACAACAGCATAAATAAAATGCTCATGAGACATTCCTTATAGAGCTGTTGTTATTTCTGACTCATGGAGACCCTAAGGCAACCTATCATGGGCTTTTCTGAAGTTGAGATTGTGTGGCCTGCCCAAGGTGACTCTATGGGTTTCCATGGCTAAGCGGGGATTTGAACCTCCAGAGTCATAGTCCAGTGCTTAAACCACTATGCAACACTGGCTCCTTACAGTGTTGTACAATTTAAGATTTCAGGTGGGAGGAGGTTTGGTTAAATTCTGCCCTACATAAAATTGCTGCACTCTTTGAATAGCTACAACCCCAATGCAAGTAGATAAAGATATAGGTACAGTGGCAACTGGTGGCTTCTGGGTCATCATTAAATCCAATATGAGGTTTAGTTTGAATTTTTAAGGTGCTGGAATCTATTTCCAAATAGTTCAGTCCCTTAGATAGTTCCTTTGCAGTTCCTTTGAAATTCAGAATAGAACCTGGAACAGCTTCAACATTGCACTGATACAGAAGCTGCCAGCTCTTGCTGTACAATATGTATGCATGATGATGTTCAGAAACTGGTGGTTCACTCCTGTTAAGTTTTAAATTATAATTCTTTTTTAATCTCCCCTGAATTTTGCTGGATTATATATCTTAATATTTTGACTTCAGTTATATTCTTCAATTTGTTTTGAGTTGTTGAAAATAAACTGACAACTGTGTTAATCCATCAGCCTGAGGTATGAATTCTAATATTATTTTTAAAAAGGATTCTTGAAAATATTTTCCTTGACATTCTTGCTCTGTTTTGTATTTTCTTTCACTCCTCTTGCTTCTATTTAAAAGGAGGAAAAATGTCTTGTTTTTCTCATGCTCCGTTCTCTCCCATGTAGAGAGCCCCTAGATTTTGCCTCTGATTCCTTCAGAAATCTCCTAGTGAAGGTGAAATATGTGTTACAATAGGTGGTTGTAAGGGCAGCTGACAGATGAAATGTTACAGTGGCATGTATTGTATCCTAAGCAGGGTTGTATATAGACCTCATGATGGGCTGGCTTAGGTATTTACTTAGAAGCATTTCTAGAGGGCAACCTCATCGGGCTAAAAAAGCATGTCTGAACAAGGAGCCTGTTGTTTGTGCTTGGCTCGTATCACTTGCCGGGAGAAAACACACACACATGCCTGGCAGTCAGAAAGCTGTCTTGTAGGTAGTAAAGTGTCTAGGATCCCTCAGTCACTCATCAGATGCTAGAAAAAGCCCTCTGTTTCAATTCCTAGATAAAAGCAGCATTACATCAGCTTTTTTTTTTGTTTGTTTGGTACTGTAAATGATTTAATAATTGTAAGAAAAACATTCTCAGAACAGAATATGGGGTTATAGGCTGGTTATGAAAAATACCTCTCTCTCCCATTGTCCTCCAATATCCTTATTTTAGTCAAACAGTAACATAAGGGCGGATAGTTTAAGCTAAAAATTTTGCTTATGAAGATCAAGCTGTCTACAGTTGTTGTTAATGAATCCACATTAGATGATTTCAGACTACGAGTTAGGAACACATACTGTGCTCCCAGTTACAGTACTGTCTCCCCATGTATTGGCTTCCATTAATATAATATATTTATTTATTTATACCCCGCTCTTCAGCCCTAAAGGCTATCAGAGGACTTGCAATTATTATTTTTAATTAGATGGTTCCCTGCCCTCAGGCTTACAATCTAAAAAGACATGACACAAAAGGAGAATTGAATGGTGGTGGGGAAGGGGATCAGGTCCAGCAGTTCTTTGTACATGGTATATAATCTGCCCCACAAACTTAGGTCCTCTCGGAAAAACCTCCTTCAACCAATAAAGACCGGGTTGACCACAGTTACCCAGAGGGCCTTCTCATTGGCCATTCCCAAATTGTGGAATGGCCTGTCAGAAGAGATCTGGAACATTGCCAACCTTGACAGATTTAAAAGGGCTGTCAAGATGGATCTCTTTGAAAACCCACCCAGTCTTCCATGGACAACCCCTCACAGAGAACGCCCAAACTGCTCATCCCCTTGTCAACTGGCTTGATTGTTGATTATTGTAATTATTTTAATCCTTAATTCTTTTAATTCTTGAATCGTTTAATGATCTTTTATTGTAGAATGGATGCTACTACTACTACTACTACTACTACTACTAAACACATCTGAGTGTGTGCTTTTCATCTCCACATTATTCCATTAGCTCAGGTTGTGCAATAGCTCTGATTTTGCCCATTGATGGTAATGGAAGCAAGAGGGAATTTCCATTCATCACTAAGGAGAAGAAACCAGGTCAAAGAGACAGTTTGGTTTTCTTTTACCCCCTCCATATTTATCCCAGACCTGAGACCTGTTCACAGTCTACTCGTGTGCAAGGCACTCACGGTCTGAAGCAGGAATCTGGCTGCTGTTCTTGACTCTTGTAAAGGATGCCTGCCCTTCAGGTTAGCAGTTGTTTGCAAATTGAGAAACTTTGTGATATTGGCAAGCAAGTGATGTGGAGGACCTACAGATTCCTATAGGGGGTCCTTTGCAGAAAGCTGCACTCAAAATGTACATGGTGGAGTAAATGGCTAAATACTGATATGGTGTTGGCACTGGTATGAAGCGTGGCACCCCACTCCTGTGACACTGTATGGTAATCCTGCAAACATGAAGCTTCCAAATAGGGTATGGTGTTGTGCGGGAAGTGAGCTTTAAATTAAGTCCTAGCAATCAAATACCACAGCAGAAAATTGAATTGTGTTGTTGCATGTTTAAAGTCATGCTAATTTCTAGATGCTGTAGGCTGGTGCTCATTTCCTCTACTGTCAGTCCAAAGTGGAACTTCTGCTCAAGGGAAGGTTGCTTTGTCCCTTACTGTTGGCTTTTAGATGCCATTTTCCAGATGGCTTTTGGACCATCCTGGTTACTCCCCTTTGGTCTTTCTTTTGCCCTGATTAATATTGCTGGTAGCTAGTTTTGTTTTAAATGTCAGTTGGTGAACAGTACCTCTCATCTCAGCACTGGCCCATAACTGCCTTCTTTATGAAATAACAACTTTATAAGATTTTCCCCATGACCTGTTGGTGTAGTGCAACATAATGTAACATCTAGAGCCAAAGTTATGTACAGTGAGTCCACTGTATTGATGGACTAGCTATCTGCAAATTTGAGTGTTCATGGATTGCCATGCCCCATTTTATTTAATAGTGGCATGTGCGTTCCAGGAATGGTGGCATGTGCATTCCATCACTGCCCTTTAATAAAATGGACCACTGCCATCTGTGTTTTTCCTATCCACAAGCCCAGAACTGAATATTGCAGATGGGAAGCGACCACTGTAATTTTCGTATCTACACATGTCATTACTTCAGTGGTTGATCTGATTATTCTGGTGACTTTTGAGTATAATTAATAAATATCTGGATATTGAATAATATTTAAATGTAAGTATAACCATAAATTATGCATGTAGGTTATTCATGTAGCTTGTAATTTTTTTTATGTACATGGGTGGGGATATAAATAAACATAATTAAAATGATATTTTCAATTGACTTAGCTATAATGGATCAATAAAGATGAAATCTTAGTTAGGACTTATGATACAATCATTCAGTATTTAGAAGTGATATACAGTGCTAAGAGACTTGGATCAAACTGCAAGATCCCGTATTATATTCATCTGTCTTATTCATGACTAGTCACTTGCTACATTTTTCACGTTTGTTCCTGGCATCATTAGCCATGGTTTACAAAGATGTGGAAGTGGGCTGTGGTTGTATCTCATTCACTTACAATGTTTCTTCCATTGTCATGTTGTGTACCAGCTTTTACATGGAGATCATGGTTTATTTTAAGACAGAGTTGCTTCCAAATGAACTCACTGTATTGTGGTTTATTAACAACAGACAAGCATCTTCATGTGGCCGTTACAACTTCACCAACATTATTCACAGTTAAGACTTACAGGTTCATTCCTGAATGAGATTGGAAGCACATTTTAAAATTTTTGTGTTTTTAGAAAAATGTGAATTAAAGCACTAGCCTACTCTTTTCAGCTTCTAAGGACCCTAATCGCATGGGGTTAAAACCTTGGCTTACCTTTCCCAAATTCATTCCTAATTCAGGAGGCATCCAGGTGTTATGGCAAAGAAATCACCACTGAATTGCCACCTGGGTCTGTCCTGGATACAGCCCGAGTCCTGTGAGCCATGTTGGTGGCCATTTTTAGGAGTTGGAAGATTCCAGCTTCTAAAAATGGCCACCAAAGTGGCTTACAGGACACGGGCTGCATCTGGGGTGGCCCAAGGCAGCAATTTGGCAGTGATTTATTTGCACTAACACCAGGCTGCCTCCCGAATTAGGACTGAATTTGGGAAAGTTAAGCCGGGGTTTAATCTCATGAAATAGGGTTCTAATACATTGTTTGTTTATGAATTAGAAACACTAAATTTTATACATATCTCTTTTCTTCTGCACTCTACCTGAGACAGTGTACTATTGGTCAATACTTGTAGAAGTGTGTATGTCACTTCTCTTTGTAATACATTTGTTAGATTTAGCCCTCACTTTCCTTTTTATTATTAAGTTGGCCTGAGGATGCCATGTACTATGTAGAAACTAGTCTTTTTTTCATCTTTTTTTAATTGGGTAAGTCTAGAATATGGTACTGTACATCAGACAAATTGTTTGGCAGTGTTTGTCCCTTCTAGCTGTTTGTACATCTATTTTCTATTATATTAAATCGGTGCTTTTGGCAGTGGCATCTGGCAAGAAGCAAAAGACAAGGGTTTATTTGCCAAAGTAAGATAAATTGAGCACCTTATACTTTCGAGAACTGGAAAATTTCCAATTAGTAAATTAATTGTTGAATGGTGAGTCACCATGTAGATAAAAACTACTGATTTACTGGTTCTACTGTACAGTCAGCTCCTCTTATCTACAGATTTTTTTATCCACGGGTTCAAGCATCCACAACTTGAAAATACTTCAAAAATATACAAATTCCCATCAGCAAACCTTAATTTTACCCTCTTATATAAGGGGCACCATTTTACTGTGCCATCGAGCATTCACAAATTTTGGTATCCACGGGGAGTCCTGGAACCAAACCCAGTGGATACCCAGGACCCACTGTAATTGGAAATAACCAATAGGATTTAGGTATTAAAGGTAAAGTTGCAGTAAGAGCAAGATATATATTTGTATCATTGATCCTTTGCTGTTGTAAGTCTTATGTCCCATGAGTGAATCCTGTATCATGTGTACCACTGTACTGAATTATGAGGAAATATGCAGCTTTCTCACTTGTTAAGGTCATCATGTTTTACTTTTGATTGGACTGATTTATGCTCAAACTCCATAGCTAGAAAAGGTTCTGCTCTTCAAGCATGTAACATTTTCATGCCACCTTAACTGCTTTCACTCCCTCATGTAGAATCCTGGTAGTTGTAGTTTCATGAGGTATTTGGAATTCTTTTCCAGAGCACCCTAGTGTCTTCCTAAATGGCAAATCCCAGGATTCTTTAGGACATAGTCATGGCAGTTAAAGAGGGATCAAGTCAATATAATTGTGTTGTGTGTGGGGGAAAAAACCTCAACTGGAGACAGGTCCAAAACACACTGCAGAAATAATCCAGTTTGAGACCACTTTAACTGCCCTCACTTAGTGCTAGGGAATTCTGAGAATTGTAGTTTGTTGTGGCACCAGATCTCTCTGACAGATAAAGCTAAATGTCTCACAAAACTACAGATCCCACAGTGCCCTAGCATTGAGCCAGGGAAATTAAATGATTCTCAGAGTGGATTATTTCTGCAGTGTGTTTTGGATCATAGGCCTGGAACACATGGACCAATCAAGGGAGCTTCTGCTTCTTTTGGGAGCATGGTGTTCAAATGATGCATGCCCCTAAAGTGGCCAGGAGCCACTCCCGCACCACTAGGAGTCAGTGCCACCGCAAAAAGAAGCTGGAATAATCTGGCTCCTGGTGGCGCCAGCTTGGGACCGCCAAGGTTCCTGTGGTCCTGGTGTGATCATGGTCAGAATGGATTGAGGCTGCTCCTTTGGGGCTGTCTTCTTCACCCCATTTGTCATCACCCTTGTGTATCGTTTTCCTTCTGTTTCTCCCACCCCTCACTACCTCTGTAGAAACTTAAAATGTAAGTTGTTTAGGCCATAAACCTGCCCTTCTGTTTATATCGCAGCATCAAATGCATGAGTGGCACCATATATATCTACTTACCTTCTTACTTGAGTACTCTGCTACAAAGCTGAAGAACTAAAGACCACTGCAGACAAAATATTAGTTGTGGGAAGAATGGCAGGAGATGGTAGAATTGTCCCATGGCAGCAAAATATTCTTTTTAAAATAGTTCCTTAGCTGTTCCTTAGCAGTGGACAATCATATCTCCTTTATTGATTGGTATCTTAAACAAATACTTGTAACACAACTCACATTTACAGTATAAACATGCATTGGGATGTATATTACTGAATTTTGGTATTGAACTTATTTTTATGGGAGCATATTGAAGATTAGTTTTGTGCAGTCTTGTTATTATCTTCAACTGAGCTTGCCTGTTGTGTTGCAGTCACAGTGAATTATGTCAGTTGGCACCATCTGTCTGTGAGTGGCTGTGCAAGTCCAGGGCATGAGTGGTATGGATGGGGAACAAAATATAAATGTTGTAGAAGCCTTCAGTTTGTGTTGAGTGCATAAAGAGATTTTCTTTTCTTGCAGTCACTCCAAACAACGTAACACTGTTATCCAAATTGGCTTCTGCCAATTGATTTAGCTGATGATAATGACCTGAGTTGTCTCCTGAAACCATATGCAGGACTTATTTAAAACAAATAAACATTGTTTATACTGTATTTATAAGACATGCTGTAAATTCTTTATTAGAGTTCTTTCTAAGTAACTGTGTGTCTGCATATGTATGTATGTACACACAGACAGTTTGTACTGGAGCTGCAAAGCCTTGATTTAGAGGGAAAAACATAGCCAAAGATGCAAAGTCAATGCAGTAAAAACACTACTGGTATTTTGATTTCAAAACATTCTGTTTGTCTCCAGTGTATCCCCACTCTATAGTTGTTGTTAGGAGCTATGACAGCTGAATCATTGCCTTGGTGAATATACTTTCTGTGTAATCTCAGAGTATGACATAAACTTGGAGCCTTCCCCAATCTTCGGGTATCTTGGACTACCAATCCCCCCATTCCATCATTCTAGCCCATAATCCCAGAGGCAGTTGATAGCTGGTTAGCTCTGAATGAGACACAGAAGAAATGTGAACTGTTCACATTTAAAAGTTGTTTTGTTCTAGAATGCAACATTGAAAGAAATTAGAAACATAGAAGATGCCTTCTTATTCAAATAAATTTGTTTGTGAATCAGAAAAGGCACCAACTATAACAATCTGGAGTGTAATAAGTTTATGTTTTTACCCTGTAGAATGGATGGGCAGTCACTCAATGTACTATTAGATAACCTAGTCCTATTAGAACTAAATATTTTTTGTCATAGGTAAGAGAGAAAGGGCCTTTAGGTACACTCACAATTTTTACATCTGGAAATGTTTTGAGTATGTCTATGGGGGCAAGATGAGGAGAGTACTGTATTAAGCAAAGAAACTGTACAGAAATATCAGAAAAATAGTGAAATGCCTTCTCAGCTAATTTACTGAATGTTCAATATAACTTTTTTGTGTCAGTTTCTTCAGGGAGCTTATGAGTGTGTAATATTACCAACTTGTGCTGAAGAATGAGTTCTGAGAAAATCTTTCCTTAGCTTGTGAAGAAAGAGCCCAAGGCTACAGTCATTCTTTTGGATTGTGACAGGAGTAGGAAAGCACTTTTCTGTTGACATTTGGAGTTGGTGGTAGACATGAGAGTTATCCTCACACTGTTTAATCACTTGCTGCTAAATTAATGTCACCATCTATTTTAGTCTCATATTTCTATTATGGAAACTGTTTGTTACTGTTTATTTCTGGGTATCTTTACTTGTTTTGCTGACAACAATTTTAATTTAATAAAAATTTTTTAAAAATTTTGTGGGTCAGATTGCATAGCATATTCATTTGTTTAAACATTGAAATTCAAAATAAGAATGAAGGCATATATACCTATCTATGGGGACATTCTATCAATTTCTCCACCTTCTGCTTGGTGGAAGTTTTTGAGAGCTTGCTTTATAGATAAGAAACTGGCTTGCCTTGCCTGGTACCACTAACTTAATACATGTGAATACTATATAAAACAGTTTGAAACCTTGGGTCAGGGAAATCATTTCTAAGTCAAACATTTATTTTGGGCATCCTGTATGTTAATTTTTAGGTGGAAGTGCTGAAAATGAAACCTTTTACAGAAACCATATTATACCTATTTTAGATGGATTGCACTGACTGCTGATGCATTTCCAACCAGAGTTTAAGATGCAGATGATCACTTTCAAACACTTATCTCTGTAAACTGTTCCAGTCATTAAGTTCTGCTGGGCCCTCTATTGACATCACTGGGAATGGCGTACCATTTGGGTTTACACAAGAGGACTTTCTCAGCTATAATGCTTCAATTGTGGAATGCCCTCTCTTTGGAACAACATTGAGATCATTTAAATGCCAAGTTAAAACTTGTCTGTTCACTTTTGCTTCTGAAACTTAGTGAAAATTCGCCTGTTTCTCATGTTATATTTGCAGGTTATATTTTGATAGACGAGCTGTTTTCATTCTTCGTTTTGATTCTTTGACATTTTAAATTGTTTTTAATTCTTTGAAATACTGCACTGAAATCTTCTGATATGGGGAAGAATAGCTGTAAATGTATTCATACATACATTCTGATAGAGGAAATCTAGCTGTACATAGAGCCAGTGTGGTGTAGTGGTTTGAATGTTGGACTACACATCTGGACATCAGGGTTCAATTCTCTTGTCAGCTGTGGGCGAGTTACACACTCTCCCCCCACCCCCACAAAACCCTGTGATAGATTTGCCTTCGAAGTCACCATAAGTCAGAAGTGACTTGAAGACATACAACACCATAGCTGTACATGCATACATACAAACCCGAGGGAATATTCTTATCATTGAGTTATCCTATCAGTTGAGCTATCCTACACTTAGACTCCTTAACTCCAGTACAAGTTTCTGATATTTTGCTGTATTCATTCATTTATTCATTTATCTATAGGGTTCATCTTAAAGAAATTAGGTAAAACCTTTAATCTGCTCCATGTTTCAAAAGGCCTAAATCCAGATGCTGACTTGTATACTGTTTCTAATCTAGACCATTCTGCTTTATATCCAATTTTCAAGACAGGATATAGAAGACAGTCAAATGAATAAAGCTGAATCTGTATCTGTTGATGTAGCTATTCTAATGCAATGTCTCATTAGTTAGGACACCGCATTTTCTATCTGCATTACTCTGATTTGCTTACGTTTTTAATAACACTTAGGTGAAAGGTAAGTTCCCTCCAAATCCTTTTCCAGCACCTGTTGGCACAAGTATTGCCCAGCATGTATGATGTGGAAATTGCCAATGATGCAGTGGCAGACAGACTAGGCCAAGATGGTTTGGCATAGCATATGTCCATCTGAGCTGAAAACCACTGAATTCAGTACTGCCTAAATAAGATTTTGGACTATTTTTCTGTAGGAGGGAATTAAAGTATGTTTGGTGGGGGGTGTGTGTGTGTGTGTGTGTGAAGCAGTAGCTTCTTGATGCTGAATTTGTTTATTCCCAAGGAAGATAGAGCTGGTTTTAGTTTGCTAGTTAAAGAATGTGGACATGCTAGTCTGAGGCAGTGCCTATGATCCCTGGGAGGATTATATACTGAGAAGGCTTACATACCTCTAGTTCCATGAAATTTGTACTGCCTTGTGACATTATTTGAGGTATAGATGCAATATATGCTTATAGTGTTATGTGTTCAAATATGGTTTAGATGGTCTTATCTGTTATATGTGCACCACTATAGTTTTTATTCCCCCGTTTTTCTCCTCCTTTTTTCTGCATTGTTCTACATTACAGATATATTTTACAACTTCCTAAAAAGATTTTCTGTTTTGAAGGGTAAAAGAATAAAGCACTTGGGTTGAGTGGAAAATGTTTGATATTACAGTGCTTGCATTCTTGCCCAATTACTTTTTGTTTTAGCATTTTTAAAATTCAGGCGTGTTGACAGGACATTTCAGAGCAAGCAAGGAACAACTGGATGTCATCTTGCCTATGATGAAACCTAAAAGGCAAGAAGGTGTGGATGCATCTACACTGTAGAAATAATGCAGTTTGACACCATTTTAACTGGCTCCATCCTACAGAATTCTGGGATTTGTACTTTTGTGAAGCACCAGCACTCTTTGGCTTTGTTTTCACCACATAATGAATGCAATTTGACACTGCTTTAACTGTCATGGCTCTGTGCTATGGAATTGTGGGATTTGTAATGTTGTAGATATTGAAACTTTTCTGTCAAAGAGCTCTGATGTCTCTATAGATCCCAAAAGTCCATGGCACTGAGCCATGGCAGTTAAAGAGATGTCAAACTTCATTATTTCTCAAGTGCAGATGGAACCATAGGCACAGGGAAGGCTAAAGACCTTACAAAACTACAACTCCCAGGATTCCATAGGATGGATCAATAGCACTTACAGTGGTGTCATACTGCATTATTTCTACACTGTAGAGGCACCCCTTTTCATATTTCTGTCTTAATTCTCCCCCCCCCCACACACACACCTTGTTCTTTCCTGTATTCCTTTCCACTTCCAGATTTCTTATCTCCTTTTAACAAGTCACCATTCCAGAGGCAGCTTCTTGTGGCCTTGCAGCTAAAGAAGGAAGAGGAAGATAGGGAAAGAGAACAAACCCAGTTGTTCTGCCTTGACACTCATCTTAAATATCTACTGTGATAACTTGGTTGCTCAGCAGTACTGATTGGTCAGCAGCAGCAGCAGCAGCTATCAGAAATCTGTGGAGGTCTGCATACATCACTGCAACTGAAACTTTTATCACCACCACTGCAGGAGAAAGACTTTTATTTGGCTGCGCCAGTCCAACAAAGTATTTTATTTATGTGTTTCCAAGCCCTTAAAAATTCTTTTAGGGTACATCAGTAGGGAGTTAATAGAAACTTTGAAATAGGAAAAATGCCTGTGGGTTAAGCAGAAAACCCAGTTGACTGAATCGAGCAAAAAGCTTGTAATGTTGTTGATAGGTCATTTGCCGAAGGGGGAGCTGAATGGATTGGATTCCATTCCTTCCAATCGTGGTTGCTCTTATTTATTTTATTTTATTTTCCTGGGGAAGAGTTATTGCCTACTTCTGAAAGCTAAGTAGAATTGTCATTCAGTGAGACTATATTAAAGAAGAAACAGATGATTTTTTAATTGTCAACTTAATCATTAATCAATATTGTTGAATTTTAATATCTAAGCAACAGCTTCAAACAAAAGGGGTTGATTTAAGTGTGTGTGTGTCTGTAAGCAAGTAAATAAGTAATAGATACTCTTCTTCAAGGAATAATTTAACTCGAGGTTTGAAAGATTAGGTAATGTAGAAGCCTGACTCTACCCTGTCTTTGCTATACCAACAACAGAGATGAAATAGAAAGAATCTTAATCTTTTCCCAAACACTCTTCAAGAAAAGCAATTTAAAAAAAGTCTCTTCCTTAAAAGACTAAAATGTCTTAAGCACAAATGTGCTGCTCTATCTCATTTGTGCTAAATGGGATTATAGGATTTAATTCTGTGAGAAATTTTAAATGTTGATGGAGGCAACTTTTCACATCTCTTTTAGGTGGGAAAAGGAGATGGAATGTGATATCCTCATCACATTCTCATCAGATCTTTTCCATTCTAACTGGTATTTCACCCCCCTCTTGCGCCTTTGAGAGAAGGATGGTTATTGGATCAGGACTATAATTCCAATTGGAGTTTGGTCTTTATTACACTAATCTATAGTTATAAGGAAAAGGGATGGATGCTACTAGATTCTTTCTGGCCCATGGCTGTTGTGAGCCAGGACATTAATATTGTTTTTCTGGAAGTAGCCTATATTACCTAAACCAAAATATTAATATTGAACATATGATATGGATATGGGTATATAAATGAAGCTGGTTTTTTTGTTTTTGTTTTTAATATTGAACATATGATATGGATATGTCTTAGTTTGTTTCTAAATAGTATTTGCTCTCAAATGCTGCTTAGATTTGCCATTTCTTTGGTACTGGTAGGAAAGGAACTTGAATGGATTTCACAGATTACACAGATGCCCAGGGATGGGAAGAAGATGGTTTTAAGGCAAAGTGTTACTTGACAGTGACACATACTGGAAACAATTTGATACAAGGTTATATTTTATGTTTAAAATATTCCTTCCTTCTTTCTCTTTAAAGAAATGTCTGGCTGTAGATAGTAATGTTGTTGTTGTGTGCCTTCAAGTCATTTCCAATTTAAGATGGCCCCAAAGCAAACCTATTGTGAGGCTTTCTAGGCAAGATTTGTTCAGAGGGGGTTTGCCATTGCTTTCCTTTGGGGCTGAGAGTGTGTGACTCACACAAGATTACCCATTACTGTGAGGTAAAATGTGTATTGTCTAATGTTAGTTCTAATTTATTTTGTCTTGCTATTTTTGTCTTGATAAAGTGGACATTATTGGCTACTGTTAATTTTTCCTGTCTTTTCTGTATAGAATCCCTGAATATTACTATATTTTATTACTGGCAGAAATTTATTCAAGGCAAACAAAATTTAACTGTTTCTTATATTATTATAGGAATGGAATGCAACACAGGATTTTAATTCAGATAGCTGCCAACTTTATTTCTGATTCTTCCAAGTCTTTGGGGCTACTGCTAGTTGGACTTCACAAATTTATAACAGGTGCCAGAACCCCACTTTAGAAAATAGATTTTTATGCATAAGATAGCTCCTCTTCCTGTACCACTTGTTGGACTAGTGACTGCAGGCATATGTCAGCTGCACATTCTGTGTGCCAGAACAGATCTCTTGATTTTGCTTCATGGACTATTAATTTAATTTAATTTAATTAACATATTTTTGAATCACTCCTACTCAGTGAATGCTCAAGGCAATATACAATAAAACAATAAGAAGAGGGGGCCCACTTAGGCAACTTAGGGTGGGGAGGTGTGTTCAGAAGTGATTGGGTTGTTGGTGCTGGGATGCAGAATGGAGAGCCAGAGGTAGGGGAGTGCCAATTTGCTGAGGAACTGGAATAACTGACATGTTGTAAACTTAATCTATGATGCCATTCCCCAATGACTTCATTTGTCCTAAGTGGCATTTGTCACAATTCCAAATTTCTCACAAGTCATATGGTAAATAATATTTAAACATGCAACAGTGCCCGGAGCTCAAAGTCTGTTTCACAGACTGAGATGCTTGCTATCTCAAAATCTTGCAATAATTATACAATGGTAGAATCCTTTAATATTATACAGCTCATAATAATTGACATTGCATGCTGCAAGGATGTCAACTGGAACTGAACTCTCTGCACCTGAAACATATTTTTAAACAACTGTATTAGGTGCTAAATTCAAAAAATGAGAAATTGCCCGGTAAGGGGAATGGAAGAGTCAGTTTGAGTTCTGAACTATGACTCTGGAAACCAGGGTTTGATTCCCTGCTTAGCCACGAAAAGCACTGGGTGACCTTGGGGAAGTCACATGCTCTCAGCCTTAGGAGAAGGCAATGGCAAACGTCCTCTGAATAATTTTTTTTTTTAAAAAAAACCCATGATAGGTTTGCCTTAGGGTCACTTTAAGTCATAAACAACTAGAAGGCGCACAATGACAAAAACATGGGAAATGAGAGAAAGGAATCACTTCAGGAGGAACTGAAAGGGAAACTCTCACCGGTGCCTGCAGATTTTTCTTCATAGCATAGCATTTAGAAATCCAAGTAAAGCAAATATAAGATGAGGGGAAGCTATAGCTGACTACTCCATTTCTCCATTGCTGAGACAGGGGAGTCTCTCTGCCCTGAAGACAGTTGCTTAGAGAGTCCACAGATAGAGGACAATGATGGCAGGTTTCCACATTCTCCCTTCTGAAGTGCATGCTTCTCTTAGATTGCCAGAGCCTGAAAAAAAGGTCATGTATGATGCCCTGAAATCCTGATTTTAAAATCTGGCCTGTCAGTGGTACATTAAGAAATAATTTAATACTGCCAGCTGAAGCAGTACATGAAAACTGTAGATGGTTAAGCTGTCATATTGGACACACAATTAGAAATGCATTTTGAGACAGAATATTTTCAGAGGGTTTCTCTCTTTCCAGTAAACAGCTCTGTGTTAATATTTTTATTTAAACAGGAGCTTTATTGTGCCAGTGCCTCCCATCGCAGCCCTGCTTGGATGCTTGCTTTTGCTGGCTTTTTCCCTCTTTCTTTTTCGTTCCTTCATTCTTTTTTTTTTTTTTTAATTCCCTCCTCCCCACCCCTGTGCTCTCTTTTGGCCAGGATTTTAACATATATCACAGGCTGGTAGGCTAAGAGCCTGGGACTTCCCCTCACCACACTTGGAGCCTTTGATCTTTTGCTTTGGAGGTAACATCAAAAGGATGGCTGAGAAAGACAGCCAGGCTGTGAAGTTCAACATTCAAGTTAATAGCTTGACTGAAGGTTGTGCTGCATTGCTAGAGCTGTAGTAAACATGGGCAATTCAGCAACATTTCCCTGGAAATTGACCCAAATGTTTAATATTAAAAAAAGCCTTCATTTGGATTTGGATGAATGACAGAGGCTTTTTTTTTTTAAATGAAATTTCTACAGTTGTGAACACTAGGCAATAAAGAACTCAGATGATTCATGTGGAATCGTAGGCATGGCATTTAGTGATCATAGCAACCTGCCTTGTCTAGATATTGTGCCTCAGTACCTGGCCCTCCTATTTACACAGATTGGTTGTCACTTTTGATATTGCCTCTCCCTCATCAATATGATCACAGTAGTTGAAAGTAGTCAGATGTGGATGATAGTAGTCAAAAAGCTTCCAACATGTATCCAGTCTATAGCCCAGAAATGGTGAAGAATACACACTGACATGTTTCTGGATTTCTGAGAATTTCCCTGAGATTTCTTTTTTTAAGTGTACATTTCTAGACCTTATGCATATCAACAGTGGGAGAAAGAAAGGGAGAAGCTCAGAAAAAAGGAAATAATCTTCAATTTGATTTCAGCGATTCTAGGAAAGCCAGTGTGGCATAGAGGTTTGAATGTTGGACTACAACTCTGGAGACCAGGGTTCAATTTCCCATCCGACCATGAAACCCCAGTGGGGGACCTTGGCTGAGTCACATACTCTCAGACCCTAAATGACTTGAAGGCACACAACAACAACACTCAACTAGATAGACAGATAATTTCACCTGGTACAAGTGACTTTCCTGTGTTCTGAAATAAAGTGTACAATATCACCATCTGTTGCAATAAAGCAGTGGTACTCAAACTTTCTACTCTTAGAATCCCTCGTGCATCTACAGGTTGATGTTGTGCACCACTCCACTTGATATAATATTTGAATAACAATATTTTATTTCATGTGTGTATTTTCATTCACACAATTATGTATATTCATATTTTAACATTTTATAAGAAAGTACAAATTAAAAGTTTTATTTTAGTAAATTCTATATTTAACTCGGTGCATATGTAAATTTTACACATAAAAAATTTGGGAAGAGGAAGAGGGGGGATAAGGGCAACCCAAGTCTTGTGACCCCCTTGAGCTACTCTTGTATCCCCCCTGGGGATGCTATCCCACCATTTGGGAACCATTTCAATAAAGAATGAGATTTTGGAAAATGCTGGTTGAGTAATATTCAGGACTGTCTTTGTTAGGAAATATGGACCAAACCTGTGCAGGGCATTACTCACCTACATATGTATGTTATTGTGCATAGGTCATATCTGAGCAGTAGGTGTGTGGATGAGAAAATGTTCGCTGTTGTTAATGAAATGTTGGCATTCTCAAAATGTTCAAATTTCCTTGGGTTTCTTTGTCTTCTAAATGAAGGCCAGCAGAGTTATAGTGCTAATAATCTCTGTTCTTTTATTTACCTAAGTGAATGACTAGAGGAAGCCAGATGTTTGCTGAATGCAGTCAGTTGACTTAGTACAGATCGTAGGTACCTCTCTCAGCAGTGATATTTGTGAAGGCAGAGCAGTCAGATTTTCTTTCCTCCTATTCTGTAAACATTCTGTAAACATTCTATAAATTCCCATTATTTCCTGAGGGAGTCCCCTTGCCTCAGTAGATTAGCAGCCATTAGATCTTTGAATATTCTTTATCAAAGTCTGGCATTACATATTTGTGAATAGTAAGCTCCTTATGTATAAGACTGTAGATCATGCTGGCAGGACCTTGTGTTCAAAGGTCTTGTAAGTCGAAAGGTCCCTAAGGTGACTGCCTGTGTCATGCAAGCAAATATTTGAATATAAATGCCCCTATGAAGATAGCATGAAACACATAATTCTCTCTCCCCCCCCCCCCCCATTGTGTGTGAATGTCTGTGGTTTGTGTGTACTGCAGAACTCATTTGTTTCTTATGCCCATCTTGTCACTGTAATAGATTTTTTATATCTAATTATTATGAAAGATTATGGGGTACGGGTTAAATTATCTTCATTTGTTGTTTCATATATGTAAGTTATTTACTCTTCTAATGGATAGGTAATAACTCCTCACTATGCTTCATCTAGCCAATTCTGCCTATGTTTTGAAAACTTGGTATGGACTCTTATAACACATAAGATTATAACATGTTATAATACTGGAGCTGCTGCTTTACTGGCTGTTCAGTAAATACACTGGTGTCTCTTGGATATGCCCCGAGGCACTGAAACCTGAGGCCTGCCCACATCTTGAGTTCTACTTTCCTGCTTGCAAACTGCCTCTGGCTAGTAGTGCAGTCGATTCCCCCCTCCTTCCTGTTTCCTTTCCTTTGGCCTGCTAATAAAAAGATTTTCTTCTTGTTATTGTTGCTGTTTAAATTTAAAAAAGGTTGTACTCATATTTTCTCTCTCTCAAGTGTAACGCGCACACACATACACACACTTACTTTCCTAATACACATAGAATCCAAATTCTGGAAGACAGAAATATAGGTAAAGAAGGAGTTAGACTTACTGATTCCTTTTTCTTGTCACTTAATGAGTCAGGTGCTGGTATTGTTAGAGATTTGCCATGAAATACAGACTGACTGACCAGCAAACATCCCCCATCCCAGCTGCTGTTTCATCTCATACACACTGATTTCTACTGTTGTTATCAAGTGAGATAATGGTGTGGAGCTAGGGTGGATCACTTTGGGATAGGAAACTGATGAGAACAGTTTCTGAATGGCTGTCATGATCATGCAACCAATGTATTTGTAGGAACTGAACTTTATTTGTTACCAATTCTTTTGAAAAGTACTTCCTCCAGCATTAGGCTTTTCTCCTTTCACAAAGTATTCCAGACCATTTCTACATGACTTGCAATGTTTTTGGATCTACAAATTTTTATTTTCGCTTTCATCTTGGAGCCCTGTTTATTTTATTTAACATGTATGCCCTTTACCAGTTTATTGCTTCTGAGAGTTGACTACTCTACCAGTCATAGATAAATAGTTTTCATTTTAACCTTTATGCGGTAGGGCTATTTTAGGGGAAAGTTACTTTAAAAATAAACAGGGACACTACAATTCCATTCCTGTTTTAATTGTGTTTGTTTGTATTTGCACTCTTGTGTTTGTATAATGCCAAAATGCAAGCACTTGCTTGTCCTGTTTCCCACTCCTAAAAACCACAGTCCCCTAATTTTAAAATAAAATAAAATCAATATCAAGACTAGCCTTGTGGATCGGCTGTTTAAAAACCAAGCTATACTTAGTAACAAATGTATCATTTTAGTTTATTTTAAGATTTTAAAAGTCCAGTGGCTCCTTAGATTACCTCTTTGTCACAGCCTGAGGGCAAGGAGTATTTGGCCCAGAGATGAAGACTGTGGGATAGTGGAGTTGGTAGGCGTGACTTAGTGGTCGAGATGCCTGCGGTGCTGTTTTGTCTACTGGGGGAAATGTGGTCAGAGGTTCTCAGAGTCAGTGCTTGGCATTCTTCAGTCTGGTTACTAGAGAAGAGTTATTCACATTGCTGTCTCCCTCACCCACCCACCCACACCCTGAAAGAATTTGTCTCATAAAGTACCACAAATATTTGGCACAGGGAAGGATATGTCCACAGGAAGTAAAATATTAAGGAGTCCCAAATTATGCTCCTTAACATGCTGCCCTCAGTATTTTGGTCATGGAAACTTTCTTTGGAGCACAGGTGAGGGCCAGGGAAAATAAAGGATATTTTAAAAAGCTTGTATAGCATCACTTGTTTAAGTGTGTGTGTGTGTGTGTGTGTGTGTTTTAAAAAAATCTTTAAATTTAAGGTTTGTTGCTCACTTTAGGCATCATTTAGTCATTATTCTCTTTTGATAGAATGGGAATAAACCAAAATAGTCTTCTGCCTTTCACATATTTTAGTTTGTGATCTTACCCATAAGATAGATGCCCCAAGGGGCAAAAGGACCATGTATAGATTGATTTTTTACACCACCTTCCAATAAACATTTTTGACTGCTCTTATATTTAAAAATTGATCCTGATGTTGAAACCTGTTCCTCCACATTTACAGCTTTGACTTTTGCAGATTTGATTATTCATGGATTTTATTAATATGTTCTCTCTAGGAATATCAAGGTCTTCCAGCGTCTATGGTCTATGGTCAACTTTAACCAAAAGTTGCACTGAAGAACCTAGAAATTCCTAGAGAGAACACTCTGCTAGGCATTTGTAGCTCCTCCAACACAATGTCTGGCAGATGTTGACCGCAGAGTTCATAGAGAGATGTTCTTTCAAATAAAAAACATAATGTTTTTGTTATTTGTGATTTTTCCACATTCACAGGGGTTCCTGTGCCGCTAGACCTAGTGAATGTGGAGGGATGAGAGCAAGGAATACCACTGATTCCAGATTACTTGCTTTCAGCAAAATAGCAGTGTAAACAGCATGCAAATGTCAAATTTCATTTCTAATTTCTAACGTTTTGGTCAAAACCTTTTAGATGGAGAAAAAGGAAAAGAAACCATTACCCTTCCCAAGTGAAACTCTCCCAGTAGTTTATATTATTCTAAATGTGTATTGACTCAAATCCTGCTCATTATGTCTTGTTGGAAAAGAACAGGACACACATTATCTGTGCCTCTTGCCCCCAAAACTGAGAGAAGTTGTTTTCTTGGGCACTGCTCTTTGTATGATTTTCACATCTCTCCCCCCACCAGTGATTCATTTTCCTTCCCCTGTGGTTGTTTTTCATTTGAAAGTCCTGTGAAAAAAATTGGGTTGTGGGGTGCAGGTACAGAGGCTAATGGCCTGTGTTGAATGACTTGGATTAAACATTTGTAGTGTCCTATCAAATCACAAGTGTGCAGAGATAGTTAACCATTGTGTGAGGATTTCAGCCTTCATTTTTACTTTTCTAATGGACAATTGAGACATTCAAGCTTATGGGTTGAAAGGAAAATGGGTGCAAGTGGTTTTGCTGGCCTCCCAGGCTAATGCTGTAGAAGAAGCAAATAGAGAGAAGGATTATTGATGGGGGAAACAACTGCTCCTGAATCCTGGGAGGGAATGTTTATTTCTCTGCTCTCTAGGAGGGATTTGGAAAGAGCTGTAATCCTGGGTTAGGAGTAATTTGTTACAGCAAGATGATACTTGAGTGGCAGGAGGTTTCTGGCTGAGGCAGCAAGATTTTTTTTCTTTCCAGGGGAGTAGCTGGTCTCCTTCGAAGGTCAGCCTGACATAAATCCCCTCCCTGCAAGTTCTGTTTCACAACCAGCAAAATTAACCAAAAGGACGCTTGACCTTTTTGCATCAACTTAGGGCATCTGTGCACATACATCCTCCCTCCCTCTGCCTTCTCTCTTGTTAAAAAAAGATTACAACAAAGAATGTGCACAAGAATGAGAACACAGTGAAAAGTTTAAGTTTTCTTCTGGGACTTTAGAAATATTCCCTCCTCCTCCTGTGAGACCACAATGTTTCTGGCTTTTAATATTAGCTCAGCAATTTCCACACTTTCTCTTCACCCCTGTTTTACTGAGATGACATTTTCTGTGTTAAAGCATTGTGCTTATGTTTCTTTCTTTCTTTTCTATTTATTAAAATGTGCTTCCTGACCCTGGGGAAGAGAGAATTTTGCAAGAATTTTGCAAGTTCCTGAGCTTTTCTGTTTTAGTGTGTGAGTGAGATGTGCTGAAATCTTTGGAGCCAAGAGTTTTGAAGTAGCTCCTTGTTACATTGAAGGCCCAGTCACTGAGGAAGCCACAGGAAGATGTGACAGGAAATCCAATATGAAATTTTCTGGGTTTACTCGGGAGCATCTTTAAGCAATTGTTTCAGAATTGCCATTTCAGCAGAAATTGGTAAACGGCAGAAGTTACAACAGTTTGTTCACCATTGTAAGAAAACTGGATTACCTTTTTTAATCTGTGTAGTACTATACCATCGAAAGATACTGGTGGCGTTTTTTTAAAGTTTTTTTTTTTAAAAGAAAGAAGATGAGACAACCAATGGACTACTTCTGTATCACTGTATCGTGTTATACCAATGTCAGTAATAGCAAAAATAGCAAAAAAGTTTGTATCTGTTCTCTTCTAGATTCTGTCTCTTGACTAAATCTAATAAATGCTTCCCAAACAAATGTTGTCTGAAAAATACATCTTTCATTTGTTTGTTTATTAAAGTAAGGATAGAAGATATTGTAAAAGGGACAATCAGACTATTGAACCTGCAAAGCCACACCACACTATTTTTGGCTCCTCTGGAGCTCCAGAGGGCAACATTGCCTCACAGATGGCTTTTCAGGCAACCAGAAGTGACCTTGCACTACTTTCTGGCCACTTTTCGATGCCATTCTGCGGGTTCATAAGTGTTGTTGTTGTTATTTTGCACTTTTAGAGTAACTTCTTTCCCAGAGGTATACTGCATCAGCCTTCTGAGGCTTTAAAGTGTATTTTAGCACAAAAATTATTCTGTCAAGGCCAAAAAAAAAAAAAAAAAAAAGGAAAAAGGAAAAAGAAAAGGAAAGAAAGGAAAAAGGAAAAGAAGGAAAAGAAAATGAAGAAGGTTCAGTGGTCATAATAGGATTGATGGGGTCCAAAGGATCACACTAGATCTACTAGAGGGCTGCAAAGAGTCCACTATCACAGAATTGCTGCCCATTTAGACTTTGATGTCTGCAACGTCGTAATTTAAGATCACTTGCTTTTTTCACTCTAGCTAAAGAACACTGGCATGATTTGAATTTTACAACTGCTAATCAGCCTTTCTTCATGCCTTTTCTTTTCTTTTTTTTTGTCAGCTTAGCAGTTTAGCAATAAATGGATGATAACATTTATATTTTTGTAAAACACAATATGAATCCTCACCTTTCCAAGTTTGTTGGGGGAAAAACACCCTGTCCTTTGCCATTTTAAATGTTTGCTTTTCCCCCTATAATGGCAAGTTTTTAAAGATAGCTTTTCCTTTTTACATTTTCTTTTCAAGAACACTAGCCCGTTCTAACTTTCTGCCCTGGAGATGGAAAACTATGATGCTCTAAAACAGGAGTTCTCAACTTTCAATCCTTCAGTTGTTTTGGACATAAAACTAACAAATTCTCTAATCATTGGCCATGCTGGCTTGGGAGTTGAAATAAAAAAAAATCTGGAATATTAAAGTTTGAGTACTACTACTATATGACTATAGAGAAACAATAACACTGTATTATGAACATTGGCCAAATTCTCCTTGTTCTTGAAAGTGACAACAATGATGACAATGATCAGAATGCATAAGAATGGGAGAGGTAAAAAATAATCTGGGATTCATTTGAAGGGGGCTGTATCAAAACCTTCTTAAAACTTTTTTTTATTATTTAAATTTTATTTGAAAACAGACAAATTTTTCCCATTCATCTGAACTCCCTCGCCTCTGGTAAACATCCTCCTGAAATACTATAGGTATCATGTCTCTATGACACATGCCATTTTCATACAAATTTTATGAAAAGAAAAGAAAACACAGTGTGTAGGGAGTAAAGGAAAGCAATTCAGTTTCTCTCAGTTTGAACTCACACCCCCACACACAATACAGGTATCTCTCTGAAATGTTGTAGGTTTCTTTACAAATGCCACCATTATTCTGTATGCCATTTCCGTTATATTCCATCCAGATCTGCCAAGCAATTAAAAAATGGAGGTTCCATCTTAAAAAAAAAAGCATATATCAACATTTAAACTGGCATAGCACAAAGAAGCCTATATTTATTTGTCAGAAAACTGGCAGGCATTGGTTCCTACAATAACAGACATACCCCCCCCCCCCAAAAAAAAGTTAGTTTGCTAATATTAAAAAATATTCTATATGAAACACACACAGATTTCTGAATTGAGGTTTAAATTTGAATTTAGTGTGAACCAAATTAGACTGTTTTTTTAAACCACAGGTTTATGATCAAAACTGATTTTTGGGTGTCTGCATACCCCTAATTAAAATCTATCTCTATTAAAATCTATTTTTCACCAACCAATTAGTTTACTGCTTGGATAGTCTGTTTCCATTTTGAGAGGCAAAACAGAAAAAGAAAGGATTAGAAACATTGATAGAACTATCATTTCAGTTCTTCAGCTTCAGCATGCAGGCCAAAGCTGGGATCTTGGGAGAAAAATTAGGCTTGATGATGACGATGACGATGATGATGATGATGATTGTTATTATTTTCCTGTTTCTACTTTCATCTTTGCAGGCATTTGCAAGTTGGAGGGCCTTCCTCACATTTACATTTGGGTCTGAAAGAATAGAATTTCCTGCTATTTTATGTAGGAGGAAGGAAAGGATTTACCTCTCTCCAGTAACAGGACAACATTGTCTTTTTTTAAAAAAAATGAATAGATGCATTCTCCTGCAAGAGTAAACCTGAGAAGGCAATTACACATCCCCCTCCTAATAATGCTGTGTAAGGGCTGTGATGTAACCCTTCCTCTGCCAAAAGAATCTTCCCCTTCTTCAGTTTCCAAACTAATGCCTAAAGTATTGTGCATGGACGATGGGGCAATTACTTGGCAGTTCATTCCATTGTGCAAGCGTTGTTGTGGAGTGGATTGCTGCTGCTGCTGCTACGTAATTCCATAGCACTGCTTTCTCTTTCTCACTGTCTCACCATCTGGATTGAGTTAACTCACTCGGCAGTAGGACTGAGTCTCATTTCCTCCAACCAGTAATGTTATATAGGCAGTGATCCTGGCCTGCCCTAACATAATTGAAAATTATGTGTATTGTAGACTTGCAGCGCTGAAATGTAGACTCGTAAAAATCTGGGGCTCAGGTAGCCTGTGGAGATTGGATTTGGCACACAATGAAGCTTTTATGTAAAATAAGAATTATAAGCCACCACATTAATATTGTATTATAGCAATGATAATTCTTGGTCAGAAAGACTTTGAGGCAAGCTTGAAGCTGTTGAACAAAGCAAATGTTTTATTCTTTATCAATACAGCAAGGTCTTTTTGGTAGGAAAGAGCTAAAATGAGGTGGGGATGGAATGACTGAGGGATTCATGAACATTTCCTCACAAAATGAATCCCTGGCTTTTTGGAGGTTTCTGTTTTAAAAGGTATTTTAAAAAATGCAAATGGTTTGTTGTAGAGAAGGCATCACCCTTCAGTTACATTAAGTAGACTCATATCTGACATTCAGGCACTATAGTTTATCGCATTCCTGGCCCTGGAACGTTCCGACAAAGGGCCAGGAACGAGTGAGGGACAAGTGGTGGGCGTATTTTACTGCACACCCCATCCTTCCCTCAATGCGTTCTATTCCCATTCCATCCCAGAATCCGTCCCAGGGAGGAGGACTGTTCAGAACAGTCCTTAGAAAATTGCTTCCCTGGGACGGATTCTGGGAATGGAATGGGAACAGAGCGCATTGAGGGATGGACGGGGTGTGCAGTAAAATGCATCCTCCACTTGTTCCAACCCCCATCCTGGTCCCTTTTATCACACACAAGGCACATTCCAGGGCCTGTGCGATAAACTTAAATAATGACAGCAGTGCTTTATTTTAAGGTTTAGTTTTTGTTTTGGGATTTTTTTTTAGCTTGAAAAACTTCCTTTCTAGACTATAATTTCCAGAATTTACTAGCCAGCTTGGCCACTGTGGAATTCTGGTTTTGGGATTTTGAGAGATTTGTCATCCATCCAAGATAGCGTGGTATATTGGTTTGAGTGTTGGTCTATCCCTATGGAGATCAGGGTTTGATTCCCTGCTTAAGAATAAAAACCCACTTGGACATGTCACAGTCTCTCTGCCTCAGAGAATGGCAATGGCACCCCCCTCCCAAAGAAACATGCCAAGAAAACACAATGATAGGTTCACCTTAGGGCTGCTATATGTTCAAAATATCTTGGGGGCACAACAACAACAACATCTGTCCATCCATCCATCCATCTATAATATATTATCCTGTTTCCAAATTCTGGCTTTCTTCTGCTCCAATAGGTCTCCTTTTCCTCCACTTTTCTTTTTTGTCTAGTCCTAGGAATAATGAGTGAATTGAAAGATTACATTTAAAAACATGTACCGGTAGGAACTAAAATTTCCATTGCTCATATCTAGAAACATCTGAGCATAGTGTTGGTCTTTGACCATAATAAATGTTTGTATTGTTGTCATATCAAAGTTCACTGTTCAGTGGCAGGATGGATTGGGGCCCCAAATTCCAAATATATTTTGAGGATCTCAGCTTTTATTTACTCTTTTTTAAAGGTCAGGTTTCAAACAGTTTAATCCATTGGAAATAGGCTTGAAAGTGTGTGACTAGCAGCTATGTATTCAGAAATGGGACTTTAGCAGATTTTCCAGTGAGCAAGAGGCTGGTTTCATTTCCCCATACACATAAGAAACAAAACTATAATAAAGCTAAAGCACTATATAATTTGTGTTTATTTCTGCTTTATTACTAGACTAGAATTTCTGTTAGTTCTGACACAGTGGTTTGTAAACACAAAAAAATTGAATCTTTTAAAAGAATTTTAAAAATTGATTTTTAGAAGTGGAAAAAGTCACAGCAAATAGACACTGGTGTTATTCATGTAAAATGATTATTTCTGAGAAGGATGAGAGTAAGATTCTTTTTGGCAGCTGAAGTTACATTTAGACACAGATCTGATTAATTTGTTTCTGAGAAGCAAGAGGGGAACCAAGTTTCTATTTTTGCTAACCTGGCGTCTGGCTACTCTGCTAACGCTCCCAGTAAATATGTATTCCATTGTGTGACATTTACTGAAGTACTTCTGCATTTAAATTCTCTTTCGTGAACTGCATAAAATGTCATTCTATTTAACAAGGAGACTTTTTTCACCCTCCTTAACCCAGGAGTTGATAGTCACTTCAGCCTCATTTTAACTGCAGCCATTCTCTTGAGAGGTCAGACATGTGGTGAATGGGTTCACACTGAGAACTTAGGAAAGTACTGTTAACTGTATTGGACTCCAAAACCCTCAGTCTCCTCAGCCAGCAAGTGTAGTTCCAAAGTTATTTTCCCAAGCCTTGCTCATATTTATGCATCTGTTTGAATGCCCCTTCTTATTACAACAGAACTGACAAATACAAATCTAGCCTGTATGAAATTATCTTAACCTATCCATCTCTCTGATCTGATAGTATTGTGTTTTTTGTGCATGTGTTCCATGCATGTGCTAGCATGTGTGTGCATTTCGCAGAGATTGTGCAGCCAGTAAAGTCTGGTAAAAAAGCTTCCCTGGTATTTGGGCTGAAAAGTGGTTGGGTAAATTCAGCACATTCTTTCTTGGTGGGACCTGTTTCCTGTGTTAATTCTGAACCCTGCCTACTGACCTCAGAAACCAGAATAATCCTTGGCTGCTATTGTTGGAGGCAGTGAGCTGTACCCTATTCCTGCTTGTGTGTCATGAACAGGATTGTTTACTGAGTCTCCATTTCATGGCCGATCCAGTGAGTGACTTATGCAAAGTCATTTAAGGCTGGGAGGTTGCTTTGGTGTCATGGGGCCACATGTACTCCAAACCTTTTATAGCTTATGCTGATGGACAAGGAGGAAATGATTCTGTTAGAGTAACAGAACTCAGATTGTGACAGTCTTTGAGAGCAGCATCCAGATATAACTGATGTATTATTGTTACAGCTGATGAACTATTGAAATGTCTATACATTTATCCACTTCTGGCTACCCTGTGTTAATTTCCTTTCAACCCTTATTTCAATCAATGTTGTAGCCTAACAGCAACAAATGTTGAAACTATCCCCCCCCCCCCCAAAGGGCTTTATTGTTAATGGCCGCTTCACTCATTCCAATTTTAGGTGTCTATCAACAATATTTTACATGTTTCCTGGAAAGGATAAAGTATGAATTCAACAGAGAATGTTTGGAGATAAGTGTATCATGCAGAGGCAGGAGCATATCTTACATTTGATGATAGCAAACCTGAGTTTGCCAGCAGTGATATATTTGACACAGAGCTGCAGCTAAATCTGGCTCCCTGACAAGTGTCTATACCTGCTTCTCACATTTTTACTTTATGTTAAAGTAGCTCAGGTGCACAAGAAAAGAAGAAGATTAATGTAGGATGCAGCCCATTTCTGTCAGAGAGGAAGAATTAACTGCAGCTTCCTGTTGAGGATGTACACTGTGGCAAATGATGGTTGATTTATGCATAGTAAGTGAAATGGCACAGAGTGGGGATTATGACTTAGGTTTCAAAAACTGAAACCGAATACTAGAGCCAAACCATTCCCAGTACCATGCCCTTTAAAGAAGGAATGGTGGTAGAAGTAATGCTCATCATGTATATAGCTTCAATTTTATGAGGAATTTTTAAAGCAGTCATTTTCCAGCTATTATTCGCTAGAGCAAATAATTTTCAGTCTTAATACAGGGATTAGCAAGTGCCTTTAATAAGAAAGTATAGCATTAAGTGGATTTTTCTGTTCTGGGACACAAAGAGTATTTCTATTTATTCATTTATGGTAATGATTTTTTTTTTTGGCCCTGTCTTTTGTTCTTTCCCATGTTATTTCTGTACAATATTTCTGCAGAGGAGATTTACAGTAACATTCCATGTGTGGAAGATAACACTGACATTGCCCTTTACTTCCCTTTTTAATAAATTGTATGAACACGTTTGCTTGCACCACTTTTGTTAAACACAACCGTGAAACAAAAATATTTCTGTGGGATTTGCTTTATCTTTGCTTTGTTTTGGTCCTAGTTGTTGCATACATTTGGGTTCCACCTCCTTGCCCATGTTACCTAGTGTTTGTTTATTTTTGAAACTTTTTGCTTTTCTTTTCTGACCTCATTTTTCTTTTTTCCCATTTTGTTCCCTCCATCCAGTATCTCCAGATGAAATGGCCACTGCTTGATGTTCAGGCAGGGAGCCTACAGAGTAGGCAAGCTCTCAAGGATGCTAGGTCTCCATCTCCAGCACACATTGTTGTAAGTAAATTGAGAAGCACTTCTTTTTGTGTGTATGTGTGTTTTCTTGAGGGTGGGGGATGGGCAGTGGTTTAACAAGTTTTGTTTATCATTCCATTTAATTTTCCAGATATTCATATGATGACATTTTGGGTATACATTCACACCACACACACACACACACACACACACACCTGACCTTATGTCACTATGGCAACACTTTTTCCTTATCTGTTTTAAAAGTGTAGAACTTTTCTTACAAAGTTGTTGTGAGTTTTGTCATCTAGTTAAGCTTAAAAAAAGGTTGGGAGAAATTTTTTTCATAATCTTATTTCCATTTTTATTCCAAGAAGTTTTAATTCCAGTAAATTTTTAAAAAGATACAGTACTTCACTTTTTGGAGCATTGGTGATAGATAGAAGACTGTGTACAGTCAGCCCTCCTTATCCATGAATTTTTAATCCACAGATTCAAGCATCCACAGCTTGAAAATATTCAACCAAAAAAAAAAAAGTATAAATTCCAAATATCAAACCTTGATTTTGCCATTATGTATAAGGGACACATTTTGCTATCCCATTGTATTTAATGGGACTTGGATTTTGTTATTCATGGGAGATCCTCGAACCAAATCCCATCCTATAATACGGGCCCACTGTACTTGTATCCTGCCCTGAGAGAAAAGCAGAATATATTACACCTGAAAAACATTAGGATTTATTTTAAATTAGAGAAATTTTGTGTATTATTATGGATACATTCATATGTGCATCTTCACAGGAATTGGGGAAACGGAATGACAAAACAATTCTCAACCAGGTCTAACGCATAAGGGCTTCATTTATGCGTTTAAGATAGCTACCAGAGTGATAAAAGCCATCTATGGGAACAATTGATTGAGAAATGCCTAAATACCCAACAAATTAATGTGTTTATGCCACAAGGGTACCTTGCTTGTATCTATTCTTTTAAAGAAGAACATTGTAAGGCCATTGGCCACATGTCATCAAAAGTTAAATGCTTTCAAGTGAAACTAATTTCAGAGGAAGACTACCCAGTTCTGTCCATTTGAAAGCAATGGAGATTTTGAAATGGTTAACGTCTTCTGGGCAGATGTATCCCCTTTGTTCAGCTGATCTGATAATCTCAGGAAGATAGTTCCTGCCTCAGACATCACAGGAAACTGTAGGTTGAGACACCGGGGTTTTCCTCTGCAACCAGGTGGGTGGGGAAAGTGGAAGGAGAATGAGAGTATGGACCTTATCAGATGTTGGAAATTGGAAGTATGATCCAATGGCAATCCGAATGCAATATGGGGTTGCACGTTATTGCGAATTAAAGCATCTCATGCAATTTCGGGCAAAAGGGAAGTCATTCCTAATGCAATCATGTGTTTTATGTTATTACAAATTAAAGCATCTCACGCAATTTTGGGCAATGGGGGGTCATTTTCGGGTAATGGGAAGTCATTCTGAATGCATTCCGAACACAATTGGAATTCACGTAAATTCGCCAAACTGGCAAATTCACTTGAATTTGAATTGGCTCCAATTGTCTCCATTCACAATAAAAAAAGAAATTCCTCCCATCTGATAAGGCCCCTCGTTTGGACTAGTGCTTATTCAAATAGCAAGAAACTGTGGCTTGTTGAAGCAAGTGGTTATGCTTGAATTTTTCCAATGTATGGATTTATGAAATATTTTAAAAAATATATCACTATCATTAGATTTCCTTTATTAGATTTTTATAATGAACATAGCACCATAAAGTGAATACTTGAGAAAACAATAGCAGTTTCTGGATTTAATGAAAAAGTACTAGAGAGAACTGCTTTAGATTTATAACTGATCAATTGAATATTGACGTTGGTCATTACAGAAAGTTCCTAATTTTGCATGTGTTTTTTTTTCTTTTTGTAGTAAGGTTGTAGTCAAAATCTTTTCCCCATAGCAAACCGGGTAAAAATGTGTACATAAATGTGCCAGCTTATAGTAGGGCAACCAGAGGCTATTCTCTCTCTGTGCTTGGCTGTTCACCAATACTGACTCAGCATGATTGTCCTGCAGTTGCTAGGTGTATGAGTAAGTTCTGCATATGGGAGAAGCTTGCATGTTTGCTGAATAGAGCTGAAGCCAGAAACCAAACTGCCTATAGTGGCATGATGAGAGGGTAGATTCTGTAGACTCTGTAACTTACCCTTTCCTGGCTAGGGAAGGCAAGGAAGAAGCAAAATGACTGAGCCACATGGGAAAGGACACAAATTCAGAAAAATTGACCTTATTCCAAGGTCTTCTGGGTTAGTGGACTGGTCTAGTGTGTCACATTTATTCCATGGAGCTGAAGTTCCCCAACCATTTAGCTAATAAGGCATTAATACTGTGAATCTAGTAAGTGTACTGATCTGTTAGCATCTCCATTTCCCTGGAATGCATCACCTGCAGAGCAGAGTTTGGGGTAAACAGCAAGCTGGAAACAATTGGAAGATGGGGAAACAATTGGAAAATGGCTTGATAAAGCTAGTGTGGAAAAACCAGTAGTTCAGGGAGGAGAAGTTCACATTTCCTTGGAAATTTCCATAATTTGATAAATAGGTTCTTAATAAAAATCAAAGGAAGGTCTTGTTTATAGTAAGCCACATCTTGTCTCATATTGGGGTGAAAGCATGATATAAATCAATACTAAAACAAATAATAGTATTTACTCTTCCTTCCTATAAGAATCATAAACCAGCTTTTTCTTGGACACCCTTATATGAAAGGAGTTACTTTTCTCTGTCTGGTATAACTCAGTTGCCATGAGAGAAGCACTATGTTCTCTTATGGAATAAGTAGTAGATCTTGATATGGAAGGTCTTCTTCAAGAAGTTCTCAGTTTGCCTTTCTAATATGCTATTATAGATGGCTTAGAATCTTTTAACCTTAGTTTTATTATCATTTCAAGAAGATGTAAGGGAAGCTTGTCTCAGTGAAATGAAAAATTATGTACTACAAGTATATTTTCCTTTTTAATGGCAAAACTGTGCAAAATATTAGACTTCCAGAGATGTTGTTGCCTTTACAAAATACTTAATCCCAGCTTTGTGCTTCATTCTCCACCCTTCTGTGCATTGTGCATATTAATAAAAGATTCCATAGATAGAAATATAAGGTATAAATGATTCTTAAGAATTTACAGTTGATACAGGATCTATCATTGTGGTGTCTGTGTCTTTTTGGTACCAGTACTAGTGTTTCTTTTTAATTGTTAACACTGAATATAAGAAATCTTGCTCTTTTGCACAAGTCTGTATGTTGTTATGCAATGAATAATGAACAATGCACAATGTTCTATTTATTCCTTCAGTTAAAAGCTGAAGATTCTCTTACAAGTAAGTATGCTAAATGAAAATGATGGCATAATATCACAGGATTAGAAATTCCTAATATATCAATTTGGGGTTTTTTTTTGGGGGGGGGTGTTAATTAATTAATTAATTAATTATTGCTAAACAAAGTTTTAAGTTTCCGTATGCATGAATAAAATCATGCCAGGCCAAAAATATTGTTGTTCAATAACACACAGATCCACCCCATACAAAACCTCAGAGTACTTGAGAGATTCCTCTGATTTCACTATGGTGAAGGCTTTTGAAACCTATGTAAAATTTATCTTAGGGTGTGTTTACAATAGAGCTATACTGGATTCACCTGAATTCAGAAACAAGCTGGGATGAAACGGGATTCTCCAAAATGGTTTGAATCCCAAACAAGAACATACCTAAAGATATTTTTTTTCTTAATTATTTCAATTTGGAAGAATCCAGAGAATGTATATCTCTAAGCAGTGATGCATTTGTCTTTATTCTCTTTGGAATTCCTGGTGGGTAGAAAACTGGGTAAATACTACAATTACTACTGCTACAGCTATAAAGAAGATGATGCAATGTAGAGAGATTTAGGATGGAGAGATGACAAGTAGTTTTAATCAGCAACTCTAGCTTCTAATTAGAGGCTTTAGAGGAGTCCCCAACCTGGTGCTTTCAAACAGGTATATTAAAATAATAAATTGCAGGACTGATCCAATGTCCAGTGCATTTTGGTAATTTTGCCCTTCAAGACCTGGACTAAAGTAGTGTAGAGTCTATATTACTTGGGATTGTATAACAATCTATGTTTTCATGGGTGATGCTAAAGTTTCTTTCCTCCTTTTTCTGCCACTATGTGCTTGGTGTCTATCACCTGCCCTGTCACGCTTTCTATGACTTTGATGCTAATTGAGCACAAAGCAAAGAAAAGCCTTATAGTATTTATTTAATTTATCATACATAACTCCTGTATATATCCACTTAATATTTTGCACTTTTTGCCTTTGTGGCATATGCCAGTTTTGCAGATATTGCAAAAATAAATTTATTAAACTAAAAATAAATGAAAGGGGGGGTAAGGGAAAGCAGTTCACCCACCTCCTATTTGAATACCTTTCCTTTAAAAAAAAACTGTCGTTACTATTTGCTATTTGTAGGTATCTTAAATAGGGTCACCTACGTGTACTATGTATGTACCTTTATGTTACCTGTTGACTAATGCCATTAGTTGACTAATGCCATCATCATAATGGTGATGCCATTAATTTCATATGGTTTCTAGCATTGCTTTGTCAGAAATACAGCTCAATAGTCCACAGTATTTGGTATTTCTTGGCAGTCCCCAATCCAAGTAATAACCAGGCCTGACACTGATTAGCTAATAGTCCACCCCATGAAATCCCATGGAACTCCATGAAAAAAACAATAAAAAACCCATCCTGCTTTTGCTCAGAATTCCCTGGACCTTTTCTTTCTCTAAACTTAATCCTTTTAGAAGGGGAAACTGTCCTGAAAATCTCACCCAGTCCTGCCAAAAAAAATTAGAAAGTTTATCCACAGTTCCCTTAAAAAAGAAATACAAAATTTCTGAAAGCTACAGTGCCGAGAAATTTTATTCCATTCTAACAACAACAACAACAACAGCCTGTCATTTGTTTCTATCAAACTATAGATGTTGAGTTATAAAGATTTGCATTTTTAAAGAGAGATTCAGAAGCAGGCCTGATTCGAATCAGATAGTCTCCAAACTGGTCTGAGCCAAACCAGAAAGTTATCCAAAATTTCTCTAGTCTATGCAGAACTCTGGTTTGTAGTATATGGCTGCCCTTCCTTTCTGTTGTATAATGAGCATATTATAAAACTAGGTTGAAACCTTAGGGGGAAAAGTACTGAGTGCTGTAATAGATCTACAATTATGTGTATGTTTTTTGCTCAAGGAAAGGAAAATGCTGATTTCAAAATGCAAAAGGACAGGAGTAACTGAGGACAAAAGCCCCTGAAACCTTTTTTGTTTGCAGTATATGAACCAGTTAAAACTCAGCATAAGTGTTTTGTCCATAGTTTTCAAAGTATGGCACTAAATTTGGCCAATAAGGCAATTTGACCTGATTACTCGTATATTTATAAAGTGTAAATCAGGATGTGGCAAAAAAAAAAAAAAATTAGCTCACAATTTTTAGTCATAAAGGAAATTGCTTTCAAAACTGAAATAACCTGAAAAAGATATTCCATGATGGAGTGGAATAGTTCCTTTGGTTTTTGCAGTTAATTTATGGATGAATATAAATCTATATGTTCCATGTTAGCCACAGCCATATGGTTAGGTTATTTTATTGTATGAAAATATCATATGCAGAACAGGCTTAGTGGCAGGAGGAGTGAACACAGGGGGAAGGAACATTAACAACTTAAGATATACAGATGACACAATACTACTAGCAGAAACTGACAAAAACTTGGAACAATTACTGAAGAGGATCAAGGAGGAGAGTGCCAAAGTAGACATATTAAGAGAACAAAAATAATGATCATGGAAGATCAACAGGAATTCATCGTAGACAACAAGAAAATTAAAACAGTCAAAGAGCTCTCATACCTTGATTCAAATATTGATCAGAGCAGAGATTTCAGCCAAGAAATCCAAAGAAGACTAGGAATGGGAAGGACAACTAAAAAAACAAAACAAGATCCAAACCTGGACAAGATTATAAAATGCAAAGGTATAAGTCTGAACATTAAAGTGAGGATTATCCAAGCCATTGTATTTCCCACCATCATGTTTGCATCTGAGAGCTGGACAGTGAAGACAATCAACTCATTTGAGATGTGGTGCTGGAGAAGAGTGCTGAGTATACTGTGGATAGCCAAAAAGACAAACAAATAGATTCCAAAACAAGTCAGTCCTGGAAGCCAAGATAACTAAATTGAGGCAGTCATACTTTTGGCCACATCATGAAGCAAAATGAATCATTAGAAAATACAAGGATGCCAGGAAAACTGGAAGGCCATAGAAAAAGGAAGACTGCACACAAGATTGTTATTCTTAAAAGAGACCACAGGCCTGAGTCTGCAGGGCCTGAGCAGAGAGACAGAGGACAGCAAGTCTTGGGGATGTCTCATCTATGGGGTTGCATGAGTTGAAGTCAACTTGAGCGCAGTTAACAACAAGAACAACAATACATTTTATCTTGATTTAATAGTTTATCAGCTCTTGAAAGAGATTTGATTGTGTGGCAAAATTCAGTTATAACAAGAACAGTGTACCAATTTTTGAATTAAGAGCACTTTAAACACATAACTGGATACTTCTTCAAGTCCAATCTGTAGTGTTGTGTTGTGCATTACAGTAGAGCATGAGACCAAGGAGCATATGAGCTCCTTCATGGAAATGGTGGGCAGTATGGGATTTGATGGAGGTAAGAGAGGTGGAATTATGCAGGCCATAACATACAGAACCCCTGGCATTTTATTTATGCTTCTTCCCATGTATGGCTTCAGTGTAAGCTGAAAGCCATGTATAGCACACCTGAGTATGATGTGGGCACACTGTGGAAGGCATCCAAATAGCCTCCCCTCTCCAAGTTATTTTGGATTTCATACAGTATATGTACCTGTGTCAGTTCCTTCTTCTACCCAAGTCCTTCAAAGGTACCATCTATGCACACAATCTGCATATTGGAAAACACCAAAATTCTGTCATACTACAAAGGGAAGGGATTGTGCTTGTTCATTTCAGTCTTTACACTGAAGAATGCTGCATAATATGAGGTCAAGAAGGGCTGAGTATTAGCATGCGTTGCAAAAGGGCAGGTTTTGGCATACAGGCAATACAGAGAGCATTGCAACCTCTTTATGAATACTGGATGGGATGACAATTATTGCTTCTACGTGATATCACAAAAGAAGTGTTTTTCTAAGCAGTTTGGCCCAAATTAATCCTTGTGAATTATAAGCCTCACACATTATTTCTTAAGTAGATGCTAATTAATGCATGTTTATGCCCTCTGAATATGCAGATGACATCAGGAGACATAGAGGGGGCAAAGCTAGGGTAAATGTGAAATACAGTACATGCAGGTCTTTCAACAATAATTCGTATCTTTCAGCATGCGTCTACATGAGCAGAAAGGAAAAAGCCATGTTGCTGTTGGGCATTTTATTTCAGAGACATCCTCTCAGGGGAGGAAATTCATGCTTCACATGGTACTTCACTTTGTAACCATTGTGTGTTATTAGTTTTAAACTGAGATGATTCTATGATTCTATGATGGTTTTGCCTGGTGATACACTTGCAATGTGGACATAAAGCTAAAAAAAATTAAAAATCCCCAGAGTGGAATAAGTAGTGAGTGTGATACTGTGTAGGTTGTTCCCCTGAGCTCTATCCTAGTAGCAAATAACTCTGTGGTGAAAAGGATTTGTTTTCCAGCAAGGAACAGTAAACATTTGTACAGAGGGGGCTTGTTCACACATTTCTGCATTATCTCTGTAGAGCTGTAGGCTAGCTTTTGCAGCAATTCCTGAAGTGACTGTGGTACCTTTTTGGCATTGGTTATGACCCATATATAATCTAATTCAGGGAGGAGGAACACATGATACTAGAGTTGTTTATGGATTGTAAAGCCTTTCAGCCTTATTGATCATGGGCAGTGGTGAAGAATTATGGAAGTAAAATTTAACATGTGGTGGGCCACACATTCATGAAGTTTACTGTTTGTTCAATTATTATTCTGTACTATACACTCAATTTTTGTGAGGTTTACTATAGTAACATATAGTAGATCAGTTGGACTAACTGACATGTCTCAATGGTGAATGCTTGCTTGCCGCCGCCCTCCTCCTCCTCCTCCTCCTCCTCCTCCTCCTCCTCCTCCTTTATTTATATAGCGCTGTAAATTTACACAATCTAATAATTAGATGGTTCCCTGCCCTTAGGCTTATGATCTAAAGGAACACAAAAAGAGAAGAGAAAGGTGGTGGGAAGGGCATGAGGTCCAGTAATCTTATCTCCCTCTGGGACCTGGACCAAGGCAGATGGACTGGAGAGAGAGCTTGGCTTCTTAATACATAACTAAAACTAAGCATCTTGGGGCAGACGGCACAATCCTTACCAGTGAAGACCTTGTTTGTATGAGAATACATGTTTGCCCTGGCATTTCAAGTGTGGGTGATGCTGAGAGATATTACTCCTAGCCATGGGGAGGAAAGATAAACTTTAGCAAGGCCATAGTCATAGACAGTATAAACTAATTACAATTTTTAAGGATTTGTTAGCAAACTGATATTCAACCAAATTCTCCATTTTTGATCATGAGAAATTACTATAATTTCCTTAAACTATGATGTATCCACCAAGGAACTAAGAATGAGAGAATGACAAAGCGGAAAATATGGTTTCATCAGTTGTTCTTGGTTTTTAAACATGGGTCTGAAACACATAGGCCAAATGATATGGATTCCAGCTATGTTCAGGGCATAGCACCGAGCCCACATCATCCGGAAATAATAATAATAATAATAATAATAATAATAATTTATTTCTAGCCCGCCCCTCTGAATGGGCAATCGGGGCGGGGTAAAAGAGAAGTTAAAAACATCACAATTAAGATATCCAATCCCATTCCCAACTCCCCCCCCTTAAAAGGATTAAACCAGAACAAGTTAAAACTATTACAAATAAACAGAATCAACAATGTCAAGCTAAAGAACTGCCTGAGCTGTTTAACAGGATGGACACTAGGAACTAGCAGGAGGTTTAGAGCCAGGAATGTTAAACATTTTCCGGGAAGGCCTGCCGAAAGAGATGCGTCTTCAAGGCTTTCTTGAAGCTGTCAATAGATGGAATAAGATGCATCTCGTCTGGCAGGCCATTCCAAAGCTTGGGGGCGACCGCCGAAAAGGCCCTCTGGGAGGTCTGCACCAACCTGGTCTTCCTGGGCTGTAATAGATTCCTCCCAGTAGTGTGTGTGTGTGTGTGGGGGGGGGGTTCATACTGGGAGAGGCAGTCCCTCAGATAGGATGGACCCGAGCCATGTAGGGCTTTATAGGTTAAAACCAACACTTTGTACTGTGCCCGGAAACTGATCGGCAGCCAGTGGAGAGATTTTAGCACAGGTGTCATGTGCTCTCTTCTAGATGTACCAGTAATAAGTCTGGCTGCCATATTCTGAATCAGTTGTAGTTTCTGAGTTAAGCACACGGGTAGTCCCATGTAGAGTGCATTGCAGAAGTCCAGTCGTGAGGTTACCAGTGCGTGTATAACAGTTTCCAGGTCCTTCCTCTCCAGGAAAGGACGCAGCTGGCGGATCAGCCGATGCTGGTAACAGGCACTCCTGACCGTCGCATTCACCTGACTAGTCATGTGAAGCGACGGATCAAGGAGCACCCCCAGACTGCGAAAAGAGTCCTTCAAGGAGAGTGTGACTCCATCAAGGACTGGGGATTGTATTTCCAAACCCAGTTTTGGGCCTGTAACAGTGAGTACCTCCGTTTTGCTTGGATTAAGTTTCAGAAGGCACAGAAGGAGTGAATAGAATCCGCTCCTTCCAGTGGTGGCCCAGATCAGAACGGTGTGTGTGTGGTTGCCACAATCCCCGCACAGAGCACCGGTGTGGCCTCGTGCTGGTCTGGTCAGCCTGTTTCAGGCCAAAGTGAAAAATCCAAGTTGAAAACTGGGTTTCTGAACTTGGTTAACATAGTCCATGGATTTTGTATCCACGGATTCACAGATTGAAAATATTCTTTATCTCCCCCACCCCCAAGCAAGTCTTGATTTTTACATGTGACACCACTTATTATGCCACAGTATATAATGAAAACAGATTTTGGCATCCATGGGGGTGGGGGTGAACACCAAGGGCCTATTGAATAGGCCAAATATTATTCCACTGATATTGTAACTAATGTTTTCATTATGTGATGTTATATTCCATTGATGATATAATAGTGATTAATTTTTGTTTTCCAAACTATGATCTGACAATCTGAAACAGGACATTTGTCAGCAGTGTGGTTCATCAACTACAGTACATCACTTCCCTAACCAGGTTCAAAACTGAGTTAAAGACTATATTATTTAGGGAATCGTTCCCAGGACTGTGCCATCTGCCCTAGGATACCTCCTTTTCACTTTGTATTAAAAAGCCGTGCCCTCCCTCCAGTCCATCTGCCTTGGTCCTGGCCCCAGAGGGAGAGAGGAACCACCGGACCTCACCTCCTTTCCCATTAGCTTCCCCTCTTCCTTTTGTGTTGTCTCTTTTAGACTGTAAGCCTGAGGGCAGGGATCCATCTAATTTAAGATTGTATGTACAGCACTGTGTAAATTTACAGCGCTATATAAATAAAGGATAATAATAATATAATAATAATAATAATAATAATAATAATAAGTGCAGCAGTTATTATCACCTTACAAAAGTTGTTGACTGTAATTTCTGTCATCCCTAGCCAGCATAGTCAAATGGTGAGAAATATTTAGAGTTCCAGTGCTGCATGATTACCTTCTCTCTCTTAGAGGAATAGTTGCCCTCTCTCCATGCAACATGAACAGAAGGGATGGAGGCTCCCCATGCAAATATTTCATATAGCAAGTTATAGACATTGAAATGTAAGAGGAAGAACAACAAACCTGATTAGATATAATGACACTTTTCAGGAGGGAGAAGAAATGTATCTCATCATGTACTAAAATGTTGTGATTGAGAAAAATGAGGTTATTTGGATATTGTATTTTTATTTAGTTATTTATTTCAAAGATTTATATCCCATCTTTCTCCCATTTTTTCTTGGGGAGAAAAGATAATGCTGGAAAAAATGGAAGGCAGTAGGAGAAGAAGGTGCCCACTGTACACATGGATTGATTCAATCAAGGAAGTCATTGCTCTGAGTTTGCAAGACCTTAGCAGTGCTGTTAATAACAGAGTGTCTTGGAAGTCTCTCATTCACAAGGCTGCCATGAGTTGAAGCCATCTAGACAGCAGTTAACATCAACAGGCGATATATATTGTTTCCATAGATTGAATTCTCATTATCCTTATAGTGCTTATGTTGTCAATGAAAATGTAGTTCCTTACAAGTGCTGTGCTTCTGCTACTACATGTCTATATATCATGGGTGGTATTTCATGATACATTCAGATCTTTGTTCACTGTATTATCCACCTTGGAACACAATATATAGGGAAATATTTCATTCCATGTAGTTCAGGTATGATGCTCATATATAGTACTTCCCATATGTGGATACACACACACACACACACACACACACGTATCACCTGATTATTTCTTAAGACAATGCATAGCTTCATAATCTTCTGTTGAATGATAAATCTAGGATTCCAGGGTGTATTACAGTGAATAGATACTGCCATGTAATGTCCTGAAAAAACAGACCAAGTACAGCTGTTGAATGTATGCTTCCTACCATCTGTTGAGAGTTCTCGTCTTCTATCAGATTACACTCTTGTTGAGTATCATTGCATTGCCTTAGAAGGCATGACTTTGGGCATTCCAGAAACTTGGCATTTTGGTAGTCTTCATTCATATCCTATGACTGAAAGTTGCTGATGGAAAAAGCCTTAACTGAGACAGTGTATATAAAGGTTTTCAGTAGTTCTTAGCTACTGTGCTAGAGTTTATTCAGGTTCACTTCCTTTAGAACAAGAATGTAAGTGGATGATTCCTAAAACAATTAATATATTTTGATATCTTTAATTCTTGGCTTTGAGTCAATGTGCTACATCCTGATTACCCACAAACTGTATGAGAATATTAAAATAATATAACTTGGAGATGAAAATGTATCACAAAATGTGTATGTAATAAATGACACATTATGCAATTGGGCCTCAATGAAAGTAGATTTTTAAAATAGCTTACATGTAGTGGAGAAGTGAGTTAACATGATTTGAAATATTAAAAACACGTGTTAGAGGCAACACTGTAAGGTAGGCTGAGAAAAGCATTCAGATCCAGCATATTTCTTTAACCATTAGCAGTTTATAGATGTTTTAAAAACAAACAAATTATTTGGTATTAGCACTATACTGAGATTTTTGAAAGAAATATTTGGGAAAGAGATTTAGTTTAAAAATTATAACTAAGGCTTGAAACACATGGGCCAAATGATGCAGATTCCAGCCATGTTTGAGATGTAGCATTCAGATGACGCATGCACTGAATGTGGCCAGAAGCAACACTAAGCCCACATCATCCAGAAAGAATCAGGGCAAGAAGAAGTAGATAGAATCCATTTCTTCTGATGGCGCCGAGTGGTGGCCCAGATTGGGATGAGGTTGCCATGGTCCTGGTGTGAATAGTGCTGCTGCAGCCTTGGCTGGTCTATTTGGTCCATCTGTTTCAGGCCTAAAAAGTAGAAATGTTCTGATCAGAAAGCGATACACAAAATAAAAGCTATGCTTATGAACCATTCACATTTTCTCTGGAAGAAGGATGGTGATGCATAGGTGTATTGAAGACATGTTTGTAAACATATTTTAGTAATCACATAGGCATATCTTTAAAATCACCTGGGCATACCTTGAAAACATGCTTTTCAATCAAGTTGATAATGAGATTTTCTTATTTGCTATGGGAATTGAAAGAGATCAAGAATTTGTTTTAAATTATGTAGGTACCGGGAAATTAAATTAATCAGGTATATTAGTGTGAGTTTGTAATGTGCTGGGAACTGTTTTCAATTTTTTCCTTTTAGATTATATAACTTTAAGATACATTGGTTGAATCATAGAATCATAGAATCATAAAAATCATAGAGTTGGTTGCATGGCTTAGAATAAAGATCTGTGGTTTGTGGTTGTTGTGTGACTTTGTTCCATTCTAAATGTTGCCTCATCAACATGGGAGACTTGGCTACGTTACATGGTACAGCACTTCTACAGACAAGCTGTAGCTAAAGTTAAAACTCAATGTAGTCTGAAGTTGCAATTAAGTAATTATAGATTGTCATTTTAGCAAGGGGGCGGCCCTTTTCTGAGGAGAGGAATGCAGGAATAGCATTCATGTAAAAATGACACATGGAATTAATATAGCCATATATTTATATTCTAGCAATAACATTTCTGTCCTCATTCTGAACAAGATGCACTCTAGCCGTTTAGATATACCCTAATGAAAACGACAAATGCCTGATATTACAAAGTAAGGAAGTTGAAAATATCGTTGCTTAAGTTGCTATGAATTTATAATGTGGCTTAGTTACCATAATTTAGGAACTTAGATAGGTTTTCCTTTATGTTTTAAAAGATATTCTCTTCTTTGGGATAACTGCACATAGCACCAGTGGTCATAGCCCCTGCTTCCCTCTGCAACTCTCTGAGCTTCCCCCAAAGTGATCCCAGATCTTTTCTCAAGCTCTCCACATAATTGGTTTAGGAAACACAAAAGGAGTTGCAGTGGGTAGTTCAGTCAGCTCCTCCTTGTTTCCAAGGAGGTCCATCTTGACTCACAGCCTGTGAGAAAGGCAGGATATAAATAAAATGATGGATGGATAATTGGCAGCGCTATTGGATCCTACCTATTGTGCTTATCTCATGTTTCCTCTAGGACAGTGGTTCTCAAACTTTGATCCTCCAGGTGTTTTGGACTTTAGCTTCCAGAAGCCCTAGCCAGCTTCCAGAAGCCCTAGCCAGTCAGGAATTCTGGGAGTTGAAGTTCACAACATCTGGAGCACCAAAGTTTGGGAACTGCAGCTCAAGGATAGCTCCTTTTGATTTGCAAGGGGAGAAAAACCACAGTTAGTGCTCAGAAGATTTTATTGAAAATGTAAATTAAAAGTGAAAATTTTTTCCCCTGCCATTGTATTTGAAAGCTGTAGACCAGTGGTTCCCAACCTTTAGTCCTCCATTTGTTCTGGATTTCAGGCCCCAGAAGGCCCAATCAAGTTGGCCAACAATCAGGAATTACGGGAGCTGAAGTCCAAATCATCTGTAGAGAATTAGTCATGCAGATTGGGGATATAAGAATTTGTCTAGTGAGGGCCCTGTCCCTAAAACATCAAAACCCTGTAATTTTATGCTTTAGTTTAATTACCAGGTAAGACCAAAAACAAAACAAACAAACAAACAAATGCCTCATACTTAAATATAGAATGTGGATTATGATTTGGTATTGGCAGTGTACTGAGATTTAAAAAATATTTAGGAAAGAGATTTAGTTTAAAAACAATTGCATTACTAAGGAGTAGAAATGTTCTGATCAGAAGGTGACACATAAGATAAAAGTTAGACTTATGGCCCATCCAATTTTTTTTTCTGGAAGAAGTATCATGATGCACTGGTATATTCAAGACAGGTTTGTGGAAACACTCTTGGAAACACTGTTGTATATACATAGGACATGAGAACATTGCAGAGCTTGTTAGTGGATGCCATGATTTTTGGCATCCACTAAATGGATGCTATCATCATGGCAGTGAAATACAGATATTTCTCTAGTAATACATCCATTTAATCTTGATTTTCAGCATAATTCTAGCATGTATGATATGTGTCAGTACAGATCCACAAGGCTGAAAAGATAATCGTTCAATATACTGTACTTTAATATATTGAATCTTATTCTCTCTCTCTCTCTCTCTCTCTCATCCTGTTCTTAGATAATTATATATTATGGTGTGATCCTCAAGCTGCCATGTTTTGGTGCCTGTTGCCACATCTGCAAGCTGGACACTTCAGGGTGTGCACTTTATTACCACAATTTTAATGGACCGTGGCACATTACTTGGGGTTATTAAGTGGGCCACCCAGAAGGAAATTGTTAGGCTTCTTTCCTAACAGGGTGCAATAGCTCATTAGCACTTGGGTATTGTCTGCAAACTCAGAAATCCTGTTGCAAACTGCAGGGCTCTTGAACTTTCAACCAGGGTTCACCAGTATTAGTCTGTTTAAGTAAGGCTTCCTTTTTCTGTAATAGTATTAAGATGCATTTGTGTTGACATTTACTTCCTATACATAGGATATCTAGGCATAAATAAGTTTAGTAAGTTTCCCAAGACTGACACTACATGAAGCAAAATATTTTAAAATGAAAATAAAAAGCAAAACTCCATATTCTTGTAGACTGATTATGCTTATTGGTGTGCCATTAAAGTCATGGTCTTAGCATAAACATTCAGAGTTTATTATGAGTTTGGACTCTGACAATCTGGCCCCCATTCTGTTTTTGTTGTCCAAGTGAAAGCCTGAAAAATATGGATAATACAAGTTAACATATTCAAATAGTTTTCCTTATCCTTAATGGTTTCAAAATTACAAAGTGTTCAGTACATCTGGAACAGAGAAGGAAGCTATCCAAGAGTAGTTTCCAAAGCAGCCCTAAACACCTTCAGTTTTCATTTTAGATGGTAATTCTGCAAACAATAATATATGACATATCTTAGGCCTAATATTGACTATAATGATGAACTTCCTGCCTTGTTGTCACTGGTGGTATGTTGTTATTAGATGGTTTAGGGTATAAAATGTTGTCTATACTGTAGAAAGGGGCAGTGCATTTGCATAAAACTAACATATATTTTCTTCTACTTAATGTTATCTAATGTGGCATGTGGAAGAGACTATACCAGTGTGGTGTAGTGGTTTGAGCAATGGACTAGGATTCTGGAGAACAAGGTTCAAATCCTGACTTGGCCATGGAAATGCACTAGGTGACCTTGGGCAAGTCATGCTCTCTCAGCCTCAGAAGAAGACAAAGGTAAAAACCCCTCTGAACAAATGGAGCCTAAAAGAACCCCATCCATGATAGCTTTGTCTTAGGGTTGGCATATAATTTGGAAATGACTTGAAGGCTCACAATGGCATGTGAAAGTGGGAACTTGCTGACAGCCTGTGAAAGTCTAGGAACCCTATATTGAATATCTCCTTCATAAAGCTTGTAGAAAGTTGCTATGTGCATTTTGTACCTCACTGCTGAGAGGGAGGGAGAGGGAGAAAGAGAGACAGGGAGACCTCCGGGAAGAGAATGACAGGGTTTGATATAAACCAGCAGGACTGCATTTCTGCCATTATTCAACAGTAAACCCTTTCACAATACCATATGCTGTGCATTCCAGCACAGCAGTGTAGGGTGTGATATAGTTAAAGCACATTCTGCAAACAGGAAATGCTGGTAACCACTACGTGTGCTTTTCATGGAGATAAAGTAATGGGAGAAAGTTTTAAAAATACTGCAGGCTTGGCAAAGAGAGGCAGGGAGGAAAGGGAAGGAGGGGGAGGTGTAGAAAGAGTGTGAGACAAATTTCAATCTTAAACTATGGATCTATGTGAAAACTCAGGCAGAAAATGAAACAATAGTTGGAACAGTGAGCAACAGGTGAAAGTTGCTCCTGTCTGAAGGATTTATTGTCACTAAATTTCAGTGTGGTGCTCCCTTACCTCACAGAGTAGAATATGTGAGTGGTTTTAATTTTTTTCCCTCCAGTGTTTTCTTGACACGCTTCTTTGATTTTGGTTCCAAAAAAATTGCACACGGCTTATTTTTAAATGTTTGTCTCACTATTAAAAACATGCAAACAGAAACACGAAAGCATGGAGTTTTTGTTTCTCCTCAAGCTTGGCAAGCACTGCAAATACTGGTATTAAAAATATTTTCTTTTCTTGGCAGCCTTTTGGAAGAAGGAGTTGCAACACCAGCCTAGTAGGCGATAGTCCAAAAAGAAAAGGAGGGAGAGACTTTGAATCATAACCAGATACCATACTTTTAATAAAATAAATGAAGTGAAGCCTGTTGAGCTATGGGTGGCTATATTGGTGCAAGTCAGACTCTTCCATTGGTAGTGAAAATTGACAGGCTGAGAACTGGGACATAAACAAAAATGTCAGTCCCTGGGAGTCTTGTTCGCTGGACAATGTCTCAATTGTTTCCTTGATTTTTCGCAGGCAGCAGGGGATACTGGGAGTTTAACTGTTTGCCATCCATATAGGCTTTAGAGGTGTTTGCAGGAAGAGGTGGCAGAAAATAGTGTTTTCAGTTTAGAAGTGATTAAACATGTCCATGAGAGATAAGGAAAAGGTCACCCTGTTCTCCATGTATTTGACTAGCATTCAGGCTGAATGTTCCGGGTGTTTAAAAGTTTGCTTTCTTCTTACAAACTTGTCTTTTACATTCTGCAGAGTGGGTTGTTTAAATGAGAGATTGAGAGAGTGGGAGGAGGGTTAATGTTAGGGGTGGATGAGGGAAAGATTTTTTTCATTATTGTTCTCTTGAAAGATAGAATAAAGCCTGCAGGAGGTTTGTTCTTTAATTGACAAGGCGATCTAGTGTTGACAAGACAGTTTTGAAATAGTAGGAAATTTGAGAAGCAACATGTTGCCTCATCATGCTTTAGTTGTTTAACTGTTTTGTGACAAAAATAAACAGTATCTGTGGCAGGGAAGAGTCTAACTATTCAGTCCCCTCCTCATGCTTGAGTTTCTTTGTAACAAAAATAAGCAAATAGATTCCATAGCATTCCAGCTGTTACGAAATGTTTTATAGAAATTTGCAAGGCTTTTTGTTAGCATTTTTTAAATCTGTTTTTTGTTTCAAGGGGATAGGGCTGGGGAAAAAGCAGGCCAAAAAAACAAAAAACAAAAACCATCCCTTCTCTAGGGTGCAAAACTGTGAAGCACCATTGCAGGGAGATAAAACCTGTTTTAGTAACACCACCATGTGTTAGAATTTAATACTCCTTAGGGCCATGAGCCAATCTTTCTGACAAACATCATAAGTCATTGCAATGGTTTTGGATGGAGAGGGAGGCTTAATTTACTGTATATCCTTTTCCAGTTTTCCTGCATTTTTGCAATGTTTTGTATCTGTTTTTGTTCATATTAATGTGTCCTTCCTCCCCCCCACTCCCTCTGCCTTGTCTTTTCCTTTCAAACTGTTACTTCACGTCTATAGCCAGCTACAGTCTGCATTGCTGCCTTATTCCCGTCATACAGGAAATCGCTACCTAAGTGTCTACTATAGCCTAAAACACAGAACAAATCCTCTCTTTATACTTTATCTTGAAATCACTACCTTTATCTTGAAAACAGCAACAAAAGGCGTTTAAAGCCTTTACATGGATAGTGTCCTCCTGTTTGTTTAAAGCTTCATATTTTACATTCTGAGTATTTTACATATCTTAAATTTCTCTGTTAGTTTTGTTGTGTAACAGTTTAATAATCCCCTAGTCTATATATTTAAGGAACATTTGCTTCTGATGGCAGTTTTATCTTTTTTCCTGCAACAGCAATATAGCTGCCCATATTGCAGGCTGCAAACGCTAGTTTTACTATATATTCTCCAAACATGTAATTTTAATAAACATTTTAATAAGTAGCACAAAAATAAGTGTGATTAGAAACAAGGAGCAAATGAAAAAACATCTTTAGAGCTTTCTTTGCCACATGATTTAATCATTTCAACAAAAGCGAATGTCATATGACTCTAAAGATAACTACTAGTAAATAAAATGGCTATCATGGTGTGCAAATTTGTAAATGCAAATCTGAATTCATAGCATAAGGGACCTTAGGGGCTATCTAGTCCACCCACCCTAGTAGTACAGGAATCCACGTGTAAAGTAACTTTACATGTTAGCATCCAAACTCTGATTTAAAAATTCCAGATAAAAAGACCACACCACCATCCAAGGCAGTCTGTTCCTTGGTCAAGCAGCTTTTACATTCGGGAAATTATTCCAAATGCTTAATTGGAATCTTATCTCTTGTAATTTGAACCCATTAGTTGACATCTCAAGCACTGGAGAAGCAGAGATGACACCTCTACAAATATTTGAATATGACTATCATATCACTCTCAATCTTTTTTTCCTCCAGAGTAAACAAACCAGACTCCCTCCAACATTCCTCATAGGGCTTGTTTTCTAGACCTTGTATCTATCTGGGTTACTGTGCTCTGGACAAGCCCTGGCTTCTCGGTGTCCTTTTCAAGGTCCAGAACTACAAACTGTATTCCAGATTAAGTTTGACCAAAGCAGAACTGAGTGGTCTTGTTACTTCCTTTGATCTGAAGACCATAGTTTTGTTGAAATCCTGCAAACATCTCTAGAAATTGGAAAGCTAGGATCAGTTCCTCAGTTGTTTTGGATTACATATATACAACCAGAACACTTCAGTCTTTTAAGAACTGAAGTCCTAAATAGGCTACCAAGCAGCCTGCCTCTGGAAGCATCTTGTGCCTGTTATGTCTAGTTGAGTTTTTTTTAGTTTAAGACACAAGCCTATACTCGCAGAGATCTTAGGATAAATGGTTTAAGTAAAACAGGAGGTCACCAGTGGCAACTTCTTTCTGAAATTGCCCCTGTTCACTATTTTAAGTAAAACTGCAAGCTAAGGCAGAAAGACTGTAACTCAGTTTTTAGTCTTATGGAATTCTGAGGTATGTTGTAATGTATTTTTAAGTATAGAATTTGATCAAGGAAATCCAGACGTTTTATAATATGTGTAATTTATTACCATTAATGTGCTTAATTATGGTTTTTCTGTGATATCTCTCCAGTAATATCTGTAATATCTCTCCAGTTATAGGCTATCTGTAGAAAAATATGTCATCATTATATATTTTAATGGTACCAGAAGTTATTTGCATACAGTCGACCATTATTTTAGTTGTTTTTGATAGTCTTCTGAAGCCTGGTTCTGTTTACATAAAGTTTTACAGTAACTAGAGCTTGGAGAAATTCTTTTTAGAACTACATTTCTCAAGTGTCCTCTAGCCAACATAGCCAGTGTTCATGTTGGCTGGAGATTCTGAAAGTTTTCATATAATAAGTAACTTCTTGAAGCTGTGTTAAAGAACACATCTTTGAACAGGAAACTGGTATGTTTGGCTCAAAAGTAAAATTTGAATAAAATGGTGTGCTGAGAAGCCTGCAATCTTTCCACAGTTTTCCACAGTTATCTCATATGAGCTAGACATTCCACAAATCCCATTGCACTATTAACAACAGCAGCAGCACAAACACACAACCATATTTGAACATACTTGTGTGTCCATCTGTGCATGTACACATATCTTAGTCTGCAGTTTGGGGATAGCACTGACCTAGTTTAAAGGTTTATTGAAAGAATTACAACAAACTTTAAGCAATATGTAAATACTTGCTGGTGTTGTTGTTCAGTGAAAGTGCCTGTCAGTCCAAATAACTAAACCAACAGTGCTGTAGCTCTTAGGCTAATTGGGATACACTGAAGTTGAATGGTATCTGCTTGCATTTTCAAGGGAGGTGGAAAGGGCTTTCAGGGTTTCCTTTTCCACATCTTGTGATTATTTACAGCACACTCTACCATGAAAACAAGGCAAGGTAAAACCCTGCAGATTATCACATTGCGTACTTTTGGTATTCTAGGTCAACAGTTGAAGGGAAGTGTATAAACCTTGAACTATTACAGCATGACTAAAATATGTCATAGAGTAAGGGATGTAATGAAAACTTGCCCTCCCCTCTTTTTCCTTTCCCAAGCCAAGATAAATATCTGAACAAAAGCCAAGGTGCTAAAGCCATCTGTGCAAAAATCAAAACAAAACAAAAATCCAAAAGTGTTTGGATATTTGTATCAAATGGGTACACGGAAATATATTTCTGTTGGATTCAGTCTGTACTTACCTTCCTCAACCTATGGATGTAAATTTTTAAAAAAACTTTTAAATTGGATTAAATGGAAAAGGTAGTTTGTAAAAAATATCTTTACTGAGCTAAATAGGAAACCATCAGTTTATAAGACAACAGTTCATTATATTGTACACACCTTCTAAAATATTTTTTTCTTATTTTTAGTGTATCTGTTCTGGGTTAGAAGGAAGAATCCATTAGCATTACCTTCTAGAAATATGTGTGGATTTCCTTCTGTGTTATTGTTATTTGGGAAGAGTTTAGTAATTGCTTTTGGATCTCTGGAGGCACATGTCAAGAATCATCTCTGTGTTACTAGTCTAGTTCAACAAGTATGCTATAGAAATGGAGGGTTCTGTTATCCATCAGATTTTTCTGTTCCATTTGTTGCAGATGAAAGGCGAATGAATTTAGTGCTCACTTTCTTCTTACAGTTTCTTCTGACAGTTATTGATCCTCTCTGGAACTTTAGAATTCACAATCTGATCCTGCGATGACACAGGGAATTCCCAATTCCTAATAACTAAACCCTCCAGTGCCATTTTGGTTAAGATACTGTTCCTTGGCTGTGTTTCAAATATAGTTCTTAATAAATTTTTGTGGGTTTTTTGGGCTGTGTGGCCATGTTCTAGAAGAATTTATTCCTGACATGCCAGCATTCTCCAAAGATGCCAGTCACAGATGTTGATGAAAAGTCAGGGACAGTGTCTTTCAGAACATGGCCATATAGCCTGAAATACCCCCCCCAAAAAACAAACAAACAAACAAACAAACAAAAAACTATGGATGCTGACCATGAAAGCCTTCAAATTCACATAGTTAATATTTGCCAGTGTTCCATCTTAATAAGTAGACACCTTGCTTTGAAGAAACAGTCAATTTAAGAAAAAGTTAATTTCCTTTTTAAAATGAACCCGTAGCTTTGTTGATGGATATGAATGCAATGACTAGACACCCAGGATAATTACTACTTGAAACTCAACTTCTAATCCAAGTTATGCCCTATTTCTACCTGCCTTACAGTAACCATACATATGAAGTTACGCCCCATCTCCAGTTTCTGTTCCTCTCTCCTGTTCCTTCTAGATGGTTTATGCAGGGTTATTTTGATGGTTTCCTCACAGTCAGCAAATCAGAGTTGTCTCTGTGAGAGAGAGATTAATTCAGTTGGACATAAAGATTGTTACACTCAGGTAAAGGTTGGATAGACCTGCCCATAAAAATAAATCAAAACTGTGGTTTTAGAAGCCTGGAGTGACAATGGTCTGTGGGTTTAGTGGCAATAATAATAAAAAGAATCAAACACACCATTTAATGCTACCAGAAGGAAGAACAAGAATATTTTTCTCTGTGTGGTAGTAGCTTATTCAAGCCTTCCAGTAGCAGAAAGAGGAGAATTTGCCCTTTTTGTTTCCATACTAGGGATGTATATCTTCATAATTCATTCTCACAGCCAAGAACAAATAATATTACTATTTTACACTTCATTGTGAGATTATTGAAAGCTGTGTCGTTTTTCAAAGACCTCACCATTTGAGAACTATTCTGTGCCAAAAAATAAAAAATAAAAATCAGAAAACATTGTTTATGTAAATAAAACAAATTTCTTGCACAGAAAATAAGTTTCCTACATACAAAACAGCATTTTCCTCACCAAAATGTCATTTTCTTTGTTTACAGATGTGCAGTTTTCATGCTGAATAAGTTCTGTGTTGTAAAGACTCTTGCCTATCTAGGATTCTCCTCATTGGTGATACTTGATAAACCCATTTTAAACTGTTTTCCCAATATTTCCATCACAGTTGCATACCTAGTCATATCAAAATAGGAATCCTAAAATATGCCTACTAAGATATAAGCCCCACTGAGCAGTAAACATTATTTGGCTTGCACTGTTATTTTAACTGTTCTTGTTTTCTGCTGTTTGAAGCAGATGGAGAGAAAATGTTTTATAGTCAAGAATCTAAGAAGAATCTTGTCAGATCACACCAAAGCCATTTCCAGCACTCTGTTCGCACATTGGGCAATCTCAGTTTCACACATTAAACTTTACCAGCAGGATATGACTATGTTATTTCTCCCTCTGCTTCATATTTCCCTGTATCATTTACAGGGGCATATTGCCTCTGAACTGAAGGAGATATGTAGATACAAAACATTGCAGAAATAATCCAGTTTGAGACTGCTTTAACTGCCCTGACTCAGTGCCAGGGAATTCTGTGAACTGTAGTTTTGTAAGACATTTAGCTTGTCATTTAACACTGTGCCACAATTCCTTAGCACAGGATTCCTTAGCACTGAGCCAGGGCAGTTAAAGCGATCTCAAACTGAATTATTTCTACAGTGTGTTTTGGACCATAGTCATTCTTCCTAATAATCATTGTTGGCCCTAATCACTATAAAGTTATCCAGTTCCCTTATAAGACCACCCAGATCAGCCTTAACTACATCTTATAGCAGAGAGTTTCATATTTTAACTTTGTATTATGTGAAAATATACTTGTTTTAGTGGATGGTCCTGATTCTCATTTTATGAGGGAAAAATACCTTTACCTATCTGTTTTCTTTATACTTGTCTTAATTGTATTCTAATCTGTCACAGCATCTTTTTCCTTTCCTTTTTATAAAGTTAGATACCCTATAGCTAGTAGTCCATCCTTTTGATCAACTTTTTCACTCTTTCTATGTTTTTTTATATCTATGATATCTGTGATATTGAAAGAACTGCACAAAGTATTCCAGATGTAGTTTCACTGTGGATATGAATGAAAGAATTTTGATATAGACTGTTTTCTTTTACATTCCTTTTCTAATTGGTTCCAATATGGAATTTTCCTTTTTTTAAAAAAAACTGGGTTAAACCTCATATTGTGTTGACATTATCTTTGAGCTATCTGCCACAACTCTACTGTCTTTTTCTTGGTCAGTTGATGCCAATTGACATCCCATCAATGTACAGGCAAAATTAGAACACTTTTGCTCCAATATACATAACTTTACCTTCAAAAGTTATAAAATTGTAAACCATTTTTAACGATTATAAATTTAAAAAATATAACTTTACCTTGGGTACATTTGCCATTTTAATGTCTATTCTCCAAAATGATCCCTTTGGAGTTATTCCTTTGTTGCAGTTATAAAGGATACAATGGCAGGAAAAAGGCACTGTGGATTCCTATAGTAATTCGAGTTTGGGAAATAATAACAATGAATAATTTGTTGCCTTTTAAAAGCTAGTGGTGATATCTAGTCACAAAAGTGGGGTAGCCTGACTTGTACTGATTTCCCTGCTTCTTAGTCAACAATTCCTATGGGACCTCAAATGACCAGTACTACAACCCCAAAAAGCAATGGGTGAAAAATTATGTAGGAATAAAGAGCTCTTCATATACAGTGTCTGCTTGCAGAACTCTATCTATATTTACTTTGCTGGACTACGAATTTCAGCATGATTGGATATGGTACAACTTGCCTTGGTGTAAAGGGCTGGATAGTTTCAAGCTGTTCAGTTCATATCATGCTAGAGGCTCTCATGTTTTATTTCAAAAGTTCTGCTCATGCAGAGGTTAACAGGACACAGCACTCCAAAGTATGGCTAGGGACCCAGGGCTTATTAGAAAGGAGAGAGCTGAGTTGAACAGCAAATGTTGGAATGATGATAATCAGTCTTTCCCAGCTGGTTCTATGCATTGCAGGAGGTTGGCAGGGCCTTTAAACAGGAGAGCCTCACATCTGCTTTTGTTTATCCTTTTGCTGCAGGCAAGGCTGAAAACTTAATAAATGGCATGAAACCTAAGGAAGCATAAATATAAAAAAAGCATTAGATAAATTACACCATCCTTGCCTACCTGCAATGTTTTAATAACAAAAATAGAGTATGTATGTATTATTTCTCTATAAAAGCCCCAGCTTTTCACTGAGGTTCCCTTGTTTGAAACATTCTTCTTTGTGGGACCAGCCTTTCTGGGCTCTTGCTTCTAACTCCTCCCTAACACTATCATCCTTTTCCAGCAGCAGGCAGTTCTCTAAAGATGCAAGCGTAGTTTTTTCCAGAGGGATGTTTTATAAAGTGGTGTTTAAAATGTTATGGAACCTTATATCTCACAGAGCAGATGAAAGAAAGTCCCGAGCAATGGATGCAGAATGTACAGCCAATGTCTCTTAATATTGCCTTTAATACACACATGTATTTGCTTTCATGTTTTTCTATCATTTCTTCAATCCAGCTTTCCTGTCAGTAAGAGTAGTGTGAGTGGGGCTCACTGAAGAGAAACAATGGGCATTCAAGCTCAGCCACCTTGGAGCGAGAAAGGGGGAAAAAGAGAGAGAGAGAGAGAGAGAGATCGTATTGAGTACATAGCTGTTCTTGTATGATCTATTATAAAAGAACTAGCATTTATGCATTAACCCCTAATATGAGGGTAATATAATGTACATTTGTAGAAGAACTCCAAAATATGTATTTCTACAGCTAATGGTTTGTTGAATACATTCAGTGCAATTGTGCAGTGATTATTAATAGAAGATGTGAATCGGGTCAGAAGAACAGTATAATTTGAAGACCTTGAACTGTTTCTCTTAGCTGACAGCTGCAGTCTGCATCCGCTTAAAATCAAATTAATTAATCTAGTGAATTGGAGACTTTCTAATGTGGCAAATCCAGAGTATGTTGGGAAAACTGTTTCTCTGTGAACATTCAGACACCAATACATTGCTTCAAATTTCTCTAGCTGGAGGTTGACTGCAACCTGTTTAAATAAGGCATGAACAGACAGAAACTGGGTGAACTCAAGCATAACAGCTTTTTCTTGAAGTACGACCTACTGGAAACCTCTTTTGTGCAAAGTATGTTCTGATAAAGTTCCTTTTATTCCAATAGATCATGCACAGGACATCTTCCTGTGAACAGCACCCACAGTTTGCAGATGTCCTGTTTTGGCTATATGTGTCAACCTTACAAAATGTTAAAATATGAATATACATGAATATGTGAATAAAAATATACACACTAAATAAACAAAATATTTTTATTCATGTACTATGTTAAGTAGGGGGATGCAACATCTGCATACAGATATAAAGGGAGGCCGCGTGAGTAAAAAGTTTTAAGTACTACTGGTTTAGGTTTTCAGTCTTAACTTTCTCTTCTCAAAGACCTGGCTACAGATTGGAGGAGAAATTAGAACAAAATGCTTGTGGTTTACCAAGTAGCATGTATTCCTCCAGTAGTGCTGCAGTGGGGAACAGCTACAATGATTTTTGGAAGGAGCAGCATAGGTGATGAGGCAGGAACAGGAAAGGTAATGAGAAATGTTTCAGATGTCCATGCTGCCAGTGTCCAAGCAGATGTTTTAATTCTCCAGGAAGCATTACTGGACCCTGACAAAACATTGTTTTTAGAGTGGATGACATGGGATGTGGATCATATGAAAGGGAATTAAAATGATGGCTTGGTAGAGTTCCCTTCATTGACAGGTGGTAGGAAAACAGTTCCAACAAGGCCACAGACAGGTAGTAGCAGCACTCTGTTCCACCATTGCTGGCAGCGTGTGGCTTCTGTGTTATTGAGATGTTTTAATGTGAACATGGGAATATTGGAGGTGCTAAACCCCATAACTGGTTCAGAACCTTGAATATATCCTTTAAAGTTTAGAATAAAACCCAAAGTTGATTCACCACACAATTGACATGGAAGGCATGAGTTGTCACTGCCTGTCAGGGCATAGAAATTTGCCTGTAGATGTCATCTGCTGATATCAGTGTGTATCTATTTTTTCCTGCACAAATTATACAAAGGTATTTCTAAGGTCTTCACCATTCTTTAGTATTATTGATTAAATCATGTAACAATATTTCAAAGTTCATTGCTTTATTCCCTTTTGAGAGATCTTAGTCTTGTTCTTTGAGAAACATAAATAGAAAGGCTAAAATTAGAAAGAAATGGAGAAGCTTTTACTTCCTTCACATGATCCAAATAACAAAGTTCAGGAGTGGAAAACCTTCCTCTTTAGAATCTTGAGTCCTGAGCCCTTCAGATTTGAAACTTGTTATGTGCTCACTAAGACAGGATTTATGGTGCCCTAAGAGATTGTTTTAGCTGGAGTAACATGCAGGTCCTCAATTTTCTTTTGTATTTAAATCCATGTGTCAAGTGTCGTGTAGTGGTTTGAGCATTGGACTATGACTCTGGGTACCAAATTTTTGCTTGGTCATGTAAACCCACTGGGTGGTCTTGGGCAAGTCACACTTTCTCAGCCTCAGAAGATGATAGTGGCAAATCCCCTTTGAAGAAACTTATCAAGAAAACACTATGATGCAGTCATCTTAGGGTCATCATAATTTGGAAGCGACTTGAAGGCACACAACAGTAACATGCAAATATATGTCCTTCTCCACTACAGATGTTTATATATTTTAAAGTATTTTTCCTGTTTCTCATCCAAATAAGGCTCGTGGAGCAGATTGCATGTAATCCATAAATGACACAACTATTTTCGATGTCCCTCCAGAGTAGTATAATATGATATGTATAGTATAACACATTTAATAAACAGGCAACTTCTGTAACATGTTTTAAAAACCAAGCAAGTTTTGCTAGCACATTTAAACATTAAGAATTGAGCCCATGTCAGGCCATAATATGATAATGAGATAATGAGAAATTGGTTGCTTGGTGTTGGAATTCATTGGGAACAGCTAGTTTATGCTATTCCTTTGTTTTCCTTTCACACAAGCAGGTAGCCAGAAGACATAGCTTATGGTGACAAAGAATCCCAGGATCATAAACAAACAACAAGACATTACTTGTTGCGTTGCTTGTATCCTGTGTTCAGATGTCACAATAATCTAATGTTTTCTGGTTATGTTCCTGTTGAAGGATGAAAGAATGACCAACATACACCAACATAACACTTGTCCATTGTGAACTATACATAGTAGATATTAATCAAACCATACACACAAACCATAACACATAAGTACTGAGAGAGGCACATAAACATTGTATAAAATATTGTTCACTATGTATTGATTAGTACATGTACTGCATTGATTATGATAACTTTATCCTGGATCGCCTAGATGAGTGGTAGCGCTTAACTGCTACTAATTACCCATGCAAGACTATATTTTAAGACAGCGATGGTGAATCTTTTTAGAGACTTCCAGAGGTGGGGGGGGATGGGGATAGGATTTCCGCCTTCTGGGGTGGGACATCCAGGGATGGAACTTCCCTGGAGGCAGCTGAAAGCCCAGGAGGGCAAGAGGAAGAAGAGGAACAAGCGCACACATGTTCATCCTCTTCCCCACTCTCCCAGGACTTTAGCTGCCTCCCCAGAGATGGGGGACAAGAGGAACAGATGTGCACCTCCTCCTACTCTTCCCCCACCCTCTCGTCTCTCTGCATGCCCTCAGAAATAGCTTCATGCACCACAGAGGGCACACGTGCCATAGATAGGCCATCAGTGGCCTATTCTATAATTCAGCTCCTAATAGCTTCCCAGTTAATTTTATAATCTTACTCTTTACATGTAGTAAATAAAACGTGTTACCAGGAGGGCATGCAATTGCTAATACAATTGAATTATGCTAGACAAACTTGGAAGGCTGAAGATTTTTCTCTTATGTTTGGATTACCTCCATAAGCATGTTGTTCAGATGACTAGGAGAGTATGTAGTCCAAGGTAAGATTCCTATGCAATGAAATTTAGGTATTGCATAGCTCATATAAAGTTAACCGCTGCATATTATTTTAACTTTTTTTTTTGGTAGTTGAAAGTTGTTCAGCAAAAGAATGTGTACAGTTTGCTTAAGGCGGAATGTCCAGACAGGACCAAGAGACAAGGCCAAAGTGATTAACAAAAGAGTGTGTGAATGTCTCCGTGTTAAGTAGAGAGTGAAAGAAAGAATATGACCAAGTGCATGATCCTTTGCCTATTAAAAGACACAGGTCATTGCTTATATTATAAGCATGGAAACAGATCAGAAGAGTATAGAAATAGAAGGAAGATTCACAGGGAAAAATGCATTTATTTTAATTATTTTATTTAGGATTAGGATTGGTCCTAGTAGACTGGAGCTGTTGTAGTTATAATTAATAATGCATATCATATCCATTATTTTATAATTGCTTTATGGTCTTTGTCCCATCCCAGCTCAGGAGTGGAAATGATACAGTCCTGGAGTGCAAATCATAGCAACCTTAGCCACCATAATCATGGTGAGGCATGTAGGGAGTTATAATTCAACAGCATTTGGAGAACTGCATGATTCCTATCCCATTTAAAACTGTTGAATATTATTTTATAATTTGAAAAATTAAGTCTAATAGTGACAGACTCATGGCAACCTGGAAAGCATGAAATTGGTTTTGATTTAGACCTAGATCTTTCTAGTTCAGTTCTATCTCTTTATTCATTTTATTACCTACAGGCAATAGCTTCTGAATCCATGAACTTCTTCCACTGCATAACACTGTCTTATTCTAGAAGGGTTCATTCTTAAGTTGAAGTCTGGGACACTGTCTCCTCATATGGCTAGCTTATGTTCTGAACACATTGGAATGAAACAGCTGCCATTCAAGTTTATTTTGATTACACAAGAACATTGCAGTCACAGTGGGATCTCAGTTATCCATGTGTATTGGGAGAAAAGGATCTCTAGAACCTGTTTGCTACTGTAGCTGCATGTGATTAGAAGCAATCTCACAGCCATCCCCAAATTCCTAGAGATAAAAGTGGTTCGACGTTGTATGAAAAAACATGCTTCAAAAATCTCACTTTCATTTAATAATCAGTTAAGAGAGGGGTGAGGTTCAACAAGCAGAGAAAATACTAACACGAATGGGAAACAGATGAATTTAAAAGATAAGAGGTTTGTAGAAAAATAATTTTCTAATAGTGGGACTATCATAACAACAACAACAACAACAACAATTTATAACCCGCCCCTCTGAACAAGCAATCGGGGTGGGGTACAACAAATTAAAACAACAACAGTTAAAATAGATCAATCACATCCCAAACTCCCTCCCCTTAAAATAAGATTAAATTAGCAATAAATTAAAAACATGGAACACAGTACAAAACAATGTGAAAACCTAAAAATTCTTGAGCTATATGGGTAGAGCTGAAATCATAAGTGAGAGAAGCTGGAAAGATTCTAGATCTTGAGTTTGGAGCCGGGAGATGTTAAACACTGTCTGGAAAGGCCTGCCGGAAGAGATGCATCTTGAAGGCTTTTTTAAAGCCATCGATGGATACAATGAGACGCATCTCATCCGGCAGGTCATGCCACAGCTTGGGGGCGATAGCTGAAAAGGTCCTCTGGGAGGTCTGCACCAGCCTGGTCTTCATGGGCTGTAGCAGATTCCTCCCAGAGGACCAAAGTGTGTGTGTGTGTGGGGGGGGGTTCATACGGGAAGAGGCGGTCCCTAAAATAGGATGGACCCAAGCCATGTAGGGCTTTAAAGGTTAACACCAACACCTTGTACTGTGCCCGGAAACTGATTGGCAGCCAGTGGAGAGATTTAAGCACAGGTGTTACCTCTTAACTACCTCTTAAATCAGGGAAAATGCAGTCCTGTTTGGGAAGAACATTCGATGTAGAGAAGGGAAATTCAGATTCGCTCTGTGACCATGCCTAGGTAGTGTGTTCTACCCTACAGAATGGTTTGAAGGATAAAAAGTGGAAAACATGATATGTTCTCTGTCAAGATATATTCTTTTCTCAAGCTCCTTCACCTCCCTTTACAAATTAAATATCCAGTGATTCAGAAAGCAAACTTCCAAGACTCTTTGTAACAGCATGCTAAGAAACCACCAAATCAAGACAAGTAAGAGAGCAAGACAAGTAAGAAGAGGTTTGGCACAAACAGAAAGAAAGGAAGTCAGGAGGGCTGTGAAATCAAGGAGAATGGTCTAGCCAGGTCCAGTCATCATTTTTCTCCATCAAGGCCAGGAACCACTACCTGTTTGTAGTCCTAGATCAGAAGTGTGAAACTGGCCCTCCAGAGAGGGTGAAGGGAATTTTTTGAATTCAACAAGACTTATTCCCAGGCAACATTAGTTTGCCAGTTCCTTGGATCTGGGCAGAACAGCATAATCAGCTACTTTCTTTCTGATTCCAATCTTTAATTTCCCTAATGTGAAGAAATGTAGGGCTATTAAGACATTTCCCAACTGACTGCTTCACTTTTGATCTTATTTTGAAGATTTCCTATAATTGATGATTGCTACTTTTTCTTTTTTTCTTTTCTTTTTTTTGCTGAATATAGAGGGCATGACAGAATGTAGAGGGTATGACAGAAGTGTGCTTGTTTTAGCTTTTATGCATACCAAACCATTTCATGAGAAACTATCCATGAGAGCATCAATACTCATGATCAGAAATGTGCTCATCATTTTAATATTTAATACATCTGATTTCTCTTGTAAAGTTTTTAATTACAGTTTTTGTGATAATTAATTTGCACTACTTCTCTTTTTTTGGTGTTGCAATAAATATATTTTATTAGGTGGCATAACAAAAAAAGATGGGGTAAAATAATAAAACTTGGTACACTTTCCAATTATTATTGTTCAGGAGTAACAAGTAACAAGCTGTAAAATTTTGGTTAGCTTCTTTTATTTGCACATATGAAAAATGGGCTCTGCCAAGTTCTTATTGCATGACAATCCTTATTTCCATTGTAAATACGCCACACAATGAGAATATGCAGTCTGGAACATAACTATTTCCTCAGTATAAATTATCACATTTGTGAAGCTGGGAAATGTGTCTTTATTGCCCATAGATGAAGCAACATAACAACATGCTATTCTGTGCCATGGCTGTGTAGCTTGAAAGAAGACCATCTCAAATTAAAATGCTTCTCAGTTCCTTTGATTAATGGTTGTTTAATACAAGTACTTTAAAAAGATAATTGGATAGATCCATAGCTTGGAAGTAACACAGTGACGTGTCAAAGTTACTTTTCTTTGTGACAGCATGAAAGGAAGTTAAGATCCAAAAGTAACAAATTTATGGGAATATAGTCACTATAGAGGTAATAATGATTTTATTTACTTTTTAAATATTGTTTATAAAGGTCATTTGAAGAATTTCAAAAATTTGATGGTATTCTCTTACTGATTTTTTTTAACAAATAGAAAGGTAGCAAATAATGTAATGACTTCTTATAAAGTGTTTGCAAAGTGAAAAGTAATACACAAAGAAATTACTTTTCAATCACTGTGAAAGGTGAAAAGAGAAATGAAAACTATTTAAAAAATAACTTTCCCAGCATGGGTGTAATTTCTTATTAAAAAGGCTTAGGGCCAAAACAGCCACCCAGGAAGGGGCTGCTTGAAGCCACCCCTGCTGAAGACACATTGGGCCAGTGGCAAACACATGCTACAGCCCCAACCCACCCTGAACCCAGCTCAAATTGGAGCGGAAAATATAAGTCCTATTTGCGGTGGGAAAGGGCCACCCTTTCTGGCCCCACCACATCCCAGGGTGGCTTCAAGATGTTCTAGTGGCATGGAGTGTATAAACGCTGCACTGCCGACCATCTTGAAGCTGCCCATGTCCAGGCAGCCAATCAGCTTCTGGGCAGCTTTCAGGTGACTATGGAGCACCAGGCTCCAAGATGCCCAGAAGTCGACTTTAATGAGCAGTCTGTTTCGGCCTTACTTTGAATGTAGTACAAATAGCAAGAGCATTTTATCCTGCACTGAAAGGTAAACGTTAAGGGCAAAAACCTGTCCAGCCAAAGACAAATCTGATGTCTGAAATAACAAGGACTATACCAAGAAAGAATGTGTGCATTGACATACATATAGGAAAACAGTCTTATTATAGAACTGTGATAGTAGCAGTGCTAGAATTTAGGAAACAAGAACCTGACAAATTAGAATAACCCTCGTGGGCTATACATGTGTCATGATATCCAAGGAAGAGTAGCATTGGTTATTACACTAACTCCTGGGATTGGTCATGCATTTACCTTCTGTACTTTAGCTCACATTCGACTGTCTCATTGCTTAGTTGGCATACCATTACATTCTCTTGTCTTAGGAGAAGGTACAGTATTGGGAAGGATATGAAAGGTTTGATTTTCAAATGTTCAGCAATTTTGCATGGGAATAAATAATTACCATGTTCAGCAAGATTTAAATGAATGTAATACTTTACTGTAAATCTAACTTTCTCCCTTTATGTCAATGAGATACAGGTAGTAAGTAACGGATGGTGCAACTTACTAGTTATATCTGCTTGAAAGACAGCAAGGCAATAAACCTTCACTGTAAGCTCCAAATCTGTCATTTAGCTATGTGAGTAAAACATCTATAAATAAGGAAATAGCAGACATCTATAACTTTGGCATTTGTTGACATATTTTGCCAGTGTTGCTGTTGCTTGACATAGAAAGCAGTAGGCCCAACAACGTTTCTCATTTGGATTTTGCAAAGAGTTTGTCAGATTTTTTCTTGTTTGTGATGCAGTCTTTGGCAGCTCCATTTCAGTTTCCCACTTAACCATAAATAAGTTAGCTTGTGATGCACTAGTACTTCCCTTGCCTTACACAAAGCTGATTGAAATGATAAACTTCATATCTTGTAAATCATAAAGGAGCACATTTGCATCTCTCAGTGCTTTCCCATCACCCAGAATTTTTTAAAAGGCTATTCAAAATGAATAAATAAGTTTTCTCTGCAATTTATGATAGAATATCAACCAAGTCAGTATTTGTTGCGTAGCTGTTTATGCTAGCTTCAATCAAAGTACTGGTAGTAAGTAAGATCAGTGAGCTGAACCTTTTTCATCCCACCTCTGCTGTCTTTGAGCATCAGCAGAAGACTTAAATGGGTGGCAGATCAAAATGAGGGTCATATCCTGGTTCACAGTGAAACATTTTGCATACTTGAGAAACATTATTTTCTGCTGGAAATATGCAGTTGGCCTTCCACATTTGCAGCTTTGACTTTTGCACTTTGCTTATTCAAGAATTTGATTAACACGATCTGTCTAGGAATCTCTAAGTCATCCAGTGGAACTCTGTGGTCAGCTTCTGCTGGAAGTTGCACTGGAGGACCTATTGATTCTAAGAGAAAAACATTTCTCTAGGCATTTGTAAGTCTTCCAGCACAATTCTTTGGCCAACCTCTGGTGGATATTGACCAAAGAGTTGATTTGGAGGACTTAGAGATTCCTAGAGATGTTTTTTCAGGTTGGAAAAAAAAGGGGGGGGTATTTGCAGTTTCCCCACATTCATGGGGGAGCTGCACCTCCAACCCAGCAAATGTGGAGGGTCTGCTGTAATTGGCCAGGTAGCACAGTGGTTAAATGCCTGTCCTGCAGTCACTCACTCACAAATAACAAGATTGTGAGTTCAAACCAGCCAGGGGCTCTGGGTCGACAACCTTCTTTAGGTCACTAAAATGAGTACCCAGCTGGTTTGGGGCAATTGGCTTACACCTTGTAATCTGCTTAGTATATTGGTAAGCAATATAGAAACGTATTCAATATTGCTATTGTTAACTTCAACTTCTTAGAGTGGGTTTTATGGTTTTCCTACTGGATATGATCACATTTCAGAAGAATTTTAAAAATATGAAAGGGCTAAACTTGATGCCACACTAATGTAGTTTTGTCCACAGTGTCGAAAACAACACTCCCCTAGCTCTGGAGGGTTTGCCAGCTCCCAGTACTCTCCAGAACAGGTTTGTGGGACATGGGGACTGCACATTATTGAATTCCAGGCAAAGTCAACAGGGTTAAATTAACATTACTTGTCTAGCATATGTAAAGTTAAAGGTATTCCCCGTTGGCAAGGTTGTCAAGTTGTGTCCGACCATAGAGGATAGTGCTCATCTCCATTACTAAGCCAAAGAGTCAGCGTTATTATTATTATTATTATTATTATTATTATTAGCTTTATTTATAAAACGCCATAAATGTACATGGCACTGTACAAAAACCAGTGTTCTCAGAGACTACTCTGTGATCATGTGGCCAGCGTGATTGCACAGAATGCTGCTTACCTTCCCACCAGAGTGGTACCTATTTACCTACTTGCATGCTTTCAAACTGCTAGGTTGGCAGAAGCTGGGACTAGTGATGGGAGCTCACCCCATTATATGGCACTCTGACCTTGAACTGCCAACCTGCCAATCTTGCAATCAACAGAGTCAGTGTCTTTTACTGAAAAACAATATCTGTTTAAACAAATGTATGTATTTATTTTAAATATTACTAATTTCATGCTTCCATAATGAAAATCTTAAGTACCTCTTCCTCTTCTTCTTCTTCCTCCTCCTCCTCCTCCTCTTATTCCTCTTCCTCTTCCTCTTCCTCCTCCTCTTCAATTATCTATTTTCTATTTAAAAAATCAGGTTAAAAAATCTACTGTTTTTGCTGCCTGCAACTTCCTTTAAAAATACGTCTGCCATAGCTTAGCAGTTCACCAAGGGTATTTCTTTAAATATAAAATAGAATAAAATAAAAAATAATAATTAAAACTAAGCAAGCATAATGATATGAAAACTTACTATTCCATGCTGAAAGAGGTTTTTCTTGCATACTGAGTTACTCCCTCATGAGCTGCATTCTGCTAGCTTCATCTTTGTGCTAAAAATCAACTTCTACCTGATCATTAGTAAAGATCACCCAGTCATTAGAGGCACAGATTTTCCCACCACCTGTTTCAACTTCTTTAGTTAAATTTGTAAGACAAGGGCATTCCTTTATTGAAAGGAAAGAATGATCAAGGCCACAAGTGGTCCTATTTGTCTTAAAAGTATTGTAAAGATCTTGATTACATTTTCCTAAAGGTGCATTCTTTTTAAAAAATGAGGGCTAATCTTTTTTTTTTTAAAAAAAAACTGTATACTGTTAGTGCTGTATTTCACATTTTAAACCTTCCCTGGTTATCTGTGGAAATAAATTAAAGGTGTAAATTGAAAAAATAATAATAGGTGTTTGTGTGTCCTGCTTTAACCTCATGTTCAGATAAATGGCTTTATTGAAGAGAACTGCCAGTATGTTCAAAAACTGGGGAAACTCATCTGCCAGTCATGCAATTAGCTGTTTAGGAGGTGGAAATAGATCTCACAATGTTTGATGTGAAAATTATATAGAAACGTCTAATTGGGCATATTTCCACCCTAGTGGTAGCCAACTGAACTAACATGAATTCTTATTGACAATCTCTGTTATTTTTTAATTTGTTGCATTGGGCCCCCTTTCCTTACTTGATTGTCTTCTAATGTATGGTACTGACATGCCATTATGGCTAAACAGTTATCATTTAATTAGAGGTTGTGGCATCCAGAGTGAGAAACACCCTCATTTTGTGTTGGACAGTTCTTCAGCCTCAAAGAAGTCTGATTTCCCCAATGTCCTGCATATTTTTTTCCTTCTAGAAAACTCTTTTTTAAATTTTTAAATGCATTTCATACATCATTAAAGGATGCAAAAGAAAAAAAATGTTTTTGGTATTTTATTATTCTTATTCAGCTATCACATCATAATGCTAAGAACACCTATTAGCAGCAAAAACACAATTTAATCAATTTCTAAAAGAAAGTAATTTGAGAAAGTAGTTTGAGAATAATTGTAAAGCTATTTCTAGGGGAGTGCTAGTTTAGGAAATTACCACTTGTAGCTAATCAAGGGATCAATACATATGTGGAGTTGATCTGATACTACACAACATGAAACTTATTTTCTTGGTATTCTATTTAACTTCAACTATAAATGAATTGAGAGCGAGCATGAGTGAGTGGTCTGAGTGCTGGACTACATCCCTGGACAACATTGTCCAAATCCCTGCTCAGCCATGGAAATCCACTGGATGACCTTATGCAAGTCACAGTCTCTCAGCCTCATAGCAAAGGCAAACTCCCCCTGAACAAATCTTATGAAGAAGAACTCTTGATTTATTTGCCTTAGAGTTGCCATAAGTTGCTTCTTAGGGTTGCTACATGTGAGAAAGGCACAAAACAACATAAATTCAAACAAAATCACAAGAAAACATCGCTTCAATTTTTTTCATCTTTTTGCTATAACACATCATTACTCTTCTGTAGTATTATAACACAGTCTCTCTATTATCATCCTAAGCACCTTCAAGATGCCTGCCTAGGACTTCATAGTGCACATGGGACAATTTTGCCACATTTTGAGAACTCCCTGGGCATTTGAGGCCCAGGAGGAGGCCTTTCTGTTATAACATTTTCTGATGTAAAAGAAGGCGTCTCCTAGAGAACAAAAATGTGGTTAAAATTCGCTAGCACTTGAGGGCATTTAGGGATAGGCTGATCATATGTACCGTTTTAAATGGGACAGTGCCATTTAAAAAAAAATATTTACAGACTATCCTGTAATTTTAAAGTAAATATCAAGTTTACTCTGTTTTCAAGAAAAATGCCCAGTTATGTTCTGAAAATGGTTTGAAGATCCCTGTTTGAAATTGTGGTTGTCAAAAAAAAATGTGTAATATGGAGTGGCGTGAGAAGTTTTATGATAAGGTATTGAAAGACCGAAATTTGCTGCATGAAATTACTTCATCAGAGAAATATTCATGCTACAATTGTGATGAAATACAGTCCCCCTTTATTTCTACCTAAATTTTTGTTTCAGTTAGGTGGCTGAAGAGTAATTGTTTGCTCAATAAGTTCATGTAACAAAACTCATTGTCTTACTTTTACATGAATATGGAATATTACATAACCCGGCCTGTTTTTGCCATCCCAATGCCCCATATTTATCTCAAAGAAATATGGTCATCCTATTTAGAGAGGATTTTTGTGTGTGTGTTTTACAGGGGTATGCAGCAGGTTTTGTGTGTATGAGTGTCTCTGTGTGTATGTAATTCTCCAAGGTTGCTTGAGAGGGGGGTGCAGATTGCATCTCACCTATGTCTAGTGGGATGTGATTAAACTTTAGTCAAGAAATCATGTCCTGAATTCTTACCCTAACTCACTGATAGTAAGGACTGGAAGAAACCCCAGGGGCTATATAATATAATATCCTTGATACTAGACAAAGCAGGGCTGGGCTGGAGCATCTATGGCAGTGGTTCTCAAATGGTAGAGTGGGACCCCCAAGGGGCGTAACAATTGCTCAAGGGAGGAGCAAGACTTGGAGGCCTGATCCCTCTTCCTCCTCCTCTTCCCTGATTTATTTTATGTGTAAAATTTACACATGTATTGGGTTACTGTTTATACTCAACTATAAGTCGAACTCACGTATAAGTCAAGGGCAGGTTTGGGAACCAAAATTATGGATTTTGATGTGATCCATGGATAAGTCAAGATCAAGATTTAGGGGCATATAACAAAGGATGTAAAGGACAAAGGAAAGGAAAACAATGCCAAAGAAATTACAAAATTCCAGCAGGCACAACTGTTTGTGCTCACTCTAAAGGCTGTCTGGATGAATGAATAGAGGAGGTTCAGTGATTGCAGAGCAGATGACACTCTTGCCTTTCATCAGGGGATTGTTCTTTTTTAAAATGAGAGTTAAAGTATATTACCTCCATTGACTCATGGATAGGTCGACTCAGTTTTTTCTAATTTAAACAATGTTATTTCCTTATAAAATATTTAAATATGAATATACATGAATATCTGAACAACAATATGCACAGTAACCAAGGGAAATATTTTTATTCATATATTATGTTGAGGGTGTGTATCTGTGGCATAGTCCACATACAGATATAAATGGGGTCACATAGGTAACAAGTCTGAGCAACACTGTTTTATGATATTAATATCTATCACACCTTATTACTGGCTGGGTTGAATTGGAATCTAACAATATCTGGAGGGCCACAGGTTTTCCAGTCCAGTTGTAGAGAGAGAATTTTCCATGTTGCTTGTCGACAGTTATTACTCTTATGTCCGGTAGTGGTGAAATCCAGATGTGCTTCTTTTTGTCATTTTAAATTGCGGATTCTTCTCCACGCAATAAAATGAATGTTGGAAACTTGCTTCTTTAACTGCTTCCCAGCTGCCAGTTCTATCTGGATTAACAGATCTCCGAAGCTCCATTGTCTTGCTGTATCTTTCTTTGAAAAGGCAGTGAATGACGTTGAAATACTTAGTACACATCTAAGGGAATTGGCCCCATGGATCAGGCCTTCTGAGAAAACATGCTGAGGATTGCTTTTGGTTACGTCCCACTCTAGCATGTGTGTAGGTGTCTCCTATATTGATTGGCAAACAGGCTGGAGCCACATAGCAATTAATTGCCCAGTGTTATCTTATCACGCATATCTATACCTGCAGTTAAATATGCATAAATTGGCCATTTTTATGACATCCACCCACAGTATTTGACTTTTTAAACTGCTGTGTCTCACATGCTGTTTTATAGCAATTAAAATAATAAGAGGGAAAAATGCATACTCATCTCTCCATGTTGAAGACGAAGAAGGAATATTGTTTACAGTACTGGTGACTTTAATTCATTGACCCACCAAGGACACTGAAATATAACCATGAACTTGTAAGATATTTCCCCCTAAAATGTTGTTGGATTACTTAGTCATCTGTAATTCAGAATTGTTTTTCATGACTTTTGAGACACTGGGCCAGTTTCATGGCTGAGCAGAGGTTCATACTCATGTCTCAGTGGTCCAAGTCCAGTGTTTCTTATGTGGCAGAACAGCCTCCTCCACCCTGTGATGGCAAGCTTCTGGAACAGCTTTCCAGGGTTCACAAGAGTTTTTTTTGTGGGGGGGGGGTGCAGAGTGAGAGGGTTGTTCTCTCACTCTTCTGCTGATGCAAAAGGTTCAGGCAGTGTGAAGGTACAGGCCTAAATCCAACTAGAGTAAAAGAACTGAATTAGTGGGTAAAAGTTAATTCACCATCCAGTGGTTATCTCGTGCCTTCAGGGAGTAGCAATTGCACTGAACTCATGGCTGGATATTCTTATCTCCTATATTAGATATTTCTGAGTGTGAACTATCTGGAGTCACTAGGGAAAAAGCATCAGCAATTGTGTTCCTGTGTTGCAACTTCTTTATTTTATTTTTTCTGTTTCTTTTTCAAATAGAGGGGCGATACAGATGATATCTGTAGGGCGGTCTGGCACCACCTTTTTTTGCTGCAGAACTTCACCGCAGCAGCTGGATGCTGCAGTGAAGCTGTGCAGCAAAAAAGGAGCGCGGAAACCCTACTCCTTTTTAGTGCCGTAGTTGCGGTGCAATAAACAGAAAAGGCGCCATTGGGCGTCTTTACTCCACCACAACTGTGCAGCTCCATTTAGAAGCTGTGCAGTTGCAGCGGCACCATTACATACGCCATCTAAACAGCATTATGTAATGATGCAGGCGCCATTATGTGTTAGGGTTTGGGAGCATGCAAATGCTGCACGCTTCCTAACCTTAATCATGGCACCAGGGTGCCTCCTCCTGCCTGTCTGTTTCGGGCCAGAAAGCCAGATGAATGGGAGGATCAACAGATAAGTCTCCCTGTTGAGATCTATCATGTACAAAATCTCTATGGTCACATATCATTTAGTATTATCTTTGTACCATGTCACAGTTTACCATAAACATTTAACCCTCTCATTCTGTTTTCATATGATCCACATTATGTGAATGATTTACTCTACAACCCCCCCCCAAAAAAACAAATATCTGAGAAAGTTCAGTGTACAATAATTACTTTTCTCTTTTGCAAGTACCTAACCTCATCTATTTCAGCTATCTATACAACCTTGTATTTTTTAAAAAAACAACAACAACAACAGCAACCAAGAACAGAACAGAAAAGAAAAGGTAAACTATTTGTGTCAAATCTTTGAACAAGAACCATTTTTGCTCACAGGGCTAAATGCCAGCATTCTCTTACCTCCAGTTGCAAGGTTCTAACACACTGTATGCGGTTTTCCCCTATTGTTGTTGTTCTTTGTTTTGCAATAATCATTCTTTTTAATGCATTTTTAATAAACAAGATTCTTTAGAGAGAGTCTTGAAATGATGCTACAGACAGCAGACAGAATGCCTTGTCCTAAAACACTTTCTCTTGTCATGTAGGTAGTTTTATCAGATAAAAGAAGCCATGCTTTGGGCATTGTATGTTTTATTCTATATATTATATAAATGTGTATAATAAAGAAGAGCGCCTTCTCTCTTCAGTACAGTACAAATACAGGAAAGAGAGAGAGAGGGAGAAGTTGGTAGTATTCTCATTTTTAACTCTTGCTTGTCACAGGATATTTTTATATGTAGATTGCTTTAGAGTTCAGCATAAAGGTCTATTTGAAGTGGAACATAGCTCTTAGTTAACAGTGAAAGTGATAAGTTGTCTAAAGCCCTGTTTAGACAGACAGAGCTTATTTGGCATCCACATTAAGCTGTTTGACAAAATGTTTCGAATGTAATTAGTTCACATCAAAGGTACACCATCTTCAGTGACGGGTAAAATTGATGAGAACTAAAGAGACTCAGATCAGCATGACCTAAATGGAGGCCTTAGGTTTCAAAGTTTCAGTGTTGCTACATTTTTTAAAAAAGCAACTCTTGCTGCCCTTTTCCATTACAACTTGTCTCTAATTTTCTCAAGAACTTGTGATTTTATGTTAAGCTCTCTGTTTTTCATTGGTCTTTTCAAACATTCACAACAGCTGTGCTGTGTCCCCAAAGAGGTATCATTTTCAATATGATTTTGAAATATTAACTGGGCTGCTTTGTTCATCTTATAATTACACCTGTTGAGAGCATGCTTCTATTTTGATCAGAGTTTCCCCACACCCCACCCTTAAAATCCAAGATTGGGCTCTTGAGGCCTTTCCAGGTGATAGTTCTCATTTTTAAAGAACATCCACATTTTCTCATTATCTGTAAACCCTCCATGTTTCATGTGAGATCTACAGACTACTTTATACTTTATGAGCGGAAAACATTTATTTTAATGTATTTCATTTCATTTTCATCTCACCTGTCCACCAAATGATAAATGGTGGAAAAAATAGAGGCTGGGGGATGAAGCAAAGAAATCCAGATGTTTGACCAGATGTTGTAGCAATGCAGTTAAACCCAGTTTCAAGATGAAGACTGCAGAATGAATGGATAATTGGGAGGTTTGCAGATACCATGTTATCCCTAAGCAGACATACTAAGATGTAAAGACCATGGTGTATCTCTGCTTCTGGGGTTTGGGGAAAATGATAGCAGCAACTCAGAAATCTGATTCTTCCTCTGTCAAACTGTATGTTTCTTTTGCAACATCTTCATGCCTAGTTTCAATTCAGTGGGTCAGATATAATGCCAAAGTGTGGTTTGGTGCCGTCTGGAAGAGCTTTGTGGCTTGGACGCTCCCACCTTCTATCACTCTTCCTGTTATATAGTGGGAATTTAACTCTGTAATGTGAATTGTTGTTGAAATGGAAAAGGGTAATTTTTATTTTTCTGAAAAAATAAGATTTTAAATTACCTTTTGAAAATGTGTTGTAGCCCTGGTTTGGGGGGCAATTACAAACCATAATTTTCTAATAGGTTTGCCATCGCACAGAGTGGGTAAAATGTTTCTGAACTGTTGCAGAAGTGCAAAGGTGTGATCATATGTTGTGCTTCTCAAATGTCATTGAGGCGACCCACTTCTCACCCATATATGAACTGTTCATGGAGAAGCCATTTTTTGAATAATGGGATATCCAATTATTCAAAAAATGGCTTCTCCACGAACACTTTGACAAAGGAAGAAAAGCTGGTTGTGTCAGTGATGTTTGAGAAGTGCAATGGATGGTCACACTTTTGTGTTTCTGCAACAGTTCAGGAACATTTTAAGTGCTTCTGTGTGATAAGGTCCATAGCAAAGAAAGGCTTGTGTAGTCTATCTGATTCAAAAACATAACAGGAGGAGGGAATGGAATAATACAACACTTGTGTGCCATGAGAAGGCATTAAATCTGAGCAGAGCTTATGACACCTTTTAGACTTAACCAAATACTGAATGCAACCAATCTTGTTGTGTATGTCAGTTTTGAGACCTGACAGGAAAGGGAAGTGATTATTTATTTTCCAGAAGAATTGGGAAATAAACACTTTACAACGAATTTTAACAATTATTGAATTAAAGGAAAACATGGTTTGACTTTCCTAATTAATAAACTTTTAGTATGAATAAATATTATTGTAAAGTGAAACCCCCATGTTGCAAAGATTCAGGGTTTATTTTAACAATGTGAAGCTGTTAGGCAATACTTGCTAGAATATATTAAAAAGGAAATTGGATGGAAGGAACAAAGAAGGATGTCCTAAAGATGTTTCCATTACCCGAAAAGAACAGTCACATTATGTACTAGATGCCATTTGTGCCATGAGTGAGTTACACAGCAAATAGTCTAACAAATGCATCTAGTTTTACTTTTCAAGAGTTTTTTCCTCCATGAGACTCCAGGTGACTTTCCATGACCTTATTGCCTGGTTGTTTCTAATCATAGAAAATCCTCTTCATTGTTTTCTTTGCTTTTGTCTTCCAAGCAAATAAAAGGGAGAATTCCATTTTTAGCAGTCATATGGTGTGAACAATGAGAGCGCCTGCCCACCCATTTACCACTGACATGGGATGAATCATTTCTGTGAGTAACAAAGGCTGAGAGACTTAAGTCCCAAATAACCAGTAATCTCTTGCTTCTCAGTCTACACTACATTAATAGTGTTTGCAAAAGGAATGTTGTAACATACCTACGTGCCAATTTGGACTTAAATGGAGGAATTACAGCTGTCATCATTCTAGAGTCCCCAGTAAAACCTTTTTGCCACCTAAAAAGGTGCAAAGAAGGGAAGGTAAAGAAAAATAAAACACAGCAGACATTATTTTTTCACACCTGGTAGCTAATTTCACCTGTTCGGTTCAAAAATTTGGCATTTTTTCCTCTCTGCTCTTTTAGAAATCTGGAATGGATTATTTCATTTCTGGTAGTGCATATTTTTTAAAAATATTTTCCTTTTATGATAGCCAGTTCTAACTTTTGTGCTAGAACCACCTTCTGTTGTTGTGTGTCATCAAGTCATTTCTGAGATGGCAATCCTAAGATGATCTTAGCACAGAGTTTTCTTGGCAAGATTTGTTCAAAGGGGCTTTGCTTTTGCCTCCCTCTGAGGTTTAGAGAGTGTGACTTGCCTGAAGTCAGCAGGGATTCGAACCCTGGTTTCCAGAGTCATATTCCAGTGCTCAAACCACTGTACCACACTGGTGCATGGGTCAAGTGTATGATACTAAATCTCTTCCTACTCAGTTATTTTGTTCAGAGATGGTTTCTCTGCTTCTAACAGAGTAAGCAGTTGAGAAACAGAAGTTTGTTTCCTTGTCAGCCAGTTAATGACTGATCAGTGGGCATTAGGAGAAATTCAGCAGACCACCCCAGGGCTTTGTGAGGAGCGAGAGAGAAAAGTTAAAGGCCATGAGTTTCAAATTTCCTCAACCTTGGCAAGAAAGGGCATCCCAACATGTCAGAACATCCAACAGAAGAAAAAAATGGTCAAACCTGGGATTTGTAGTTTGGTGAGGCACCAGAGCTCTCAGACAGGCCAGGTTGAATATTTTACCAAACTACAAATCCCAGGGTTATGTAGGTTAGCATCATGGCAAAGTGGTGTCAAACTGCTTTTATTCCTCAGTGTGGATACATTCTATTTTATGCTCCCCAAGAGCCATAACTGAAATACTTGCCTTCAGTCTGTTAATTTTTGATAGGAGCAATGGCTCTGCTTCCCTTCTTGTGTACACACACAGAGCTGCCCTATATGAGGAGGAATTGATTAATCTGGGCCTTGTCCCTAGTACAGATACGCTGTAAGCACATACATAGAACCTTTTCCTATACTTGCGGAATGTATAGAGAATAGAGAGTGTGGCTAGCTGTCATGGACCCACAACCTTGCTGCACATATTTGAAATGCGTATGTGTTGGGGTGTGTTCAAGCCTTATCAAGTTACAAGCAATGAAATGAATATTGATTGCGGTCTTTTGGACCAGTGGGTATAACAGACAACTGTTGACGTATATTGTCATTTTACTCATTCCAGTTGATTGTTTTTACTATGTAAGATACAAACAGAGACAGAACATGTTTCCATGTAACACTTTATTTTTTTATCATGAGACAGAAAGATGAAGTTTCACTGTGGAATCATACAGCAAGCCTTTCTTTCTCCCTTTGCTTTGCTTTCCTTTGCTTCCTTTCCTTTCCTTTCCTTTCCTTTCCTTTCCTTTCCTTTCCACATTCATTGTGGAAATATAGCTGGTGCTAACAACATGAACATAAGAATAATGTGCTTTGCTTGCAAATAGCGATCTCATAGGATGAGAAACACTGCTAATTTCCCTTAAATAATTCAATATAATGTCAATATCCCACTACTCCCTAGACTTAAGAGTGACAAGCTTGTTCAAATTAGTAGCCCTGAAGACTAGAGAATATTCAGGACATGCTTTTATCTTTGGAAAGACACAGCTCAATGCGGATGCATAATTTTTGAAAGGTCTGACGACCAGGCTTAAACAGGGATGTGACAAATTATTCAGTGCAAATGCCATTACAGTTTGAGCAGTATCAGTGGATTTTTAGTTTACTTTGTATCCAATTAATAAAATCACTACAATTTATGTTTATATGTTTTTAAGTGCATAGTTTAACAATATGTTATAGTAAAGGATTTATAGGAAAAATATTCTTTTTTTAAAAAAAAAATAATGACTATATTGTAAAATTATTTTTTTAAAAAAACTTCTAATTTTATCCAGAAATATAAATGCAGCCAAAACAACAACAGCAAACTAACACTGCAAACTTAAACTCATTTACCTGGAAGCAAATCCACCTGAATTCATTGGAGGATTACCGCTAAGCAGACATGGAGAAGATTGCACTGGAAATCATCTTGTTCAGTGGTTCAGTGGTTTATAGTCTAAAAATTCTAGGATAGTTAAGAATGTGGTCTACCTCTATACTTTGGCATGTTATTATATGTCACTGTCCTGACAATTTCATTTGTTTTCTGCTTGCTGGGAAGGTACCATGTGTTTTTAATAGCATCATTTGAATCATTTTGCCCTTGACATGATCCTAGAGAGTAGAACAGTATTAGTGAGCCACTGTGTGTAAATGGGACCCCGTGGCTAAGTGGTTAAGACGCCTACTCTGATGATTACAAGATTGGCAGGTTGGCAGCTTGAGGCCCAAGTGCTGTATGATGGAGTGAGCTCCAGCAGTTTGAAAGCATGTAAAAGTGCAAGATAAATAGGTACCACTTTGGTGGCAAGGTAACAGCATTCTGTGCAAGTCTACATGATCACAGAATTGTGTTTGACAATGCTGGTTCCCTCAGCTTAGTAACGGAGATGAGTACCGCTCCCTACATCCAATCAGCTATCCAGAATAACAGCTGGTTGGCTTTTAGAGTGGGGTTCGGGATCATTTGTAATTGGGGCAATAGTGCTATAGCCACAATTGAGAGTACAACGCCCGTAGGATGTCTTAAGTCTACCTGGAGACATTGAAACTGGGAGCCAGCATAGTGTAGTGGTTTGCGCATTGAACTATGACTCTGGAGAGAAGAGTTTGAATTTTGCTGGGTGACCTTGGGCAAGTTATAATCTCCCAGCCTTAGAAGATGACCATTGCAAACTCCCACTGGAGAAATCTGCCAAGAAAACCCTTTGATAGGTTCCCCTTAGGGTTGTCATAAACTGAAAACAACATGAAGGCATACAACAACAGGATGCCTGCCATTTTTGTTCAATGTGAAAGAGTGCAGGTGTGATTGTAACCTACTTAAAGGATTAATAACATCCCCTGTTTATTAAGAACAGAAAAGGTCAGTCCTCGAAGTGTGAGGGATTAACAAAAATATTGTTGGGTGCCTCATTAGGCCCCAAGGCCACTCTTTTTTTATCCCTCATGTTCATTGAGTTTCATTCTCTCATTGACGTTCAGGTAAGGAAGAAAGAGGGCTTTACTCTGCTAGGGCTTCAGAATGAGAGAGGGAGCAGAATATTCAGAGATACAGAAGATATTCACACTAACCTTTCTGAACACTTCACTGAATTTATGAAAGGCTTTGCAAGGCCTGATAAGCTAGCCTCTGCAACCCCCAGAACCATGTGCTGCCTCCCTATCTCAATGTATATCTATTGGTACTCCTGAGCTGTTCTCGATGTATACAGGCCCTTCCCAACCTAGATTCTTCCTTGTGTGTACACATGCAGACACTGAAAATGGTTTCTCACAATATCCAACCTCATTTCTGGAGGTGGAAAGCAGTGTGCAGATCCAGCCATGGACTTGGCTAGCCACTATAGTGTCACAAACCCCGTTTATTGAATGAATAGAGGATTAATGTAAGCAGTGATTGAATTCAGCATGAGGAGAGTTGATGGAAGATTATTGGGAAATATGGATGAATGTTATATTTGGAAAGTGTGCATGTGGTAGAAAAGGATGAAGTACAAGAATTATATGTGTAAACATTTCGGCTTTATGACCCCCACCCCATTTTCACAGTATGTATTCATAAGAAGTTTGAAAGTTTATTATATATATCTCCACTATTAAAAGAAGGCTTTTGTTTATGGTGCCATGAGAGCTTGGCAAAACAAATCTGTTATAATTCTACTTATAATCTGCTAACACCTTCTCCTGCAATCAAGCTGATTAATTTTTGTTCTTGCAAAATCACAGGAATGTATCCAGATTTGAAATGGCCTTATAATTGCAGTTAAGAAAACACAAATAAAGTATTGCGTACTTCAGGCCAAGCCAAACACAGCTCTTGAAACTTGGCAAACAAGAACAATCTGCTTGTTCATGTTATAAACCTGAATGCCTAAACTTTCATTTTAAAATGACATATTTCTAGAACTCTTGCCCTTGGGATACTGAGGTTTCTTTTAAAACGTGAGCACGTGCACACAAACTGTGTAGGATCCAATTTTCTTTGTAAGAGTAAACACAGTGAAACCAGTGAGTCTAAGAGCAACCATTGGGTCTACTCTGTGTATGAGGAAATCTGGATTCAACTCACTGTCTTTTAAGCGATCTGCTGAACTATTCCTGCCAAGAAAACACCAGGATAGGATTGCCACAAATTGGAAATGATTTGAAGACAGACAACAACAACAGCAACAAACACCCAGATCTGTTTGTTTATTTTTCCAGCTAACCTTATAATTCAAAGGAGTTCATGGTTTAATTTTGAGAGAAACAGTATTTTTCTCGCTGTCTGATTGGGTGTAGGTAGCCTGATATAATTCAGGGGTTTCTCACAACTGTTGATTTCTAGATTACATCTACACTGTAGAAATAACGCATTTTGACACCACTTTAAGTACCATAGCTTCATCCTATATAATCCTGGGATTTGTATTTTTGTGAGGCACCAGCACACCTAAAATGACAAATCCCAGGATTCCATTGGATGGTTCTACAGCACTTAGAGTGGTGTCAAACTGCATTATTTCTGCAGTGTAGATGCTCCCCCCATTTAGTTCTTATGGTATTGTATCTAAAATGATTTTGCATTAACATAAAGCGCTTCTGGTTATGAAAAGAAAGGGTGCCCAATTTTCGCTTACTGACCTTACCCACTATAGGTCTTTTCAACCAATTCCATCCTGTTCCAGAAATTTATCAAAATGTCCAAAGCAGCTTTTTGGGTTCATGAGAGGAGGCTGCACTGGACAGGAGGCTTAGGAGCGATACAGACTGGTGATTAAAGGTGGCCTGGGGGTGGAGTCAAGTCAAGTCAAGTTATTTCAGCCTATTTATGTCATCATTTTTACAAGTGTAGGGAGAACTATGGGTACATATTCTACTACACCACATTGTTACTTTCTGCGAATTTCTAGGGAGTGTCTGAAGAGGAATTATAACCAGGTCTAACTGCATGCAAGTCAACATCGATCATATGTAGCTCTGTGACCAAGCTGAAGTAAATGCAGTTACAGTTCTTTTTCAGACTTTCCTTTCCAGTACCAAGAAAACTGGATGGGGAAGATCTGGGCTGGAAGATGCATCCTCATCTACACTTACTCACAGTGAAAAATGCCCAGCTGACAAGGTCTTTTGTGTCAAGCTGTAGTACCATTTTATTTATGTATTTATATAAAGTTGGTACTTTTTTGTGTAGTGTTTCCATGGCTAATGGAAACCTTTTTGGACTGCTGGAGTAATAATCTAGAATTTGTATGCTTGTGAGTACAGGTTGCCTTCACACAGAACAATTTCTTTTGTTTTCCTTCTCCTCCCACCCCTCCACCCCCCCCCCCACTGCCCACCACACAAGTACACAGATAATAAATAAGTCTTTCTTGCCATCTTGCATTAAGGGTGGTATATCAGTAGTGCAAACATTGCTAAGTAAGTAAATATTGTAGAAAATGGATCGTTCACTTCCTTTTGTTTAGTTATCGATTGATATTTGAAAGCAAACCACCCTAGGTAATTGCGTGTAGGTCATTAAACAAGGTTTAATAATGACAATAACAGGGTGTGTACTCAGGCAAAAGGTGAAGCTATGCACCTATAATTGCTCTAAGAGCAAGGTTATTAGTGATAGCAAAACAGCATGTCCTTTCTCATTAGGATTAGTGGAGAGAGGACAGATTAATGGAAAACTTTTTTTGAACCAAAAGCTTTACTCTCCCAATTTCATTCTTGGCAACTCTCATGATTAGAAGCTGACCCTTTATATTTACCCTGGGTTCTTATCTGCTGTATCATTCTTATGCAAATCCCTTAGGTCTTGGGGCCTTTCCAGATCATCATGATATTGCTGGGATGTCTGTCCTGCAACTGTTACATCTTTTTCATGGAAATCAGTCTTTCTCTACAGTCAAGTAATAATATTTTGTTACTAAGGAAATGACTAAGAAGGTGTGTGGTGTGGGAGAAATTCAGGTAAAGCCATAAAAGGTTTGTAATGTCTATCTCCTAAGCTTTTGTATGCCTTCATTTCTCCATTTAATCAAACTGTAGATACCCCTTTAAGTTGAGCTACAATAAAATACAGAGTTTGGGTTTTGTGGATTTTTATCTGATATTTTACAGGTTATTAAATACACAAAGCAAATAGTAGTGGTGTTGACTATAAGAACAATCCCAAAATCCATGATTTAGGTGCAGGATAAAAAAAAATAAAAGTGTGCAAGGTGTGAGATCTGTAGATATCTTCACTAGGTGAAGAGGAGTGAGAGTGGGAGGGGGAAAACTGACTTGATATTATCTGAATGATGTCCTCAGATGAAAGAATGGAAGAGGAATACACCTATATTCACATGAGACCCTAGCAGGTTATTTGATAGTTGGGTACACCTAGCATAATCCTCTGGAATGCTGGGAGAAAAGAAGGTAGAAATGGTTGAGCCTTCATTTCTGAAAACGTTAAATGGAGCTGTAAGCTTGAAACACATTTACTCTGTTAGAAGATATTATTTGTTAAAGAGAGCCTCTGACTTCCCCAGTCGCTATTAAAAGTGAATGACAACTATTTCAAATTACATGTTTTTAACTTGTAATTTTGCAACTGAAAACTTTGGCTTTGAAAATTGAAGAGTTTATTTATGTCCCATGAAACAAAGTTCATAAATTGCAAATGAATTTATTTAATTTTAATCCTTTATAGCTTCCATCTCTGTCTGATTCAGTTACATTCTTCCTCAAAATATATGTACTTCTAGAGTTTTCATTAGCTGTACATTTTAAAATGTTTATAAAGCTATGATTTCCAAAATAACAACTATGTCAGTCTGTCATGAGGGGGAAAGGGTCATGGCATTTTAACAATTTAAGAGTTACTGTATCACAAGTTTGTATCTGATGAAGTGAGTTTGCATCTGATGAAATGTACACTGGTCCAAAGGTTATACTGTTTCCCCGAAAATAAGACATCCTCTGGAAACAAGACCTGATAGAAGTTTTGCTGAACTGCTAAATATAAGGCCTCCCATGAAAGTAAGACCTAGCAAAGTTTTTGTATATAAATATATATACAGTATATAAAATATTCATTTTTTGTTAAACAATAAATGTGAATTCTTCTTCATGTAAAAATAAGACATCCCCTGAAAATAAGACGCAGTGACTCTTTGGGAGAAAAAATTAATATAAGACACTGTCTTATTTTTGGGGAAACACGGTAGTTTTGTTAGACTTTCAGGTTTCATAAGACAGTTAATAAAACCAAAAAGTCTGTGGGCTTAGTGTTACTTACAAGACTTTATGTTTTTGTTATAATAGACTAACATGGCTGTCCCACTACAAGATTCTTTTCATAAAACAATGTGTAATTGGAATGTTTGGGAGTAGTAATTGAAGGAGAGTGCCAATTTAATGCTGAGGGCTTGCAAAAATTATATTAATTGCATTAGATCATGCCCAAAATAGTTTATTTTAAATGTAAGTGTGGAAGATGTACATGGGTCCAAAACCAATTTTTAAAATGATTGCTAGGTTGCTAAATGATTGCTAAAATGATTACTGAGATGTGGACTGATTGGAATGGGACTCAAATTTTCCTGGTATTTGAGAAAGCTATCTGTTCTTCAGTGTACTGGATGTGTTTCTACAGATAAAACTGCCAGAACATTTATCTCATAATCTGCTATATTAATATCTTTTATATATAATATGGCTCCAGGAAGTTATTAATGCTTTCTGAGACTGATGCCTCAAAACAGGCAGTTGCAAGATTGCTTCTAAAAAAAGAAAAGAAAAAAAAAACAGCACTGGACCCTGAAGATTGTAGTAATTAACACTCATATATCCCCTTTCAAGGAAAATGTTTAAGAGCATGATAGCAATTTACCTTTAGGCACTTTTGGATGAAACTGATTATTTAGACCTATTCTAGGATTAGGCCAATATTTGGTGCTGAAATGGCCTGCTTCACCATTATGCCAACAAAAAAGGGAAATAGCACCTTGTTAATTTTCCTTGACCCCTTGATATATTTTTTTTACCACCACTATTTACTGGACTATCTCTATGTGAGTAGGTGGAAGTGTTGTGGTTGTTTCACTCACACCTGCATGATCAGTTTCAGAGGCTTGTATTGATGGTTCCTGTTCAATCTCATGATATTGTAGCAGTGGAGACACATAGGATTGCTTTGACCATCATGTTATTCAAAATTCTATATAAATTCACTAGAAGATGTGATCAAGAGATGTGGAGTAAGGGGATGGTTGAGGGCCAATAAACCAAAACTGAATTCTGACAAGATGATAGCATTCTGGCAGGTGGTTCTTGCTTGTAGAAAATTCTGGTCCGGATTGAACTCTCACACAGAAGGCGAAAGTATGAAACCTGATGGTTAGTGATCTCTTTAATCTGCTTTATCTGGTTGGCAGCTTCAAATTTTAATGAATACAGACAATATTTTGATGTTAATTTATAAGTCAAGTATGGAAATCTCTAAGATGGATAACTGTAACATGTTATGTTTATCCCTCTCTATTTATGGATTTTTATTTTTATCCAATCATCCATGTCTTAAAAATATTCAGAAAAAAATATAAATTCCCAAAAAGCAAAGATTAGCTTTGTCATTTTATATAGGGTACATCATTTTACTACCGTATGTACTCGACTATAAGTCGACCTCATGTATAAGTCGAGGGCAAGTTTTGGGGCCAAAATTATGGATTTTGCTATAACCCATGGATAAATCGAGGGCAAAATTTAGGGGCATATAGGAAAGTATCTAAAGGATGAAGCAAAGCAAAACAATGTCAAATAACTTCCAAAAGTCCATCAGACATAACTCTTTGTGCTTATTCTTAAGACTGGATGGATGAGAGAGTAAAGGGGGTCAGTGCTTCCAGGACAGATTATACTGTTGCTTTTCATCAGGGGATGGTTCCTTCTTTTAAATAAGAGTTAAGATGCAGTACTTACAATGACCCATAGATAAGTCGACTCAGGTTTTTTAGGTCAATTTTTTGACCTAAATTTCTAGATGTATACATGAGTATATACAGTATGTCATTATATTTAATGGTACTTCAGCATCCACAGATTTTGGTATCCCTGAGAGGATCCTGGGCAGACATCAAGGACCCAGCTTCATTCTGTATAATTCTGACCAGTTTATCACCTTTTAAACCTTAACGTTAAACGTCTGTATTAATATGAGGTCATTCTCTGAGTATCATCAAGAACTAGGTTATAAAAGTGAGGGCATTCTCTTTGGAGATACCCTGACTTTTGCTTTCCTCAAGAAAATCCAAGTATCATAAGCTTGTTTTCTTTTTGCTACCAAATTAACACATCCTTCTTTGTTTAAAAATTATATATAAAAGTTTCCTTTTCAAATTTAAATTTTCACTTTTTAATTGATGAACCTTCAGTTGCTGATAGGAGAGTTTATATTCATTCAATTGCAACTATATGTCTTGTATAATATACTTGCCTTTTTGTGTACACTCTGCTGAGATACTTTTTTGAATGAAGCATGTTTTTAAGTTTTAAAAATGAACAAATATAAAATTACAAGAATTTATTTTATATTTATTAATTTTTAATACTTAAAAACTGTCCTTTCTTCTGTTTTGAAAGTATCGATTGAATGCAGTATCTGCCAATATTTGGCTTAGTTTTCTTTCTTGTTTTTTTTATGGGTTTTTGGAAATTATTGATTCAGAGTGTTATTTACTTTCAGAAAATAACCCAAAAGAAACATATGCCAATACTGCAGTTCAAACTGCTGATATTTCTTGTTAAATCTGGTGTCTCCAAACTGAGTAGAGGTTTCTGACAAAGTATTCTCCCTGCAGAGTTAATCTGCTAGTTAGAAGTTGCTTTTGTGATCTATTCAGTTTTAGATTTTGCCTGCTTTTTTCTTGCTTAATGAAGGAAAAATTCATTAATTGGGAATTGCTTTTAAACAAAACACCCTCACAGTATTATATTTCTGACAGATACCCTCATTTTCTATCCGAAAAAGATATCATATGTAACCTGCAAATATTTTCAGTTTTAAGCAATATTAACACACGCGTTCTTTAAATATATGCCTTGGTTTGGCTTTCCTATTGTAGCAGAAGCGCTTTTTATCTTTCATCAAGGTTATCACTGAAAAAACCAAACGGAGAGAGACCTAATGAAAGAGGAGCACTGAGTGGCAATAGCTGCCTTAGAGCTCCACCTTCCAACATTTTTTTTCTTGACAGTTTTTCAGTGTGCTGCCCCAGGCTCACAGCTCAGCACCAAGCTATTGCCTCTTAGGAAAACAACACTGGCAGGGAGATAATGTTAGGTTTAACATGATCTACAGAATTGGGGTCAAGGGTGATCACAAGGGCCTTCAATCAGTAGACATTTGTTTTAGTGTGTCATCAGTACCAGCAGTTTTCAGATCAGGGTTACATTTACAACAAGCTAAAGTGACAGGTAAGGAGCTTGCTTTTAACAGCATTGAAAAAGTGGAGGCTCAGAGCTGCCAAGGAAAAATAAATACTACTCCAAGCACATGTTAAACCAGTTGCTACTGTTAATGATGCAGGAAAAGGAGGCTTTGTATTTTTATTATTACATCTCTCCTTTTATATATTTAGTACTTTGTTTCTATCTGTTCTTTCTTTCTGTCCCTCTATCCATCCCCTGAAAATGAATTTTGACAGCTTCGTACTATCTGTAGTGGTGGCAAAAGTAATACTTATTCCTAACTCATTTCTAAGTTTCATGCAGAAACACCGTAGAACTACTGCAGTTGCAGAGAACTCTGTTATCACCTTCCAAATATGAGTCAGTTGTTTCTTTATCTACTTTGGAAGACACATGGTAACTTTCAGGCTTGCTATAAAAATATATTTATTTAATAGTTTATAATCCTCATAATATAATGTTTTAAAGAAGTCTTTCTCTCTGGCTGGTCAGAGTCCAAAGATAAGACAAACATTAAGCAATTCAAAATGAGTCTGTATCTGCTTGGCCAGTTGCCATTTAAGTGTGAGCAGTGATGTTGTTTGGTAAATTTTAGGTCCTGGAATCATTACTGGTGATGCCTTACAGGTGATCTCTTTAGACAGCCCTGTAATATTATATGAGATACAGTGGTAATTGAGGTTATTTGGCTATTAAATCCACTTTGGGTTTTAGTTTGAACTTTAAAGAGAGATCCAATATGCTTCTCTCTGAATTAGGTTCAGGACTTTAAATAGTTCTTTTAAAGACTGACATTTGGTATAGATTCACTACCCCATGACATGGGCCCTTTCTGCATGGGCCAAATAAAACACGCTCCCCCTGTCCTCTTGGTGGGGAAGGTGGACAATGCACAGCCCAATCCCTGGTTCTGGTGTGAACAGTCCAGACAATAGTTTTTTGTGGGTCTTTCAGGCTACGTGGCCAGATTTCTAGAAAACTTTATTCCTGACATTTTGCCAGCATCTGTGGCGGCATCTTCAGAGATTGCTGGCATAGAAGAGCATGACAGAGCATGCAGGGATAACTATGTGACCCTGCCAGGATACTGATGTGTTTAAATGTGTTTGCAGCTTTGTATTTACTTCCTTCTTTTTTAAATAAAGGGAAAAAAAGGGGGGGGGAGAAAAAGAAAAAAAGAAATCACTTTCAACACAACCTGAATGTCAGGATTGTTATATTGCGAAAAAACTTCCACTCAAGAATCCTTCAGGTGGGAGAATGGACACTTAGTAATAATTTCTTGAAAATTTCCCTGTTTTATAGGAAAGGCAGTATATTTATGTCTATATCTATATTGAGATTGTCCAGGCACTTAATTGTTATCTTTACATGTTGTTTCCTTATTTATTGGAGTTAATCCTTGGAAATCTGGAGTCTGTTCCAGCTCATATGTGGGACACCTGATATTGTTGGACTGCAACTCTCAACAGACTAGCCAGCCTAGGTAAGAGTTAGGAATGCTGGCAGTTTTAAAACAACATCTGGATGGTCATATTTTGCTCACTACAGCTCTATTGTGTCATTGCTTTGTGTAGGGGTTTTTCCAAAGACCACTCTGTGGAAAATTTGTTCATAGTAAATATACAAACATATATATCCGTTTATTTTTCCTTTTCTTTTCGAGAACTCATGCCACCTTTGGAAGAAAATTGTTAGCACTTCAATCCTTATCTCTCAAGTGGGTGTTATGCAGGCTAGTGTGGTTGATGACAGAGGTTGGCAATATACGAATGACCACTACACATTTCAGCTGCTCTAAGCTTTACTTAGAAAGATGAATTTTGTGCCATCTGATTCTTTCCATCGCAACACAACTAGACACGTTCAAGTCACTGACATGTGAATTAAGATTCTATTGTACTTTCACATGCCTTAGACCTAAGTTTCTTGTCTGTTTGATATATGTCAACAAAGGGAATATTTTACTGCAGGGGTAGACAGCTTCTGAGATTCTAGGGTCCATTATTGCTTTCTTCAGAATATTTGCAGGTTCCACCCCCACATAAACCCATCCGTGGGTAATGAGCATGTAAGAAAATGAAATCACCCTATCAGGAGCCTCTGATATTGCAGTTTGCCTTCAGAAGGAATGGTTGATCCAGAAGTCCTTTTTAAGAAACAGGAAGGGTCTAGCCACACTTTGAGGGGATGGAGGTGGGCTCAATGGTGGGGAAGCCTACGGGATCCTAAGTAGTTACTGTAATGCCCTGGGGGACTAGTGTGTCCCCAGAAGTGAAGGTTTCCATTCATGCAAGGAAAGTTGGGATGTAAGTAATTATACATAAAATATATAATTAGGCATATTATAAATTTGGGGATAATTCCCATTGTTAGTCTCAACTAAAGTAGATCCAGTGGATCAATAAGAAATGGATAAGTTATACAAGTTCTGCAGATTCAGTGGATCTACTCTGGTTGGGTCTAACAATTGTATTTGGTCTACATCACTTGTAACACATTACTTTTTGTGGTAAAGATGACATCATGACATTACAAGTGTACTTCAGTAAACAAAGTAAATGTGTTGCTGAGCATTACTTCTTTCACAGAAAAAAAATAGTACCAGAGACACAAATATTGTGGAAAGGAATAGAGGGGTAACTGGTGAAGCCGGTTTATTTGCTTTCTCCTTTTCTCTCTGGTTTGCTGCTCATTCATGCTCAGTAAGTGATTTTGGGGCAACTGCTGTTTTCCTTGCCTGTTGTAGGTTAATTCACAGAGTTATAGTAGGATCAGACCGACTAGAATCCCATTAGTTCCCAGCTCAAGCTTTACTGCATGTTTAATGCAGACACACTGTTGCAACTCAATACTGAAGGTCTGTGTTTCTCCGACCTTACTTCACCACCACCCCAATGCTAATGCAACTGAAAAACATTCAGCTGGAGAGAGGAAAAGGTGGAAAAGATGGAGCTGGGTGTCTATAAAAAAGGCTTCATTAAAAAGAGCTTCTTTGGCTTCATCTGCGCTGCAGAAATAATCCAGTTTGACATCACTTTAACTACCCTGGCTCAATGCTGTAGAATTCTGGGAATTGTAGTTTGTTGTGGTAGCAGAGCTCTCTGACAGAGAAGATTAAGGACGTTATCACATTCATTTTATTTACCATTTTAGGGATGGGAACAGGACTCTTGGAGGCGTGTGTGAACGGATTTTACCGCAAACGCAAGCGTCCACAAAAAGGTCCCGTTCTGGCACCTGTACCCAAGCCATCCTTGTTCAGTGCCAGCGGGCACCATTTTGTCTGGACAGAAGTCTTCCAACCAGAACATTTAATGCTTCTCGGCACTGAACAGGGTTGGGTGCCGGAACGGGACCTTTTTGTGGGCGCTTTCATGTGCGGTAAAATCCGTTCATGCGCCCCCCTGAGATTTCCGTTTCCGTCCCAAAACGGTAAATAAAGTGAATGCGACAAGGTCCTAGATGTCTCAGCTACAATTCCCAGAATTCCAGGGCATTGAGCCATAACAGTTAAATGGTGTCATACTGCATTATTCCTGCTGTGCTGAATGATGCAGCCTTTGTTAGAGACTTTGTTTACTGAAGTATCCCTGTATTTTCAAAAAATATTGCAGTGACCAGTAATACAATTCTTCCATTTTTATGTACTAAGCAACACTTTTTTGTTTGGGGGGAGGGGGGTGAAGGCAAAATGCTCATGAACATTTGATGAGAATTCCTTGCTCCCAAATTTGGGTTCTTCCTTCTTTAGATGGCTTACTCATGTACCTGAAAAGGAATTAAAAAGCAACTTCGAAATAATATGTACCACAGCAAGCTACTAAACTAGTTATCAAAATAGTAATTGTAAAAAGGTACTCTGGGGACTTTTTAGCATCTTACGTAGCCGATGGTATATACCCTTTCAGTGCTTGCATAAAAAAAAGCATACATTTAAACTCAATGTGTTCTGCCACCTGTATAAATTATGTAAACAGAACAAATCTGAACTTGTTTGCCTTCCTTTTTATACTTTAGAAGACACATATCTTTACAGAAAATTTTTTATATTGTGACCAGTGGAACCTTGGCCAGTATCTCCTTGTTTTCTCCAGACTTTAGAACTACAGTTTTGTACATTTCTTTCCACTTTTAAATGCTTCAAAACCTTCTTCTTTATTATTTAAATAAAAGCTGAAACAATGATGTGTTTAATGCATCACACAATACGAAGGGATAATTTTCCTGCCTAGTTCCCTAGGTGCTTTTTTTCCAATATATACAGTTTGACACATAGAAATAACAGCAGATGTGGAGGCAGATTGTCAAGATTTTGAATTCCTGCCCAGTATCAACTTCCAGTCTTTCCCAAGTTGAATCCGTTGCTATTACCCAATGCTGCAGTACCTGCTGGTCTGATCCTTTCTGTTCTTTCATCTTCCTGTGCAAAATGGAATAAATGTGTATTAACCACAGATGGACTGATTGGCAGCCTGTCCCTTTGTATGTTTTTATTCTGTTATAGTATTCATGCAAGTTCTGTTAGAGAGAAGCGGAATCACTTCAGGCTTTCTGAAGTGTCAGACAGCCATCGATGATTGTAAGGACACTGATGCCTGAAAGGGTATAACTCATACCTTTCTCCCAAAATTATCATATTAGAAGCAAGTAAATTGGTGGTGTCAAGAGTGCAAGGATTTTCTTATGACTAATGATGTATTTAGGAAAACATTGGGCCACCTGACCTCGTGAAGTATACATTGTAAGAACATGAAGGCCATGGCCAGGCATTATGTTTTCATTTGTCATCACTTAGGAGTGGCTTAAATGTGCATAATTTGATGCTAGTTACTTGGTACAGTCCTCTCACAGGGACCGTTCCACTTCATATTACATATGGGGAGAAGCTGGAAAGTATGCTTATGTGACAATCATTCAAATACTAAATTCCGCACCTCAGTCTATGTCGAAACTGCTCTCAAAAATATTATACAGATTTAAATTGACTCCTGTGAATTTGAGAGCGTCACTCACGTTTGGGCTTTGAATACCTCACAATATTTATTTCTTTACATATCTGTTGGACTACACCACATTGTTTTATTTTTAATAAGGCCATATAAGAACTTGCCACATGGTTTATTTCATCTTCTCAGAGTTCTAGAAATTAACAAAAGATAATGTACTTGTATACCAAATTTCCAACCATTCTGCTGAAGCTTGTGAATCCAATATAGAAAAAAATCAAATAATAATTAGAATTGATATCTCTGTCAACATGATCAGTAATTTGCAGTAACTTTCTGTGCAGACAACTTAATAGGATAGTTTCATCTGCTTTGGACTGGTGCCTAATTTTCACAATGAGAGGCAACAAAGGCTGCTTCCACACTGTAGAATTAATGCAAGTTGACACCACTTTCACTGCCATGGCTCAATGCTATGAAATTCTGGGAACTGTAGTTTGGTGGACTGGGGCATGACGTTCAGACAGTAGCATGCCCCTAATTAGTGGAGGCGTTCGGCAGATTGGCAGGAAAAAATGCCACAACTTTATTAACAGCAAGACAAAGGTAGGGTTGGCACCAAAAGCACGAGGTCTGGATCTGCACATCACAAACACCGAGGTTGGACTGATGTGAGGTTGCTTGTACGCCAAGCATTGGGATGACTTGAGGCAACGCCACACCCTTGCGCAATTACGCAATTGCGCGGCTACCAGAGGAAAGCCTCTCGTCACCGGGATATACTCCATGTGACCCACGGTTGGCCACATTGCACTTGATGTTTCCCGGGTTCAAAGGACTCCTGATCCTGTGCTACCGAGCACAGGAAACCAGCCCACCAGATCCAGAACCTGTGCTGCTGCCCACAAATGAAAGTTGTGACAAGCAACACCAATCCCAGGGAGGGAGGGTGGGGAGCCGAGCAAGTTGGGAAGGCGCAGAGGGCAGCTGCGCCATTCCTTAAATATGCCTCGGGGGAAGGCCTGCAGAAGCTCCTCCTCCCCTGGCTGAACAGCCAATGAGGGGAAGAGGTGGGAAAAGGTGCCCAATCACCGCGGCACCCGCCCGAGCCACCGGGGAGGAGCCTGCTCAAGCAGCCTTTTCCCGCCGGCGGTAAGCCCGCGGACACGCAGGCTTCCCGCTGGTGGGAAAAAGGGGCTCCACTGACCATCTTGGGGCTCGGAGCCCCACAGCAACTGCACCTGCCCGCTGAGGGCGGGAGGTGCCATTTCTCCGGGAAGCTGCATGGCTGCCTGCACATGTGATGGATCCACAGTGTTTTGGTGGTGCAGCATTTATACATGCTGTGCTGAAGAAATGCTGAAAAAATGTGGCCACTTTCCCAGGCGCAAAACCTGGTGAGCAAAGGGACAGCAGCAAGCCGCTCCTTACCCACCATCTGTATTGCCCCTAAAAAGCTTGTGCTATAGCTTCTTTCACTCAGTCTCAAAGGTGCCACAAGATCCCTTTGTGTATTGATTTTCCAAACTGATATGGCTGTGGGGCTTTCTAGATTGGCAGGAAAGTGTGACATGAAGTTGCCTTTTCCTTAATGCTTAGCAGCTGCACCACAGCCTTTAGATGGAGCTGCGCTGTTCCGCAGTTTTTTAAAAAGAAGCTGGGAAAACCAGCACCTTTTTAAAGGCGCTTCTTCTTCCCTAAAATGCAAAAACAGCGTTTTCATGGCACACTTTCCCTTTTTCTCATCTAAAGGCTAGATTTTCATGCAGCCATGAACACACTTCTTTTTGCCAATCTAGATCAGGCCTATGTTTCTGAATTCTACTCCCCATAGGAGTGTTTGTGTGAGAGTAAAGGCACTCTGTGCATGCACATTATCATTTCTTTTCAGGGCAGCAGTGGTATCCTTTGCTTATCTTAAGCCTTGGAGAAGTTCCTGCATGTAACTTAGCTTTGTCATAGGAAAAGTGCAAACATAATGTTAATAACATTTATTAATGATAACTTTAAGAGCGTGAGTTTAAATGATGTTGCTTGCAGTCAGATCCATTGTTGATGTTTCTAAATTTGAAAACTAACCATATATTTATGGAGGAAAGAGCAAAAGTATTCTAGTAGCTCTCTCTCTCTCTCTCTCTCTCTCTCTCTCATATAGTGTGCTTTGAATAGTATAGCCAAAGTGCAGCTTTTGCATTTATAAATCCATTGCTGCCCTGGCCATGTTATACTCGAAAAGTTCGCATGAGGCCCCCTCTGCACCAGTTATTTGAAAAAGAAACAGCCAAACACTTGGTGACCTGTTTGCCCACTTGCTGTTGTTGTTAGTCCTTATGAATAGAAAGGGTAAGAGACAGGCGTTTGGCTTAAGCACAAAGCTTTTTTTTTTCTTCTTAAGGGCATGGTTGTGGGGTTTTTTTTAACCCTCTTTCTTTAATGCCAGAGAAAGAATGTGGAATGGAATGAGAGCTTCAGCAGGGCTGGGCAAGCAAACAATCAGCAGGTGATGGCCCATATGTGAATAGCAGCAGGTCCCTAGACAATTCAAGAAGCTCTGAATGTCAAAATGTTTGGGTAATGTAGCTTTTAGTGCGGGGCGGAGAGAAAAGAACTGCTATACCCTTTGGTAAAGGCTAGGTGGCGCAAGCATGTCTCAGCTTTAGATTTCCTATTTAGAGCAGCAGATTCTGTGTTATGAATTGTCTGTTATTGCCAGAAGTATCTGATGAATGGAATGACAGAATGGTGGCTTTACTGTGTGTCTGAGGAAGTCGGCATCCTGTTTCCAACAATCATGACAGGACAGCAATAAAGAATAGCTTAACTGCCTGCCAGCCCAGTCAATAACCAAATTTCAAGCCTATTCTCTGGCCAGGTTTGTTGGCAGACATTGTTATTTCAGTGGTGAATGAAGTTACTTTATCCTTTCTCCTAGCTGTTGTAGTACAGCATCTCCCCCTTCTGCCCCCACTGTCACATTGCTGTGCAAAAATATTGCAATGGTTTTATCACGTGGGTCAAGGTGAGAAATAATTATTGATTTTTGGATTGCTCATGCTTCTTTGCTAATACTTTAGATTGTGTGGATAGTTTCTCAAGATGGTCAATTCTGGATTCTTTTCTTTTTTAAAAAGTTTTATATGGACTAAAACAGTCCTAAGAAAATAATGCTGAAATATTCTTGCTTCTAGGAATGTGGCTTGATGTTTGAGAGGGAATTCTTTATGAAAGTTGGAAGCCGAGGCCAATCCCTACATAATGTTTGTGATGCAGCTAAGAAAACCCTTCTTCTTTACTCATTACTAAAATAATCTAATGAGTGCCTGAAATGATGTAAGATATCCTATGTTTAGATCACTTCATGGTGACCCTTCATGGGGAGTGGGACTAGGGGTTATGTTATGGAATGTATATTTTAATATTGTAAGCTGCCCCGATTGCATTGTGTACAGGGGCGGGATAAAAATATTTTTATTTTTATTATTATTATTATTATTATTATTATTATTTACTCTGTGGATAGGACCCCCAGTGCTCCACTGTTCTGCTTAGGTCCTGTAAATTCATACCCATGATCTTCCTAATTGAGTTCAGCCATCTCACATGAATTGATTTTTTTCCTAACTAATTTCTTCACTATCCAGCTCCCATATCCATACATGGTGATGAGAACTACAATTGCTTGGATGATTCTAACTTTAGTGCTCAGTTGTATATCTTTACATTTTAGGTTCTTGCCCAGTTCTTTCACAGCTGCCCTTTCTGTTCCTAGTCTCCTTCTGATTTCTTGACTTCAGTCTCCATTCTGATTCATATTTCATCCAAGGTATGAGGAATCTATTTTGATGTCCCCATTATCTAGGTTGAATTTGTTTAGTTCCTTCATTGCCTTTATTTTTGTTTTCATTATGTTCAGCAGCAAGCTTTGCACTTTCTTCTTTAACTTTTCTTAGTAATTGTTCCAATTAGATTACTAATGTTCCTTTCTTCTATCTTCACTCTTCCTCCTTCTGAGTCTCAACCTGTTCTTCATATTATATTGTATGAGATTGTTTTATATTTTATAAAATTATAGTAATGATCAATGAAGAGAAATAGAAGAACAAAAAAAAAGAAAAAAGAAAAAAGGAAGAATGAGAGACCTTTTCCCCAAGATCCAGGGACTGAAAAGAAAGTTCACACCAAGGGCAGGAATGCTCTGTGATCAGAAGAAGAGCATAGTATATGACCAAGAATATATTACAAGACAGTGGAAGTAATATATAGAAGAGCTACGAGGGTGTATCCAAAAGTTTTAATGATCACCTTTTAAAAAAATTGACAGAAAGTTTGTTTTGATTTGTAGTTGTTAACTTATCTCTATGTAGTCGCTATCTAGATTTATACATTTTCCCCAGCATATCTTGACTTGCTGAATACCTGATATTGTAGAAGCCTGCAGATTGCGCCTGGTGAGGATTTTACACTTTAGTCACTTCCGGCAGAGCCAGACACAATGAGCTGATTTTCTCAGCAATGTGCACTTAGGGACCAGTGATGACATTGACAAAATTTCATCAATATGCCATAATAACTTCTGGGTGATAATTATTACTTTACGATACCCCCTCGTAAGGTGCAATCTGCATACTTCTACAATATCAGGTATTCGGAGGGTCAAGATACGCTGGGGAAAATGTATAAATCTAGATAGTGACTACATAGAGATAAGTTAACAACTAAAAATCAAAACAAACTTTCTGTCAATTAAAAAAAAAGTGATCATTAAAACTTTTGGATACCCCGTTGTATATAAAAGGGATGATGACATAAATGACACCTGGAATGAAGAACCATATGGCGAAGTGGAAACCGCATTAAGGTTGCATCCAAACTGTAGGAATAATCCAGGTTGACACCACTTTAACTGCAATGGCTCAATGCTATGACATTCTGGGATTTGTAGTTTGCTTTGGCAGAGAAGGCTAAATATCTTAACAAAACTACAAATTCCAGAATTCCATAGCATTGAGCCATGGCAGTTAAAGTGGTGTCAACTGGCAATATTTCATCAGTGCATAAATAATATTTTAAGACTATAAAAACAACTTAAAGCATACACTTAAATTGATAAAATAATCTTTGAAGGAAGGACAGAAAAGAGGGGGCCATTCTGATCTCCCTTAGAAGGGAATTCCAAAGCTTAAGAATAGCCACCGGCTTTTACAGAATTGCTATGAAATGTCCAGAGGTATAAGTGAGAAATGCAAGATGTGTTTCATTTTCTGAATCTTTCTTCCTAGTCAGTATTCTTGGTGCTATATTGGTGAACCCTGTGTCTGAAGCCCCTCCCTCCCCTGTTAAGGAAATTGTTTTATAAGATATCTTGGGAAACCTCTTTTCTTTTTCCAAAAACCATAAATGATCTAAACACTTCTGATGAAGGGGACATTGCAGTAGGTGATGGTTTGGTGGAAATGTATTCTGGACCCTCTGCATTAGGTTCCCCCAGCTTAGGACATTGAAGCTAATATAGAAAGTGCTGCATGCCTAATGTGTATTTTTCAGAACCATATAATTTGTTGTTACCTAATTACTCTCAGATATATCTTTATTTTTTCTCCATAAACTCATACATGAATATATTGAATACATTTCAAGGTGGGGATGGTCACCACAGATTGCATGTTAAGCAGCGGCAGATGAAAGTGTCAAATATTTGCTTTAGAAAGCCAATGTGAATTTTTTTTCTCATCGTTCTAACTCAAACTGAATCAGCCAGAATTCTGTTAACAAAAATTACTCTTTCTACTTAAACTTATTGGCACCCCCTGGGCATCATTAAGATCCTTTTTTTCTTTTTACAGTAGGGAGGAGGGGTAATAAAGAGCTAATTCAGGGCAGGGTGGCTAATGTTTGAATTCATCATAATATTCTGGAATGAAGGTCCTTTGTAGAATTGTGTGTCATGCTTCCTAACTAAGTACTACTGAATTAGCAACTTACACAAGTGCTAACTCTTTTGTTTTAAGGAGAAGCTGTCCAGAAGCTGTTGGACTCTCTCATTTGGGCCTCAGTTTACCCATGTGTGAAGCAGGAAGATCAAGAAGTTCAAATGTTACCCCAAACTGAAAATTCAGAAATTGCACTAGAATTGTGTAGGCTGAGGTTGGGGTCATGGAGAGAAGCAAAATTGCTAAATTAGTACTTCACATATTTGTTGGTCCATATGAGCTGTTAATATTGGATTGCTAGTGGTGACAGCTATTGTTGTACTTGGACTAATTGCTATGTATGTTATAGAATAGATAATACCATTTGTTCCCTGCATATTCTGGATTCCATCTTTTATTTTCTCATCTTAAAGTATCAACTCCAACATTGCAATGCAATACATGGTTACTAAGAGATAACCCCAGTTGAGTTTGTTGGACATTATTACTGGACAACTATAAGATTGTACCATAAATTCGAGTCTTCAGGAACTTGCATGTGTTACCTCAGAGCCTGTGTCATATTTTTTAAAAATTCCTAACAGAGCAGGTGATGTTTTACAAGAAAAGAGCTGGATAAATATTGTTCCCAACTTCAGACAAGGGACAATATTGTCATCTATGTCAATAAGTTCTAGAATAGACCATTAAGTATTTTACACAAAGAACAGCCTGTTGATAAATAGCCAGTGGAGGCTTCTGTAAAACCACTCATGCAACACTATTTCCTTTGTGACTAGCTTGGTAAATTGTAGAATCTGAATTTCAGCTAAAAATTTGACAAGGTTCCTCATTCTTATTTAGCAAGGTAGTTATGGTAGCTAGGTAGATTTGTACTTAATTGATGGACTTTTTATTTCCTCACACAAAAGTGAAACCAATGTAAGAGCCAGCATGGGCTTGTGTATGGCCACCACACTAGAGCCAGCATGGGCTTGTGTATGGCCACCACACTAGGGTTTGAATCTTCACTCAGAAATGGAAACCCATTTGGTTTGTGTGGTACCAATCCGGCTTGGTGCTCTCTCCAATCTGCAAAATAACAAAAAAGCAAAATAATAATAAAAAACAACTCACATTAAAGTGGATAGAGTGTGGTTTTTATCTTTGAAAAATTGCTGGTGTGTATAGAAGGGATGTAGAGGTGGAGATATGTGGTATGTATGTATTTTTTTTAAATGATGTGTGTGCCTCAGTGTCTGAGGAACAGAAATACAGTTTTAAGTAGTTCTACACATGCTCCACTGAACTTTTGTTGTTATACTACAGTAATCAGTACCGGTGTTGGAGCACCCTATTCCACCTAAATATTAGGAAGAACTTCCTGACAATAAGAGCTATTGAAAAGTGCAATATCATGCCTCAGATAGTGTTGGAGTATCCTTCTTTGGAGGTTTTAAAAATAGTCTAGAGTCTTGTCTACAATGCATCCCAGGTCAGTACACTGTCTTTTAGAACCAAAGCAGCCACAAAGTGATGCACAGTGACCATATGGCAATTTGAAAATGTTATTTTCAAAAGACAATAAGCATTAGTGAAGTATTGCTGAAGGTGAGTTTTAAATGCTCAAATATAACTGCATTGTTTTACAGTTTTATTAATGTTTTCCACAGTGACCCTTAATGGAATGTTTGCAGACACATTTGTGTTCAATTCCAAATATTCAACGTTAAATCTGTATTCATAATGCTAAATTATATATGGTTTGAATTTGACAAGTCTCTGTATTTTAATCAGGGTGATTTAGATATGTGTTGTGTCAAAGTAATTAGGCATTTGTAGCTATTAAATCATATTGAAGCCAGAGACTTCATAGCAATATTTTATTCTCCAGAGGCTCAGGAGATGATTCCAAGGTTAAGGAATGCCTTCTTTGAGATTCCGAGGACAGAAATTCACAGGAAGAAAAATTATGTTTTCTCCAAAGGCTCATGAAGGCATATTTTAACCTTGGCATACCCTCCATATGGTTTAGAGAACAAAAAAAATCTATGGTTTATTTTTTAAAAAATTTACCTTTTAAAAAAAAACTCAACAATTTAGACATGGTTAAAAACTACTGAAAATTATGACTCCATCCTTAACTGAATATCCACTGAAATACATGTTAGTGGCAGACTGAAGAATGCCAGACATGGGCTGGGGGGATCACAGTCATATTTTGGGGAGTAGTACAGTATTAGTGAATTGAGACTTCTGGGCACCCATAAAAGTGGACAAAAATTTGCATAAAAATTGGATATACTTTCACTGTTTGGACAGATGAGAATTTTTAAAAAATCACTACCATTTAACATAAATACTCTCCATCTTAACTGTTATGGGTAAGGCTGTGGACCATTCAGCCTATACAATTATAGTGCCATTTAACTGCCATGGCAATTTTCCATCGAATCCTGGGACTCACAGTTTAAAGAGGGACATTTAGGGGCTTTTTAGATTGGCAGGAAAGTGTGACATGAAGTTGCACTTTCCTTAATGCTTAGCAGCTAGACTGCAAGCCCCAGGTGTGCATTTAAAAAGTACAGGGCAGCTAGACTGAGGTTTTTTCTGTGGCTCAGCAACTACATGGGAAGCTGTCAAAACGCTACAAACACAGGCGGAGCAGCTACATGGGCGGCAAGGAACATGGCTTTTAGCCGCGCTTTAAACATTTTTTTCCCTTGCTGGCTGCGAATTGCGCAATTGCGCAGGTACACCATACAGTCGGAGCTTATCACATGGGGGAGTACAGGACCATTCCGAAAGAGGGAGAAAGTGAGGTCAGTTCGGAAATGCACATGATTACGCACAAGCTCATCACACACAAAACAAGAGAGCATCTACACAAAAAGAAAATGCAGAGTCAATACGAAAGAATTCATCACATGTGAACATACTGGTCGGCTTTCTGTTGCAAATTAAGGCATCTTGGGAAATGGTAGCAAAGGCTCATGGGAGTTGTAGTCTGTGTTCTGTCAGAGCATTATATTGAGTTGTCTTGAGGTTTCAGCCCTCTGTCCAGGAGGGATTCCCATATGTCCTCCATTCTTGAGCAGAGGCCCCCCTTTTCCAAGTTGACCAGGCACGTCCTCCTTTGCCAGGACACGTCCTACTTTCCCAGCCTTCTTTTTGAAGAGGAAGCAGGAGGGCCAGGCGTGCTCTGGCCAGGCTCTGGGGGTCTCTTCCTGGCTCCTTCCTTCCCTCCCTCCCCACTGCCTTCCTCCTCCCTTTGGCTGAGAGAGTGTGACTTGCAGGGAGGAAGGGCAGCGGTGGTGCTCCAGGTCCTCCTGATGCTGGGCCAGGGCAAGCTGGAAACAGGAGGAGGAGGAGGAGGAGGAGAGGGACATGGGGCCCCTCTGCTGCCCTGCCTCCCTGCAAGTCACACTCTCTCAGCCAAAGGGAGGAGGAAGGCAGCCAGGAGAGAGCCCTGGAGCCTGGCCAGAGTGTGCCTGGGCCTGCCTTCTCCTCCCCCCTTCGGCTGAGAGAGTGTGACTTGCAGGGAAGCAGGGCAGCAGAGGGGCCCCATGTCCCTCCCCTTCTCCTCCTCCTCTTGCCAGCTTGCCCTGGCCTGGCTGAGTGCCTCCAGTGCCCTGCTGTCTCCCTAGAAGTCACACTCTCTCAGCCAAAGGGAGGAGGTGAAGGAAGGTGCAGGCGCACTCTGGCCGGGCTCTGAAGGTCTCTTCTTGTCTTGGCACCTTCCCTCCCTCCGCACTTGTATCGCTACCTTTAAATGGGTGCTTTAAAGATACAGAGCCCCATTTAACCGTGCAACTACACCTTAGCCTTTAGATGCAATAGCAATGTTGCTCCCTTTTAAAAAAAGTAGTGGGGAAATCAAGCTACTTTTTAAAGGCACTTCTTCTCCCTTAAAACTCCAAAATAGTGTTTTCATGGCACACTTTCCCTTTTTCTCATCTAAAGGCTGGGCTTTCATGCAGCCTTCAACACACCTCTTTTTGCCTATCTAAAATGGGCCTTAGATTCTGAACCAGAGAACTCTAGTGTCTCACCAAACTGCAAGTCCCATGATTCCATAGGATATTGTTAAAATGGTATACAGTTGGCTCTCCATATCCATGGATTCAACCACCCAAGGCTTGAAAATATTTTTTACACACACACACACACACACACACACACATATATAATAAATCTTGATCTTGCCATTTTCTATAAGATACACCATTTTCTATACCACTGTATATAGTGGGATTTAAGCATCCACAGATTTTGGTATCTGCAGGGGGTCCTGGAACGAAACCCCAGCAGATACCAAGGAACCACCGTATAGTGCTATATTTATGTAGTGTGAATGGCTCTCCAGGTTAGGTGATGTCTTATCTTATTTCTCACTTGAACTTCTCCTAATGTAAAATGAAAAAGGGGCAGAAGGAAACTTTATAAAGTGTCATGACACCCACACACCCACCCACCCCCTCCCAAGAATGTGGAGCTTTACAAGAATAATAAGATATTTGAGAACACATGGGCAGGAAATGATTCTTAAATGAAAAAGTGTAACCTGTTGAATTTCGTCCTGCTACCCAGCTATTAATGTTACAAGAGCCTTACTCTCCCCCAGTGGCACAGAAAAAACTTAAGGTTCATGAACTGAATTGTCCTCTCCCTGACAAATATGGGAATAAAAACACTGATCTATTCTTTCTATATGAATCTGAACGAGGTGAATTCCTGTGTTTGCTACTAAGTTTTGTTTGGATGAGTGGCGCAGTCACAACCACCTTAAAATCTTGGATTTCTCTGTTGATTTCTCTGGATAGCAATTATAAGCTCCTCTATCCACAATGCCCCCTTCACTCATCTAAATCTCATGCCCCCTGCTAGACGGTCTGGTTTGTATATGTTATAATTACATTCAATGCATTATTGGTGATTGTGTTTTTGCTTTGCCGTAGTCTGGTACTGGTGTTGGGCTGTTTAAATAGTCCAGGAATGTGAAAATCTCCCTATTGCCACATGGGCAGAAGGGGGAGGAGCCTGCTTGCAAAAGATGTCCTCTTAATCAGAACATCTTTACTAAGGACTGAAGCAACATGCAGGCATCTGACTAACATCTCCAATTGTCCACCCCCCTCCTGTTTGGTTTGTAACATCTTGCCTGATGAAGAAGCCCATGGAGCTTTGAAAGTTTGCAACAAGTATATTGTGCATTTCAGTTGGCCAAGAAAGGCATCACTGATGGTTTATTGTTTACCTTCACTATCTAATTATAGTTGGAGCATTTCTTAATATTGTCCCTACTCAATCACTGAACGACCACACTTCTACATCTTGTAGTACAGGGGGAAGAGCACTTCTTATTAAAAGATAAGGTGTCTTGTTTAAAAACAAGGCGTTTTTTGATAACAAGTGTAGGCTGCTGTACAAGATTTCTGGACTCATGGCTGGATCTTTAAAGCGAGTGAAATTTTGCAGCCCTAGTCCAAAGATGGCAATGGAAAAGCGTTCAGATTTCAAAAGGGGAGGTGATGTAGGATACATATTATTATGTTGGAGAGAGACAGTTCCTTTTCTTTTGATAAATATCAATTTAGAATAGGTAGAAATTATTTCTTAAAATCTAAACAACTCCCTTATAATCTTCCCATTGTTTGTGAACGATGTACAAAAACTCAAACAAGGATATGCATAGTTAGGTACAATGTATGTTACAGTCGCTTTCCAGACTTACGACTGGAAAGTCTCCAATTTATACCTTGGTTCAAAACAAAACTTAACTTTGGATGAGTCATTGTTTCTCAGTTTAACTTGTTTCACAAAAGTGAACAAAACATTTACCTCAGATGATATTGGGGTTCTCTAGAGGCAATCAGAAAAGCAAACTACTTTTTGGGGGGCTTACTTTATTTTGTCACTTCAATATGCTTCTTAACAACAGCAGGAACATTCCTGTCAGTAGATAGGAATCACCATTCCACTCCCAATTTTCTCAGAAAGACATTGAACAAAAGCGGTTAGGCTATGCCTTGCAGGTATATTAGAAATACTCCTTTATCACACTAGGGGGCAAACAGGTTTAAACAAGAGTTAAACAGGAAATGTCCTATGATAAACATAGAGCATTTCCTGTTTAATTTTTGTTTAACTCTAGTTTAAATCCTCTTTGTCCCCTAGTGTGATAAAGCAGTATGACTTCTAAAATTTCTCACCAGCATGACCAGTGGCCAGGGATTGTGGCAGTAGTATAAAGCATCTGCACATTATTAGATTTCCTGCCTTATATGACAAGAATAGATGATATGAACTCCCAAATTCCTGTGCCTGTGAATGGGTAGGGGAAATTAGGGTATTTTAGTTTCAGCTCATGCTCTCAGGATTGTTTTGAGAAAATAATGGATGGGATGAGATAAAACAACCTGAAATTTCCAAGGAACACAGACTAAAAATGTTACACCTTTGCATCTCTATGCATACATAAGTCCCAATTAATGTAAGACTAATTACTCCCAGATAAGTAGGTATGACATTACAGCTTACGTCAGTGATGGCGAACCTTTTTCGGTCCATGTGCTGGGGTAGGGCTTCTGCCCCCCCCCCAGGGTGGGGCTGCGTGTCAGATGGTGGGACTTCCGACCCCAGAGGCCAGACGTCTGTCTTCTGGAGGCACAGCTTCCAGGTGGGACTTATCCCCCTGCCCTTTCCCCTCCACCCAGCTGTCTCTGAGAGACGGCTAGAAGCCGGGGAATGTTCGGGAGGGGGGTGATGGGTGTGCACCATTGCTCCTCCTCCTGCCCTTCTCCCGATTTCCAGCTGTCTCTCAGAAACATCTGTGGGTCAGGCAGGGCCCATGGGGGTGGAGGAGGAATAGACATATGCCTGCTCCTCCCTCCCCCAGATCCTTCCTGACCCACAGCTGTCCCTTGGAATGCAGCTGTGGTCAGGAAGGGCCCATGGGGAGGAAGAAGAAGTGGACACATGCCTGTTCCTCCTCCCTACGGACTTTTCCCTGCCCCTAGCTGTCCCTGTGAAGACAGCTGGAGGCTGGGAAAGTTTTCTGGGGAGGAGCCACTGGCGCATGCTAGTCACTCCTCCCCCCCTCTGCCCTTTTCCCAGCCTCTAGCTCTCTCAGAGAGGCAGTGAAGAAGACTGAGAGAGAGTCAGGAGGAGGAGCCAGAGGTGTGTGCCTGTGGCTCCTTCACCTCAGTGCCATTTTCTGGCTTCCAGCTGTCTCAGAGAAGCTTGGAGCGAAAGCTGGAGGCCGGAAGAAAGCTGGGAGGAGGAGGAACGGACATGCACGTTCCTGTTCTTCTTTGTCTCTGGCCCATGCCGGGCGAAATGACATCACATGCCACCCATGGTACACATGCCATAGGTTTACCATCACAGGCCTAAGTCCCTTAAAGTCAATAGACATTGGAACTGTGGTGATGAGGAACTGCAGTGATGAGGAAGAGATTCATGATATGTATGAATATCAGACCTTGGAAGTAACAAATTCTTTTCAGTTAATTATTACTTGTGGTTGTCTATTTCCCCCAGTAATGAAAATATAGCTCACTACTTTCTAGTTCTTAATGAAAGATAATGTCATTGCTATTGCTGTGTCAGCTTTTTTAATTAGAGGGCATGACATTAAATGCTGGAACAGAAAAATCATGTTGAAATATCAGTTCATGCTGATAAATAAAAAGTATCCAAATGTTTTCAAAATAAATGTTTTGAGGAACTAATCTGTTACTTTTGCAAACTAGTAATTATAACAACAACTGGCTACTTTGGATACATAGCATGTTTATTGTAGCCACTTATTTAGCAAATTACTTTACTGGAAAATAAATATTTCTCAATCTTTCTCCCTTTCATGTTTTTTAAACATGAAACATGATTCCTATAGAGGTGTTCTTTTTAGGCATTTCTAGATCTTCCATTGTAATGCTATGGAATATTTACTTCAGATGTTGTTCTTTCCAATAGGGTTCACTATTATCCACAATTTCACATTTGTGTTGTAATCGCAGGAATGCATTACCCAATGATATGGGAGTAATACTGTACTTTTTTTCTGAAATAAACTACCTAATATAGAATGATCTATGTTTGCAAGCAAATGCTTTTAGCAGAACAGAGATAGTTCTGTTAGAGAACAGCCCTAAAAAAGGTTGGTTCATATAACTGTACTATGCTTGGAGAGAAAATTCTGCAGTAAACCACTTTTCTTTGTCATCTTCAAACAATTTTAATGGACTGTAAATGAGGAAGTAGTATTTAACATTTTGTTTTGGGTTTTGTTTGTTTTAAGTCTTGACCATTCCAAAGTTAGAGCACTTTTTCTTGTATCTCATTAGCTATGTTATGACTTATAGAGGAAGCTGAACTGGGATGTTTAGAGCCTGAAAAATGACTTTAAACTTGAACTTTAAAGCAAGTGCTTTATAAAATAAACAGTAATTTAAATTATGAGATTGCACAAAGTTTGAGTATTTCTCAGTAAACATTCTTGCTTGTTTTTGCTCTAACCTACCAAGAATCTAATAGTATTAATTGTATGTGTCACATGAAGAACAAGGTATAAAATCGTGAAATCCAGTCAAAATTGTTTAATTGAGCCACTGCTGCAGATTCTGAAAAAGCTTACAGAAACACAGAGCGCCAGTGTCTGGTGTATTCACCTCAAATGAAGGAAAGGTTCAAGGAGAGGAAAATTACAAACAGGATTGAGAAATTAGAAAAAGGCAATTTTGCCTTCCTAGCCCACCCAGTGGGTGCAGCAGTACATTTCAGTGAGCACAAAATGATGTTATGTCACTTCCGCAACTATTTGGGCAGATTTTGGGGCAATATTTTGGGGAGGTTAGGGGAGCAAACTATTGTCTCTTTGTGATGTTTTGAGTGGTTTGAACACAAAAAAAATTCCCCCCAAATCATTAAAAAAATTGAGGGAAGGGATCTGGTGGGGTTGAGGGCCTTTGGGGCGTGGGTCTTGTGGGTCTCACTTTGCCCACCCCTTACAGACATTAAGTTATCCTTTGAGGCTTCTAAGTCTAAGCCAGCATGACCACAGAATTCACATAGTTGGAAGACGCCACAAGGATCATCCAGTCCAACCCCCTACCATGCAGGAAATCTCAATCAAAGATACCCGACACTATTCCTACATTCCAATCATGGGACTCATCCCACCAGGTTTCAGTAGGTACAGTGTACCAACAAGATCTAGTAAATTATCTGAAGTGACATGATCTAGTTCTCTGAGAAATATGATAACATGATAAATATGATTAAAGCTTGGAAAACCAAAGGCATCTGTGAATATATCTAAAATATCTGTGGCTTATTGTATTTCAAGATAGCAAAAGGATATGATGCATTGGCAAAACTAGCTGGTGTTTAAAAAATTGTTTTCAACTAACAGTCGTAATGTATTTCATTGATCCAGTCAAAACGTTCCCCTATACAACCTGTGTGAATGCTATCATAGGAGATTATCACACTCCCTTTCCTCCCAACCTCAATGTGGGCTGAAACTTTCTAAAACAGGTGGTTATCACATGCCTCTGTGCCCCGTCCAGAGGCATTATGTGCCCAGTCTTGGTATCCCATACCTGATCCGCACTTCTCCAGCACTTTTTGAAAGAACAGGAGTTTCCCGTACTTTGCAAAGTCTGGCAGAAGTACAGATCGGGTATAAGATGGAATGATCAGGCATGTGATGCTTCCGAACTGGGCGTGGAGGCATGCAATAACACCTGTTTTCAAAAAGTTTTCAAAAGTTTCAGCCCATGCTGAACCTGGGAGGAAAGACAGTGCAATAATCTCCTTAGAGAACACCAGGCAAGTTCCTTTGCCCCTTTTTTAAAGGCTTTATGAGTAGTCATTTGTGGAATTCTGATTTCTCACATGAATCTTTGTTTGGATGCAGCATCATTTGTGTTTGATCTAAATATACCATTGTACTCTAATGCCTTTAGAAAACTGGTTCAAGGGACATTCTACAAGTGGTCTTGAAAAAGTTTTTGAGAGTACCCATAATCCCTTAATTAGCATGGCCACATCTTGAGGGATTCTAAGGTCCAATCCACACTGAAGAAATAATTCAGTTTGAAACTGCTTTATGCTATGGAATTATGGGAGCTGTAATGTATTGTGGCATCAGAGCTCTTTGACAGAGGTAGCTAAATATCTCAGAAGACTACAGTTCCCAGAATTCCCTAGCATTAACCCAAGGCAGTTAAAGCAGTGTCAAACTGGATTATTATCTGCAGTGTGGATTGGAGTTTATTGTAAAATAATAAGCTCTGCTCCAGGGTTCCTTTTGGAGGTTTTGCAATGTTGTTGTGCCTCTCTTCAGTATGAGTAGAACATGAGGTGCAAGCCTCTGATTTAAAAAGTCAAATGGCCTGCAATCTGGCACACCCTTCATTTGGAGTAAACTCACTGGGCACAATGTGCCTTACTTCTGATTAAATCTGTGTAGAGATGTGCCATAAACTTGCAATCCTGTGCAAATGTACGGAGGAATAGGAACTTGTAAAGTTGGTGAAACTTTTTTCCTTGTAAACATGAGTGGAATTAGGCTGTAAAACATCTTAACTTCTTTCAGTTTCTGGTCTGTGTTTGATTTGTTTGAGGCTGTGGTTGAGTATTATTTGATTTACTCACTGTTTTGATAATCATAAAGCAGAAATTACTTTTCTTTGTGTTGCAGTGAACTACATCTTGCTGTTCCTGGTAGTAAATTATATATGAAATATTACTTTTAACATCTCAAACCAATTGTACTTGTTTGTCTGGTGTAGCCATACCATTACTTTTGTTAATTTTAGAATTAGTTATTCTTCTCATTAAAAATACAGAATAATGAAATAAAGATTTCATACATGCTGGTTGTTTCTTGCCAGTATTAAAACTGAATATTTTCTTTAAATTGTCTGGGCATAACTTAACCAAAGTTAAAGTGTCATTGGTCTTAGGGGCAGAGTTGCAGGCATACGTCGCTGTTCACTGTTGAAATAATTTGACTTAGAAGTGCTAGATCATGCCCTCTGTTCATTAATTATTAGAACATTCCTTTAGAATGGTAATCAGTCATACTTATAGTAGTAATATCACCAGATTCTTAAAATTATCCTTATCATGTTTGCAGTGCAAGTTTCCTGCCTATTCATGAAGTGTTTCAGCAACTTCAAAACAAATCATAACTTGTAAGTGTAAGAAGTGTATGCTCCCCATATTTATTCATCCGCATGTTCTGCATATGTATGCAATACCACTATACGCAGCATGAATGTGATAATTAAACGGTGGGTGATTTACTAATAATGTGAAACTATCATCAGTTTGTTGACATGGGTATACTGTAATGAAATAAAATGTATACAGAATAAGTAAATAGAATACAACACACCCAAACATCCTACAATATGCAATTTTATGCCATTTTAACTTGAATTCACAAGTGTCTCTTAAGGATTCATACCAGCCAAATGCTTTGTAGATAACTCAAAGAAATATCTCTGAATAGTGACTCCCTAATGGTCTGTTTAAGGGAAGATTTTGAATATACTAAGAACTAAAGAAGACAGGTACAGAACTGGCTTTTTAAGATTGTGATGATGTATACTGCTTACTTCTGCAATACAAGTTTAAAAGAATAAAGCCAACACCGTTTTTTTTTTAAAAAAAAATAGAGCAGTAATTTATTAATACAAAAATCTAAATTAATTAATTTTGTGTCACCCTCTATAAATGATGGTAGCTTCATGTGCACTTAAGTCTAGATAAACCTAAAGGCAGGAAAGAATTAAATGTGGCAGTGTCCATTTATTCCTTTACACAAACATCAGCTTGTAGAATCAAGTACACCCTCTTCTGCTATACAATAGCCTTTAAACACTTCGTTTAGACAGCTGATACTCTCTGAAAACTATGATTAACTATAATTCTGAGAACTGGGAGGATTAGAATTTATAATGGAAATTGAAGTCTACTACTTGGCCTTTAATGACATGTTTATCTTCACCTCACTGCTCTTAACCTCCAAGCCTGCACTTTTGGTTAATGTATTTGCGTACTGAATCATTGCCTTGCATCAAAAATTACCCTTAATACAACTGCAGTTATCTAGGTGTGATTTCTATTACTTTTAAAGAAATTCTGCTTACATTTTATGTATTTGGCATGAAACAAATAATTATGTGATATCCACACATTTCAGTTTAGTTTCATTATAAATTATTATTATTACCTCTACCCTTGATGCAAGACTGTAAGGTGGCTTTTTTATTTAAAAAAAATTGTTCTAATATGCAATCTGATCATAACTGTTGACCTAGCCAGTCTTTTTGAAGGATGAGATTAAATGTAAATAAGGATAGGAAGTGGGGGTAGTATGTATACAGAAACTGTCATTGCTAGCCACATAATATTTAATGATACTAAACAATCCAATAAGTGAGGTGTGTACTTGAACTTTTTGCAGCATGGTTTTTGTTATGTACAGACATTAATTATTACCTTTTTCAACTGTAATTTAAGAAGCAAAAAGTCAAGAATTTTTAAAATTAAGTCAATGTTCATTTATCCTTCTGTATTAATTTGCCCCATCCCTAAGGTCTATAGGGTAAGCCCTTGTCTATCCTGCTACCTTCACAAGCACCTTTGGTAGGAACAGGGGAGAGGGCCTTCTCTTTGGCTTCTCCCAAACTCTGAAACTCCTTTCCTAGAGAGGTGAAGATGGTTTCTTCTGTGTTGTCTGTTTCTTTTTATTCCAGCAGGCTTTGGGGAAAAATTGTTTTATGGGAAAAGGGTTGTGTTGCTTTTATTCTTGGTTTTTAATTTAATATTTATAATGGCTTTAATATTGTTGTTGGAGTTTAATACTATTTTAATCACAAGTTGATTATTTGTATGTGTTTAACCATACATATAATTCTTTCAACTAAAAAGTGGTGGATGTGTCTAAGTAAAGTGATGGATGAATATATCTTTTTTCAATTAGCAGAAGACTTTTTATAAGACTAATTTTACAAAATCTTGGCTCTTCAGTGGTAGGCACGAACAGCAAGGCACACAATTAGACATACAACTATTAATATGAAATGATATCACACACAGTGGGCAAAGACTTGAAGTTACATTCCTCTCCTTAATTCCAGAAAGTTAAATTCTGCCATTTTCATCTTGTACAATGTGTTATTCAGTATCTAACTTAACCTTCCCTGAGGGTTTGTCCAGAGTTTTGGAGCTGAATGAATCAGTATTTTAATGACATCAACAATATATCTTTTTGTCATCTAATACCAGGGAAGTAGTGGAGATCCTGAACCAGTTTCTAACATCAGTGAAAGACTGGATCTCATGGAGCAGACTGAGATTTAATCCAAACATGGTGGAAGTGCTGTTGAATTGTTTAAAAACTAATTTTGAGATAGGTATGCAACCTGTTTTGGATAGTGAAACAGTTCCTCAGGTGCTCTGTAACTCAGCACTGATAACAAGATAGTAGCTGTTGGCTATGAGCTACATAGGGCCACTGTCACACAGGCCAGATTTCATTACTGCAAAATATGAAATCTGACTACACATGGGAGTATAATGTATTTGAATACTTATCCAAGAGGTGATTTTAAAAAAATAATGGTGGTGGTGGTGGTGGTATGATATGACTCCATGTTAGCAACTGATTCATTTTCAAGATCAGTTGAAATATCTCATTATCTTTTAAGTCGTAAATGATACAACCGTGGTAATTAAAGATCTGCCACTTTCTGTAGGGAACTCTCTGTCTATGTAGATATTTAGCTCAGGTCCTGCTCCATGTCCTAATACTAGATATGCAGGAGATGGCCTTCTTTGTTATAATACAGTTTATGGAATTCCTTACCCCAGGCATTTCTTTTTAATGACTTTTCAGTTTTAATAAAAATGATACCATTCTATCACATACTTGGTTGAGGTAGTGGGACTTTTTAGTCCTCTTATGTCTTGCTGTTCTTTTTTGCTATTAGGCAATTGTGTCATAGTACATTGTTTTCTGATTGTTACCAACATTATTATGTGCCTTAGAGATTTCATTGGCGCAATAGAAGATGTTAGTTCATTTATTTAATTTCCAGTATGACTTTCTCCAAAGTAGCAGTATGGAACCCAAAACAGGTTATAGTGTAGGTTAAAACTATATCTAAAACAAAATATAGTACAAAAGCTTGAAATAATAAAAATAAACAATCATACTAAATATTTAAAAAACTACACATTAAAAACACATTCAAGACATAATGATAAAAGTCCAGCACAACCCATTAAAATGCTTCTGTCACAACCAATTAAAGGTCAAAGCATATCTACATAAAAATTTGTTTGCCTGTCAGCAAAAAGAGACCAGAGAGGGAGCCATGGGTAGTGGAATTCCATATTCTGGGAGTAGCCACTAAGAGGCATCTGTCCCTTATCTTCACCAGACATACCTGCAGTGATGAAATTGAGAAACAGCTCTCCCCCAAAGATCGTAAAATTCAGGCAGGTTTATATAGCTTATCAATTTATAAACTAAGAGAATCTTCCCTGGTTCAAATTGTGCCAGATGGGTGAGAGCTGCCAAGTTACACTGAATGCACATTCTGCTGTACATGTATCACTGGTCCTCTACAGTTGTATACTTCATATGGTGTAACTGCATTCACTAACATTTGGCTTTGCATCTCATGGACTACAATTGCCAGTGCAGTTTAGCATATACTAAAACCTCATTTTGTAGGACACAACATGTGACTGAGATACTATAATAACTGAGTTTGTGTGGATGTGTGTGTGCAGATATTCCTCCCCCCCCCGCCCCCGTATCACAGCATAGAACCCTATCTATACCTGAACACAAAGTATGATAGTTCATTAGTCATGGAAATGTATTATATTTTAAAATTGAAGCTGTGTTATAATATTATCATCAAGCATACTTGGGATAAAGTGTTAAAAGTTAGTAAGATAAGCCATTTTTGTAGGTAGTATACAAAATGCAGTCTGCATATTTTGTAATAGAAATTTCATGGCACTTACCTCACCTTTTTGCTGAAAACCCCATTCTTTATCTTATGTCAGAAATGATCACAGGGCTCCGTTTAATTGGAAAATACATTTAAATAGTTTCTAATTGGCATCAGAGAGTTGAAAGTTCAATTCAAAGGTGAGATCTAAGACTACTAATTAGATAGGATAGCGTTAAAGAGTAGTCTTCTTCATTATACAGAACATAAAGAAAAATATATTTTGATTAAAAAAAAACATTACAGGAGATTTCCACTGGTATCTTTAGTCTATTTAATGCTTAAATAAGGTGCAAAGTACTCTAGATTTATTTGTTTTAAAACCTCAAATAATTTTATTACTTAGTTTGAAATCAATTTAAGCTATTATCATAATAAATCTGTCTAGTGTGTAGTTGTTAGTGTGTGAGAAAGAATGTTTTTATTTCTGATCATCTGATTTTTAAATATTTGCATAAAATTGTGTTATAAACTTATTTTCTCCTCCTTCCCCCAAGTTGTTTTGTGTGCCTGAAATGGAAGGATGAAGTAGAAGTCACCACTTAAGCAATGAAGGGTTATTCTTTGTAAATAATAGATCAAGAGGACCGGAGCTATATCTAATGGAGCTGTATGCAGCCTCCGTTTCAAGGACAGTGCGTGGTTGAAAAAACATAACTGCAGTTCATCCTGTCTGTAACCTGTGGTCAGTTCTTTACTACTGCCAGTCAAATATTATAATTGAGAAGATATTTGTTTTTAAATTCCTCTGTGTGTGTGTGCACATGTGTATGTGTATGTGCACACTATGAAATTAAGTTTAATTTTTAAGTTAAAAGGAAGGTCAATAAAATTTTAATGTTGTCTGGAGGGAAGAAAATAGTAAACTTTTCAAAAGATTTTCCTGTGAAACATTACTTTAATAAAAACAAATCACTTCTAAGGAAAAAATATCTCATAATGAAAACCAGATTTACTCATCTTGGTTTTTGAAAAATCTACTAAGCATGTCCTGTGCATGTGTAATTGTATGTTGGTGTGTGCAAGTGTGTGTTTGTGTGTGGGGGGAGAGAGACAGGGACAAAGATTATGATGAAGGTGATGTGTATGTGTGTGCATCAAATTGCTCTAATTCCATTTATAGCAAGCATAATTTTTCAGTCCGTGCTCTTGCTAAAGCTTCATACAACAGGTCTTTTCACAGTGCTTACTACGCTTCTCCCCTCATGACTTTTGGCACTCAGCTCTGAGTTTAGAAAATCAACATTGTTTTGAATATTAGGGAACAATTTTTCTTGCTCAATGTCGAGTGAAATCATTGGGAACAGTGCAAGATCATGTACATTTAAGAGTAAATGTTTTTGCATTATTCTGGTGTTTGTGGCCAGAAAACTTCCCAGTGGATTTTCTTGCTACATTGAAAATGACTCTTTCAATGAACACAGAAGATTAGAGAGGAAGAATTGCACTCACTCAACTGAACGTAAAAGTTTGCGATTAGGACAATAGTTAAAAGCAAAGGAATCTGACGAAGATGGTGGCAATCGCTGGTGTGGGGGGGTGCGTTTAAACATATTTCTTAATTTTTTCAAACTAATCTTTCAACCCTGTTGAAGAATACAATATTATAGTCATTTATAGTTATTTATATACATGTTACAGTTTTTGTATCATTGAAGGTCCAATTTAAGTGCATGTATTTGTCAGTCAGTTAAATGCATACTTATCTCCTTTAAAATGTATATATTTTATTTTATTTTACTTTGAATTATTTTATTCTTTAGTAAGGAAGTAAAATATATAAATATTTGAGAATTTCACTTCATTTTGGTTCACAGTCAGATTTTAGGTACTAGAAATCTGAAAATGAGTGTATTCTAATAATGTGCTGATAAATGTATTTGTTCCTTACACAGATTATGTAATTAATAATGCTAACTTTTCAGTAGAGTGGTATATTGGTAACCATTTTGTGCCTTGAAGATTATTCTTAAGATTTGTAGAATGTTCTTTTTAAAAAAAACCTTTGTCTGATGTCAATTTCTAAATATTCTTCAATAATTCATCTATAAATATTCCCATTCTGTTAAAAAAGGGCAGGATAAGGACTTCTGTTTTAGACAGAAGTATCTTACCAAAGCTCACAGAACTAATGATTTATAACTCTATATTACTGCTTCTCTCCCAGTTTGTGCGTCTACCAAAAGTTCGCATGACAGGACGCCCTTTTCCTTCCAGACTCCCCACACCTGACTTCTTCCCATCAAGTTTTTCTTGATAAAGACAAAACATTAGATGATGATCAGCACAGTCATGCTGGTTCTCGGCATTCTATTTGGGAATTTGTTAGTCAGTGCCGGGAAAAAAAAGTCGGGTTGACAGCTAATAGATATTCCCACCGTCAATTGTTTAGACATTTTTGTCTTTTGTGACATTGAGAAAAAGACAAGGAAGGGAATGGAAGCAACTAAAAAATGTCAAAAGATCAAAAAATCAATGGGCTGAAGGAATGTGATCTGTTTATCAGGGTGTAGCTGCTCTTTCTGTTTGCATTAAGTCCGAGTGAGTGTCTTTGGTAGCCACTGAAGCTGCTTTCATTCACTCCCTAGGAGATGTAATACAAGCATGAAAGTTACGATGTCTCACAAAGGGGACAGATGAGGGGAAAAAAAATGTTAAACCAGCAGCTTGCCATTACACAACACCCCCCCCCATTGATTTAGACTACTATCTTCTTTATAGATGCATTGTTGCATACTGCAAGCGTACCATTTTCTGTATAGGTATTTAATATGTGGGGAAGATATTTTAAAGTTCTTTTTCTTGAAAACATCAATAAATTGAAATATTTCACTTAGTGTAAGTTCAAGAAGATGATTGAAGACTTGTGCTTTCAGGCTTTGACAGGTAGTGTAAAGTCTTCGAGTGGACTTCTCGTTTTGCTTTAATGGAAGAGGAGTTGGTTTTGCTTTATCTGAGATGGGGAAAATGCAAATGTAGGGCTCCCCCCCCCCCAAAGTGTTTTAGAGCTTGCTACTGTTTTAAAGACCCTAGTTAGTCTAAAGCTGTCTTGCTCTTGAAACCTTCATTTCAGTAGATGTCGGTGTGTGTCCTTTCCTCCCCCACCCCCCGGCCTGGCAACTTCTTCAGTGCTATGCTAGCCTATAGGAACTGATGAGTAGACAAGGCACTGCTCCAATCTGGTGGACAAATTTCTCATCCCTTCTCGTTTCTGTGTGATAGGAAGTATGGCAGGGGCTGCATATTTTATAAACTTTCTATTAAACTTGTGGCATGTTATCATAAAAATGAATTGCGATACTTTGTATTACACTCTGGGATTGAGAGATAGACATAGGATTAAAAAAACAATTTCTAGGCATTTCTAGATGATAAATTTAATTTTCTTTGCTATTTGGAGGTCTTCTTTGAAAATGCAATTGTAATGAACGCATTCAGAACTGGAGAATAGATTTACCCTTGGCTTCAAATAGTTGACGTTATCAGGCTCTGTCATTCGTTCCTTCCTATTTTCGGGCTGCTAATTGATGTTTTTGATGTCAGCAAGAAAATTGAAGAAAATGTCATGTGTGAACCAGTGCGGAAGTTAATAAGATTGACTTCGTTGACAGAATTTACAATGAGCGCAGAGACCGCATAATGGGACCGCTGCGAATTCGTGTGCTCTCTTTGGAGTAAAAATTGACACCTCATGCTAGGCCAGCGGTCGATAGGAAAGATGGAACATTTGGGAAGGTTCTTAATCTCATTTTTCCCTTCATTTTTTTTACCTCTTTTTTTTACCTTTTGGCGCTTATTTAGTTGCACAAGCAGCTGTTTATCCAGAGGGTTACCGCTTTGGACCAAGCCAAAGTCTTAGTTCAATCTTCTAGCGCCCCCAACAATAGTAATTTTCATGCTCTTTTGAGTTTGAAAGAAAATTAGTCTTGAAAAGGTTAAATTAAGATGTGTTGTAAGGAACTATATAGTTATATCTCACTGAGTCATTGTATATGGTTGGACTTTGGGCAATAACATTGAAAAGTAAATCTCTTCCAGATAAAGAAAGTGAGCTGTATGGGATCTGCAGAAGTCCAAAGACAACAGAAAACTCCCATATACAACATTCTTCTTCTAGATTCTAAAAAACAATATCTTTTCAACACAAATATTTAAGCAAAGATTTTATTGAACCAAAATTAAGCACTAAACATATGCACAATAGCAGCCTTTGCTATAATAGTTTAATTTTCCAGTAATGTGACAAAGTTTATTGGATTTTGTGTGTATAATTATGGAATGGATTAGCTGAGTTTGGTTCAGTGCAGCTGATTATTTTCTGGCCTTTAGGGAAATGCGCTAAACCCCTAATATGTCCACTACCCCCAAGCGGTCTTTTTTTGAAGGTACCGCACAAAATGTGGTCTCTACTCGTGCTTGGCCTCCAAGGATCTTCAGTGAGAGGCATTATTCTTGGAATATCCAATTAATTCCATGGGCAGTGATCAGTTAGCGCTTCTTCTTCCTTTCTCGCCATTTGAAATGCTAACACAATGAATATTTTCTCATTGGTCTGCGTCCCTCGGCTAAGCTGTTGCCGCGGGCTGAGAATTTCATCGACTGATGAGACCAGAGGCTGCACCGATAAAAGGTTACAGTACGTGATTTGCATGCCAATTGGGGGTTGCTTACACGAACTTGAAAGTTCTTTAACTTTTATTTGACTTTTTTCTTCTGTACATAGATCATTTGTGTTGGTAAAAAAATTGTTAATTGGTACACACTGCACATCATTATTATTTTTATCGTGTTTTAGATGCCTTCAATTAAATAGGTAGTACTGTAAATTTAAAATCCTCGGGGCGGAGAGAATCATATGGTGGGACAACACCAATGTTCTATGAATGAACTTCCGTGTTTATAAATACAGATTTTTTTAAAAAAAAAAATATCACAAATATTTTCAACTTGGGTAAACATTATGTTCTGTTACTTTTTTCTATTCAACTGAATCATAATTGCAGCTCCAGATCCCCTTATATCAAAATATACAGTTATAAGGATCAAATATATATCCCTTATCAATTGTAAGTTTACAAGCACAGGTTAACACATTCCTTTAGAATGTTTAAGACAGGATGGTACCCATTTTGGTGGCATCTTGGCATAAGGTCTTTCAATTTTAATTGTGTTTCACCAAGGAGTAACACAAATACTGCATGCTTCCTTTTCTTCATACTAAATCCCATACTAATTTTAAAAATAAAAAGCTATCAACAGTCTGTAGAACTCTCTATATTTAGAAAAATATAGTGGTGCAATAAACTGAAACAATGCAAATACCACATTTTCTGTCAAATGAAATATAGCATGTCAGCAGAGAACAAAGGAAGATGGTCTTCATTGTCTTCAGCCATTTCGTATATGGTATCAATACATGTGATTGGCTCAGAAGTATAACGAGAAAAAATTGTTTTAGATCTGAGAAGATATGTGATAGTGAAGATAATATTCTTCTACCATTTTAAAGAGGTGTGTCTGTGTGTGTGTGTGTGTGAAAGAGAGAGAGAGAAAAAGAGAGAATGGGTAGAATTGAATTTGATTCTTTCTGTAACTGTAATCTTAGAGGCTGGGTAATACATTTGGAGACGTGACATATTCCTACTGAATAAAAATCAGGAGACCCTTTCCAAAATTGCTAGTAAAGGGGTCTACTGAAGCTAGGTATGAAAGGCTCCCCCTTTCTTTCCCTAGCTGTCTACGAGCAGGAAAGCAGGTGGCTCCCCGTGGCTGACTTTTCATGACAACATGCCATTAGAAATTGTGGTCCTGTTGATCAATCCACTCGACATGACAGCTTTGCCGCAAGGCCTGGCTCTTTGAGCACCAGCGCTGTGGCTTTTCCCTCCTTTTTTCCTGCACTAATTGGTGAAAGTTTTTACTGTGCTTGTGGCATAGGAAATTCTTTTGAACATTGTCACAATCAAGTGTTGACTTCTTTAGAATTGCAAGTAGGTTAAGTGAGTATCAACATAGCAGTATCTTTTAGGACTTCTCCCCCATCCCACCCATCTTTAATCTAAATTTTGTTAAAGAAAATTTTTAAAAGGATACTGAGTTATCAAAATGAGTATTTTGATATTAAGCATTAAATTAAATAACCTATTTTTATTTCATTCCACCGCCAAAACAATATACTGAAAGATTAAATGTATGATTTATTTATTTTTCTTCGCTTTGGTTTTAATAAACATGTCAAATAAATAGAAACACTTTAGGTAATACAACAATTCTGCTTAATGTAAAGCTGCTTCTAATTTTATGGAAGCTTTGCTAGAAAATGTCCTGATACCTATACGTTGCCCTATATCCTAAGTATTAAGAAACATTGCTTTTGTCCTGTGCAAAAGTGAACTGAATAATGGAGAAAAAAACTTAGAGCAAATATTCTCTGAAGATGCTACTTATATTAAATTTGTGCCTTGATTATGATTGTTAGGTAAGGATTATAAAATCTGTTAGTGAATGAAAGGATGTCTTGCCCTAGCATAGATAAAATACAAATTAAAAAAACTTATATATGCATATAGATTTAAATTCCTCCGTGTCTAATCTTTAGAATTTTAGTCTTGAAGTATTCTGTTTTCCCTCATTCAATGTGATGCTTTAATAAACTTTTCCAAATCCCTTTGTTATATCTAATAATGCCCATCTATGTACATGTCAAGGTTCACAGATTTCTTAAAAATAAATATTATCTAGGACACACATATTGTAACAAAACCGGTGAAATTCTTATGGAAAATAAACATGGAGTTACTGTTTACACAAGTATCAGAAAGGCACAAAACACAATTTGGATAAAGCTTGCAAATAGCTATATGTTCCCAATACCTATCCAACTATAAAAGGCTAAAATTATTGGCTAACTTTCAGCCCAGAGCCCCATTTAATTTTCAGCAAATATTAGGCATTTCAGTTTCATTTTGCCAAAGCAAATACCTCCTCCCTCAGCAGGAATGGTTACAGATAGTAGTATTTGAAAAATGGGAGATGAGGATTTCTTTATTGCAACTGTAATTGCTAACGTGATTTTTTTTTGTTGTACTTCAGATGCCCAAATTGAAAGGAGCATAAATTCATATAATTAATTTTGCCACTGTAAAAATCATTTGCTAAAATTTGCATTATTAACATTATCAAGTCGCTGGTTGGTAAGACATCAGACATGACGAGTGAGAAGGGCAGCTTAGGGAGAATTGGGCTTTAAACCCTCAGCAGATCGGAGTTAGGATCAAAGGCACTTGTTTTATGTGGCTGTGTGAGACTTTGAAGTCTTGACTGCACCTACAGCACTCATTTCATCAGGTTCACTGGTGTCTTAATAGCAGATCAATAAGTTTCAAAGTCGGAGAGTTAATTTGATACTAGTGCTGATGCAGTCGTGCTGGGGAAGCAGAGAGAGGCAGAAAAATCAGCCTATTAAGAACTGGTATGGGGATAGTCTTGATTGGTATCCACAAAATCCCAAACTGTAAATATTGACCTTAAAATTTGCAACCTCAAACATACTATTAAGGGGGAAATGAGATGTTTGCTTTATTGAAGAAGATTATAAATGAGTGGCTTTCTGTTGTGACCAAAAATGGGTTCATAAACACAGGCACCAAAGTAAATTTTCACTTTTTGTAAAATAAATAGGTTTGAACAAAGCCCCTTTCAATGGTATTATGTCTCTTATCAGCCCCAAAGAGGGCATTGACATGAGAAAAGATTTATGTCTTTTTCTTTTTTATCAAGTTTTCCCCCGTTAAAGCATTTTTGGTATCCACTGGAAAAAAATTTTTTTGA